>OY821518.1:49671060-50298560 GCA_963682025.1 Cordilura impudica
ACCTTTTCATCAAAAATACCTTATCATATAAAATACCTCTTCTTGAAAAAGTAACTTATCATTGGAAAGTAAATTTTCTTAAAAAAAGTACCTTTTCTTATTACAGTAAATTTTCTCAAAAAGTACCGTTTCTTAAAAAAGTAGCTTATCTTGGAAAAAGTATAATTTCTTAAAAAAGTAAATTTTTTTTAAAGAAGTACATTTTCTTTTCTTAAAAAAGTACCTTTTCTTAAAATAAGTAAATTTTCTTAAAAAAGTACCTTTTCATAAGAAGTACATTTTATTAAAAAAGATCTTTTTCAAGTTCAATTCAAATTTGGAGCGATTGGATTAAGGGAAATGGGGCTTGATTCACTCTGTGACTGTGCGTGACTACCCCAAAGTTAATCTTTTTTTACAACAAGACTATGGGCCAAGTTTCAGATCAATTGGATGAGGGGAAATAGGGTTGGCCTATGGTAGGCAGTCACACAGAGAATATCAGTTAAAAGAAAGAGTTTAAAGGTACCTTTTCTGAAAAAAGTAAATTTTTTTTAAAAGTTCATTTTCTTAAATAAGTACTTTTTTTTAAAAAAAAGTACCTTATCTTCAAAAAAAAAGTATAATTTCTCAAAAAAGTACCTTTTTTTAAATAAGTAAATTTTTTTAAAAAAGTACCTTATCTTAAAATAAGTAAAATTTCTTAAAAAAGTATCTTTTCTTATAGAAGTAAATTTTCTTTACTTAAAAAAGTACGCTTTCTTAAAATAAGTAACTTTTTTTTGTAGAAAAGTACCATTTCATAAAAAGTACCTTTTTTAAAAAAAGTTAATTTTCATAAAAAACTTTTTTTTCTACTCTCTATAATTCAAATTTGGAATAATAACAAATTTTGTTAATGAATTGATAAAATATTGTTCTTCAATTAAGACAAACGGAAAAAAATTAATAATAAAAATCCAAATTAAAAAACAAGTAAGAGTGTTAAATTCGGCTATGCCGAATCTTTGATACCCTCCACCTAGGTTTTCTTGCACTATTTGTAACAAATGTAAATAAAATATTTCAAAATGTAAACAATTTGATCAATTTAGTAATTTATTACAACAAATACTCTGAATTTTCAGCATTTACGTTCAACAATTTTAAAGTCAATAGAAGATAATAAACAAAATATATTTTTAAATTTCGGATCTTTTTCGGAATACTTCAAATTTATAATATTTTAACGTAATGCACAAAAAAGTATTTTATACTTGTCATTGTTATTAAAGAATCCACATATTTACTTCCTTCATATTATAGAGTTATTACCAGACTTAAAAAGACTTTAAAGTTTAAAATTGAAAAAAATTATGCGATATTTAACAAATACATTCAAAATAGTTTTGACTGAAATTTTTGGCAGTTTTAGTTTTGCCTTGTATCAGTAAAATGTTCAGATATTAACTAAAAAAAAAAAAACAGTTTGTTAAATATTTTCATCTTAATTATCTTAATTAATTTAATTAATTAATTTTTGAATGTTGATCTATGCGGACTCACAAATGTGCCCTATACTAATAGGTATGGAAAATTGAAAAGGATTGTAAAAAATAAAATGCACCTTTATATTAAAAAATTTAAATTAAAAAGAAAATTACAAAATAAACCATTTACCTGGTTAAACTTAATATTGTTTGTAAATATCTGGATCAGGTTAGTATTTAAAATTGGATAAATCGGGAGTCATTGTGCCAATTTATGACCTAAAATATGTAGACACCTCTATAAAATGCTGAAAACTCAGAGCATTTGTTGTAATAATTCAGTAATAGGTTTATCAAAGTGTTTACATCAAGGTTCAGAAAATACACACATGAAACACACAATGTTCTGTTCAAAAGCAGCCAACACATATCTTTATTTTCATATCAATTATGTGCGTTTCTAAATTTTCTACGGTTCCCAACACAACCATGACTGTGTTCGTTTTAATATTTCGTTATTTACACGAACATTTTTGTATCACATACTTTTTGTTTCAATCACACATAAAGCACACATTTCTGAGTGTTGCTTTATTTGAAGTTCATGTTCTGGTACGTGTACTGAAAAAAACCACAGAACTTGTACAATAAACAGGTTCGAGTTCAGTTATATTTTAAGTCGTGTTCAGTTATATTTTAAGTCATGGTTGTGTTGGGCACCGAAGAAAATTTAAAAACAAACATAATTGATATGAAAATAAAAATATGTGTGTGTTGGTCTAAGTTATGTTTGTTTACATATATGTACGAGTTTTTTATTCAGTGTGTGTTTTTTTCTGAACTCTGGTTTACATATTCAAATATTTTATATACATTTGTTACAAATAGTGAAAGAAGTCCAGATATTAATGTAAACGTAAAACCCAGGTGGACGGTATCAAAGATTCGGCATAGCCGAATTTAACACTTGTTTATATTATTCTTATGTAATTCTCATGATATTTTTATCTTATTTTTTATATTTTTTTCTTTGTTTTTATGTTATTTTTACATAATTGAAATTGAAAATGTACAAATTAAAAATAAATTTTAAAAAAAGTAGTGTAGGGAAAAATGGAAATTTTTTTCATAAGCGTAGAGATTTCTGAAAAAATCTCCTGGCATCACTAGTACCTATTAAAAAAACAATGTAAAAATTCACAAGACAACGCGACGTAGACTTGCTTTGTTCAAAAGCTTCCATAAGACTGAATGAAATTGTTGCTTACTTTACTCTTTGGTGAGTATTTTCATTTTTGTTCGGCTGTATACATATAAGAAGCCAATTAGAGTTCGGTTTACTCGTGCTGCTATGCATATGTTTGTGTGTTAACAAAAATATACGATATCCCAGTCATCATTTCGAAGATTGTTTTAACAAAAATTACCTTACTGTGTCTTCTTCGAGCACTTTTGACGATTAAAAACTGATTAATCACATGCGCTATTAGAAAAAGACTAGATAATGATTTTTGTTTTCTCTTAAAAAGTGATTTATAGAAAAATTACATTAAATAAGACTCAAAAATGAGGCGAAACTAATCAGAAAAGCGGATAAAAAGGACTCTCAAGAAGATTCGCGGGTAAGGTAATATTTAATCCCAACAAAAGAATATTTTGTGATCAGCAAAAGGGCGCATTTATAACTGTTTTAATAGCACATATTAGTCAAAAAGACTCTACATGATCATTTATTGCATAAAATGCTTACTGGGATTTTATTCACTATCTGTAGAAACAGGTTTTTTAAGTAAAACAAATCTGCATACAATTTCAATTCTATTTCGTTCACAATGATACGATCACTTTGTTTATGATGAATTGTACTTCTCAATTAGTTTATTTTTAATGTGCCATAAGAAGTTCGGTTTGTGCTAAGAAAAGCATGAATATATGTTTCCCAGGGCGAAGCTTCATCATTGCACTATGATTGATTTGAGCTCCGCGACTATTCATAATGTGAATAGCTCGTGTCAAAAATTTTTGGTAGTTGGGAATGGCTTTTGTGTTAAGAAAAGCATAAATGCATGTTTCCCAGGGCAAGGCTCGATCATTGCACATTGATTGAGCTGAGCTCCGCGGTTATTCTTAATGTGGATAACTGTTGAAACAAAATTTTGGGAATGGCGTTTGCCTCCGTCCCGACATTAAATAACATATTTTAAAAATTTATTGTAATTGACATCTGACAAAAAATAGTATTTTTCCAAACACCAATTTTTTTTAAATAAATATTTTATGGTTTACCTACCTACTACTTTTGAATGCAAGTATGCAGGGTTTATACATGTACTAAAAATACAACTCTTAAAACCATACTATTTTTTCAACTCCATAAACTTCAGAATTTTGTAAAAATAAAATAAAATACCGATTTATTTTAATATGCGCTTATTATGGATATACATATACAGAATATATGAATATTATTTTGATATTGGCAACAGTAGTATGTATCAATTTGTAACATTTTGTGATGTTATAAAAATCGCAAAATATTGATATTGATTTTATATAGTTTCTTTTATTAATTAACTAACTTAAATATTACACCAAAAAATATTGATATTGATGAATTTTTATATTATTAACACAACGACCACAAAAACAACATGCACAGCTATGACAAAATACAAAATTTAGGAAAACAATATAGGAAAACGTCATATTTTTTTACCTTTTCAGTAATTTCTCGGCACCTGTGAAACCTATTGTCATGATTTAAAAACAGGAACCTTCTCACGATGCTAGTGAATCATTCTCACTAAAAACGAGCACCCTAGCTGTCCTATTGAGGGCGTTATCACAAGAATACATATTCAAATCATATTTTTTCTCATGACTTTTTTTATTTCTTCGCTCAATTCTCGGGACCACATTAACCGATTTGGACCATTTTAAATAGCCAATTTCTCAGGATGTTAGTGAATCATTTTTTATACCAACGAGCACCCTAGCTATCCGATTGAAGCCGTCATCGTGATTTCCACAGACGGACAGACGGACAGACGGACATCGCTATATCAACTTCGCTTGTTATAAGGATCACAAATATATATATTTTATGGGGTCCAAAATTTTTTTTCTAATTATTACAAACGGAATGACAAACTTATATATACCCTCTGCACACTGGAGCGGAGGGTATAATAAAAATTTTTTTTTTTGATGTTACGAAAATTTACTCAAAATGTAGGGAAGAAATCGCTAACACTTTAAATAAATTTAGGTTAAAAAAAATTTTTTTTTCAGTTAATTTTCTTTAAAATAATTTGAATTATTGCAAATTTGATATTACACAAATATAACGTGACACGGTCCTCAAAAAAAATAGCATAACCGATATCGTAACAAAAAAATATTTCTAAATTATACAATTATGAACAAGCAGAATGCATTCAGTTCAATAGGGCATAGATTTTTATGAAATTTTGCTAATTTAAGTTTAGAGAATACAGTGAGCCTGAAATCGAGCTCCGAGTTATCTTAAATTTGACTTTTAGTATTTTAAATTCTTTTCGCTTAAATCCCGTTTAGAGCTGTGGTAATATTCTAGTAGTTACTATATAGCTCCATCTTCCTTTAAGAACATATTGTTGGTCATAAGTTGTCATGTCATAATTTGTTTTTATCCCTTTTCAATAAACGAAAAAGAAATCGTTATAAGTTTGCTAAAAATCAAGATAAGAGTAAATAAAATATATCGAAATTAAGAATTAATAAAGGTTATTTCCTTAACTTTCTTAATTTTTTTTATTTACTTTATCTTGATTTTTAGCAATGTTATAAAGTTTTTTCGTCTCCAGAAATACTAAAAAAGACGAGCTATGACATGACGACTAATGACCATCAAAATATATATATTTGACCTTGCCAAATATAAACTTGTATGTACATAACAATAGTTCTTCCGTTTTGTTTTATCAAATCTCCTCTTTAAAATATTATTTTTTAAAAGCTTTTATTGTCTGTTTATTTGTTAGTTTGGGGCGGAGCTTTGTAATTGAATTTCCACCAACTAGCCTTTACGCATTGTGGTTAACAACAAATTATTTAATAATTACCCATATGATTTGGCCATTACTTTTCGCGGTTAATGCGAAAGCGCATCAAAGCATGTCTAAATTTTACTTTGATTTACATACTTGTCTATTTTTTATATTAATTATTGATTTAAATTTATCTTTTAATTTTTATATTTAGACTATAAATTTTTAATTTCCAATATAAATTTTGATATTCGCTTTTAGCATGAATTATTTTTTTTATGCCAGGCAGTAGTATTGGGGTGTTGTGCTCAGTATATATAGCTTTTCCGATAACTTACTTTCCAGATTTTATTTCGATAATTTTAAGTAACCTAAATTATAATGATGAATTGCTTAATTGAAATAGCTGCTTTACACACCCACGCACACACACTCAAATTCACTATTTTTCACTTTATTTTTTCATTACAATTTTAACTACATTTATGTCTGATTTGAATTTTGATTTGAAATTCAAATTCAAATAATATGCATAGATAATAAAAAAAATTGTACACCCCTTCTTTTACTGAAACAGACAGAAGAGCTACTACGAATAGATAGGTTAAACTTAAATTTAAAGTTAAACTTAAATTTAGTACGAGGGCTGCTTTTAAAGTATTCAATTCTCGTTTTGGTAGAGTTCAAATTGTTGGGGAAAAATAGGTCTGTTGCATTTTTACGTGATAAGTATCATTGAAAAATTTTTAAGCTTTAAGCCAATGGAAAGCTATCAGTGCTAAGCCAAATCCCTAAAAATAACGACCAATTATAAAACTCATAATGATATCCATAATATTAATAGGCAAGGCTATTTCTTGTGACCGAGGAAGTTTCACAGTTTTACCGCGATTTTGACAAAAAAATTATCATTTGAAAGGTATTTCTTTTTAGCTATTACCCAGATTTACAATTTATGATCGTTTGAAATTGCTACTAACACATAGAATAAATTATACAATGCTATGTGTGTATTTATTAAATTTGTTAATGTGTTTGTGTTAATGCGCTGAATTTGTTTTCTTCATTTAAAATGAGTTGAATTGTGAAGCATACCTTTAGGGTCTTTATTAAGTGAAAAAATTAAATTTCCTAGAATTTGCACTCGAATTTCTAATAAATGTTATATTATGGAATTTGCTAGTAACTATTAATCAAATTAGAATACCGAAAATACAATATACTATACCATGAGTTTTAGAGAAAATTTCTCCGGTCCAAATAAAGAAATAAATTTAGCGATACCTAAGAGTTAAAATCGCATATGCTTTTGTATTCTAAAAAGAGAACAAATCAATTATTAGTAAAATATTATAATACTTCATTGTATGGTCTTTATACAGACGTAAGAAATATTGGAAGAATTCGTTATATGGAGACTACAGTAAAAGCATGATTATTTGGCATCCAATTAACAGGAACGTTCAGTTAATCGCAATTTTATTTTTTAAAAAAATATTTTCCTTTTTTTCTTTCAGATGAAAAATTATTTCAGTTTAATTTTGACTTTTTTTTTTTTTTTTGAAAGATGAAAAAATTATTTCTTTTTTTGTTATTATTTTGGGATTCACAGAAAATAAAATTCAATGAACTGATGTATAATGTGAAAATAAATAAACTATAATCCTAAAAAATAATGAAATCAAGCAAAATTCTCTTAAATTTTCTAGTTTTAATGAAACATTCAATTATCTGGAATTTTCGATTATCCTGAATGCTCTCATCCCCAAACAATCCGGAAAACAGGGCTTTTACTGCGTCACTAAAAATGTAAATACTGGTGATTTATGCATATTATTTATTTTTATAAATTGTGCTCTCTTAGAAATTGCAATTCCTAGGAATGGTTCCTTAACTCTCCGTCTAGCAACACTTCTGGTACCCTTAAACGCATGACAAGGTCCGTAGGGACCTATTTTTGTTGATATGACATTTTCTATGAAAAAGACATTTTAAAATTTTTGTTTTGTTATTTTATTATTGTTTATTAATTAAAGTGTTGATAAATAAATTAAAATATTTTTTTTTTATACTAACATAATTACTAACGAAACTATAACCGCATTTATATCCTTTTCGTTGCCTACTTGTGTTCTAGCTTGAACATCCGCGTATATCTAAACATCCGCGTATATCTACAAATAGAGATTAGTATTAGAAGGTAATAAAACAAATGTTAAATTCGAAGAACTCGATTTAAAATGTGTGCAAACAATAAAACAGCTAAAAAGAAGCCAAAATAAAGTTTATGTCTTAATGATTTCTTGTAATTTCAGTACAAGGTCCCTACGAACCTTGTCATGCGTTCCCGTACTACTCACCTTTAAACCTCAGTAAAAACTAAACTATTGGATTGAATTTTCTTTTAAACGATTTTTGACAAAAATTCTCTTGGAAAACAAGGTAACTTTTGGGGTACTTTGTCCTGGACGAAATAGGAGTCCCCAGGGACCTTCTCGCTAATCGAAGGGTTAAAAAGCTATTTTTTTTTTTAAAAAAGCACATTTTCTTAAAAAAGTCAATTTTATTAAAAAATTTCATTTTGTTAAAAAAGTATATTTAAAAAAAAGTACCTTTTGTTAACAAACTACCTTTTATTATATAAATATCCTTTCTTAAAACAATACCTTTCCGGAAAAAAATTCTTTTTATTAAATAATGCCTTTTCATAAAAAAGTAAATTTTCTTAAAAAAGGAACTTTTTTTTGATATGACATTTATGTACTTAAATAAGTACGTATTCTTAAGTATATACCTATTCGTAAAAGAGTAATTTTTCCTAAAAAGATACATTTCCTAAAAAAGTACATCTTCTTAAAAAGTACCTTAGCTTAAAAAAGTAAATTTTCTTAACAAGTGCCTTTCTTTAAGCAAGTACATTTTTTCGAAAAGTACCTCTTTTAAAAGTGGTTCCTCTTAAAAAAGTACACTTTTTTCCATTTTGTTAAAAAATTTCCTTTAAAAAAATAAGTTTTTTAGAAAAATACACTTTCTTAAAAAAGTTATTTTTTTTAAGGATGCTTTCTCTTAAAAAGTACATTTTCTTAACAAGTGCCTTTTCTTAAACAAGTACACTTTTTCCAAAAGTACCTCTTTTAAAAGTGGTTCCTCTTAAAAAAGTGTATTTTCTTTTACATTTTGTTAAAAAAAGTTCGTTTAAAAAAATAATTTTTTTTGAAAAATACTCTTTCTTAAAAAAGTACCTGTTTTTAAAAAAGTATTTTTTTTAAGGATGCTTTCTCTTAAAAAAGAAAATTTTCTTAAAAAAGTACCTTCTATTAAAAAAATACTTATAAAAGTTAATTGAAAAAAAAAATAATCCTTTTTTAGAAAGGGCCTTTTTTTAAAAATCGCCTTCTCTCCAAAAAGTACCTTTTATAACAGAGTATTTTTTCTTAAAAAAGAAAATTTTTTAAATGTACATTTTCAAAAAAGTACCTTTTCTAAAAAAGTGCCTTTTTTAAAAAAAGTACTTTTTGTTAACAAGTATCTTTTCTTTTAAAATTACCTTTTTTTAAGTGCCTCGTCTTTGAAAAGTTTATTTAAAAAAGTACATTTTCCTAAAAAGTACTTTTTCTAAAAAAGTACCTTATCTTAAAAAAGTTATTTTTCTTAAAAAGTACCTTATCTTAAAAAAGTAAATTTTGTTAACAAGTACCTTTACTTTAACAAGTACATTTTGTTTGAAAAGTACCTCTTATGGAAGTGTTTCCTCTTACAAAAGCACATTTTCTTAAAAAAGTACATTTTCTTAAACAAGTATATTTCGTTAAAAAAAAGTTCCTTTAAACAATCCGTTTTCTTCAAAAATTCATTTTCTTCAAAAATACATTTTCTTAAAAAATTACCTGTTCTTAAAGAAGTAATCTATATATAAATACGTGAATGTAAATTTTTAGTTCCCTTTTTAAGCAATATGCGGGCACGGAGGAGTGTGAAAATTGGCATAGTTATAGTTCAAATGGAGGAGAAGCTTAGAATGATTAAACTTATGTTTAATCTGTCTTAAAAATATACTAAACTAAATGAAACAAATTATTTATAATAATGTGTTACACCCTGTTAATGCGAATGATTTAAATTATATATCAGACGCTCTGTGTTGAATTGTGAATTACTAAAATTGATTAACATACCTTTTGGCTCATTTAAATGATATTTGCTAGAATTTGCACTCGAATTTCGAGTGCTGGGCTATACTAGTTTTTTTAAAGGTGCTTTCTCTTAAAAAAGTAGGTTTTCTTAGAAAAGTACTTTTTGTCACAAGAAGTAAATTCTCCTAAAAAAAAGATATTTAAAAAAAAATGCTTTTACTTTTTAGATACCTTTTCTGAAAAAAGTAGCTTTTGTCAAAAAAGTGCCTTGAAAAAAACTAAATTTTTTAAAGAAGTACAATTTTTAATAGGTGCTCTCTTACAAAATATATTTTTTTTAAGTGCCAAAGAGTATATCTTTTGAAAACGAAAGTACATTTTCTTAAAAGGTACTTTTCCTGTAAAACTACATTTTCTTAAAAAGTATCTTTTGTTAATAGAGTACCTTTTCTTACAAAAAGTACCTTTTCTTACAAAAAGTACCTTTTCTAAAAAACTACCGCTTCAAAAAAGTACCTTTTCATAACAAAAGTACGTTTTCTTAAAAATAATATTTCTTTTCTTTCTTATAGACTGACTATCCGGATATTATGGTAATTTATATCCAATTGAAAGGGGCCGTTTGTATAGGGGCTAGGTTTGAATAGGATCCGATTGCAATAACAGCTTTTATAAACCAATTTTCATTCAGACCTTTACTTTACATGAACAACCAGAAAGACGGACAGACGGACATTGTTTAATCACCTTAGAAAGTCATACTAAGTCAAGGCAAGTGGGAATATTTTTGGTAGTTATAAAACTTGGTACTTTAAAAAAGCCCTGTTCTATTAATTTGAACACCCACCTTTAGGTAATTTCCCACAATAATAAAACAACCTATGAACATTTTATTCTTCTGTGTTACCTATAACAGGTTATTATGCTACAATTTTTTTTAGAACTTTTATTACAATAGATATGTTTCTATATTACAAGTATTGCAGCCACATCGTCGCATCATTACCACCATCTACGAGCATTTCGATTGGTTACACAAGGTGTATAAAATCGACATACTTTAGTTACTTCCTCGATATAAGTAGATAGCATGAGGGGGGCGGGATAAAAAAAAAGAAAAATCAAACTAAAATCATTTCGTGCATCCGTACAGACAGTTAACATTACATTTTAGTATGTAAATTTCTACCTTTACACTTGTGTTTGTATGCTTTTGTATCTATGTGTGTGTGTGTGTTAATGGCTAAGGAACGTACATATGCTGCATGCAGTATAAAATTTTCATTTTTTTTCACTTAACTATCAGTGTCATAAAAATTTACATACTCATACAAAGTAGACATGCATACACTGAGCCGATATCATGGCTTAAATAGGATGTGTTGATTTATAACAACCCTAAAAAATTTTCTGTTCCACATAACTAATGAAATTTATTTCAATTTTTCACAATTTCAGTTCAAACTGGTATATGTTTCTTATGAAACATATATTACATTCTAATTAAAAAAGTTTAGTTCAAAATATGGCTACTAACACGGAGCTTATTTCGAAAAATATTATTGCATCTATGGAATTTGTGATTTTTGGTTTTTTCTTCATGTGGTATTTTTGTGCAAATGCGATAGTTCACTCGTTATAGAATGCAGTTTTAAATGCTTCAAATTAAAATAAATTTGTATCACTTAAATCCGTGAGTTATATTTAATAAATTGTTTCCTTTGGTTATCGAATAATACGGTTGTATTATGTATCTTTATATGTGGTAATCTTATTATTACTAATCTCAAAAATTGAAAGTGCATTTTTTATTACTTATTTTTAATATTTATTAACGCTGTCTTCAATTTTTTCCATATTTCTCTTACATTGCTAAAAGTATTATCTTTTCTATTATTAGAAAATGTGTACATGATCTCAAACCGAACAATAAAGAACTAATATTACTGTGGCCACAAGCATTATATATAAACTAGCAGATTCCAGCCCTCGAAATTCGAGTGAAAATTCTAGGAAATTTTATTTTTTCACTAAATAAAGACCCTAAAAGTATGCTAACCAATTATAGCCAATTCACAAATCAACACAAAAAACAAACTCATTTTTATTACAAACACATTAACACATTTAATAAACACACACATAGTATTGTATGATTTTATGTATGTGTTAGTAGCAACTTTAAATGCAATTTGCTGAAAATAAAGGAAAAAAATTAAAAATCTGCAAATCTGCAAAACGGCTAAAAAGAAATACCTTTCAAATAATATACGTTTGGTCAAAATCGGCATAAAACGGTAGAACAAAGCATCAGTTACAAGAAATCGCCTAGCCTATTAATATTATAGATGTAATGGGGCTTCATTACGACTTAGGTCAGTTTTTTTTCATTAATAACTTTTTAAAAAACAGTGTTAGAGAAATGCGAATTTCACGAAAATGTACAACGTTTTTAGTGGAATATGATAGCATACTTAACTTAAATCGTTCTTAAGGCGACTTAGGCGGTTATCGCTTGTGATCACAGATTTATTTACTTTTATATGAGTGTAAAAATAACAGGTTTTAAAGGTCACTTGAATAAGAAAATGCATTATAAATCTATAAAAAATTAGTTTAATGCTTTTGTTTGATTAATAAACAGAAAAGATTCACCACAGCTCAATTTCGTAAATACAATTATTTTTTTAATTAAGAGGGTATCAACCAACAACCGATTTTGTTAATATAATATATATATTTTTTTAATGAACACTTTTTTTAAAATTTTTTTTTAACAACGGGCTTGTCATATTGAACAATAAATTTTTTAACAATCAACAATTATATCTATAATATTAATAGGCTAGGCGATTTCTTGTGACCGATCTTTTGTTCTACCGTTTAATCCCGATTTTGACCAAACGTATATTATTTGAAAGGTATTTCTTTTCAGCTGTTTTCCAGATTCACAGATTCTTAATTTTTTTCCTTTATTTTGAGTAAATTGCATATAAAGTTGCTACTAACCCATACATAAAATTATACAATGCTATGTGTGTGTTTATTAAATTTGTTAATGTATTTGTAATAAAAATGAGTTTGTTTTTGTGTTGATTTGTGAATTGGCTATAATTGATTAGCATACTTTTAGGGTCTTTACTGAATGAAAAAAATAAAATTTCCTAGAATTTGCGCTCGAATTTCGAGGGCTGAAATCTGCTAGTTTTAATTATGGGTTCGTCTTACTGAAAAATTGTACAGTTAATCATATTTTCTGTAGTGGATTTTTCATATTAAAAAAACAATTTATTACCAATTACTGAATTTTTTAATTTTTGTTTAATGAAAAAATAAGATTATACTTAAATTTTCTTTTAGAATAGTTTTTTTAATTAAAAATAATATACGTACAAGGGAATCTATAATATTAATAGCCTAGGCGATTTCTTTGACCGATGTTTTATTCTACCGTTTTATTTCGATTTTGACCAAACATATATTATTTGAAAGGTATTTCTTTTTAGCTGTTGTCCAGATTCACAGATTTTTTAATTTTTTTCCTTTTTTTGAGTAAATTGCATTTAAAGTTGCTACTAACACATACATAAAATTATACATATGCTATGTGTGTGTTTTATTAAATTTGTTAATCTGTTTGTTAATGAGTTTGTTATCATCATTCACAATAATAATAAACGATAAAAGTGTTGGTTTGTGAATTGGCTAAGTTGAAAAATAAAGCTACCTAGAAATTGCACCCGAATTTCGACCGCTGGAATCTGCTAGTTTTTATAAATGGGTTGAAATTATTAAATATTTTTATCTTTATTCTTTTAATCAAATGTTAATACTAATAAATTCATTGGTGTTAAATATAGTTTAAAGTTGTTAACGTTCAAAAAGTGTCTTTATACGTGGAGCATTCAAATTAAATTTTGTGTCTTCTTGTTCCGGATATTTTGGGTTTCAAATTTGCCGTTCCGCTTACAGCGCATCGAAAATGCATTTGCGATCCTAACAATTTGTTGCTAGCAACTTGAGTCGTTATATCGATCTCCATCTGCACATCTGTCTGTCCATCTGTCTGTCTGTGCCATAAATCGGGCATCATTGTGCTAATGTATGATCTAAAATTTGATAAAAATTCAACGTGTTTATTGTAATAATTTTTTTATTTATTCAAATATGTTGTTCACATTTATTATAAATAAAACCCAGATTGAGGGAATCAAAGACTCGGCATAGCCGAAATTTACACTCTTACAAGGTATTTTCATATATTTTTTCGTTATAAACCAAAAAGTTTGTTGATATGAAATTAAAATTTAGTTCTTCTTTTCTTTACTTTAGATTTTTTGCTTCTTTTTAAATTTTATTTGATAGAAAAAAGCATTGCCTATACTTGAAGTTGATAAAATATAACGTGTTTGAACTCTAACTTGAAAAATTTTTTAAAAAACATTTTGTCGTTGAAATAATAATGCTGACTTTGCTTTTTCTCTTTCTTTAATATGATATTCTGATTAATTTTCAACGACCGAAATGATTGAAAAACAACACCAAATATTTGTCAATATGACAATTTACAAACACGTTAATTAAAAACAAGTCAGAAAATTATAGTCGATCTAGACCGACTATACCATGCGTTTGGGACTCTATCTCTTCTGTCCAACTAATTAGGTAAAGGAAATAAACATAAAATAAATTCGAGTGGCATTCGGATGCTTCATATCGGATGCTATATTTATATGGGGGCTAGGTCGAAAATGGACCGATCCTGACCATATATGGTAAGGTCACTTATTTTTTGCAAAAACATATACAAATCAAAGTTGAGAAAAATCTGTGCAATGTTTTTATTGTTTGATAGATTTAAGTGAAGATCGGGAATCGGCTAAATATGGGGGCTTTGACAAAGACTTGTCCTATAGGGTTTACTTTTGGACTACTAATTAATGGATGTAATAAACACATACAAACCCAGATCTGTATAATAATTTGGATAATGTGGCAATTTATGTCGATCTCATAGGGGTCATTTGTGTGGGGACTAGGACTACACATGAACCGTTTTTGAGAAATTTTAATAGAGTTCATGATTACAAGGTTTACATGGACACATAGACAGACGGACGGACGGACGGACATCGCTAAATCGACTTAGAAAGTGATTGTAAGATGG
Organism: Cordilura impudica; assembly: GCA_963682025.1. Lineage (NCBI taxonomy): Eukaryota > Metazoa > Arthropoda > Insecta > Diptera > Scathophagidae > Cordilura > Cordilura impudica. The sequence goes on from OY821518.1 coordinate 49,685,837, forward strand.
TCGGTATAATAAATTATGGGTCTAGGTAAAATATTTTTGGTAGTTACAAACATCAGCACAAAGTCAATATACCCAAACCACATAGTGGTATAGGGTATAAAAATTGTTGCAGATATCAATCGAGTGCCAACAATTTCTTTTTAATTACTTTACTTTACTGTAATTTGAGTCACCTTCAAATATTCACCATATCATTTAGGTCTAGTGATCATAAATCCACTATATTAGAGCTCTGCCATATGAATATGATCATTATCGTAGCTCCATTCTATAAGTCCACATAATAATTAATATGTGTGCCTTCCAATATTCAGTTGTAAGAAGCTCAAGTCAGTCTTGCTGATTTGAGAATAAAATCGATAGCCCCATGGTACGATATGGCAGACTATACCATAACCATTTTCATTTGAGAAAACTACCTTAAACCACTTGTCTACTCATGCCATCTATTCTTTGGCAAATTCGAGAAGCTGCGCCTAACGATTTTCATTAAAAAGTTTTTTTTTTTTTTTTATCAAACTCAAAACTCTAAAAGATGGCGAACTGTACATAAGCTAGCACTAGAACAGTGCTGTTCATTTCATAGGACGATTGTCCCTGCTCACCTCACATGTATTGTTACGCTCTTGCATTTAGTCGTCACTGAAACAGCGACGAATGAAGACGCGTAGCAGGTGTATGCTGATTTTTTTTTAATGCACTGAAAAAAATTAATAGTAACTAGCAGATTCCAGCCCTCGAAATTCGAGCGCAAATTCTAGGAAAATTTTTTTTTTCATTAAATGAAAACCCTAAAAGTATGCTTATCAATTATAGCCAATTTACAAATCAACACAAAAAACAAACTAATTTTGATTACAAACACGTTAAAAAATTTAATAAACACACACATAGCATTATACAATTTTATCTATGTGTTAGTAGCAACTTTAAATGCAATTTACTCAAAATAAAGGAAAAAATTTAAAAATCTGTAAATCTGCAAAACGGCTAAAAAGAAATACCTTTCAAATAGTATACGTTTGGTCAAAATCGGAACAAAACATCAGTCACAAGAAATCGCCTAGCCTATTAATATTATAGATATACGAAAAATATTTTATGAGTATAAATCTATTTGGTAATTTGTTATAAAACATTTAAGGAAAATAATTTAAATGAAAACGAAAAGCCGTTTGATTAAATTAAAGGAATGGTAGATCATATAGGCAACCATCCTCGACAAATAAAAATTGTGAAAATTTTTTTCAGATTTAAAATTTATTTTTTCTAAACAGCGTAACGCATTAAGTTCTGTAAAAATTTTTTTACTAATACGTAATTGTCACGAAAGAATAAATATTCAAAAATTTTTAATACAAAATCTATAAAAGTTTTTAAAAGAATTATTTAACAGAAAGTTGAAAGAATTTTAAAAATTTGAGTCCGATCGTTCATTCATTCATTCATTCATTCATTGAATGTACTTTTTTCCTTCCAAAAAGTGAATTTTGAAAATGTTTTTTTTTTTACAGGATAACATTAAAGATATTTTTTAATATGTAAATATAATGCACTCATTAATATTGATTGAAAAAAATCTATAACTTTTTGTTTTTTATAAAATGAAAAAAGCCACCCTAATGTATCTATGTATATATTTTTTTCCTTTTAAAAATTTAATTTTTGTTTATTTTTTTTTTTTTTCTTTAAAACAGTTTTGCACACAACATTAACAGTTTCATATTTTCAATAAAAATTAATTCATACAGGTACTAACACTGCTATGAACGAACCCATTGAACATTTTTTAGAGTGCAATTCTCATGTTCTCACCAACACAACTACATTTTTATTTTTGAACACCACCAATATTTGACTCAGCTGTGTCTCTCTTGCAGTTGTTGCCATTTAAGAGCGTCATTTCATGTTATTGGCCATTTGCAACATATTTAGATCTTTGGATTGTAAAAGCAAATTTTTTCTTTGCCGGGAGTGTTTAAAGCTTTTATATGTCCCATTTTTTTAAAATTTTATTTCATGTTTTTTATTACATATCAATAAGTCAATAAGACAAGTAAGAAGATTATAGTTGGTCTGGATCGACTATCCGATGTCTTAGACCATGAATTTATTGGAAGGTTCTTAGATCCAATTAATTTAATATACAGCGCCATCTTTTAGGTCGTTATGTGAATATTGAATAACTTAAAAGAAAACCGATTTCCATGTGTGTGATATTTTTATTAAACGTAACCCTTTTCAATTCATTTGGACTACGTTTTGAATACAATTTAAATCAAATGGCCGTCTGTATTGGCCGAAATCATCGATATACCGCCCAAGATGCTTGAAAACGTTATTGAAAATGCAATAAAAATGGCTCATTTTGCCATTGGCCACAACAGTGACTCGTGCCGAAGCCATCGATATACCGCCCAAGATGCTTGAAAACGTTATGGAAAATGCAATAAAAATGGCTCATTTTGCCATTGGCCACGGCAAATATTTACAGATTTTCATAAAGAGTCAATTTGACATCAAGAGTGCCCCACGAGTTAATTTCAGAAAATAAGTCCAGAATATTATTTTCTAGAATTACTAAAATATTATCAACATGTTTTATCGAAATCCTTCCACAAATATATATTGTTTCGATATTTTGTTTTAGATATTTGAAATATGGAAACACCAAAAAGATGTAGCCTAAAAGTTGAAAAGGTATGAAAAAACACATTTTTCTTAAAATCCGCTGAAATTAAAACGCTGCCGTCGGCAAATTAAGACAGGATACCTACAATATTTGGCATTTTTAATCACATACAATTCGTTAATGAGACCTTAAGGTCCGATCGTTGATTTCGGTAAATTTCTTGAACAACATTTTTGAAAAAGTTAAATTGGAGATTTTGAAACAGCGTTGAAAAATACGTACCGTTTTGACATTAATTTAGAATGGCATAACAATAGACGAGATGCAAAATACTTTATATGAGATCATTTTGGGATCAGGAGAATGCAAAAATATTGTTGTTGTAAATTATTTCAATCTCTTTAAAAATGTGAGCTCAATTTTCTTAATCAAGTGGTCTGCGGCGCATTTATTGCCTGGGAAACTTGATATAACCGCTAATAGATTTTGTTGTTTTGTTGGAAAGATAATTTACTCTTGATTTTGGTTTATTAAATAATTTAATTGAAACGTAGTTATTAATTTCAAAATTTTTGTGAAAAGTGATTTTTTTTTTTTTGATAATTTTTACATATAAATGCATATTTGAACTTCGAACTCAATGCGAGTCCAGAAAACATTGTCCGATTTGATTCAAATTTTGCACACTAAAGTTTTAGATCCAGTGTCATAATAATCCGAACCGCACGTCTTTCAGTTCAAAAAAGAAAAAATGGCTGTCACCCTAATAAACACATTTGAAATTTTTAATCGATATCCGCCGCGACTTTTCTTTATCCAATTATGCCCAAACTTCACATTTATTAGTTTTATATGGAAAAGAAACAAACTGGACCCCGAGACTTCCCATAATCGCCATTTAAAAATTGTCCATATAACGTAGGACCAAGCTAGTGTCCACATTATCTATAATATTAATAGGCCAGGTGATTTCGTGTGACCGATGTTTTGTTCTACCGTTTTATTCCGATTTTGACCAAACGTATATTATTTGAAAGGTATTTCTTTTTAGCCGTTGTGCAGTTTTTCAGATTTTAAAATTTTTTCCTTTATTTTGAGTAAATTGCATTTAAGTTGCTACTAACACACACATAAAATTATACAATGCTATGTGTGTGTTTATTAAATTTGTTAATGTGTTTGTAATAAACATGACTTTGTTTTTTGTGTTGATTTGTGTGTCTTTATTTAATGAAATAATAAAATTTCCTAGAATTTGCGCTCGAATTTCGAGGGCTGGAATCTGCTAGTAATAACTTATTATGTGAATTTCACGTAACAGAGAAAATTTCAGTTATATTTATTTTATGCGAATTTTCTATTTTTAACCTTAGCTTCTACCTTGCAACTTATGGTTGATATCGTATGAAATTAATATTTTCTGAGGGTATTTTTTTTAAAATGTTTTTGCTGTTACTGTCATGAATCTTGTTGTTACTCTTTATAAATCCGGCACCATACAATGGGGATATTAGTTATCAGTCTCATTTGTAATACATTGAAATGGTCGGCACTTGTTAATGGTCCAGATCACTGAAATATATATTGGACACATAAAAACTGCAGAAACCAAACAAATTCGTTACGGCCAACCAAATTTATTGCCAACCGAATTTTTAGTTGATGGCAACTATTATTCTGTTCTCTTAACAGTAATTATTTTATCATTATCGAAAATGATTAGTTGTTATAAAATTTCTGTTGGCACAATATAAAATTCAGTTGCTAAATTTTAGATTTTTTTCTGAGTGTATTATAAGAATATGAATTTTTTTGGTTTTTTAACCTAGAAAAAATAGGCAAAAAAAACATATTCTCAAATTTCGATGCTAAAAATTGTCGCAACAGTAATTTAATAGCAACCATTAATTTTTGTGCTGATAAAATATTAACAGAATTTGATTCTTAAAATAGCTGAAATTCGGTTACCAGTTTTGTTGCAATTCAGTTGGCCACAAGTTGGATAGTCTGTTTGCTCTGTGTACTCTCTCTCTCCAAATTTACTGAAGCCCTCGACTAATACCCAGTTAGTAGTAGAGTGTAAATAAATTCCGGCTTTGCCGCTCTTATTAATTTGTATTGCTTTACTATTGTATGTTTGTTCTATAAAAACAAAATTCAATACATTTTCAAACCCAATTTGTTTGTTAAGTAGTTTTTGAAGGCTCTTTAAGTACAATAACCTATTGAACTTAATACGAGCATTGTAGTAGTAACTACATACATACATAAATGTATGTACAATGTATGGCAAATTTAATACCAAAACTTTGGCCTAAAGAATTTATTGCATTATTTTATTGTGTTTACTAGTTACTCGATATACGACTATTACATACATACATATGAATCTACGTGACATTCTAAAATGCATTTCAAATGCCATTAAAAGTTTTCAAAATTATAATACTTTCACGTTAATTTTATTTAATTAAAACAGTTTTTTGTTATGATCATATTGTTTTATAACTTTTCAAATATATTTTTCTATATCTTTTCAGGTAAGACTAAAAAACAATCTACTAAATGCAAATTTTTTGGGGCAAAGTTTTGAACTTTCGGCCAAATGTTCATCTTTTGGGTATGTAAATAAAAGTTTCTGTGTGTTAAAAAAGAAAAACAAAAATCACTAGCAGGTACTAAACCAGTAAAAAATATTCGATTTTTAAAAACAGGACAAAAAGAAGGATTATATGTGAGTGCTTCCTATTAAACTGTAAAACATTTTCGTGGTCATTATGTGGTAGGTGAGAAATTTCAAGTCAGGTTGAAAGTTCTAGGCCAGTATAGTAAAACCTCAAAAGAGTTTGGCGTTCTCAGGCCAAACTGTTTTTGACATCCTATATTTTTCCTTATCTTGATGTTTTTTTTCGCTGTAACTCAAGAACCATTTATGATTTCTCATTCAATTTTGAAGCAAAATTGTAGTTAAGGCTTAAAGAAATAATTTTTATACCCTATACCACTATGTGGTTTGGGTATAATGACTTTGTGCTGCTGTTTGTAACAACCAAAAATATTTGACCTACACCCACCTTTAATTATACCGATCGAATCAGAATCACTATCTGATTCGATTTAACGATGTCCGTCCGTCCGTCCGTCCGTCTGTGTGTCCATGTAAAGCTTGTAATCAAACTGCAGGTCGCAAATATGAATATATTTTGACGAAATTTGGTATTTGATCTTTTATAAGCCATGGGATGAACGCTATTGAAATTGGTGAGAATCGGTCCATGTTCAGACCTAGCCCCCATACAAATGACCCATATGAAATCAACATAAGATCCAAATTATCATACAAATCTTAGTCAAATTGGGTTTGTATGTATATATTACATCCATTAATCAGTAGTCCAAAAATGATCCCTATGGGACAACTTTTAGTCATAGGCCCCATATAGAGCTGCTTCCCGATCTTCACTTTAATCTATCAAAAAACAAAAATATTGCACTGATTCTTCTCAAATTTTGTTTGTATATATTTTTGCAAAATACAAGAGACTTTACCAAACATGGTCAGGATCGGTCCATTTTTGGGCCTAGTCCCCATATAGATATAGCATCCGATATGAACTTTTTCATATCTGCAGCCGAAAAAATTAATAAAAATCCCACTCAAATTTGGTTTATGATTATTTTCTATGTCCAGTTAGTTGGGCCTGAGAGATAGGGTCTCTAAACGCATGGTATAGGGTATCGTATAGTCGGTCTAGACCGACTATAATTTTCTTACTTGTTATTAATATATCCATGTTTGAAATATAGTAAAAAAAAAATACTGGTGTATGTTAGATTTAATATTAAAAATATCTATCATACGGCTAAATTAGAATTATACACCCTAAATTAAAACAAGAGATTAAAAAGGGAAAAAATTAAATTTTTTTTTGTAAGATTTCATTCGATGAACTTAGTCCAACTTGATTTGCTGAAGCTACATATTTGCTGAAGAAAGAAATAAGAAATCATCAATGGTTCTTGAGTTATAGCTGAAAAACTACACACAGCAAACGGATTTGTTGTTGCAACCCAATTTGTTGACAACCGAATTTTTATAGTCCTGTGTACTATCACATTATTCTGTTGTGATTACTCTGTTTATATATAAATTCGATTGTATGAATTGTGATATTTAGTTGATACAATGGAATACTTAATTTTAATTATTGATTGTCATAACCGTTTTTCGTGTTTTTTACTAATACATATGAAACAGAAAAATCAAAAATTTAAATTATTAATAGGCTAGGCGATTGCTTATGACCGAAGTTTTGTTCTACCATTTTATCCCGATTTTGACCAAACGTATATTATTTGAAAGGTGTTTCTCTTTAGCCGTTTTGCAGATTTACAGATTTTTAAATTTTTTCCTTTATTTTAAGTAACACATATATAAAACTTAGTCCATCTTGATTTGCTGTATCTATTTGCTGAAGAGCGAAATGAGATATCATCAATGGTTCTTGAGTTATACCTGAAAATCTAAACAAACAAACATCAAAATAAGGAAAAATATAAAATAAAATAAAACATGTAAGAGTATTAAATTCGGAATCTTTGATACCCACCATCTGTACTATTTAAAACAAATGTGAGCAATATATTTGAAAATTTGAAAATATTTGATGGACCACAATATTAGTGAATATTTTATTGGTTTTTCTCGAAATACCTTACGATTATTTAAGGATTAATTGATGAATAGAAAACAATTTGTTCAAGTTGGTGAATCAAGGGAGCGTTCATGGACCGTTGTTTTTTAAAATCTATATAAATGATCTGAAAATGATAAAGTTAAATGGAAAATTATTTTTGTTCGCTGACGATATTTGTATTTTATACAACTACAAACATGAAAAAGTCCTTCAGACACAAATTGAATATGAATAATTCTGAATAATTTTGTCAGAATTTCTTAGGCTGAATAAATTAATCCTAAATTCAAATATAACACAATTTATAAGAATCAAACCGTATGTCTTGAGAAATGACGGGGTGATGAAGGTGTACGTACATTGATAGCTTAATCGGAAAGTGTGATATACACTGGAATAAATCTAAATAATAATTTAATGTGGGAAAATCATATGAATCAGTTAAAATCCAAAATTTCGTCTGAACTTGGTATATAAATTGAAAAATAGACTTAATGCTGATACTAAAATGCTACTTTACAACTCCTTGATTTACTCTTATCTAGTTATCATATCTCCAATGATTTATGGTGGTACATCTAGAACAGCTATGAAATTACTGCAGTCAAAAAAAAAAAAAAAAACATTGAAAGTCATTTTCAACTTACCGTTAAGGTATAGTACAATTGATTTGTTAAAACATTTTGCAAAAAACATCCTTCCAATAAAAGGGTTATATAAACAACAACTATTGGTAAATGTCATATCATTAATCAAAATGTATCATATAATCATCGAATCACTAGACAGGCGATGAATTTAAGGGTGGTAAGATACCGACTTGAAGTAACTGAACAACGTGTCACTTTTTCTGGACCAACCTGACAGCTTAGGAAACCTAGTTGTTTTATCCACTTTTAAGACTAATCTCAAAGAATATTTATTAGAAAATGTTGAAATACTTCTTGCATCCTAAAAAAAATTTTGAAAATTTTGTATTCTTTTTTTTGTTCTTTATTCTATAATGTATCTTATGTATATTATTTTTGTAAAAAGTTAGTATAAAATAAGCCTCTCTATAAAGCCATTTATGGCGCTGGGGCGAAAAAAAGAAATTTTAATCTGTAAATAAATATGTTGAAATAAAAAAAAAAAATAAATATTAATAAATAACAATTTAATAAACTTAATACTAAATTATTACAATAAACGAACTGAATTTTTTTGCTTTTTTTTAGAAGTGTTTCCATATTTTTGGTCATATTTTGGCGTAGCGAGACCCGATTTACCCCATTTTAAGTACCAACCTGCTCGAAATAATGGCAAATAATATTATTCTAAGTTTACAGAGATAAATGGTTTATTTTGTGAATGAGCGTGATTTCAACAGGCGGACAGACGGACTGATGAACGGATGCACGGCCAATGGACAGACTTTTGGATTGACGACCGAACATCCCTAAATTGACTCAGAAAGTGAGTCAATCAGTATAAAATAGGGTATAGGCGGCTTTAGCGGCTTTACTATACTGTTCTAGTTCTTGTTCTTGTTCTTGTTCTTGTTTTAAGTTATTTATTGGCTACTCGATATTTATACCCTACCACTCTCTGATCAGGGTATAATGAGTTGATGTTTGTTACTATCAAAAATAGTTGACCTAGACCCACTGAATGTCTCACTTTCTGAGTCGATTTAGCGATGTTCGGCCATCAGTCCGTCAGTCCGTCCATCCGTCCGTCCGTCTGTCCGTATGTCCATGTAAACCTTGTAATCAAACTACAGGTCATAAATTTCAAAATATTTTGATTAAACTTTATCAATTCATTTGTCATTCAAATAACGATCACTGTTACAATTGGTGCGAATCGTATAATGTGTAGACCTAGTTTCCATACAAATGACCTCTATAACATCGACATAAAGTACCCTAAGATGCAAATTATAATTATAAGATCTCAGTAAAATTTGGTTTATGTGAGTTTATTACATCCATTTATCAGTAGTTGTAAAATAAATCCTGTAGCACCATGTTCTGGCATGGTCCCCATAAAAAGCTGCTTTCCGACCTTCACTTAAATCTACCAGAAAAAGTAAAAAGTTTACGTAGATTTTTAGAGTAAATGTGTTTTTTGCGAAAAATAAGTGACTTTAATAAATAAATATGATCACGATCCGTCTATTTTTCGACCAGGTCACCATAGAAATGACCCATATGAAATCGATTTATATTGTACTAAGATACAGATAACCGTAAAGATCTCGGTAAAATTTGTGTTATGTATGTGTATTACACCCACTAATCGGTAATCTAAAAATAAACCATATGTACCATTTTTAGTCATTGTTCCTATTAAAAACTACTTCCCAATCTTCAATAAAATCTATCAAAAACCAAAAATTTTGCAAAGATTTGCCTCAATTTAAGTTTCTATCTGTTTTTGAAAGAAATAAATGACGTTACTATATATGGTCATGATCGGTAATTTTTCAACCTAGTCCCCATATAAAACTAGCATCCGATATGCAGGTTTTCATATTGCGTATAAGAAATTCATGACGTTGCCCCTCAAATTTGTTCAATGGTTAGTTATGCCCTAAACCACTATGGGGTTTGGGTATAATGACTTTGTGCTGCTGTTTGTAACTACCAAAAATACTTGATATAGACCCATCTTTTTTATACCGATCGACTCAGAATCACTTTCTGAGTCGATTTAGCGATGTCCGTCCGTCCGTCCGTCTGTGTGTCCATGTAAACCTTTTAATCAAACTACACGTCGCAAATATGAATATATTTTGACGAAATTTGGTATGTAATCCTTTAACGGCCATAGGATGAATGCTTTTGAAATTGGTGAAATTCGGTCCATGTTCAGACCTAGCCCCCATACAAATGACCCCTATGAAATCTACATAAATTGCCATAAGATCCAAATTATCATATAAATCTTAGTCAAATTGGGTTTGTATGTGTTTATTACATCCATTAATCAGTAGTCTAAAAATGATCCCTATGGGAGAACTCTTAGTCATAGGCCCCATATAGAGCTGATTCCCGATCTTCACTTAAATCTATCAAAAAACAAAAATATTGCACTGATTCTTCTCAAATTTTGTTTGTATATATTTTTGCAAAATACAAGAGACTTTACCAAACATGGTCAGGATCGGTCCATTTTGGGCCTAGTCCCCATATAGATATATCATCCGATATGAACATTTTCATATCTGCAGCCAAAAAAATTAATAAAAATCCCACTCAAATTTGATTTATGCTTATTTTCTATATCCAGTTAGTTAGGCCTGAGATATAGGGGTCTCTAAACGCATGGTATAGGGTATCGTATAGTAGATCTAGACCGACTATAAATTTCTTACTTGTTTTTGTTTCGAACACACATAAACCACACAGATTCGACTGTAGCTTTATTTTAAATTCGTTTTCTTGCACGTGTACTGCTAAAAAATAGAACATGTTCTTCAACGAGTACATCTAAAAATTAAAACATCATGCACTCGCGATCGGAAAAGAAAACTAAATTAAGTCATAAACATCATATAAAATTTTTCTCTTTTCTTTTTTATTACTATCTTTAAAAAAAAAAAAAAAAAAAAAAATTAATTTTAAATTGGTATACCAAGCCAATTGCCTCCGGGAGGATTTTAAATTTCAACTCGACGCACATAAAATCACAAAAAATTAACACAGCAAATAACTTAGTACATAAAATATTACAAATTTCTCACCCAAAATTCAAACAAGAAAACATACAAAAAATACACAATATATTACACAAAAACAACTATCCACACCAAATAATAAGAGACTTAATTATTAAAAATGAAAACATAACTAATAAACAAAATAATAAAAATACAAATACAAATCAAAACGCCGAACCTATAAGATATATAGGAATCCAATATATTCCAAATTTGACAGAAAACAAAAATCTAAGATCACTCATCAAACAGGAAATCATAAAAGTAGCACACCGCCCAACTCAAACAATAAATAAAATTTTCACAAAAACCAAAGACAAAACTCCGCTGATAGAACAAAACAACGTTGTATATGAAATTCAATGCAAAAACTGCAACAACAACTATATAGGAACAACAAAGCGCGCATTGAAAACAAGAATAGCAGAGCACAAAAAGGACAGAGAAAAAGGAAGAACAACAACAGCGCTAAGTCAGCATTTGATGACGCAAAAACATCATGCGGACTTTGAACATGTTAAGATCTTAGACTATGAATGTAACGAAAATAAACGATTAACTTTAGAGAGCTTAAGAATACAACAAAAAATAAAAACATGTATGAATAGTAAGGAGGACAAAGACAGAATTAGTTTAGTTTATACTGTGATATTGTAGGCTACGCAACTGTGATATTTTTGTTTTGTGAAGTCCAGTTTTTCTTTTTGATTATTGTTACAATTATTTATTTATTTAATTTAGTGATTGACAAAAAATTAAAAAATTTTAATATATATTTTTTAAATTATAAAATTTATAATAATAGCAGCAAATTTTTTTTTTTTTTTTGACAAATGCAATAACAACAGAAAAATGTAAATTATAACTTATTTTGTACACATTATAAAACTAATTAATTAAGAAAAAATTATTTTTTCTAGTTCAATAATAAAAAAAAAGCTCTTGAAAATGTTCCCAAAAAGGAACGAAACGTTGGGCAAATGATGTTATAAAAGTTGTTTTATTTGCATCACTAGCAAGGACCAGTAAGCTCGTTACAAATATAATCATCATAATTTGGTCTCTGGTCATCAAAAAGTTCTTAACTATCTTTTTATTTTATTCTTTTGTTTTTATTATTATCTTTTAATTTTTATTTTCTTATAACTGCTAATGAATTATTTTAGATTTTTTTTTTAAATAATTTTGTTGAAACAATTGTTGTCGTTATTATAGGGCTGTTTCAGATTTTTCCAATCGCGAGTGGATAATGTTTTAATTTTTAAATGTACGCGTTGAAGCACATGTTCTGTTTTTTTTAGCAGTACACGTGCAAGAAACCGAAGTTTAAATAACGCTACACTCGAATCTGTGTGGTTTATGTGTGTTCGAAACAAAAAATACGTGATAGAAAAATGTTCGCGTAGATAACGAAATATTAAAAAGAAACACAGTCATGATTGTGTTAGGCACCTTACAATTTATATTTTTCCTACTTCTTTCAATTTGTCGTTAACAAATTTTATGCAGTTAAAAGAAAAAATCATAGGAAACTAAATTTATATTAAATAAGGCTTAAGTTATTAACTTGTAGGATATTCTCTGCCGTTTAGGACCTCTGTGAACCGATTTGGCATGGACTCAACCAATTTTTAAGGAATCTTCTTTTCTTATTTTACGAGCGCGCATCAATAAGTCCATGACTTTTGAATGAAACACAGTTTTTTTTTTTGCAAAAACAAATATTTTTCAAGATAATCTCCATTTAGCTCAATACAGTTAGTTCAACGTCTCTCCAATTTTTGTATCCCTCCCAAAAAATAGGATTTTTCGAGATCCATGAAATAGGCATTTGTTCGATCAATAATTTCATAAGGGTTCGTTTTTTTTTTTAAATCCTCGTTAAATCGGTCCAATAAGTTGGCATAATATTCACCGTTTATTGTTTTTCCGTTTTGAGTGCCGCAAAAGCTCATTCGAATTACGGTTAAATAACTCCGAACAATCTTTTGAAGTTGTCACACGATTACGTTTATGGTCAATTGAGAGCAAACGCGGCACTCATCTCGCAGACAGCTTTCTTAAACCCAACTGAGCATTTAAAATCGAAACCACACTGCCATATGAAATGCCTATGTCATCAGCAATCTCACGCACTTTTATTCCTCGATCGGCCAGCACCATATCGTGGATTTTTTCGACATTTTAGGGTATATTGACCTCAATTGGTCGTCAAAACGTCCAGCGTCATTTGTATTTGTGCGACCACAACGAAAGTCAGTAAAACACTTTTTTTACCATTGAAATCGATTGTGTAGAGTCCCCATAGTATTTATCAAGCTTTTCCTTCGCTTGATTCACGGTTTTTTTTTCGCAAAAAATAATGTTTAATGAGCACTCGAAATTCACTTTTTTCCATAAAAAAAACACGAGGTTGTATGTTTCGAACAGCTGTTAAACGCAAAGTAAATGACGGAACTTGCTCAAAATTTTACAGTAGTCTATTAACAGGTGCTACTTGATGGGAGCAGTGTTGCATTTCATGTAACTACGAGGAATATTCGAAATTATCACGGACTAATTGATCCGCACTCGTATCCCACTTATTCAAAATAACGCTTTTTAATATTAAGTTTATTTGAGGTTATTTTATGCTGATGGATTCTTCTCTCCAGTAAATCCCACAAATGCTCTATAAGATTTGAATCGGCTGATTGGGGTAGTGATTTTAATTGATTTTTAGTATTTCAGACCAACCACAGCTTGACATTGTGCGCCATATGTTTTGGATCGTTATCCTGTTGGAAATAAAATTATTTTCAAGATCTAGTTTTTCTGTTCTTTGTTCTACAATGCTTGTGCGTCCAATTTGATCCACTATAAATTCAATAGAGACGAGTTTACCAACCCCGTGGCCTGAATTTATACAACTCCAAACCATGATGCCACCTTTACTGTTTTTATCCGTTGGCAAAAGATTTTCTTTAGTTAATACAGTTATACCTTTTCGCCAAACCAGCTTTCTCCTTTCTGAAAATTAAATACATTCCCAAAATTCTGGAGCCCTGCTTATATACTAATTTGCAAAATCATAAGTTTTTTTCTATTGAAGGTCTTAAAATTATGTGCAAGGTATCTTCATGGATGTCTTTGTCGAAGGATTCTTGGATTTTTAAACTAATTTGGGAAGCTGAGAGTCTGTTTTGCTGACACCAAAATAGTTCGCTGTAAGTGTTCAGTTAGTTTTGAGGGGCGACCAGAACGACTTTTTCACAAAATTGAATTGGTGGATTTGTAGCTTTAAATGGTGTACTGCACTGAGGAGTGGTAACGAAAACTTTTATTTTGGGACTCATCTCAAAATATTATTTTCAAAAGAAATTTAATTAAGTCAAGAAAGCTCTTTACTTATAAACAAGTCTGCATTATATTAAAATAATAGATGCAAAAGTTCTGTACATCATTGCACTACTCGTGGGATTTCCCCAAATTGTAAATGTACAAATACTTTTTCTGGCACTTATAATGGCTACCTGCTTTTTTTTTGAGTTGAAGACTAATTAATTGAAGCAGAAACCTTCCGTAAGTTTTTTGAAAAACAAGTAAAATTCCCAATGACACATTGGGAATCGTTTAAAAGTTAGCAATTTAAAATATTTTATTAATATGTAAAATTTTCATATCAAGTATACGAATACTCTTTCTAGCAAGTGTATATTTAAAAGTCTAAAATTTATTTGTTATATTTTATATTTTTTTATGGTGTCTTTTAGACAATTGTTATAGACCTTCTGGCAATACATACAACATGTCGATTTTACTCAGGTGTGGTTTTTGTTTTGCTAATTAATAATCCATTTCCATAATGACCTCGCTAATTACTAGTGAAACTTAAGTATTTTTAGATCTGAAGAGTTCTCCTTTTTGTAAAACAGTATATTTTTTATAAAAAAAAAGTAATTGTTTAAATAAAAAAGTGCCTTGTTATAAATAAATACATTTTATACAAAAGTACCCTTTGATACCAAAGTACCATTTTCTCGCTAATAAACTACTTCTGTTAATGACCTTGCTCAGTATTGGATCATTGTTAGATTTCAAAATTTCTCCTGACTCACCATATAGGGTGTTGTATAGTCGATCTAAATTGATAAAAATATTCTTACTGTTTTAGTAATTAGAACGATATGGCTTCAAAATATTTTCAAAAATATTCAAAGCAGCGGCTTATTTATTCAACGCAAATACCCGCAACGCAACATCGCATCAAATATCAATTATTAAAAGGGTTAATGGAGCCATATAAGTAATTTGTTTAAATTTGTTGGCCACTTAACAAATGACATCATATACTATCGTTCAAAACGTACAAATATTTAATTAATTTAACACACACTCACTCACTCACTCACTGGCTTGCACCACCAGCGACGACGGCGATGGACAAATAAATCTACAAACAGATGAACAGACAATATTTTGTTTTCCAGTCACTTTAGAAATTGAAAATTGAAAAACAAATAACAACAGTTTTCATGGAATTTGTGATATTATTTAAGAAAATGACCCATATAAATGTCAAGTAGAGCTTTAGTTATTAAATAGTTCATTACGTGGAATAAAAATTTATAAAATTTCTAAAATAATATTGAATAACTTTTAGTATAAAATAAAAACTAAATTAATTACTTAATATCAGATTAAAAAAAAAATATTATGAATATAAGGTTCAAATAGAAAGAAAAAAATTTATAAAAATTAATGTCGCACTCGTATGGAACAGTAAATAAAAAAAAAACATTATAATTGTTTTTGTTAAGTGAAACATGAAAATTTCATGGTTAATTAGCCATCAGCCAGTCATAAGCGAAGCTTTTGTTTTTTATTTGTACACATTTACCACCACGTACGAAGTTTTTTATACCGTATACCACAACGTGGTTAGGGTATAATGAAATTGTGCTGAGGTTTGTAACTACCTAAAATATTTGACTCAACATAATTTTTATTATACCGATTTACTCTGAATCACTTTCTGATTCGTCTGTGTGTCGATGTAGGCAAAATACAGGTCGCAAATATGAATATATTTTTATTAAATTTTGTAAGTAGGCGTCCATCGGCCATAGGATGGACGCTGTTGAAATTGGTGAAAATAGGTTCATGTTCAGACCTAGACCCCATACAAGTGACTCCCAGGAAATCGACTTAAATTGCCATAAGATCTAAATTACATCCATTAATCAGTAATCCAAAAATAAACCATATTCGGCAATTCTTACTCATAGCCCCCGTATAAAGCAGGGAAGCTTCACATAGCTCTATCATAAAACCAAAAGACCTACTATAATTTTCTTACTTGTTTTTTTTTTTTTGAAAACCAATTATTTAAACAACAAAAATTGAGTAATCGTATTTTGAATCACTTCGACTTACAGTTTTTCATACATAGTTTATAAAAACTTAAATTTTGTTCAGTGCAACTATCTTGTCTATAGTAGGATTTTAATCAAGTGGAACATTGTTATATTGACAAATATTTTACAATTCTTTTTTGACAAAAACTAAAAAATACTTTTTTTTTATAAAAAGTAAATTAAAAAACTATTTTCTGTAAGATCCTTTTCACTAATGTTATAATTTATAAATTCAATAGATTAATTTTAAATTCAATTTTATGTAAAAGTGCATTTTGTAAGAAAGTACCTTTTTGAAAAAAAGTTCAAAAGGCACTTTTTATGAAAAAAGCACTTATTTTTGTACCTTTAAATTAAATATTTTGAAATAAAATCAGACGAAAGTAAATTTTTTAAAGTGTATTTTTCAAAAAAGGATATTTTATTAAAATTAACTTTTGCAAATACTACTTTTTTAAATAAAGTAATTTTTTCTAAAAGAGGTTAGAAAGGTTTTCTTTAAGTTTATTAATTTGTGGGTTTTCATAGATTTATTTTTTATTTATAAATTTGATTATACTATAAGTAAAAAATAGAAAATGTAAATTAAATAAAAAAGACTATTGGCTCATTTGTTTCAAAAGTTGATCTATATTCAGCTGTTTCGGGTCGAATCCACAAAAGAAAGTTCCTACCTTTATCAAAAAAAGTTATTAAAATTCCATCAAGTAAAAGTACACCATTCAATAAAGTACGTTTTGAATTTAAAGTATATATGTACATTATATTATAAAGTTCCTTTAAATAAAAAAGTACTTTACTAAAAGAAGTACATTTTTATGAGAAATTACTGTTTCCAAAAAGGTACCTTTTTATAAAAAGTTACCTATTTATTAAAAAGTAAGTTTTTCTGAAAAAGTCCACTTTTATAAAAAATAATTTTTTTTTTAAAGTAACTTTCTATAAAAAATACTTTATTATACAAAAGTACCTTTTCAAAAAGTATATTTTTTATAACGAAGTACCTTTTTTAAAAAAGTAACTTCTAATAAAGTAGTAATTTTTTTCATTATTTTTTATAAAATAATATCTTTTTATACACATTTTTAAAAATTATTATTATTTATAAAAATATGCCACTTTACAAGTAGTAAAGTTTTATAAAAACATTACCTCTTTTACAAATATTTTTTTAAATATAATTGTTATAAATAAAAAATATCTTTTTATAAAAAATACTTTTTTATAAAAGATAATTTTTTTTTAAAAAAATTTGTTTTTTAAAAAAGTACTTATTTATGTTTTTCTTAAATTTAGTATTCATATTTATACAAAAGTACACTCTTATAAAAAGTATTTTTTTATAAAAAACTACATTTTTATAAATTTCTTTTTTTCTAAATTAATTTTATTATTATATATAATAAACCCCTTCCTCATAAAGAAGTACCTTTTTAAAGTACATTTTTATAAAGAAATATTATAAAAAAATATCTCTTTAACAACTTTTTTCTTAAAATTATTATTACTTATAAAAAAAGTACCCTTTTTTAAAACGTTAACTTCTATTAAAAAGTATCTTGTTATGGATTTATTTTTTTCAAAGTTATTTTTGTTATTTATAAAAAGTACATTTCTAGGCCTTTTTATAGCAAATGATAATTTATAGTAAATTATTTTTTTAAAATTATTATTATTAAGTATACCAGCTACCTTTTTTATAAATAAGTATTTATTTTAAAGTACCATTTTTTTGGTTATTATTATTTTTAAAAAATAAGTTTTTTTTATAAAAAGTACCATCCTTAAATTTATGTTTTCGGAATTATTATTATTTATAGAAAAGTACTTTTTCATAAAAAAATAAATTTTTTTAAGAAAATACCCTTTTGATATATTTGAAATGTTATTACTTATAAAAAATTCATTTTATAAAAAGGAAAATCTTTAATTTTTTCTTTTTTATTATTAATTTAATTAAGAAACAACCAACTTATAAACATATCGCACCTGCACCTCTAAAGTGAGTCAGCTCAAAATTTTTCAATTTTCAATTTTTGCAAGAAAACGATACACAATGGTCATATCTATCCACTGTAAAATCTTACATCGGTTTTTCTAGTCTTTCGCAAAAAAAAAAAAAAAAAAATGTAACCCTCTTTGTGTTATAAGAGTATCTTCTTCTAAAAAGACATATTTTGAGTTGCACCCAAAAAACTTGCTATTTTTGATGATCACTGAAAAAATCGCTACTAGTACAATTTTGTATACTTATTATTCGCAATTCTTTACAATGAAACAACTGTTTTTAAATTTTATAGTAAATATTAAAAAAACCATTTTTTGCCTCTACTGAAAATTTGTAAATTTAGAGTTGACTCACTTTAGAGGTACAGGTGCGATATATATTTATAACACCTTTAATAATACTTTTTATAGACTTATTTTTTTTCAAGCCTAAAGAATAGCACCTTGTACAAAAATATATTTAAGAAAAAGGACCATTTTAAAAAGTATATTTTTATAAAAAAGTACCTTCTTATAAAAAAAATGATTAAAAAATTACCTTTTTATAAAAAAGTACCTTTTTATACTATACTAGCTGGCCCTAAAAAAACATCTGGTTTTTATATTGCATCTAAATTTGAATACCCAGTGTCGGACAAATGTAAAGCACGAACTCCTAGAAGGTGGTAGTAGATATATGGGTTCGATATTAGAATTTGATTTTGCCATGCCCCTCCGCCCACAGACTATACATCAAAGATCAGGCTTCACAGTTTTACCAGCCAGGCTAGTCTGAAGATTCCCTGAAAATTTCATCAGGATTGGTCCAATCATTTTGGAGCTCATATATACATTTATAGATACATATATTTATACCCTGTACCACAATGTGGTACAATGACTTTGTGCTGATGTATGTAACTACCAAAAATATTTGACCTAGAGATTTCTTTTATTATACCGATTGACTCAGAATCACTTTCTGATTCGATTTACCGATGTCCCTCCGTCCGCCTGGCTGTTTATCTGTGTTTCCATGTAAACTTTGTAATCAAACTACAGGTCGCAAATATGAATATATTTTGATGGAATTGAGTAAATAAGCTTCTATCGACCATAGGACGCTATTGAAATTGGTTAAAATCAGTGCATGTTCAAACCTAGTTTCCATACAAATGACCCCTATAAGAACGACTTAAATTGCCATAAGATCTAAATTATTATATAGATTTCGGTCAAATTGAATTTGTGTACGTTAATTACATCCATTAATCAGTAGTCCAAAAATAAACCCTATAGGACAATTCTTAGTCATAGCTTCCATATAAAGGTGTTTCTCGATCTTCACTTAAATCTAGCAAAAAAAAAAAATATTGCACAGATATTTCTCAAATTAAGTGTATATATTATTTGCAAAAATAAAAAGACCCTATCAAATATGGTCAGGATTGACCTAGTTCCCATGTAAATATAACATTCAATACGAATTATTTTATATCCGAAGGCAAAAAAATTAAGCTTATTTTAAGCTTATTTTCTATGTCCAATTAGTAGGACCTACGACCATAATAATTTATTATAATAAATTTATATAAATTTATATATTATATTAAGTTTATATAAATATAATAAATTTATTAAATTTTTATAAAAAATTACTTTTATATAAATTTACTAGCTGACCATATAACTTATTTCTAGTGAATATTTTAGTTGTTAATTTAAAAACAACGAATGTATTGTAAGTGTGTGGGGTGGGATTTATAAATGGGTGGGATCGCCGATGAAAACAAAACACACCAACCATTTGTTTTCTCAATACAATGTACTTCTTTAACGTAACAAAGATTGTTAGATCTATGAAAGGTAGAACATAAAGTAAAGTAAAAAAGTAATATATTGTTTATCCTAAAGTATGAAAGTTAGAAAAAGAAAATCAATATTCAGTTGGCAATTTTTGTGTTTCGCGATTTTCGGTTTTGGTGGTTTTTGCTCCCGGCGCTTTTTGTAGTTTGGGGATTCCGCCCATATTTTTCACGACTAATCATATTGGTAATTATTTTACACGTTAAAAATAGCAAGACTAATCATATCCCGCCCATTTTTGTCCGAATACATACATTAATATATGAATGGACTCGTACAAAGTGTAAAGCCTTGTTCTATTACAGTAGCCCAACTATATGTTATGATATATTTACTTTGTATGGTTGGTGCAACGCCCACTGCTCCAATAACGCCCATTTTTTCTTCCACTAATCACATGAATAACTTATGGGCTCACGCAATGTCCCAAGGCTCTCATTATTACAGTACTTCAGATATATATAACATTTAATATTTTCTTTGTGTGGGAGGTGCCACGCCCATAGATCTGATCTCGCCCATTTTTTATCTGACTACTCACATTAATATCTGATGGACTCGTAGAAAGAGTAAAGGCTCTCCCCTTTATAGTACAGCATTTATATGATATTTTATATTTACTTTGTATGGGTGATGCCACTCTCACTGTTTGGACCACGCCCATTATTTGTTCGACTAATCACATAAATAAGTTATGGGCTCACGCAAAGGCTAAAGGCTCTCACTATTACAGCACTCCAGATAAATGACATTAATATTTAATTTGTATGGGGGCTGCCCTGCCACCATCATTGGTCCGATCCTACCCATTTTTTGTCCGACTACTCACATTGATAATAGATACCCTCAGACAAATGTGCAAAGCTCTCTATCGCTCATTTTCGGCATGGCTACTAACATCAATACTAGGTGACATAACATAAATTTCCAAAGCTCTCCTCCATGTCATAGTACTCAATATATATTATATTAAAAATTCTCTTTGTATGGGAGGTGCCACGCCCATTGGTCCGATCCCACCCATTTTTTCTCCGACTACTCACATTTATAATGGATAACCTTAGACAAATGAGCAAAGCTGTGGCTGTCATAGCACGCGAGATATATGACATTAAATATTTACTTTCTATGTGAGGTACCACGCCCACTTATCCGATCCCGCCCATTTTCGGCATGGCTACTAACATCAATAATAGGTGACATAATAAAAATTTGCAAAGATCTGCCTGTCATAGTACTCAATATGTATGATATTAAAAATTCAATTTGTATGGGAGGAGCCACGCCCTAATCACCTAATTCACATATAAAGAATTTCATAAAATCGGTCAAGACGTTTCGTAGGAGTTCGATCACAAATCCTTGACACGGGAATTTTATATACTAGATTTATGTTTAACTAGCGGATTCCAGCCCTCGAAATTCGAGCGCAAATTCAAGGAGATTTTTTTTTTCATTAAATAAAGACCCTAAAGCTATTGTAATCAGTTATAGCCAATTCACAAATCAACACAAAAAAAAACAAACTCATTTTTATTACAAACACATAAACAAATTTTATAAACACAGTAGTAACTTTAAATGCAGTTTTCTTAAAATAAAGGAAAAAATTTAAAAATCTGTAAATCTGCAAAACGGCTAAAAAGAAATACCTTTCAAATAATGTACGTTTGGTCGAAATAGGGATAAAACGGTAGAACAATTAATCAGTCACAAGAAATCGCCTAGCCTAATAATATTATAGATTGTTATTATTTATAAAAAAATTAGTTTTTATTTATTTTTTTTTAATTATAATTTCAAAGAAACATTTATTGTTACTAGCAAGTTCCAGCCCTCGAAATGCGAGTGCAAATTCTAGGAAATTTTATTTTTTCATTAACTAAAGACCCTAAAGGTATGCTAATCAATTATAGCCAATTTGCAAATCAACACAAAAAACAAACTCATTTTTATTACAACCACATTAATAATTTTAATAAACACACACACAGCATTGTATAATTTTATGTATGTGTTAGTAACAACTTTAAATGCAATTTACTCAAAATAAAGGAAAAAATTTAAAAATCTGTAAATCTGCTAAACGGCTAAAAAGAAATACCTTTCAAATAATATACGTTTGGTCAAAATCGGGATAAAACGGAAGAACAAAACATCGGTCACAAGAAATCGCCTAGCCTATTAATATTATAGATTGTTATTATTTATAAAAAAAGTAGTTTTTATTTATTTTTTTTTAATTATTATTTGAAAGAAACATTTATTGTTATATGTTATTTTTGTATAAAGTAGAGTGTTTTAAAAAATTCTTTTAAAAAACTTTTTTTAAATTTTATTTGGAAGACTGGCTAGATATGTGAAAGGTTAAAGCAAATGAACGGAAATGTATCAACGTAACTTTTACCCTAAGAAGGGAGACTTGCCCTCATATTCGAATTAGGAACCAGCCTATACCTCAACATTCCTCTGTTAAATATCTCGGACTACATCTTGATCGCCCACTTACCTGGAAAAACCATATAGACGCAAAATTAACACAAATAAAATTGAAATTAGTTCAATTCACATGGCTAATTGGCAGGAACTCAAAGTTAAGTCTCGACTGTAAGCTCTTGATTTATAGCTCGATTTTCAAACCCATTTGGTACTATGGTATACAGTATGGGGAACAGTCTCAGCTTCAAAAACAGGAAGAATAGAAAGATGCCAAAACAAGATTTTGAGAATGATAACAGGCGCACCATGGTACGTAAGACACTCACATTTGCACAGAGACTTAAATGTTTCTCTAGTAAAGTTCGAAATCACTAGATGTAGTGCAAACTATTTGGTAAAGCTAGAGTCTCACCCGAATCCTCTAGCACGTAACTTAATCAACAATCGTATCCACCAACGCTTAAGAAGGAGGGAGACTGCTGATCTCATTGGATGAAAAATGGATTGATACAATTTTTCTTTTTTTATCATTAGATTACATATGTTTATAGAATAAATGAAATTTTGTCTGGCACTGGCTGGATTTAATATTTAAGTTTTAGTTTTAAGATTTGAATAACTTATTGTTAGTTCACAAACCATTGTGAAGATTCAATAAATAAAGATAAATTACAAAAAAAAAAAAAAAAAAATATATAAAAATGTCAAAGAGAATTAAATTATTTGCTCTTTCCAAAACCGAATTTGACTATAACTATATTCATTTGACATCGATAACAGCGGTATTGTATAAGTATAAGTTTTTAAATTTATTTTTCGAAAATGGAATCCTTTGAAACTTTAAAGTTCTTTTAAAATGGAAAGAAGATTACGAGATTTTACTCCATTTGGTCTCTAGTTTCAAACGTACATAATATAATACGATTCGAGACATTTCTTAATGACAGTTTTTTGTATTTTGATGAACGGTGTTATATGTTCCTTCATTTTATTTAATTCAAATCAAACACTTTCTAATAACATGTGCCTTGCTTTTGATTTGTTAACATTAAATTAAAGTCACTCATTAATAGTCACACTTATTTATTCATCGAAACATATGGTCAATTTGAACTAATTTTATTTTTATTATCAACTTCTTTAAACCAATAAAAGTAAGCAAAAAAAAAAAAGACAGAAAAAACAAATACAGAAGTGAAAGAAAATCTCAATGAAACTTATGTTTTCACTAATTTCGAAACTTGTGTTATTTCAAATTCAAATTAACCTCTAAAGTCATTTTAAAAATTACGCGTTGTACATGATTAAAATACCAGTGAAGCAGTATGATTAGATCTTGGCCATATCAAATTTTATTGTGAATATACGAGTATAAACAAAACAGAATAAAGTGAAATAATAAAGAAAGAAAACATAAAATATGATGAGCATGGCTCTAAGCGTAATTTATGCAATCACATTATTCATCACAACGTATTTCGTTTTGTTTTATAGGTATGTTCTATCGTTGACCTTTAATTGGACAATGAGTGAAATTCGGTTGAAAGCTTTTTTTATTACTTTGAGTTTATCGGCAGAATCTTTAAATTAAGAAAAGGCGATAATTGAAAAGAAAAAGAAACATGTTACAGAATTTTAAATCGAACAACCTAAAATTTATTTAATTTTTATATTCTGGAACACGATTTTATATATATCGTCTCATCCTTAGATCGTAGGGCTGCCACTTAGTGGCAAGCATATAAGAAGTTTCTGCTGAGTTTATGATATGAAATTTTCTCCAGATCGAATTTTCGAAATATTAACAAAAATCTTAAAAGAATTGCACTTTTTGGAGTAACATTCTAAGTCCCCTGATCTCTGACCATATTGATAATTTATAGATGGATTAAAGAGAAGTTAGGAGAGAAAAGTTTTTGATAACAAAACTTATTTTGGGCAGCAGTTGGAAATATATTTCTGAGTGGAAATGTTAAAATTAATAAAATCAAAAAGAATTCAAGAGGTTTTAGATACCTGGATATTATTATAATCAAACGTTAAAATTATAAAGTAGATAAAAATCCTTAAAAGAATAAAATAGGTTATTATATAATATTGTATGTATTCTGATAATTTTTAATTATAATCCCCATATAAAGCACTGCTCCCTTTTAACAGTGGTTTTTAACTCCAAAAAGTTTTAATTGGTCTGAGTTTAGGATTATTTTGGAGAGTTTTTTTTTTCTTTTGGCAGTTTTTATGTTTAAATTTGTAGCCTTAGGCTAATAATTTTATTTCATCGATTATATTTTTGATCAAGGCTAGAATAGGTTTATGCTGTACTGTACCCCAAAAGTCTGCAATACATGCATAGTACCTAGAACAGACAATCAATAGTGTCAATTACTAGTCAAACTGTTCTATGCATAGTGTAATGCAATATTTGTCTGGTCAATGTAAATAAGTAATACAAGCCTTCATGATATCGTATAAAACAATAGTGTATGTAAGTTAAGTAAGCTAGACCAAATTTAGTATAAAAAGGGCTGAACCCAAAAATAAATCAGATTTTAATTTAGACAACTTTATCAGCAACAACTGCCTTTGTTTCTTTTAATTAAAATTTCTATTTGCCCTTACCCTGTAAATACGGCACATATAATGGATCAATCATCGGCAAACTCTGCCGGTTGAAAAATCATACAAAGAACCATATTCCACAACATGGCGATCCTGCCAGTTTATATATTACATTCCACCACATGGCGATCCTGCAAGTTTATATATCATATATCAACTACATGGCGATCCTGCCAGTTTATATATTACATTCCACCACATGGCGATCCTACAAGTTTATATATCACATTTCCACTACATGGCGATCCAGCCAGTTTATATATTAAATATCCACCATAATGCTAAAAATACTTGACGTTGGGCTTAGCTTTTATTATATCGGGTGGCGCATAAGTAACGTTGTGATTTATTTTATGATTAAATTTTTTCTTTCTGATTTTATTAAAGGTTGAAATTTAATAAAAAAAACTTTAGTTTGCAAATATGTATGTTATGTATGGAAGATAATATTTTTCAAATGATGCGTTTTGTTTGCTTCTACTTGACATGCTCTGGAAAGAGCATACTTTTCTTAGAATTTCAGGTCCTATCACCCTCACTTCTTCTCGAATATTGACCTTAAGCTATTAGATGGCTCTTGGCTTAGTGGCATATACCTTACCCCTTAGGTAGCACTAAAGAAGAAATCGGGAGCCGCTAAATAGGGCGAATGCGGCGGCCAGTCAAAATCAGAAAAAGGCGATATTATCCGATAGGCTAAAATTTCGCGCAGGAGGGCCATAGTTGGCCGAGCTGTTTGACCTGTGGCTCCATCTTGTTGGAACCATAATTCTGGATTGTTTTATAACTCTGGCCTTAAAAAATTCTCAGTCATTTCCCGGTACTGAATGCGACTATATTAAATGCATATCTTTGCATCATTTAGTTTTAACTTGTGAACCAATTAAATCTTACTAGCAGATTCCAGCCCTCGAAATTCGAGCGCAAATTCTAGGAAATTTTATTTTTTCATTAAAAAAAGACCCTAAAAGTATGCTAATCAATTATAGCCAATTCACAGATCAACACAATAAACAAACTCATTTTTATTACAAATACATTAAGAAATTTAATAGACACACACATAGCATATGTATAATTTTATATATTTGTTAGTAGCAACTTTAAATACAATTTACTCCAAATAAAGGAAAAAAATTAAAAATCTGTAAATCTGCAAAACAGCTAAAAAGAAATACCTTTCAAATAATATACGTTTGGTCAAAATCGGGATAAAATGATAGAACATAACATCGGTCACAAGAAATCGCCTAGCCTATTAATATTATAGATATGAGAAAAAGTGTAACTTATGTGAAAACTGCTATGGGTTGGGAAATAAAATTGTGCTATATTCTATCCATTTTTATGATTTGATGATTATGCTGATTTTATAATTTGACGTCATTAATACATTTGGACTTGGCGCCACAAATGGCCCCAAGCTAGTATATGACGATTAAATCAGAAAATTCAAATATTTTGCAAATACTGCTGAATTTTGGATCATTTTAACTCTAGGATCACATAAGGGTAAGTTTTCGTAAAATGTAGCACAATTTTATTTCCCAACCCATAGTGAGGGTTTCATCTAGTTTACAAGAACAATTATTGTTTTAAATATGGCAAAATTTATAGTTTGGCCCACTTACAAAATATTTGAATTTTTTGAATAACTTGTCTTTTATTGGCTTGGGGTCATATGTGACCCCAAGTCGAAAAGGAATAATGGGGTCATATAATTTTTTTCCGTAAGGCTATTAAGATAAAATATAACATTTGAAAGTAGAAAACTGATAAATTTTTGATACAAATTTTTATAAAGGGTACTGAATATTTTACTGAATATTTCACAAAAAACTAATTTTTCTCCAAATCCGCAAAGAAATTCCTTATAAAAAAAATTCTGGCACAGGAATTTACTTAAAAATTTACACAGTTAATCTCAAACATATATTTAAAAAAACCTTAAAGTGCCAGATCCATTTTTGGAAATTTTGTTAAAGAAAATTTATTAAAACTTAAAAAAGGAGTTTTCAAAATTTTATCAAAAAAAATTTTCCATCTTTGGTGTCATTTCGCAATAGGTTAACAACGTGTTAATAAAACAATACTTCAAATTTGAGTACTTAGAGGTACAGAGACCAAAAAAAATAATTTATGGCTTTAATCAATTTGTTAAAGTTGAAAAAATGTTCATCACATTTCATGACCTAGAATTTTTTGGCACAAAAGTGGTCTGGGTCATTTGTTATTTCTTTTCGACTTTTTATTCGATTTGGAAGTTATATAGCTTTTTGAAAAGATATTTTAGTACTGATATCGATTCATATAACAGCTTGTCGAAAAAATTAAATTATAGAACGAAATTTTCATAAAATCTGAAAAAAGTCTTATATTCCCCATATAAACACACTTGAAATTATCAGTCGCGTTGAGGCACTTCTACATTTTTTTTTGATTTACTCAAAACTTTGTATTTATCAGTTTTTTTTGCTATTCGCATATTTCTAGGAGGTGAGACCGAGAGTTTGAACACTTTTTTTATTAAGGGCAACCCTAATACTTACCCAATATCACCATTCCTTAAGGTGGCCCCCATACAAAGTGTAATTTTTTTTTATAAAATCGAGAAGTAACTTTTATTGAGCGCGAAATACCGTCTTTCAGGTCCTCTATTAGTTTTACGCCTGTTTCGGCAACGTTATTGATAACATGTAATTTACGCAGTATTTCTAGTGCTTGTTGGAAGTTTTCACACTCTTCCCATGTTTCTGGATCGGTGGAAATAAAATTTGTTGACAAGCCGAGCGTGCGAAAAATGTTGCTGTCTCAGGCGAGACGTAATGACTCAAATCTTTCTTCAAGAGTTCTTTATTCACTTGTTTTAATGTAAAGGTAATTCTTTTTATACCATCGAAGCCGACAATATGTATTTGATGTGCATGATCTTGGTTTCCGCTGTCGCCGCTATCCTCTAGATTATGTTCTCCTTCGTCATCGCTATTATCATCTTCTTCATTAATATTATTGAAGTCGCGCCCTTTTTCGCTGTCTTTTTCGTCAAATTCGTCGATTTCATTATCTGAATACTCCTCCTCGTATTCCTCTTTCTCTTCTTCAAAAACATACGAACTGCATTTGGTATTTTTCACCTTCGAATAACATAGCGCAAGAGCTACAGCTTCAAAACTGAGATACCAGAGACGTTGCTCAGAATCTCTTTAGTAGGCGTTGAAACACTATCTGATCAAATGAAGCATAACCAACAATTGCTTTTGAGAAGTTGAAATCATTGTTTGGAGGTTCGGTTGCTCTAGTGGTGCTAAATCAAGTTTTCACGTAAGTGTTACGATAAAAATTTTAACATCACGAAGACCATTTAATTCGTTTGTAATTTAACCGAGATATTTTCTAAACAAAAATATTTTTAGGCAGTAAATGGCTTTTGCCATCCATCGAGCATGACTGATAGTTCCTGCTGGGCTAAAATTATGGTAAAGAATATTTGCACCAAGGAATAATCCAACGATTTTCAAAAATTCCTTATAGTTGCCGCTGTGTTGCTTTTCGTTCAATTGAGTTAAACAAAGTTACTTGATCCCAATTTTGACTTGTACTGTTATTACACTTATGGTAATATGGATCTTACTAACATCTAGGTCTGAAGATGTACCGACTTTAAACAATGTCAATAGCGTTCGCCCTAAAAGCTTATATACCAAATTGCATAAAAATATATTCATATTTGCAATGATTGTAGTATGATTACAAGGTTTACATGGACACACCGACGGACGGACGGACATCCTTAAATCGACTCAGAAAGTGATCTTGAATCCATAAGTAAAATAAAAATATATTTGGTAGTTACAAACAGCCGCGCAGACTCGTTATTGTGATTAAGGGTATAAAAAAGTGTATAAATTTACATCTGAGCGAAATGTTTGTTTCTTTTTTTCCGTCCACACCACTGTTCAGAGGGTATGTTTTAGTTTGTGATTCCGTTTATAGCGCATCGAAAAATGAATTTGCGATCCCATAAAGTATTTATATTCTTGGTCTGTCTGTATGTCTGTCTGTTCAAATTACGCTCATATAAACCGTTTGCCTAGGAAAACTTAGGATAATATAGTTGTCATTATTCCGACCTAAAATAAGCGGACACCTTTAAAAAATCTAT
This sequence comes from Cordilura impudica, assembly GCA_963682025.1. Classification (NCBI taxonomy): domain Eukaryota; kingdom Metazoa; phylum Arthropoda; class Insecta; order Diptera; family Scathophagidae; genus Cordilura; species Cordilura impudica. Next base: position 49,715,340 of record OY821518.1, read on the forward strand.
AGTATTAATAGGCTAGGCGATTTCTTGTGACTGATGTTTTGTTCTACCGTTTTATCCCGATTTTGACCAAACGTATATTATTTGAGAGGTATTTCTTTTTAGCCGTTTTGCAGATTTACAGATTTTTAAATTTTTTCCCTTATTTTGAGTAAATTGCATTTGAAGTTGCTACTAACACATACATAAAATTAAACAATTCTATGTGGGTGTTTATCAAATTTGTTAATGTGTTTGTAATAAATATGAGTTTGTTTTTTGTGTTGATTTGTGAATTGGCTATAATTGATTAGCATACTTTTATGGTCTTTATTTAATGGAAAAATAAAATGTCCTAAAATTTGCGCTCGAATTTCGAGGACTCTGCTAGTTTAAAAAATTCCGTATGTTAGTTGTAATAATATTTTAGTATTAAGTTTATCAAATGGTTTTCTTTTTCAAATGTTTTGCTGACATTTATTATAAATAGTCCAGATATTAATGTAAACTAGCAGACCCAGCCCTCAAAATTCGAGTGCAAATTCTAGGAAGTTTTATTTTTTCATTAAATTTATATCGTTCAATGTTTTATGCCACACAGGGCGTGTGATATGCAATTATTATAACGAAATTCGATTGGGTTTTAGTCGTTTTTGTCGTTATTGATTTATGTCCAATATTATTTTTCAATTCAACACAGGGCTTTTCGTATACAATTTTTGCAAACTTATTTAATAAGCACACACACAACATCATATAATTTTATGTACGTATGTGTTAGTAGCAACTTTAAATGCATTTTACTCCAACAAAATCGAAAAAAAAATGTAAAAATCTGTAAATCTGGTGGATAGCTAAAAAGAGATATCTTTCAAATGAGGTGTGTTTGGTCAAAGTCGGAGTTAAACTGACAAAACTAACCGATATCACAATAAATCGAATTCCCTTTTAATATTATAGATATAAAACCCAGCCGGAGCGTATTAAAAATTCAATATAGCCGAATTTACACTCTTCCTTGTTATTTCGTGGAACATTTAATTCCTCTATCTCTTATAGTACTTCTTTCGTGAAAGTAAAGAAAAGTCATCTTAAACTAACATTCAATGTGTTTAAATGTTCAGCTGAAATATTTAGCATAAAATTTCACTAGGGATGCGAATGACCTATGAATAAATTTGCCTTTATTTTGTGTTATTAATTCAGTCTTTTTAAAATCAAAATTAAAAAATATAAAACTTAAGATGACACCTATGTATTGTTCTAATACGACATTCTATGAAAAAAAAAAAATTCCCTCTGCGCCATGTATGCTTGGAAAGTATTCATGTATTCTAATGGCCTTAAGTGTGCTTTGTAACTCCCATCCTTTATACAATTAATTATTATTAAGTAAGTAAAAGGAGGATACAAATTACAAGATTTATCAAAGGAAAAACTTTATAATTAAAAGTAAAATATATTTTAAAAAGACGTAATAAAATTATGAAAAGAGGAAATGTTAAATTTAATGAACAAAATAGCAAAGTGAAAAATCCAATAAAAAGTGAAAGCATAATTAGCTTTTCGGTTCGATGTTGCTCAGCAAAACAATTACAAAAAACATTTAAAAAATATAAAAATCATATTTAAATATAATTATACTTTTCAAAACAAAACCGTCTGGTAATATTTGTGAAAAATATCAGTTACGTCTTCAAAACCTATATACAAAAAAAAACTATTACAACTTTATTTCTAGTCTCAACAATGAATGAAGTGGTATATACCAAACCTCTTTTTGGAATTGAAAATAAAAGCAAAAAAAAAAAACACAGCTAAAAGTTCCCAGAGGCAGTTTAACTGTTTAACTGAACAAAAGGAAACAGCAACCATTAAATAACCAACCATACCAAACCATTCAACCTACCGCACTTCAAACTTTAATAATGGTTTATTTGCAAAAAAAAAAAAAAACAAAAAAGAAATGCGAAAAAGCACAAAATGATGAAGAAAATACGTTATATACATAGAAACATTACTTTTATCCAGTAAAAACATATAAATCTGAATATCAAAATGCTTGGTTGGAAAAAAAAAACTGAAACAATTATTTACAAAAATAAACTTATGCAAGGTCGTTTACTGAATACGAACACCACAAGTTAATAGAAATGTATTTAAAACCAGCTTCATGAAATCCTCCCCCCACAATCATAAAAGAAAACAAAACCTCTGCTAGCAACTGCAACAAGCAACCACTTCTTTCTATTCATACTGACTGCACTCTAAGGGCGGCATTTATTGCTGAACTTTAAAAATTCTGAACCTGGACAACGTTTTTAGATTGGTATATGTAAAAATAAAGTAGTAATGAAAATAACATTTCGAAAGTGATGAATGAAGAGCTTCTATGTATAACTATCGAACGGGTCTTTCTCACTTAAAAATTGTTACAAACATTGGACCTCACTCAGCTAAGAAATTTCGACTTTTGGCTGTTATGGCTCTGAAATATGGTGGCATGAAAAATCATTCCAAACTCACAAAGCTGGGTCAGTAGAGTTATCGTTTGGGAGATATAAGAATTGGCTTTAAAATGACAAATGAATTAATTTTTGGGGCTAAAGTTCAAAAATGATAATAATACGTTCTTTTGTGTGGGATTATATAAATATTTAAATAAGTGATATTTAAAACAAGTAAGAAAATTATAGTCGGTCTAGACCGACTATACGATACCCTATACCATGCGTTTAGAAACCCTATCTCTTAGGCCCAACTAACTGGACATAGAAAATAAGCAAAAACCAAATTTGAGTGGGATTTTTATTAATTTTTTTGGCTGCAGATATAAAAAAGTTCATATCGGATGCTATATCTATAAAGGGGCTAGGTCCAAAAATGGACCGATCCTGATCATATTTGGTAAAGTCTCTTGTATTTTGCAAAAATATGTACAAACAAAATTTGAGAAAAATCAGTGCAATATTTTTGTTTTTTAATAGATTTAACTGAAGATCGGGAAGCAGCTCTATATGGGGTCAAAGGGATCAATTTTGAACTACTCATTAGTGGATGTAATGAACGCATACAAACCCAATTTGAGTAAGATCTATATGACAATTTGGATCTTATGGCAATTTATGTCGATTTCATATGGGTAATTTGTATGGGGGCTAGGTCTGAACATGGACCGATTCTCAGCAATTTCAATAGCGTTCATCCCATGGCCGATAAAAGCTTATATACCAAATTCCATCAATATATATTCATATTTGCGACCTGCAGTTTGATTACAAGCTTTACATGGACACACAGACGGACGGACGGACGGACGGACGGACGGACGGACATTGTTAAATCAACTCAGAAAGTGATTCTGATTCGATCGGTATAATTAAAGATGGGTCTAGGTCAAATATTTTTGGTTGTTACAAACAGCAGCACAAAGTCATTATACCCAAACCACATAGTGGTATAGGGTATAAAAAGACAATGAAACTATAGTCACATTATAACAACTGTACGATACCCTATACCATCAATTTAGAGTAAGGTTCAACTAATTGGAAGTTGAAAATAAACACAAACCTTATTTGAGTAACGTTATTATAAATTTGTTGCCCGCAGATATGAACAAGTTCATATCGTATGCTTTTTTTATATGGGAACTAGTACGAAAAATGAGTCACTATTTATACCCTATATCACTATGTGGTTTGGGTATAATGACTTTGTGCTGCTGTTTGTAACTACCAAAAATATTTGACCTCGACCCATCTCTTATTATACCGATCGACTCAGAATCACTTTCTGAGTCGATTTAGCGATGTCCGTCCGTCCGTCTGTCTGTGTGTCCATGTAAACCTTGTAATCAAACTACAGATGGCAAATATTTTGATGAAATTTGGTATATAAGCTTTTACCGACCATGGGATGAACGCTATTGCAATTGGTGAAATTCAATCGATGTTTGGACCTAGTCACCATACAAACGACCCCTATGAAATTGACATAAGTTGACATAAGATCCAAATTATCATATAGATCTCAGTCAAATTGGGTTTGTATGTGTTTATTATATCCATAAATCAGTAGTCCAAAAATAATCCATTTAGGACAATTCTTAGTCATAGGCCCCACATAGAGCTGCTTCCCGATCTTCACTTAAATTATTAAAAAAGCGAAGATATTCCATTTTAATTTTTTCAAAATTTAAGTGACTTTACCAAATATAGTCAGGATCGGGTTATTTTTCGACCTAGTCCCCATATAAATATAAACACCCTATATGAATTTTTTCATATCTGCAGCCGAAAAAATTAAAAAAAAATTGCGCTCAAATTTGGTTTATGCTTATTTTCTATATCCAATTAGTTGGACCGAATCGATAGGGTCTCTAAACCATGGTATAGGGTATCGTATAGTCGGTCTAGACCGTCGATAATTTTTTTTGCTTGTTTTAAGATACTTTTTGAGTACTTTTCAATAAGCGGTATTCTTTTTGAGAAAAATTTACTATTTATTTTTAAATTACCAAAACGAATTTGAGAAAAATTTATGCAATATGTTTGTTTTTTCATAAATTGAACTACGGATTGGGGACTATGGCTGGAAATGACTTAAAGGGTTTTTTTTGAACTAATGATTAGTGGTTATAGTACACACACGATATATGATATGATAATGTGGATCTTAGAACAATGTAGGTCGACTAGGACTAGTTCTGAACAACCACCAATTTTCACTACATTGCATAGCGATGGTCTTATGACGGACAAAAGTTTACACCAAATTTCATAAAATATAATTTTCTATTGGTTCCTGAGCTATAAAGAAAAATTCAAAAACAAGTAAAAAATTGGGTACAAAAAAGGTAAATTCAAAATTTTTGTTTTTAAATAACAAACTTTAGTGAGCGTTAATAATTTTGAGCTTGATTTAGGCTTAATTCTTTACTAGGTGGCTTTTGTTAGTTTCAAATTAATTTCACTGTTTTATTTATAACTCAGGAACTTTATAAAAGAAATATAGCATAACGTACATTCATAAGAATTTGATAACGCACTTTGATCTTTATCAAATTAAATTTTGATAGATGTAAAGAATACCTTTCAAATGGAATCTAGTTTGGAATTATAGGTTAACTAGTTTTGCAGATAAATTATTCTATTCGCGATGCCAAATTACAGAAACTGTTTAGGCTAAAGGTCCAAAATTTAAAATGTATCTTAGTTTTGTAAGACAAATTGCTCTGCACGACACATTTGTTGGGGGGTAAATAATTCCAGATGAATGTACAAGGTTAGTATAGTATAATAAGAATAACACGTAAAAACAAGTGTAAAAGTCTTCCGATCTAAATTCTAAGTTCGATGTGCCCAACATAATTTTAAGACAATTGTTTTTTATAAAACATTTAACCCTATATCTACAATTTCCATTTAAAGGGTTAAAATATTCCATGAATATGTTCTGCAGCAAATTTTGCTAGGAGGTATCGAAGACGAGAACGTCATTCGTTCATGTTAAATCACTGAAAAGATGAATTTTTATTTACCACGTGCAGCCCAACCCCTAAACAATGTTAGGTACATTTTTCTAAATTTATGTTTTTACACCTTATTTAATATTTTAAGGGGGTTTTAAAAGTTAATAATAGTCGTATTTTCATAACTCTTTTTTGAAGATATGAATAATGTTGGACTATTTATTTCATATACACGTTAAAGCATAACATTTGAAGAATCCTGTAAAAAATTTTCAATTAAATATATTAATAAATAAGCCCGTGACAGTGAATCTCCGGAGGCGTTGTTGTTTTGCGGTGAACATCATAACTCGCTACCGGATCATGTGAAATAAAAGTATCTAAATGCGTTTAAAAGATAACATATTTCCTGAGGTAGTGACGGAGAGTTTTTTTTCAATTTTTTTTTCTTTTTTTTTGTGCAGAATTTTGAAGTGAAAAACACGATTTTTGCTATAAAATTTCGGGAATTTGTTGTTAGAAATTGGGAAAGAAAATGGAAAATAAAAAAAAACTCTTCGTGGTTACCTGATGATTTATGTGTAAATATAGTGTGTAAAATTTCAAAAGAATCGGTCAAGTAGATTTTGAGTTATGATGTTCACGGACTCCGAACATTTATTTGCGAGAAAATCGGTTAAAATTTTTTTAAGAACTGTTTTATATACGATATACCGTATGAGGCCGGTCGTTGGAAAAGCTGTATCTTCTTAAGTTTTGCTCCGATTTACGTGAAATTTTGACACAACACTCTCGACATGTTTTTCATTCAGAAAGAGAGATACAAAAAAAAAAAAGGTTTTAAAACCTTCCCATCTTAAGCAAAAGAATGTGCCCACATAGGTGCAGACGCTATGGGAATTTTATTATAATAACCTAATACAATCGTTCGGTATGAGAATCGTCCACACCCAAGACCATGACCATAATTTTGTTCCACAGTGTTATTTATGCCGCGTTTTATCAAATTCTAAGAGGATGAAATAGAAAAAAGCTTATACTTTTTGTTAATTTAAAATAAAGCTTCCCATATTAACACACTAAAGGTACGGTCACATTAGGCAAATATTTGACGCAAACTTGTTTTCTCGTATTTGCCAAAAATTTTGTGAAACAAATACAGAGTTGATTTTGTGGTCACACTAGACACATTTATTTGCCTCTTTTTGTTTGATCAAACAGCTGCCAAATAGTGGCAAATAAAAACAAGGAAAACATATTTGCCGTGCGGTCACACTTGAACAAATATTTGACTGTCGAAAATTAAAAATATATTTGATCAGAAATTTCCAAATGTTGCACGAGGAGGAAAGTTTTCTTATTTTATGCTGTGGAGCGCATTGGTGTTAGTTTTGGAAGTTTACTGTTATATTATATTTAAATATTATTTTTAACTATAATTATTTTTTTCTTTGTTTACAAAATAAAAAGCTGTTTATTTTAAGTAATGTTACAATGTGGCAAATTCTGTGTTTTTAAAATGATAAATACGCTAAAGTTAAAAATAAATTTGGCTAAGTGGAGTTTAGAGGCAATGCCCCGATCGGTATCAAATTTTCACCACTTTTATTGCGGTTCTAGGAAAATATTTTTTTTTCGGCGATTGAGCTTATTTTCCGAGTTATGGACTTCGAAACTTTTGCCATATACTTGGATATAATTTTGTTATTTAGTATCGTATTTCAGCACAATATATATATTTTAAAAACTTACTTGAGTGTCTTTTACTCGATATTTTTAAATTTGAAATCCATTAACCCATTATGAACCTATTTAAAATTTTGTATCTTTGTAATAGAGCTTTTTCTTTAATATGAAATTGTATCGTAAGAAGACATATATCATGAATAAACTGAATAAAAACTAGGTCCACTAGCTTTATTTCTATGTATACTTTGACCTCTTAACCCTTTCAGGACAGGATGTATATAGTCATTTGTAAGTTAGTACAATAGAAAATCAAGTATCTTATTTTTTTAGGGAAATTAACCTATTAATAACCATATTTGAAATTATCCCATTATTTATTATGTTATAGAAATAGAAATAACAACATATTTAAAAAAAAACCTTAAAATTGAAGGTAAAATTTCTAATACATCCGATCCTTAAGTGGTTAAGAGGTCAAAATATACATTGAAATGAAGCTAGTGGATCCAGCATACATTCAGTTGTAAAATCAAACATTATATAGGTCATTTTATGAGATAATGCCACGTTTTCCCAAAATAACTTTAAAAAATCCAAATAGGTTCATAACGGGTTAATTGATTTTTTTGTGATAACAGTTTCCTTTAAAGCCAATTTTTAATGAATATTAACAAGTTGCACAACAAATGCTTTTGAAAACAAAAAGCTTTTTTTTAAGAAATAACTGAATTAAATTTTAAAAGTTGACATCACTGCTGAAACAACTGTTGTTTGCCACTGTTTGCTCTTACAAATGTTTTGTAAGGTCAAATAATTATTTGCCCAAAATTGAGGAAAATATTTGGTCGTGAGTGGTCACATTAGGCAAATATTTTTTTGCAAGCAAATAATTTTGTTTGCCTAAAATCAGCTGTTTTGTTGTTTGACGGCAAATAATATTTTGTGGTCAGACTGAGGCAAACAAATATTTGGCGTTTTTTGTCAAATATTTGCCTAATGTGACCGTACCTTAAGACACATAATATATTATAGCTAAAATTTTCATTATCAAATTATAAAAAGAATGTATTTTCCATAGAAGCGTATCCAGGTTTTGAGAATTGTCTTGGCTTACTTATCGCAACACTTTTTAATACCCTATACCACTATGTGGTTTGGGTATAATGACTTTGTGCTGCTGTTTGTAACTTCCAAAAATATTTGATCTAGACCCATCTTTTATTATACCGATCGAATCAGAATCACGAGCTGATTCGATTTAACGATGTCCGTCCTTCCGTCCGTCCGTCTGTGTGTCCATGTAAAGCTTGTAATCAAACTGCAGGTCGCAAATATAAATATATTTCGACGAAATTTGGTATATAGGCTTTTATCGGCCATAGGATGAACGTTATTGAAATTGGTGAGAATCGGTCCATGTTCAGACCTAGCCCCCATACAAATGACCCCTATGAAATCAACATAAATTGCCATAAGATCCAAATTATCATATAAATCTTAGTCAAATTGGGTTTGTATGTATTTATTATATCCATTAATCAGTAGTCCAAAAATGATCCCTATTGGACTACTCTAGTCATAGGCCCCATATAGAGCTGCTTCCCGATCTTCACTTAAATCTATCAAAAAACAAAAATATTGCACTGATTCTTCTCAAATTTTGTTTGTATATATTTTTGCAAAATACAAGAGACTTTACCAAACATGGTCAGGATCGGTCCATTTTGGGGCCTAGTCCCCATATACATATAGCATCCGATATGAACTTTTTCAAATCTGCAACCAACAAATTAATAAAAATCCCACTCAAATTTGGTTTATGCTTATTTTCTATATCCAGTTAGTTGGGCCTGAGAGATAGGGCCTCTAAACGCATGGTATAGGGTATCATATAGTCGGTATAGACCGACTATAATTTTCTTACTTGTTTGATTTAGCATTGAAAATGCGTGTTTTATAAAATTTTAAAAATATACACTACTCTGGCAGAAAAAACACAAGCAGAAATTTGTATATACTAAATTAATTACCCCAAGAATCTGTTTCATCACGATTTAGTAGGATTTTTCAGCACTGGTTAAAGATATGAGGAAAGAAATTGGGGACTATTTCCTATATGCTTCATTTTTGGACTACTGATAAATGGTTTAAATACACAAACAAACAATGTTTGATAAAGATTTACATGATAATTGAGTCTAATGGAAATTTAGGTCGATCTAATAGGGGTCATATACTTATATACCAAATTTCATCTGAATATATGCATATTTGCGAGCTGTAGTTTCATCACAAGGTTTACATGGACACATAGACGGACGGACGGACGTTGCTAAATCAATTCAGAAAGTGATTATGAGTCGATCAGTATAATAAAAGATGGGTCTAGATAAAATATTTTTGGTAGTTACTAAGGTCAGCACAATGTCTTTATATCTTGACCACATAATGATATCTATAATATTGATACGCTAGGCGATTTTTTGTGACTGTTGTTTTGTTCTACCGTTTTATCTCGATTTTGGCCAAGCGTATATTATTTGGAAGGTATTTCTTTTTAGCAGTTTTGCAGATTTATAGATTTTGAAATTTTTCCTTTATTTTAAGTAAATTGAATTTAAAAATTTTTTAAATTATACAATGCTATGTGTGTGTTTATTAAATTTGTTAATGTGTTTGTAAGAAAAATGAGTTTATTATTTGGTGTGGTTTTGTGAATTGGCAATAATTGATTAGCATACTTTTAGTGTCTTTATTTAATGAAGAAATAAAATTTCCTACAATTTGCACTCGAATTTCGAGGGCTGGAATCTACTAGTAAGGTATAATTATGTTTATAATATGACAAAATAATTGCCGAATATCTACACCAATTGGCGTGCAGGGTTACTGGGTGTGGCCGAAGTGTTTGCGTTCTATAGGATACAAAGTTATATGTGCAGAGACTTTTAAAATTGTCACACAGAATGTTGCATTTGCTAAGATTTGGTACAACCCATTTATTTTCCTCTAAAATTTTTTTCTACATTTTTTTTTGTCTTCTTTAAGCTTTGTTAGCAACAATAAAATACTTTTTTCCCTCAGAAAAATGATCAACCCTTAAAACCTTCTGCTCCTACAAAAGTTGTTGTCTAAGAATAGTTACGGCCATATTTATACCTCTTACCAGCTTTCGTTTAATTTGTCGTCCCCTAATGTAAGTTAACCAATTTATGTTTTTATTCAAATTCATAAATTTAAAAAGAACCCAAATAAAAAAGTGCACTCCTAAGAAACAGTTTAACTTACACACACATACGTTAACGGCATAATCCAACTGAAATGATAAACGGTTAAAGAAAAGAGTCAGTTTTGTTATTTAAATGTTATAAGGGAAACGATTTATACTGCTGCTTAACTTGACCAACTGGACAAGCATCGTCAATTCAAAAATTTTGTGTTTTGTGATGATTTTTTTATATATAAAAATAAATAAGACTATTTTTAATAACAAATAACAATAAACTAAAAAATTGTGTACAAGATCAGAAATAATTCAAAAACAAGTGGGTTAAACAAATAAGGTTTTTGCCGTGTTTTTTTTCTTTTATTAAATTAATATAATAAAGGGTCCGCCAAATAACTTTTTTTTTTTGAAAATGCTATAAAAAAAAACTACTGAATATTATCTCAAATTTCTTTTTTTATTTGAAAGTACAATCCTTCCGGTTAATAATGGAAAATAGTAGGAAAATAATTTCATTCAAATGGCTGCCTCGGCTGGCCATGCAGTAGCCTACACGATCGGTCCAATTTTTAAACACATTATCGATTGTGTGCAGCTGTATTTCACCAATGGCTTCACGATATTGCCCTTTAAAGCGTCAATTGTCTCTGGCTTGTTGGCGTAACACTTATCTTTGAGGGCACCAAACAAATAATAGTCCAACGGTGTCAAATCGCAGCTCCGAGGTGGCCAAACGACATCAGCTCTGCGGCTGATAATGCGATCTTCAAAAACAGGGCGCAAAACATAGAGTGTAGCTTCGGCTGTGTGGCACGTAACGCCGTCCTGTTAAAACCAAATGTTGCCAATATCCTCCTTTTCAATTTTTGTGAACAAAAATTTATTCAACATGGCCCGGTATCGATCGCCATTGACTGTAACGGCCACTCCTTGCTCATTTTCGAAGAAAAATGGCCCAATTATGCCTCTGGACCAAACAGTGACTCGTTTTGAGTGTATCGGCTTTTCAATGTATGCGTGCGAGTTTTCTGTGCCCCAAATGCGACAATCTTGCTTGTTTACATACCCGCCAAGATCAAAATGAGCATCATCTGAAAAGATGTTTTTTTTTTGGCAAAATCGGCATCTTCTGTAAGTCGATCGCAGGCACACTTAGCGAAGCGAAAACGCATTGGATGGTCAGTTGGTTTCAACTCCTGAACCAATTGGACTTTGTATGGCGTCATACCAAGGTCTTTATGCAAAATTCGTTCAATGATGCCTCCGAAATGTTCAATTCTTGAGAACGCGCACTTTCTGCCACAGCAGCAATATTCTCGGGTGTACGCACTGTTTTTGGCATTTCAGGCTTTGGTTTATCGATGAGGATGCCAGTTTCTTTCACTTTTTTCACAAGATAACGAACATACGGAGCTGACGGTGCTTCTCTTCTTCCAAAATCCGTACGCAGTTTTCGCACACATTCTGCAACATTACCATGATTTTCAAAGTAATGTCGCAATATTTCCCAGCGTTGTTCAAGCGTACACACAACCATATTCGTTCAGCGGAAGGATAAAACTAATCATCTGTCAAATCAGACATGAGCTAAGTGTTACCATTCACGAAATAAGCACTAGTTGAAAAAAAAAAAACGTTAGATGGCGGACTCTTTAAAAGGGGTCTTTAGACCCTATCCCATCAACAAAGTGCTTTCAAAATACCGGTATGTAAAGATTTGAAAGCAGCTGACAATAATTTCAATACAAAGTGATTTCGAACAAACAAAAAGTGGAAGCATTCTAAAAGACTGACGTTTGCATTGCTTTTAAAGGAGCTATACATTAAGACTTCTTGTTTCTTAAGAAGTTGTTTAAGAAACTTCACAAAATGTCAATATAAATTTATCGTAACTTCCCATTAAGCATCTAGCACACTCAACACTTTTCCAGTTACGAAAAGGAACATCTAAAAATCTGTTTTTAAGCTTCCAGGTGTCTATAGACTAGATCCAATTCACTTTTTCACTTTTTTGTTGATGTTATTTTTTGCATGATTTATCAAACTACAGCTTCTAAGAAATTCATTCCTTAGATTGCACTTCATTCAACGAATGCAATCCATCTCACAATTTATTACAGTAAATTAATTATTTTTTTCAAATTCCTTATCTTCTTAAAATAATCCGTATTTTCGAAGTCGTTGTTAAATCTTTATTCAATCAATTTATGTGGAATTCATTTTATTTTTGAAAATTTATTTATATTGCGCGAATTCATTCAATTTTGTAGTAAATTCTTGGAATTATTATTTTAGATATAAATCCTTAAAGGCTAAACTTTTAGACGTAAGTCTCTTTAAGAGTTTAGAATTTAGTCCATGAAGTACCGAACTTTTTACGCAAGTTCTTAAAAGACTTAGTTTATTACTTATGAGAAGTGAAGATAAAAATTAAGTACTTTAGTGATTTTTTGAACTGTTAAGGACTTCGAAAAATAAAGTAGTAAGGGGCTTATGAGTAGTGATTGCAATATTGATAATAGATAAACTGATTAATCGCACAAAAATATCAGTTTTAAATTATCGACAAATTCTCTAATATTATTTATATACTAGATTTTATCTGAAAAACGGATTTCTTTAATTTTATATATATATTAGTATAAACTATAAACCAACGCTCAGGGGATGCACCCTACAAATGAAGTGCATTGTGTTGATTTCAGGAAAAAAGGCTATTGAAAGAAGTAAAAAGCGAGTAGTGTTTGTTGATATTTGACTTAAATTTTATTAGATTGTAACTGTCAGGAAAGGCTTGTGTGGGGAGTTTATTCTGTATACGACTAGTTCGACTGATATACGAACTTTCTCTACAATGTATTGTTCGATGAACCCCACATAGGCTACAAACGGATGTGATCTACTGGAGAAGCGGGTAGAGAGAACTGAAACTCGTTCACTTGGAATGCGTTTACTAATCTCAGCAGAATATTTTCCATGGTAATATCTATAGAACAACCCACATTCCGACGATGTTCTAACGAGTCAATACAGTTGCATACTGTAACTCATGAGCAGCAACGCCCTCAAGGAACATGGTCCAGTAGCTTCAAAATAGACCTTGAAGCTCCTGCCCATATGTGGGATATATATTGCATTTTCGGTGGGTTATAAGTAGTAAAGATTTTAAGGAGATATTATTTCAAAGAGTCTCCTAGAATGTTGTAAATTCTTTGAATCTGTGCAACCAACAAGTTGTGAATGATTAAATAGCTTAAATGCTTAAATGCGTCATGATTTTTAAGAGTAATAAGTTAAATTAAATAAAAAAAGCTAAAAAAAAATTCTATTTAAATTTTCATGATATTTTATAAATATTAATGTTCCAGGTATTGATCTATTGAATTCAGAAAAAAAAAAATAATTAAAACATTCATGGAATTCACAATTTAATCATTTGATTAGGTATTTAGTACTTAAAATTAAGTCTTGAAAGATTGATACTTAAGTATAAGTCCATAAAAACTAAAATTTTCACTTAAATTCCTAGAGGATTCAGCTTTTCACTTAAGGCCCAGAAAGATTTAACATTTATCTAATGTCCCTAATAAACTTAACTTTTTACATAACAACGGGTGATGACAAAAAAATTAGACTTTTTTAAAAACGCCATTAAAAAGTTTCTATTCTTTTTATAAAAAAAAAGTTTTTTACAAAAATATATGTAAGCTACAAAAGATTAATAAAAAAATTAATGTATGGGTGCAGCTGTACGGCGCAGTTTTTCTTGAATACCTCTGAATTACCTTTTTGTCTATTTTAAGAGGTGTTGATAGTTTTTAGCTCTTGCATACCCACGAACATAAATATCCAAAATTTTTCAATAGGACAACATGAGCCAAAGTTGGAGGCTTTTGGTCTTTTGTTACAAAATTAATTTTTTTCTCATTTGGGAAATCTGGCGTCTATATGGTGTAATGTGACGATGCCTTGTGAGACCAGAAAACATAATTGCCATCAGGGTAATGCTTTTTCAGGAAAGGAATAACAATTTTTGCCAAACATTCCTTCTGGTATTGTTCGAAATTTCTTTCGGATATTGCAATAACCTTTGGCTCAAATTTATGCTTGAACTTTAATTTCGCATTCGAATTGTATTTAGAAACCTCATTTGAGTAAAATCAATCGCTTCTAGGCACTTGAGACTTGCTGAGCGGGAAATAACTTTCATTATCCAGAACTTATAATTTTTAGCTATAATTTCAAAATATCCATCGGCACTGCGATTTGGTTTGTGTATATTGGCTCAACGGTGTCGCCGAGTAATCTGATTTTTTCGACACTTTATTTGAAGTTTTTCTTTTCAATATTTTGCATTTCATCTCAGTAGCTGCGTGACTTTGACCTATGCCACCCGTATTGTTAAATTTACGTTTAAGCTCAGACAGAGCCTTTTTAGATATTTCTGATTACACATTTTCTTTCAATTTCCATGGTCTTAAAAATTCTCTATAAAGTAGCTTTTGAAACACCTTTTCTTTAAAATTTGTGCTACATGCTCGCAGAATATACTCGTATTTGACTTCTTAATGAAAACTAGTGACTATTACGCTACTTATTCATTGAGTTAGATTTAAAATTATAGTAAATTAAAAAAAAGGATATTTCTTTTGTCATCACCCGCTAAGACCTTAAAAGACTTGAAGGTAAATGAAAATAATATTTAACTCTTTTAGAAACTTAAATGAAAAGTACAAATTTCAGGGACATTGGTCGAAAGGTATAGCCTTAACCCATTATCGGCCGCTACCAGAAATCGCAGGAATTTTTTGAATTCCTTTTAAATACTTACTTTTAGGAGCTCAATTTAGAAAAATTAAAAAAAAAAATTTTTTTTAATTGTTGTTCTCTAGATATGAAGTGGTCAAAAAATCGACCATTGGCCAGAAGTCAACATCTACATATATAAATAAAGAAATGCGTTTTTTTACGAATATTTATTTTTAATTCAATTTATTCGTTTTTAGTTGTATCAAAAATGTTATTTATTGATAAGATATGAATAATTAACGCAAAAAAGGTTAGATAGTTTGGATATATTCATCAAAACACTTGGTATGCAAGTAAATATTACGCTTTTTTTGTGTAATATTGGAATTTTTTCACGAATATTTGACTTTAATTCAATTTATTCGTTTTTAGTTGTAGCAAAAATTTTATTTATTGATAAGATATGAATAATTAACGCAAAAAAGGTTAGATAGTTTGGTGGTATTCATCAAAACATTTGGTGTGCAAGTAAATATTACATTTTTTGCATGTAAAAATTGTATGTTTTTTGCATACTTTGCAGCGACAATATTTGTTTTGAGGGCTTTTTACCTCAATATGGTTTTTTCGTCGATCCGTGGGAAACCAGGAGGGCATTCTTTTCTATCAACATCAGCAGCGTTATCTTCCATGTCTTCGTTCATCATATTGGAAGTCAGTAGCTTGGTAGTAACAGCAGAAAGAAACTCTAATTGAGTAAGTGGCTTTGTGTTTTCATGCTTTGCCAACATGCAATGCATCTTCCAAGCATTGACCATTGCATTGCCGAGAGCGTTGGTCCATATTGGCCACCACCACTTCTTTCCTCGTATGCATATTCGATGGTTGGCCACTGCGTTGTCGTGAAGGTAAACGCCTCCCATACCTTGGTTATATTCACGAATCACTTTAGGTTGGGGAATCGCAACTGTTTTCCTTTGCGTACGACAATATCTTCGAGCATTGAACAATGGCTCGACTGTAGAATTATTAGTAATGACATTCACAACTGCATTGTCATTCCAACGGATGACCAATATTTCTTGCTTAGTATCGAATAATTGGTCAAATTCGCCACGTTCAGCCTTTTTTAAATTTGCTAATGGAATTTTCGCCATTCTGTTTTCACGTATCGTGCCAGTTGCAAAGAAACGGCGTTCATTCAGCAGACACATAAGATGATAGGAGGAAAAAAAATTGTCAAAGAAAATAATATGACAATCGGGATCAGATACATTTTCAAGCAAATTCAAAACCGTTTGAGCGCCAATACCGATATTTTTATCATGGGGAGTTGCCGAGCCACCGTATGGTATGGAAAAGAATAGACATCCTTGCTCTGAACACAAGCACCATGATTTGAATCCGAACCGAATCGGTTTTCCGCGAATAAACATCTTGCACGAATGTCTTCCAAAATAGGGTATCATCTGTTCATCTATAGATAAGATGTGGCTGAAAACTCCGAACTGCATAAATTTTTCATTGAGAGCATCAATAATCGGTCGGACTTTCGCAAAGCGATCTGCTACGTTCAGATTGTTGTTATCCGAGAGGTGGAGAAATCTTTTTATGACTTTGAATCGATTTCGGCTCATCGTTTGCTTCACCATAGGTACTCCCATGTCCTGCTGAACTGACCAATAATTATCGATGTGTGGCAGCGTGTGATACCCTGATAGTACAATATACCAATGAAGTGCCGCATTTCATTTGGTGTCACATCAATGGTTGCATTATTTTGAGTGGCATATAAATTCGTGAAGTGAGTAATATCCTCGATCAATGTTCCATCAAAATACAATGAAAATATGTCATACGGTGACATACCACCTACACAAAGTCAAAAACTAAAAATTAAGACTCTAAAACGACTAAGGCCCGGTTGTTCAATAGTCAAACAACTCATGAATACGCTATCGAATAAATTTTTTAAATTCTGTCAAATTCAATACAAATTTTACAAATTTATTCGCTAGAAATCTGAGGTTTGTTTGTCTATTGAACAACCGGGCCTAAATGATATTAAAAAAAATGTTCACTTACCAATTTTTGCGCAAATTTCTTCCTTTTTCAAACCTTCCACGTTGATTGGTGCTCTGGTGTAAGTAAAATCCCCAGGCTTCTGCCAATCAGGAACTTCAAAATCTGCCTTTCCTTTGAATAAGGATGGATTAACAGCTTTTTTAGGTCTTCCACGTCTTTTTGCGGCTTTCGATGTTGATGGTTGCGGCTCTTCAGTATCATTAAGTATTAAGTCATTGTCTCGAACGTACTGTAACTCCACTTCCCCGGTAATTTCATTCGCACAATCATCATTACCATCATTTAGAGCAATTTGATTATCGTCGATATCTTCATCAGTCACATAGTCTACTTTAGGTGGAATATAAACGACATCAACATCTTTTGAACTCATAATGGCTTGATCTTCCTCGTCATCCGAACACGGCTCGTTCAAAGCAGCCATGATTTCTACCTAACACTTTTCGAAAAGACATTTTCTTTATATAAAACCACACCAAAATGCAATTATTTCACTTTTATTTGCCACATACACGTCTGCTCTGCAGAAAAGAATAACAATTATATCTACTTACCGACTTCTGGCCAGTGGTCGATTTTTCGACCACCAAAAATAACGCTCTTCTGGGAAGTAGAAACCTTTCAATATTGTTGCGGATATCAATTGATTATTGTTATTTGGTCTTTCCGCTTCCTCAACATGCAAAAATAAAATAAGTAATTTTAGTTTTAAGACTTTTTACTGAATTTTGAAAATTGGTCCAAAAAAGTCCTTTCTTCTTCCTTTCACGAAAATCTGCAAACTTTTATTTTTTTACGAAAAGCTAAAATTAATGCGTTAACAAAAGATCAGAATTGTCTTGTCCATCAACGGTTGAAACAAAACATATCTAACGTTTGAGTTACATCGCTTCAAAGTTGCTGGTCGAAAAATCGACCAGCGGCCGAAAATGGGTTAAGGAACGGTCAACATTTCAAGGGTTCAACTACACACAGAAAACTGATTCATTGCGGCTACCGAATTATAGCCGACCGAATTGCGCTGATGTTAATAATCGAATTGAGAGTTATTCAGGAAAACAATTCTGTTAGCTTAACAGTTAGTATTTCATCACAATTAAATTTCTGTACCTTTTGAAAAAATTTTAAAGAGTTTCTAAAATAATTATATTTTCAAGAAATTTATTCAAATCATATCTGAAATTAAAAAATAATATGAATGAAATTTCAATCTCACAAAATCTGAAAACTAGGGATTTATCTATACCTAAATTAACGAATTGAATATCTATTGATTATTTTGATTATTCCATTCTTAATAGTTCTATTTATTTTAAATCCCTGGCTAGGTCAGTTGGTCCCATTATGCAAACTACTCTCGTTTATTACATACATTCTCTAATGTCTCTGGTGTTATTTATTTTATTAAATAATTCATATATACATATGAAGTAAGTTAGTACGAGTCTATACTTTGTTTCAGTTTCGGTTCGAGTTTCATTTGTCTTTTTTTTTTAAATTGTTGTTGTTTTTTATTTGCTACTATCTAACTTTTTTTGTACTTTTTTTTTTGTTAATGATGACTTGTTTTTTGAATGTTAAATGTCAGATTGTGGTAGCGCTGTTGCTGTTGTTTCCATACCATCTTTGATGGTTGTCACTGCTCTCGTTGTCATATTTCCGGTTATTTTAACGTACTTTTTTGTTGTATTTTTGCTGTTTTTTTTTCTATAGAAATGTTTGTTTAATTAAAATTATATCACACATAAATTTTAACGATTTTAATTCAATTTTGCTTTTCACAATTTTTCCTCATTAAATGTGATTCTGGTTTTTTTTTTTTTAGTTTTACTTTCAATTGAAATGAACTAACGTTAATATTTAGTTGGAAAAATAAATTAAAGTTAAGTACATATAGAAAAGTTTTTTTTTTTTTTTTGTTATATAACTACTTATAAATAAGCAATTTCGTATTATTATATATGTGAATGGTTGTATAGATATTGTCACAGAAAGTAAGTTATTTTTTTTTTAATAAAAATTTGTTTTGTTTTTGTCTAAAGTTCTAAAATTTAAGTTAGAACAAAAACAATACATATTTCCTGAACCAGAAATTTTGTATTAGAACTTGTCGTAAATATGTTCTGGGAGTTGCCGATTTTACTGTCAATAACTGAACTAAATCACTTCAGTGATGCTTTCGTAAATCATTCTTCCCGGTGATGGAAATAGAATTTAATTTTATCTGATTTGTTATTCATTAAATTAATTCTTAAAACTACGATAAATAACTCAGCTTCAGCATGCTTAAACATTTTCAGCTTAATTTTCTTAAGTTCTCACACCTGGTTGGAACTGACAAGTGCTGCAAAAAAATTCTCCACAAAAAGAGACTATAGAGTTAAAAAAAATGATAAGGGAGATACCTCTGACAATTAGTTATATGTGCAAGGTATTATATTGATTTGTTAGTAAGAAAAAAAAAATATTGTTTCACATTTGTTTTATATTTTATTATGTATTCATAAAGTGTGCGAAGTTAGCCCCCCCATTTTTGGAAATACAATTTTTTGAAGCGCCTAATCGACTCGGTATAATAAAAGATAGACCCATTTTCAAATATTTTTAGTAGTCAAATATTTATGGTAGTTTTTTTTTATTGTTTACCAACACTCACGGGAAAACCCCTACAGTTGCAGTGCATTGTGTAGATCTCAGGAAAATATGGAAAGGAGGAAAGAGGGAGTAGAGTTTGTGGATATTTGACTTAAATTTTATTAGATGATAACTGTCAGAAAAGACCTGCTAGTTCGACTGATTTTCTCTATAATATGTTGTACGGTCAACTGGACAATAGACTACAATCGTGATTTGCTAGAGAAGCGGGTAGAGCGAACTGAAACAAGGGCACTTAGAATAAGTTCGCTAAATCAGAAGAACATTTTCCAAGGTAGTATTTATGGGACAGTGCTGTACAACCCACGTTCCGACGATGTTCTAATGAGTCAATAGAGTTAGATGCCCTACTGTCATTAATGAACGTCAACACCCTCCTTTGCACACGGTCCAGTAGCTCCATAATAAATTTTGAAGCTTCTGCTGATATATGGGAGTTATATTCCGTTTTCGGTCGGATGTAACTGGTATAGATAGTATTTAAGGCGATCACAAGGAGTGAAGTAATTTTTGCCTCATTTTAGGAACCAAATCCACTTGCAAAACATGCTCGTTCCAACGAACATCACGTTGAATTCTGATGCCCAGAACATCAAGAGTATCCCATATATGTATGTAAAGGTGGAAAAAGAACTATTTGCACTTGTGACTTGCACATGAAAGCATACAGCGCATACATCCACGAAATATTTTTGACATTTTTAGTTATTTTAATTGAACCATGACTCAAAAAAAGCGTAGTTATATAGGCTGTACTATCTCGAATGCAAAAAGGCTTAGGCTAATTCGAGAAATGCCAAAACCCCTGAGCAAACCCAATAACGTCTTGAAGCCTAAAGATGAAGACAAGCTTTGTTAAGAGAAGCGGAAATGCCTGAATCTTCTCAAGTGCGTCTAGAAATCCAGCGGCTAAAACAAGCTGAGTCGAGGGAATGTGAAACTCTTGAAACGACTCAACAACGTCTTCAGGTCTAACGTATAAGACAAGCTGACTTTAGGGAATATGAAACTCCCGAAACAATGTCTTGAGGCCCAACGGATAAGACTAGCTGACGCCAGTGAATGTGAAGCTCCTGAAACGACTGTAATATCCTTACCAGAAAACTTTTGTAAGTTGGTTCCTTCATTGCAAGAGATAATAAAACGTACATAAGAGGACAACCTACATAGGAGGACAATCTCTTACGGTAGCGGGTATCAACTTAGAATCTCCCTGTTTTTCTCATAGACAATTATATGTCGCCTACTCCAGAGTTGGGAGCCAGCACAATCTTTTCGTATATGCGCCAGAAGGAAAAACCAGAAATGTTGTATATCCGAAAGCTCTAGAATAACTAAAATTCATAACTTTTAGACATCATACACTCGAAATAATCCATGCATAAGCATAGTTAGTTGTAATGGTAAGCAGGCGCTGAGTACTTAGTCGCCAATGAAGAAATTCCCAAAAAACAAAAATTAGAAATTGGAGAATAACTACACGATGAACAAATACTCAAAATTAAAAAAAAGGTCCCCAACAGATATGAACAAATTCCCAATACTGCTCTCAATATCTGTTCTGCAATAAACATATTTAAAATCTGTATTTTTTTCAATAGCATATTTTCGGTACACGGACGCGGCCGTGACGCGGAAGCGACGCGCTCGCGGAAGAGAGCTTAGCTAAAATATCGGAATGATCTCAAAAATATAATTTGGCAATTAAAATAAGTTGACAGCACTGGTGTAGCTGCCAAACGCGCGGAAGCCGTGCGGACGCGGACGCGACGCGCTCTCGGAGCACGGCTCAACAAAAATGTCGCAATGATCTGAAAAATATATTTTAGCATTTTTCCATAGCGTCTTATAAAAAACTTCTAAATTAAAAAATCAAAAAATTTTAAATTGAAATAAAAAAATTAATTAACTCCCAAAAACGTACACATTGAGGAATTTCTTAAAATTTTTGGGGAGAAAGTTAATTTTTTCTTGGGGAATTTGTTCACTGGGGACTAAGTACTCAGCGCCTGGTAAACACAGTGAATCATTTTTCAAGTCAAACGCCTTTGGATGCCGGGCAAGACCGGGTAAGACAGCTAGAATCTATATAAGAACCTGTAGATATCTTATTATACCCTCCACCCCAGTACGCACAGGGTATATATAAGTTCGTCATTCCGTTTGTTATAATTAGAAAAAAATTAAATGTATATATAAAATATATATATTTGTGATCTTTATAACAAGCGGAGTTGATATAGCGATGTCCGTCTGTCCGTCTGTGGAAATCACGATGACGGCTTTAATCAGGTAGCTAGGGTGCTCGTTGGCATAAAAAATGATTCATTGACATCCTGTGAGGTTTGCTGTTTAAAATCATCCAAATCGGTTGATTAGGTCCCGAGAATTGAATGAAGAAGTAAAAAGTTTGAAAAAATATGATTTGTCTATGTTGTTCTTGTCACGATCACGCCCTCAATAGGATAACTGGGGCTCTCGTTTTTAGGGAGAAGGATTGAACAACATCATGGGAAGGTTTCTGATTCAAAAATCATGAAAATCGGTTTAATAGGTCCCGAGAAATCAGTGAAGAATTAAAAAAATTGAAAAAAATATATGTTTCTGTATTGTTCTTGTTGTTATTCTTAATGTTATATTGTTGTCAAAGCTAGACTTGTTGCTTTCTGGTCGTTGTGGAATTAATATAATAAAAACTAACCCTTTGTACATTTTTTTTATCAACTGGTAGAAAAATTTAAAAGTTTCCATGGTTTTGGCATCACAAAAAAAGTTTGTTAGATCGTTTTTGTCACTGCGACGAGCCCGCCTGCAAAGTTTCAGATCGATTGGGTCACAGTAAAAGTGTTAAAAATCGATCCAAAATTTTGACTACAAGCAGACAAGCAGACACTACGAGTTAATACCTATAAAGGGATTAAAAATTCACCAACATCTACAGCAAATAATGTTAAACTACCTGTTATTAATAAAAAAAACAATGGAAATTTACCGAAAAAAATTTGTATGTATTAATTTATTTAAAGAAAACACAACAATAACTTTTGGTGTTGTATTTTTTATGTATAATAATTACATATACATACATACATATATTAATAAAATAATACACATATATTCTATATATGTACATGTATACATATATTCTATATACATATGTATATTAATAATAACCGCATGTTAGAAATAAATTGGTATATTATTTTATTTATATAAAATGCTTCAATATTTTGTTTTAGCGAAAATACATTTCTTTTGCATTAACAAACCGAGTGTCACTTCATTTTTTTCAGTGTGACTATGCCACAGTAGATGGCGCCACATTTTTGTTCTAATTAGTTTTGCGATAGTTATTTCTATTTTAACATGAATGTCAACATTTTCAATTAGATATCAAACAGAACAATGTTAAAAGTATACACAGAGCTGAGTAAAGAAGAAGCAATGTGTTTTTTTGCTTTAGAAACAGTTCTATATAGTTATATAAATTTATTGTTCTGCTTTACCTACAAAATATCTGATTGCATATCTGATTGCATTATTATTCACATAAATGCAAAATTGCACCTTTTAAATTTTCCATTCAAATTTACGAAAATATTAATTCTAAGAACTGGAATTCAGATTTCCAATATCAATTGAATTTTAAAAAATCATATTAATACGTCGGAAATAATGACTTGAAATTAAGAATACATCAATTGAATTTTTTAAATATAAATTTTATTCTTTAAACACAAATTGAAATTAAAAAAACCATCAAATATGTTTACATTTAAAAATGTTTACATTTAAAATAAAATATTACCATTCAGGAGACATTAATAGCATTTCAGGATAAGAAAACATTACTTTAAATTCAATGAAGTTTAGAAAAGCTTAAATGATATTTAAGAATTGCGAACATAATAACTGTTACATAAATAAAACGCAATTTGATGAGAATGTTATTTATATATTATTTTTAAAAATTTTTTTGGATGAAAATTTTAAGTTTTTCAGAAAATAAAGATAACAAATTATTTTGGTTAAAATTTTGGGATATTTTATATTTTATATGTTTTTTACGTTTGGCATCCCTAATTTGACCCAGTGTTCAAGATGACTTCAAAATTTGACTTCATGGTAGGCAAAGTAAAACCTAAAAAAATGTAAGTTCGATAATAATTCCCAGGTAGTAATATTTGGAGTCAATAAATGAAAATATATTTTATTAACATAATTTAATTCAAAATCAAAAGTTGGCATCACGGGGTTAGATTTTGTATTGTATTGTGTTATTTTGTGTTACCACAAAATCTATTAGTGAAAACTCCCTTTTAAAATGTAAAAAAAATTTCATTCTCTATGTTTTCCAAATATGGCAATATACTTTATCCGACCTATACGGCTGCAATAAAGAATTATTTGGCCAGTTAAAAGAAACTATACAACCATCTCCAATTAGCACGATTTAACGCGTATAGCCACCCTACACATCCGCTACCTGTGCAATGGAGGTTAGGGCGAGCTATTTAATTTGCAAAAAGTTAAACTAAATTAAACGAGAGGTTATGTCATATAACCGGAAACGCATGCATATAGGTATATAACCTAAATGCACGCCGATCAGCAACCAAGATGACCAAAAAGCAAACACAGAAACGTGTGTTCTTTTATCCGAAATAATAGAAGAGACGAAAACGATCTTTCCTCGTTGGAGCGCGAATTAATAATGCGAGAGTGCTCTATAGATCAATTTTTGAAATAAACAAAAATCATCTACTAAGCGGATCAACCCAAAGAAATCTGAAATAATTTGGTATTAAGTTTAATAAATTGTTTACTTTTTCAAATATTTCGTTTACATTTATTATCAATACTCAAACCGAGGTGGAGGTATCAAAGATTCCACTCTCACTTGTTTTAAGTGACTTGGGATTTGATGATAGTTTTAAGAGAATATCTATTTTGTTTAAGTGAATATCTGGAGGCCGTTATGTATGGGGACCATCACTAAAACTAGTCCAAAACTTTCATTTTTTTTTGATGATTTATGGATATAATAAGCACACAAACCAAATTTGGTCACAATATGTATAAAGATCTGGATCCTTGGCTTACAGTAGTAAAAAGCATAGGATTCTCTTGTATAACTCTGAACATTTTTTTATTTTGGTTTTTCCCGAATTTCCACATTTTTGAAATTTGAAGTTTGTTCGAACAAAAAAGCTGTTTTTTTTTATGTTTCTGCCCATTGGATTTAAAATGCTAATTTCATTTAAAAGCAATGTTTCTAGCATTTTTGTCATTTTTTCTGATCTATATATTGAAATCTTTCGTAACCCGATTAGTTGTTTCCAACTAGATAAAAATAGTGAAACTACTTCTAATAAGAAGAAAACGAAAAAAAAAAAATTTTTCTCTACAAAGATTTTTTATTGCAGTTTTCGCCTTCAGCAGGGAAAAATACATTAAAAAAATCCCACTTAAAGTGCGGATTTTTTTCACATTTTGTTGTCTAGTGTTTTTTTATCTACTTGTGTACCATTAAGTTTCCACCAGGAAAAAAATATAAGGGCTGCTTAAAATGAAATTTCTAGTTGTACAGAAAAACATAAGTAATGAAAAACCTTTGTTTTTCTTATAATAAACTAAAATCGTAATGAGCAACAGCATCAATATAATTAAATATTCCATTTGGTTAATTAAATATTGTGCATTTTTCTGCACTCAATACATGCTATAAATCATGTTGTTGCTGCATTTGCTACAAATATTTAACAACTATAAAACTTGTGCTTAAAGTTTCATGTTATATTCTCGCTTGAAAGAAGAAACAATTGATGGTGGATTAAGGCATTCCGAAAACTGCTGGAAAATAAGGTAGAATAAGTTAAAAACTTAAAAAAAGTTTCTACAAATTTCCGAAATGCATTTTTGTATAATTAATTTGTACAAGTAAAATATTAACCCAACAGATGTTAAAAGAACATTAACAAATTGAAGCAAATGATGGAGAATAATCACATGAATTTTCAGGCTTTATTTTTATGTATTGGGGATTTAGCGAGATTATTTTGAATCATTATTATAATACTAGCTGATTGCAGCCCTCGAAATTCGAGTGCAAATTATAAGAAACTTTATTTTTTATTTTTTTCATTAAATAAAAACCTTAAAGCTATGCTAATCAATTATAGCCAATTCACAAATCAACACAAAAAACAAACTCATTTGCAAGTTATAGAGTAGCCATCAAATAAACTATGATACAATTTTTAAATATTATGTGTTTTAATAATTCCATGTTCTTTGTTTTTTGTATTATATATGTTAAATGTAAATTTTTGTTTTTAAAATTTGTTTTTTAATGTAATAATATATAAAAAAATGTAAGTTCTAAATGTTATTTGGTAAAAAATTGTTAATTAATGTCATGTTCTTATTAAATAGACGATCCCCAGAAGAAGTCGACAAAAAATCGACGAAACGTCGGAAAAAATGTATTAAAATTGTGTTTTTAATTACATAAAAGATTATAGGCCGTATTAGCTTAATAAGGAAATACAAACAGACAAACTCATTTTTATTACAAGCACATCAACAAATTTAATAAACACACACATAGCATTGTATAATTTTATGTATGTGTTAGTAGCAATTTTAAATGCAATTTACTCAAAATAATGGACAAAATTTAAAAATCTGTAAATCTGCAAAACGGCTAAAAAGAAATACCTTTCAAATAATATACGTTTGGTCAAAATCGGGATAAAACGGTAGAACAAAACATCTGTCACAAGATATTGCCTAGCCTATTAATATTGTAGATTGTCATAATTGTTTTCACAAATGATCACGGATGGATGGAGCGCAATAATAATTGCTCGAATTTCTTTACAGCTCTATGCGAAATCTATGCAAATAAATGTAAAAGCACTATGAAAATTTTAGGCCGTTTTGTGTACATCTTCAGGGTCCCCGAATTCACTAAATATGTTTATACCCTCCACACCACTGTGCAGAGGGTATATATCAGTTTGTCAATCAATAAATTTCAGGGACCTCATAAACATTATATATATTATTGATCCCTATAAAAAGAGAAGTTGGTCTAGCGGCGTCCGTCTGTCTGTCCGTCTGTCTGTCTGTTAAAAACATTCTCCTGTCCGCAATTGGTAGTTCGTACTACATGGACTTTAAATGTTCGCCATAATCTGCAATAGTTTGATATTGCATTTGGAAACTCTAGGCCCAAAAGCCGTGGAATGATGGACGAAAGTGTAATGATACTCCGATATGTATATGCGATGCATATGTATTTTCCAACTCTGAGCTTAAGCTAATTTTGAAAGGCACGAAATAAAAAAAAAAAAGAAAAAGAAATAGCATACAACGTCACTCCACCCTATTAATTGTATTTATTGCTTAAATTTTAAGTTTTGTTCGATCTTAAAGTTAAGAATCTCTTTTGAAGACCGTTTAAAAATACTTGTCCTCTGGTTTATTTAGTGTTTCCAATCAGTGTTGTTAAAGGTTTATTTGTTAAGCTAAATAAATACTGCTAAATAAATTATGCTGCTGTTCAGTCTTCCAGTTGAATGCGTTAGTGTGTTGTTTGCTAAAAACTAAAAACTAGGGAAGCAACATAGTACAGTAACTCTTGTAAGTGGGTTACACTAAAATTGATATATGTATATACATATGTATGGATTTATTAACCAAATTGTAATAAAAATAGAATAAATTCAGCCAAAAGTTGTAAATAATTATTCTCGTTTAATAAAGTTTATAAGTTGTTTAATAGATTTCCATAAGTAGAATATTAATAAAATTAATCATATGACAAATTAATTGAGAACATAATAAAACAGAATACTTTTTCCAAATCATTCTTTAATTTAATGTGTTGTATTTTTATGATGAAGGCCACAACAATACAAAGCAATCTGTTATTCTGTAACGCATTATATGCGTCATCATTCGAATCCTTATAAATTATATTGAAATAAATTGATGTTTACACAAACTTTAAGAAACAAGAATAAATAAACTGATAGAAAATTGTTGGAAATAGAAAGAAAATAAAGAAAAACTATTATAAAAAACGAAAAACAGAATAAAGCAGTTCAGTATTGAATAATTGCTACGAAGAAACTACACTGAAAAAATATCAAATATACAGTCGCATAGTTAATCGTATAGTGTAAAAAAATCTCTGTTACAATGTTATAAAGTATATGGCAGTTGAAAGTCTAGATCTTGAGTTGAATCTGTTAAGGTTAATGCGATAACATTAATTTAAGAAAAGTTATATTATATTAAAGTCAACTTCCCAAAATCCCAAGGCTCTCTCTATTACAGTACTCTAGATATATGAAATTTATTAATTACTTTTTATGGGGGTGCCACGCCACTTTGTCGACTCACTACTCACGTTAATAATAGATGATCTAAACAAATTTGCAAAGCTGTCTCTGTCATTGTACTCGAGATATATGATATTAAGTAATTACTTTGTATGAGAGGTACCACGCCCACTTATTTGATCCCGCCCATTTGCGGCATACCTACTAACATTAATAATAGGTCACCTCACACAAATCTGCAAAGCTCTGCCTGTCATAGTACTCAATATATATGATATTAAAAATTTACTTTGTATGGGAGGTGCCACACCCACTACAAATATTAAAATAAATTATAGCCTATAGGAAGGCTGGGTAATTAAATAGATTACCTCCTGCCAATAAACCAACAAACACACATACCTCTTTGTTATATTAGTATGGATAAAAGATGTTTTATTAAAAAAAATCTCAAATCTTATGAAATGACACGAAAATAATTACGTACATTTGTGTTAAAATTCTCAGTTTTTTCAAAAGATCTTTCATGCAAGAAAGTGTAGAGGAACGTCGGCTAATGTGGTATACCTATTTATTATTTGGCTATAACTTTTAGAATCTTTTATGAAATAGCACAGATTTTTGCTCGTGTGCTAGTCTTAGCATAATATTCTGGAAGGTATAAAAGACTTTCAACACCATGTTTCAAAGATATTTGTGTGGTTTTCTAGAATAACCGCGTATGTCATAAAATCAAAATGTTCAGGGGAGCCAAAAAACGTTATATTTGAAATTATTGGCTCGATATAACGATTTTAGAGCTTTTTATTTAACAGTCCTGTAGATATGGGCAATAAATACTTTATATAAAATTTTGAGACAAAAATCTTCAGAGGAATAGATCTTAGAGAAGAACGAAAAAACAATACGTAAATTACACTTAATGTGTGTGCAGATAAAACAACTTATGTCGACAAACGTCGTTTTCTTTGAAAAAGAAAACTACATATTCAACCACCCATGTAGACGTAAGTTGTTGTTGCTTGAAAAATGGATTTTTTTTTGTTCGTCAACAAAAAGTTAACGGACTTAGGATGAGAATATAACAACGTATCAAGAATAATAGTGACCAAAAATAACAGAAATAAACACACAAGTTTTTACAAGTGGTTATAAACTGAAAACTAATCCAAAATTATTTAACATTTTTTTTTTCATTAAAAACGACGTATGTCGCTATGTGTCGTTTTCTGAGAAAATAATTTGTCAGTGATCAAACGTAGGTTGGCATACGTCGTTAGTGGTGCAAATTAATTTCATAAACATTTAAGTTACGTCGTTATTTAAAGAAAAAACTCAGAAATGGTCAATATTTGTTTTAAAAAAATCGAACACATGTAAAGAGCGTTAAAAATTAATATGTTTGGCATCGTTAACTCAAAACTGACAAATATGGACATACGCGGTTATTCCAGAAAACCACAGATTTATAATAAGGTTGGAAAACCTACAAAAGAAAACAATTCAAAATTAACGGGTTATATGCTATACTATGGTCTGGTAATGTGGTAAACTAAACCAATTACGCGTGCATGTGATTTTAATTTATTAAAAAAACGCAAATTTTATTTCAATTTTAAAAAGCAAAATAAAAAAGAAAATTAATTTATATATGAAAAAAATAAAAAACATAAATTAGTTAAAAAGTATGTAAAATATTCTTTGCAAGAAACGAAAAGGAAAATTGTACTACGATTAGATATGCACTTTTCATAAGCCCAAACTAGCTCGCGCTGGAGTCAGGGAATCCATTCCATTACAACGGTTATGGTTAGTTGTCTATTATACACCTTCAATAGGCGATACTTTCCCGCCTTGTTCTCGTATAAACTCATTGTAGTAGGTTTTAAAAGGTTCCATGAAGGTTTTATCCAATGGCTGAACCTTGTGGGTGGAGTGAGAAGGCAATGATGTTATTGTCACACCGTGCCCTCGTGAGAAACCCGAGCTCCGTCGACGCTTCCTCCCATTGGTTTCCAGAAACTTTGAATATTTTTGTGACGCTTACAGAATCCGAGCATCCAATCCCTACCAGCACACCCTTTAGCAACTGAAAATTTATTTGAGATGTTGTTTAAATTTGCAACTTGGAATACCAAAGATCATATTTCTGCATGTGTCAGACCCCACTTCTAGTAAATATTTTATCAACTCATCTTTGATTGATGAAGTTAAAATTCGAGGCTTTGCCAGAACAAAGTTGTGTGGGAGACATTAAATGACTTTGAAATAATTTTGAGGGTTAAGTAGCTTTTTTCATATCCTCCACTGCCGATTTTCTTACGTCAACTCTGTTTGGCATGACTGTTTTTGCAAGTATAATGTGGTACAGTTTACCACTTTAGCCACCTTTACATATACCGTCCACTAGTTTATTAAAAGAATGATTAATTTAAAAACCCGAATTGAATGTGCAGTATAACTGCATGCTTTATTTATTTATAAAATAATCACCTTTAACTTCAAAATTAAAATAATTTGTAATATTAATAGGTAACGCGATTTCTTTTGACCGATTTTACAACTTTTATTACTAACCGATTTTGATAAAAAATATACCATTTGAAAGGTATTTCTTTTTAGCTGTCCATTACATTTACAGATTTGCACCGCCTGGAACATTTTTGTTGAGTAAAATGCATTTAAAACTTTGTACTAACACATACATGAAACACATATTTAAGCTTCAAATAAAAAACTATACAATGCTCTGTGTGTGTTGATTAAATTTGTGTTGAATTGCGAATTGACTAAAATTTATTGGCATAAAGCAGTGGTGGCCAACACACATACTATCACGCAATATGGTTGTGTGTGTAGCAGCGAAAAACGAAATTGAAATTTACTCTCACCAGTTATACACCGAAAAAACTTTACATTTGTGGAAAATAAAAGATTTTTTTTTTTTTGCATTTTTATAGTATTGTTATTTTATTTGAACTTTTTTATGTACATATTATTTTTTTTTGTTAACTAATTATATTTATAATAATTTTTTATTCATGTAACAATAAATTAGTTAATAATAATAAATAGTAATAATTTCCAATTTCCTTTAAGCTCAGCCTACTAATTCATCCAGATTAATATCTCCTCTATATTCCTTGATGCGCAGTAGATCGGCTATGTGTTGGTCTGTTAACCGATTACGTACCTTACTTAAAATTATTTTCAGGCTGGAAAATGCAACCTCACAATTATAAGTGGTTCCAAACATTGAGAATAGCTTGTAAATTTCATTTTTGAGATTTCGATATTTATTGTCATCGATTTTCGACCAAAATTGTTCTCCAGTTTCCAGTGGAATTTCTAGGTCTTCCCTTAATTGCCTAAGTTCTTCATGCAGTATGACATCCTGCTCCTCTATTTCACAAATTAATGGATAATTATACAATTTTATTAGTTTTTCAATGCATTTTAAATCTTGAAATCTGTCTGTATAATTCTCCTTTATTGATTCCACGATTTCAGCATATTTTTGTATTTTAACAGAATTAGTGATATTTAATTCTGAAAGTATTATCGCTGTTTTTTTAAGGTTGGCAGTACTATTATTTTTCAGTTGGTGAACCAATAAATCCAATTTTCTATGAAAATTCTGTATTAATGTTGCTAAACGGAAAATTGTAATATTTTTACCTTGAAGAGTTAAATTAAGCTCATTCAATATTTCGGTTAAATCGCATAAAAATGCCAAGTCCAATTGGAAGTCGTGGTCTTCCAGTGAAGAAACAAGCTCTTCGGTGTCTTGTTTTGGTGTACTTTTAAAAAACAGAATGATTTCTTTTCTCAAATTAAAAAGCCGTTCTAAGCTTTTGCCTCGACTAAGCCAACGAATTTCAGTGTACAACAAAAGATCACCATACTCTGCATTAAGGTTTTCTAGAAAATCTTTAAACTTTCTGTGAGTCAGTGCGTTGTGTCCACCTCTTATTTTGTTAATTGTTCTAACAGCAATGTCCATAGTTTTGGTCATATTTAAACCTTTAGAAAATAATGCTTGCTGATGTATAACACAATGGAAAGCTGGGCAATAAATTCCATTTTTGTTTAAAATTCCCAAAAGACCCTTATTTTTCCCTCTCATTACTTTTGCTCCATCGGTGCATATTGAACTTAACTTTCTTTTGTCAACAATTGAAAAAACATTTGATTTTATTGCGTCATACAAAACTTGACCTGTAACATTACTGTGAAGGGAAATAACTTCCAAAACTTCTTCAAAAGTGGTTAAATTTGCATCAACAGTTTTGATGCAAATAATTAGCTGACAAATATTATTAATGTCAGTACTCTCGTCAAGAGAAACTGAAAAATATTTGCAATTTATAAGCCTATTTTTAGCTAAACTTTAGATAAACTTTGTCTGTCGAGACAAAGGGATATTTTGGCAAAGATTTACAGCTTCTTGGCATTTTTCACCAAAACAATTTAAAACATCTGATGTTAAATTTAAAAAAAAAATTCCATCCTCATATGGCCGACATTGCTTTGCTAAAGTCAAAGCAACTGTATAAGATGCCTTTTTCAAAGCCAATGAATCATTTATTAAATTATTTTGGTTATGAATAATAGTTTCATCAACCATAAATTTTAAAAAATACTCTGCTTTTAATTGCAATAGTTTCAATTTACGTTCACCCCCCATTAGATCATTAAAATTTCCATGACAAGTGTCGAAATGCCTTTTTAAATAGTAACTACATATAGAACTTAAAACGCGATAACAAATCACGCATTGAGCTTCGCCATCCATATTTTCTATAAAAAAAAAGTCATTTTCATATTTTTCGTCAAACATTTTTATTAGTGTATTTTTAACAGTCGGATCAGCGATACTCCTTCTTCATGAAGTGATCAAGTGCAACTGATTTGTTTAACTATGTCAAAATGTAAACAAACCAATAGCCGAACTATTGTAATCGTTATTCATACGAAGGTATGGCTTCATGTTTATAGTGTACGTGTGTTTTAATTGCGTTAGCAGAATTTTGTTCATCAACCCCGCGGGATAGGAAATTCTCTCTTTGGCCATCGCTGGCATAAAGCCAGTTATATATCTTCTATGTGTTCAACAAATATTTGCACTCGAATTTCGAGGGCTGGGCTAGTAATTTATAAAACATGTGTTTAAAAAAAAAATAAAAAAAAAAATTAACGACGAGCAAAAATGTCTACCACACGACCAATCTTATTTTTTGTAGCTGTATATTGTGATTAAATGTAAAACCTTAATACACTCACGCAGTCTTAGTTTTCTAAGAGCACTTAACTTTTAAGCTTAGTACCGTTATTGCTATGTTCTCAGTTTTTTTTTTTTTTAAATCGTCTGTACCGCACTACCTGGTAATGACTTTGTGCTGATGTTTGTAACTACCAAACACATTTGTCCTTCTGTCCGTCCTTCTTTCAGTCTGCGTGACCATGTAAACCTTTTACTCAATCTACAGGTCGCAAATATTCTATCGACTTAAATTGCCATAAGATCCAAAATATCGTATAGATCTCGGTCAAATTGGGTTCGTATGTATTTATTACAGCCATTTATGCCACTCTTTATTTAAATCTATCAAAAAACAATAGCAACTAGCAGATTCCAGCGCTCGAAATTAGCGTGCAATTTCTAGGCAGCTTTATTTCTCACCTTAGCCAATTCACAAACCAACACTTTTTGGTTTATTGTTATTGTGAATGAAGATAACAAACTCATGAACGAACGCATTAACAAATTTGATAAACACACACTTAGCATATGTTTAATTTTATGTATGTGTTAGTAGCAACTTTAAATGCAATTTACTCAAAATAAAGGAAAAAATTTCAAAATCTGTAAATTTGATGAACAGCTAAAAAGAAATACCTTTCAAATAATATACGTTTGTTCAAAATCGGGATAGAATGGTAGAACGAAACATCGGTAACAAGAAATCGTCTAGCCTATTAATATTGTAGATGACACTCAAATTTTGTTTATGCTAATTTTTGATATCTAATTAGTTGGACCTAAGGATATGGACAATTTGCTTACTTGCTTTTTTTTTGGTAAAAAAAGTATACTTTAGTAGCGATATTAAAAATAGATCCTTTTTTATTCTTTGTAATATATTCTACCGGTGCTATAATTCTAACTGCCCGCTTTTTTATGATATCCTCCAAAATTGTTATTTTTTTTTTAAATACATCTGTGGTTTTCTGGAATAACCGCGTATGTCCATTTTTATCAGTTTTGAGTTAATGATGCCAAATATATTAATTTTTAACGCTCTTTACGTGTGTTCAATTTTTTTTTTAATGTTGACCATTTCTGAGTTTTTTCTTTAAATAACGACCTAACTTAAAGGGTTATTAAATTAACTTGCAGCACTAACGACGTATGTCAACCTACGTTTGATCGCTGACAAATTATTTTCGCGGAAAACGACACACAGCGACATACGTTGTTATTAAAGAAAAAAAAAAAAAATGCAAAATAATTTTGGAATATTTTTCAGTTTATAACCACTTATAAAAACTGTTGTGTTTATTTCTGTTATTTGTTGTCACTATTATTCTTGATACTTTGTTATATTCTCATCCAAAGTCCCGTTAACTTTTTATTGGCGAACAAAAAAATCCATTTTTAAAGCAACAACAACTTATGTCTACATGGGTGGTTGCATTGATAGTTTTCTTTTTCAAAGAAAACGACGTTTGTCGACATAAGTTGTTTTTATCTGCACACACTTTAAGTGTAATTTACGTATTGTTTTTTCGTCCTTCTCTAGGATCTATTCCTCTGAAGATTTTTGACTCAAAATCTTATATAAAGTATTTATTGCCCATATCAGCAGGACTGTTAAATATAATGTTCTAAAAACTTTATATCGAGCCCATAATTTCGAATATAATGTTTTTTGGCTACCCTGAACATTTTGATTTTATGACACACGCGGTTATTCTAGAAAACCACAGATATATCTATCACTTTATGATATAAAAACAATTTGATAGAAAAAGTATACTCTTTGAAACCATCAAAGAGTTTTTATTATTCAAAATCAGTATTTACATTAAATAATAAAAATACCTGATACTATGAATGAAGATGTGTTTAACATTTTTTTTTAAAGAACAAATTGATCGAAATATAGCCCTCTTTAACATTATAAAATGAAAATTGGTCTACTCTGACAATATTAAAAAAAAATTAAAGATTAAAACATTATCTGCTTGCAAAACTTCTTGTATTTTCTGACCCGTATATTTCAGCTTGTAGCAATATTAAAAAAATTGCAGAAATAATATTATAGATATTTATAAATATTTAGTTAGCAGTGATGGAAACGATTTTCATATGCTGCAACAATCTCATGAGAATAACTTGTTATTTTTCTAAATATGGCAACCCTGTGCAATGTTTCCTAAAATAACTACTAATAAATAAGTATATCGTAAAAAAATACTCGTAAACCTTTGCAACAAAGTTAGCATTCATTAAAAAATATGTACTATAAAAGCACATTTTTGTTTGTAGTTCCCAAATAAATATTAAAATCTCATTACTGTATTTTGACAAAAATCCAAAAATCTGCGAAACAACCTCTATTTGCATAATAATAGTAAATGCTGAACAAATTTATATACTTGTATGTGTGTACAAGTATAATAAGTGTGTAATTAATGAAGGCTTTTTCCCTTAAAGCAACTATGTTTAATAAAAAAAAAATATAAACTTATTTTTAGCATATAATTAAAAAAAGTATAGTTGGTCTAGACCGACCGTATTATATCCTATAGTATTCGTTTAGAGAAAAGGTCTTATTTTGATATAGAAAATAAGCATAAACAAATTTGTGAGTAGTATTGAGGACTGAGATTGAAAAAATCTTAACAAACATAATATGTAATAGACAATTGAGCCTAGGGTTTTGGGGTTTTTTTTTTATTTAATTAAAATTTTATTAAAGCTTCCAAGAAATATAATTTTCATAGTCTGTTAGACTTAACGTCACTATTTCGGACAGATTACAATTAATGCTATAATTAATATGCAAATTTTCATTTTTATTTTTAATGGTGTGTGGTAGGGCAGAAGAAAGCTTAATATATTTATAAAATTCATAACTACTCTGTATTCTTAATCAGACCGGTTTCTGGCATTTCTGCCGTCATCAGTGATTTTATTAAACATTATATTAATTGTTATGTTATAATTGATTAGATTTTTATACCCTCCACTTCAGAGTGCAGAGGGTATATATAAGTTTGTCATTCCGTTTGTAATAATTAGAAAAAAAATCTGGACCCCATAAAATATATATATTTGTGATCCTTATAACAAGCGGAGTTGATATAGCGATGTCCGTCTGTCCGTCTGTGGAAATCATGATGACGGCTTCAATCAGGTAGCTAGGGTGCTCGCTAGTATAAAAAATGATTCACTAACATCCTGAGAAGTTTGCTTTTTAAAATCGTTCAAATCGGTTAATCTGGTCCCCGAGAATTGAGCGAAGAAGTAAAAAAGTCTTGAGAAAATATAATTTGAATATGTGTTCTTGTCACGATAACGCCCTCAATAGGACAGCTAGGGCGCTCGTTTTTAGTGAGAATGATTCACTAACATCATGAGAAGGTTTCTGTTTTTTAAATTATGACAATTGGTTTCATAGGTGCCGAGAAATCACTGAAAAGGTAAAAAAAACATGACGTTTTCCTATATTGTTTTCCTAAATTTTGTATTTTGTCATAGCTGTGCATGTTGTTTTTGTGGTCGTTGCGTTAATAATATATAAAATTCATCAACATCAATATTTTTTGGTGTAATATTTAAGTTAATTAATTAATAAAAGAAACTGTATAAAATCAATATCAATATTCAGCTGCATTAAACTTAACTACTTTCCAAATACATTTAAAACAGCCAAGGTTATAGCTAAACATAAACCAGGAAAACCAACAAACATCCCTAGTAGCTACCGACCCATCAGTCTTCTCAGTAACTTAGGCAAACTCTACGAGAAAATCATACACCATCGGTTAAACTCATATGTCACTGAAACCTCTATCATTTCCAAAGAACAATTCGGGTTTAGAAAAGGCCACAGCACAACTCATCAAATTAATAGAATTAAAAACATAATAACTGATAACAAAAATAATAAAAGAACCGGGCTTATTTTATTAGACATCGAAAAGGCATTTGACACTGTTTGGCATAGAGGTCTTTTATACAAACTGGTAGTATCAAATATTCCTAAGTACCTTTGCAAAATAATTGCAGATTTTATAGCTAAAAGAACTTTCATAGTGTCCATCAATAACGAGACTTCATTACCAAAAACAATTTTAACTGGGCTACCACAAGGTTCAGTCCTTTCGCCCTTACTTTATTCTATTTACACATCTGATTTCTCTGCTCCTCCATATTTGAAAATAGCGTATTATGCAGACGATACAGCATTAATCTCATCTAGTAAACTTACCAGTGCTCTATTAAAGAAAATGGAAAAAGGACTCCTAGCATGCAACAAATATTTCTGCAAATGGAAAATAAAAATTAATCCTAATAAAACACAAGCAATTATCTTTCCATTCAACAAATCCCCCAAACGGAACCCGAGACAACAATTATTCTTTGGAACCGACTTAATTGAGATAAAAAATTACGTAAAATATCTCGGCGTCATTATGAATAAAAAACTCACTTTCCAAAAACATATAGACGGAACGTGTCAAAAATCAATAAAATCCTTCAAATGTTCTTAATAAACGCTCGCATTTAAGCCTGAAAAATAAAAATTTACTATATAAAAGTGTTATTAGACCTATATTAACACATGCATGTCCGATCTGGTACACAGCAGCAAAATCTCACATAAAGAAACTGCAAATCATTCAGAACAAATGCCTTAAAATGATACACAATAAACACTGGAGAACTCCTACATCAAGCCTACATAGGGACACAGGATACGAAAATATTATTAGCTTTATCAAAAGACTCAATTCTAAGTATTTCAACAAAAACGAAAACTCTACTTATCCACTGATAAGAAAATGCAGAGAATCCAGACCAGCCAACCAGTAACTCATCAAATAGGAAATGATATGTTTATAATGGATTATTATAACAAATAATTCTTTTGTAAACATATGTACATACTTATGATATGTAAATTTCCCTTAAATATTTGAACTTTCTCTCTTTTCCTCATATAAAGGTTTTTCGCCCAATTTTACCTTTAAAAACTTCAAAATAAAATATGTAATTAATATCATATGATACTTTTTATTAATTGTTGTAATATCTAATAGATAATATCTCAAAATGTAATATCATGAAATAAACCTGTAAATAAAGGATGATTAAAAAAAATCTATTTCAAACACTTTAACCGTCGCTAACTATCCAGATTTAATAAAAGCGGCATCGATTTCAAATATTAACTCTCTGATTCAGTTGAACTTATCATACAAACCTGGTCCTGATGGCGTTCCTCCTTGCGTTTTGAGAAACTGCGCACAAATTCTAAATGTGCCCATAATGTGTATTTTCAAGGATACTTTTCAAGTTCTTTATTTTCCTACTGCTTGCAAAGAATCGTTTATATACTTTTGTATAAGTTAGGTGGAAAGGCGAATGTTAGTTCTAAGTTAATGGAGAAACTTGTTACTGATTATCTCTCTTATCAACGAAAGTCAACTATGCCTCCATTTCAACATGGCTTTTTGGAATCAAGGTCAACAGTAACTAATCTTCTAGACTTCGACTCATGTTTTCAAAAGTTTTTTTTTCGCGGTGAGCTGATGATGTGTGCAATATACTCTGATTTAAGTAAAGCTTTTGATAGGGTGGATCAAAATTTTTTACTTCTCAAACTAATACTCATTGGCATACATGAATTTCGCATCTTACTCAAGGAGTCCTGTATTGCAATATTGAATCAAATTTTGTAAGAGTTACTGCTGGTGTTCCCCAAGGCAATCATTTCGGCTCGTTATAGATTTTACTATTCGTAGATGATCTTCCAACTGTAAGATGATGTTAAGTTATTTCACACTTACTCTTCAACGTGAGCTTGATTTATAGCGGAATAGTGTAATATGAACTTGATGGAACTGAATCTTAGGAAATATAAACATATGTTATTTTATAGAAGGCGGCGAATTTCTGAAGAGTTTGTATTTATGGAATAATATTGGATACCGTTCTAACATTTCTTGATCTCGGTATACTTATTGTTAGGAAACTTGACTTCAGGTTTATACATCACTTGTAAGAGCAATTTTAGAATATGCATCAATAATATGGAATCCATATTATCAGGTTCACACCAATGCAATTGTGTCTGTACAGAAAAAGTTTTTGCTATTCTGTCTACGTGGTTTAGGTTGCAGTTATGATGATTTACCATCATATACTAATAGAGTAAGGCTTATTAGATTCCCAGGAAAATGCTGGGTGTTACCTTTATATTAAATCTTGCTAATTAATGGTCATGTTGACTCAGAGTTTCTTTTTATCAACTTTACATTTTAGCATACCTTGTAGATTCACAAGACATTTTAAGCAGCTTCATTTGGACTATTTTAGCACTAATTATGCTAACTAGTCGGATTCGTTATCGAAATTTATCGATCGAAAAAGTGAAACGAGGTCTGAGGATTGTCCGTCTTCTTTAAATAATAAACCAAAATATGGAAATTTGATTGATTTTACTTGATATCGAATGCGACAATTTGCCTCCAGCCCTCGCATGTCATTTAGTAAATAATTTTACACTTTGTAAATAAAGTGCATTAAATTTCATTATAAATATTTGTTGAACACACAGAAAATATATTTATAGGTTTGTTAATAAATAACTGAAAAGGAGACTAAAGGGTTAAAATTTTTATAACCAACGAACGTAAAATTTTGGACTTCCAGCTTCTGTTGTTCCTGAGATATGGCGCGTCAAAAAATGAAAAAATCATTAAACACACATATAAATGGTCTGCCATAATAATTTATATAGCAAATAGTTTTTAACATACAGGGTCAAAATTGCGTTATTTCAAAGTTATTGAGAATAGCTTTTAAACTGCATTAAGTTAAATTTTTTTCATAAAGGTCAAGGGTCACTGTCACATGTTTTAAACTTTGGGAACCTATATCTCAAAAAATTAAATTTGTAAAATTTTGGAAAAAATATACTTTAATCCTGATAGTATTCTCTGCATTTTGTGCGAAAAATTTTGAGTGAGCTCTTATTAATTCCTGAGATATTGATAAAAATGTGAAATTGTTT
Organism: Cordilura impudica; assembly: GCA_963682025.1. Taxonomy (NCBI): domain Eukaryota; kingdom Metazoa; phylum Arthropoda; class Insecta; order Diptera; family Scathophagidae; genus Cordilura; species Cordilura impudica. The sequence continues at coordinate 49,755,852 of OY821518.1, forward strand.
GAAAAAATTGCATATATCTGTGGTCACAGGCGATAACCGCCTAAGTCGACTTAAGAACTATTTGAGTTACGTATGCTATCATGTTCCACTAAAAACGCTTTATATTTACGTGAAATCCTCATTTCTCTAACACTGTTTATTAAAAAGTTATTACTGAAAACATTCTGACCTAAATCGTAATAAAGTCCCATTACATTTATATAAAAAGTTATTTTTCTCAAAAGCATGATTTTCGACTTAGGCGGTTAATGCTTGTGATCACATATGTTTTTTTTTTATTTATTTATTTGGGTGATATTAAATACATATATTATTTTAGACAAAAGGAGTTAAAAGTAAAAAATATTTATTTTATATTTTCAATTAAAAATTCTCGGTCTTCGGAGTACAGTTTTACTTTTAGGTTTGATTTTTCTTCAGGAACGAAATAGCGAAATTTTTGTGTTCCTGGTATTGTTATCAAGCCAATAAACCATTTTTTTAAGTAACTCTTCTTCTGCTTAATAATCTTCCTCTGTTAAAAATACAAAATTTCAATTTAAAAGATGTTCACGGCACCACTCATAGAATTGAAGCGGGGTAGTAATTTGGTCCTGTATTGGGCGCTGCAAACTGACTCAGCGAGCTTCTCTCATTACGGTTCCACCAAGACCATCGCTAGGACCTTCTCTATGGCTTGTGGCAAAAAAATGCCATTCGGCTGGAAACCCAAAAAAATAAAAAACTTTTCGTGGTGTTGAACAAAACTTATTTTGTAGAAAATTATCATATGGCGATGGAACATGTGGACTGCAACAGTGTTATCGTTAAGACTATTAGATATAACTATGTAATTGGTGCGCTCTAACTGTCCACTGTACTTGTAATATATAGAAATTGGATATAAAGTAGCTCGGCTGCTGTTCCAATTATTGTTCGCTATTCTTTTGAGTAGATTTGAATTTTTCCTTTAATTGCTGAAATATTTCCGATTCTGGACAAAGCTGAGAAACTGTTTGAGCAGTTCTTAGATCTGGGAAAAGCTTTTTTTTAATAGAAGTACTTAACTTTTCAAATTTTTGGATTTTGATAGGAAAAGCTTCCACATTGCCAGATTTAATATATAGCAAAAGTAAACATTAAACAAAAATTAAAAAAATATGTAATTAAATTTTATATAAAATTTTACGCCAAATAAACAATAACAGCTCGCCATAAAATGTATCACGAAATGCAAACAAGACTATTAGCATCTTCCTTTAAGTTTTAAGCCTTAGGAAATATAAAATATAAGAGCGTATTAAATGTTTTTTAAAATTTTTGCTAAAAAAATATTTGATATTAAAAAAGTTATAAAAAAAATAATAATAAAAAAATAGTACACAATTTTTTTTAAATAATTTGACATCTATAATATTAATAGGTTAGGCGATTTCTTGTGACTGATGTTTTGTTCTACCGTTTTGTCCTGATTTTGACGAAACGTATATTATTTGAAAGGTATTTCCTTTTAGCCGTTTAGCCGTTTTGCAGATTTACAGATTTTTAAATTTTTTCCTTTATTTTGAGTAAATGTAATTTAAAGTTGCTACTAACACATACATAAAATTATACAATGTGTGTTTATTAAATTTGTTAATGTGTTTGTAATAAAAATGAGTTTGTTTTTTGTGTTGATTTGTGAATTGGCTATAACTGATAAGCATACATAAAATTTCCTAGAATTTGCTCACTCAAATTTTTTGACACAAAATGCAGAGGACACTATCAGGATAAACATATATATTTTTTTAGAATTCTAAAAATTAAATTTTTTCAGATATAGCTTCCCAAACCTTAAATCGTGTGATAGTGACCTTTGGCCTTTCGAAAAAAAAATCGCTTAACTTAGTTTTAAAACTATTTTCAATACCTCTTAAATGAGACCAATTTCGACCTTCTACGTTTAAAACTTTTGAAGATATAAGCAATAATGGTAGACCACTTATGTGTGTTTTTAGTGAAATTTCTATTTTTCGAAGCGCCATATTTCGGGAACCACAAAAGCTAGACACCCAAAATTTTTGAATTTATATTATCTTAGTACTGTAGAACATTCATGCTAATTTTTGTACAATTCAAAGAGGGTAAGGTCGAAAATGGCGTAAATGAGCATTTGGACCAGGCGGTGCAAATCTGTAAAACTGATGGACAGCTAAAAAGAAATACCTTTCAAATGAGGTATGTTTGGTCAAAATCGGTTATTAACTATAATATTTATATCGGTCACAAGAAATCGCCTTGCCTATTAATGTTATAGATTCTAATTCTTACGGCAAAATTTATCGTGATTATAATGCGGTAAGTGGTAAGTGAGTGGCGGGGACGTTTATTTCGCAAAAAATAATTATATTTGAAATAAACACATCTAAGTATACATATAAACCAATTTTCATGATTGTGTGATGGCTGTGAGTCGTTGCTGTTTAGTAATTGAATCTATATTAAAACTTAAACGTGCCGAATATTTATTTATTTTCTAATAATATCCGTTTGTTTGGCATTTTAATATGCGTCGAAATAGTTTGATGAAAGTAAAACGATTGGATTTCTTTCACGAAATATTACTTTGTGTATTTGCACGATATAATTATAATTATTTTCTTTTTTATTTGTTATATTTGCATGCAATAAACAAAAATAAACAAAATATATCGATTGAGGAATGCCAAATTTCAATTGCATGAGAAATGCAATTCAGTTCTAATTGAAAAAGATTCATAAAAGCGAATAATATTTCTTCAACCAGCAATTAAATTATCTTTCTAAACTATCTGTATCTGTAAATTCTTTATTAGATAGTGAATTTGTTATTCCTAAGAGTTGGAGCAATTTGCGCTAAACTAAAATATATGCAATTTATTCTACTTATAATTTTTTTTTTATTATCTTATGTTTGGTTTGTTAAATTTGAAACTGTATAAGCAGCAGCAGTTTATTTCTTGTGTTGTTACGAAAAGATCTTTAAATTTTTAGAAAACTCATTGGGAGTTTTTTTTTTTTGACATGCTTACCATGCACAAAGATTAAAAAAATAATAAAATATAAATAAAAAGCAGAAGAAAGAAAAACTCATATATAACAAAAATGAGTTTGTAAATAATGCCAATTGGAACGTAGCAAATTTTATATTTATTTTATAGTAAGCAAAATAAAGATTTATTAACATCTTAACATTTGTGGTATTAACGTAGTTGTGTAAAAAATGGATAAGCATATAAAGTAATGCTCTACGAGTTGTATTGCATTTGGTAAACGTTTCCACATTTGATCGGTTTGTTATAACTATTTATACCCTACACCACTCACTATATGGTCAGCGTATAATGAGTTTGTGCTGTTGTTTGTAACTACCAAAAGTATTTGACCTAGACTCATCTTTTATAATACCGAAAGTAAATCAGAGTCGATTTAGCGATGTCCGTCCGCCAGTCCATCATTTTTATCAAACTACAGGTGAATATATTTTGATGAAATTTAATATATAAGCTTTCATCGGCTATAGGAATTGGTGAAATCGGTGTATGTTCAGAACTAGTCCCCATACGCGTGAACCCTATAAGCACATTTAGGCAATTGATATAGGAAAATATTTATTTATTTATCTGCGTTCCTGTACAACAAGAATAAATCTTATAATTACAGTACTGAAATAATTGTGCTAAGGCAAACATATTTAATTACAAAAAAATCATGCGAGTCCGATCAGAGAGCAGATGTGTAAACATCTAGCAATTAAAAATTTTTTTATGGCACTTTTGCAAAATCAAACAGAAAGCGTCATCTATGTATCACATATAACAATCAAGTGCAGGGCTCTGCTAATATAAAAATATTTATTACTACTAGCAGATTCCAGCTTTAGAAATTCGAGCGCAAATTCTAGGAAATTTTATTTTTTCATTAAATATAGACCCTAAAAGTATGCTAATCAATTATAGCCAATTGACTAATCAACACAAAAAACAAACTCATTTTTATTACAAACACATTAACAAATTTATTAAACACACACATAGCATCCCTGCAGGAAGCCTGGGGTCAAGTGTCCCCAAGTCAGCACTTTTGTCTACTATTTTGTTGACATTGTCAACTAAGCGTCTCCACTATTTACTTTACTTTATCTGTCGAAAAAATATTCCATACTGAAGTTGGGAGTTCTGTTTCTTCTTGATTTCTATAGTTTTGTTTGAAAAACACGTGGTTGGACGAAAAACTAAAGTTTTAAAATAAGATATAGAAAAATTGAATATAAAAGGTAAATAAAAATATATTTGATAATAGATCAAATAAAAGAACATAATAAGTAAATGAAGTTATAAAAGAAAAGTGAAAGAACAATCAAATTTGTACAAGAATATCTGGTTCCAATGTCTACATATGGTCCTATGATAACTACCTAGTCACTAGTAAATCTCTGGTTCCAATGTCTACATATGATCCCATGAGAACTACCTAGTCACTACCTAATCAATAATACCAATGTCACTAGTGATTTGCAATGACACGTACATGTTAAATATCTATAGAAAATAACATTGTCTGGGGTATAGTTGGTCAGTAGTACTGGTGACAAAGTCAATAGTGAATCAGTACTGTTTCCCTATTGACATTTCCTGTAGGGATTGTATAATTTTATGTATGTGTTAGTAGCAATTTTAAATGCAATTTACTCAAAAGAAAGGAAAAAATTTAAAAATCTGTAAATCTAGAAATCGGCTGAAAAGAAATACTTTTCAAATAATATACGTTTCATCAAAATCGGAATAAAACGGTTGAACAAAACATCAGTTACAATAAATCGCCTAGTCTATTAATATTATGGATTTATTATTTCAACCGGTTAGTTTTTAATTTTTCGTTCTTTATTTTTAATTTTTCGTTTTAAATTTTTAATTTTTTATTTTTCTTTTTTAATTTTTTACTTTTAATTTTTTCATTTTTAATTTTTAATTTTTCGTCTTTCGTTTTTCATTTTCCACTTTGTATTTCTCATTTTTCATTTCTTAATTTTAATTTTTCATTTTTTATTTTAAATTTTTAATTTCTCAATTTTCATTTTTCATATTTCATTTTTCGTCTTTCATTTTCATCGTTTTTTATTTTTCATTTTTCACATTGTATTTCTCATTTTTCATTTCTTAATTTTCATTTTTAATTTTTAATTTTTTATTTTTCATTTTTCGTTTTTCATATTTTATTTTTCATTTTTCACTTTGTATTTCTAATATTTCATTTTTCATTTTTCTTTTTTTATTTTTCATTTTTCAATTTTAATCTTTCATTTTTATACCCTATACCACTATGTGGTTTGGGTATAATGACTTTGTGCTGCTGTTTGTAACAACCAAAAATATTTGACCTACACCCATCTTTAATTATACCGATCGAATCAGAATCACTATCTGAATTGATTTAACGATGTCCGTCCGTCCGTCCGTCTGTCTGTGTGTCCATGTAAAGCTTGTAATAAAACTGCAGGTCGCAAATATGAATATATTTTGATGAAATTTGGTATATCAGCTTTTATTGGCCATAGGATGGACGCTATTGAAATTGGTGAGAATCGGTCCATGTTCAGACCTAGCCCCCATACAAATGACCCCTATGAAATCAACATATATTGTCATAAGATCCAAATTGTCATATAGATCTTATACAAATTGGGTTTGTATGTATATATTACAACCATTAATCAGTAGTCCAAAAATGATCCCTATTGGACAACTCTTAGTCATAGGTCCCATATAGAGCTGCTTCCCGATCTTCACTTATATCTATCAAAAAACAAAAATATTGCACTGATTCTTCTCAAATTTTGTTTGTATATATTTTTACAAAATACAAGAACTTTACCAAACATGGTCAGGATTGGTCCATTTTTGGGCCTAGTCCCCATATAGATATAGCATCCAATATGAACTTTTTCATATCTGCAGCCGAAAAAATTAATAAAAATCCCACTCAAATTTGGTTTATGTTTATTTTCTATATCCAGTTAGTTGGGACTGAGAGATAGTTTCTCTAAACGCATGGTATAGGGTATCGTATAGTCGGTCTAGACCGACTATAATTTTCTTACATGTTTATTTTTGATTTTTGGTTTATTATTTTTCATTTTTCATTTTTAATTCTTTATTTTTTATTTTTCATTTTTTATTTCTCATTTTTTATTTTTCATTTTTCGTTTTTCATTTTTATTTTTCAAATTTTTAGTTTAAAAAGATAATACAATTGTTTGTTGACGATATATTAATCGCTTTTATGAATCTTTTTCCATTAGAATTAAATTGCAATTGTCATGCAATTGAAATTTGGCATTCCCCAATTGATAAATTTGGTTATTATTTGTTTAAGCTTGAAAAAAAAAAATATAATAGAGCAATTAAAAATTAAACAATTATATTTATACCGTGCTTTAAATTACTCAAAGTAATATGGAATGCTAAAAAACCAGATATAATATAAAAAAGAACAAAATATTCGATATGTTTAAGTTTTAATACGGATTTAATTACTAAACAGTGGCAACTTTTAATGAATCGAACCCACACAAAATGGAACTTTAGTTGAAGGAGCTGTCTTGCAATGATGAAAATTGGTGTTTATATATGAACTTAAACGTATTAATTTCAAACTAGCAGAGTCCAGCCCTCAAAATTCGTGTAAACTTTATTTATTCATTTAATTTATTTCTTTCAATGTTTTATGCCACCTAAAGGTATGTCATGCCCGTCAACACGGGCGTGTGATATGTAATTATTATAATGAAATTCGATTGGGTTATAGTCGTTATTGTTTTATATCCAAAATTATTTTTAAATCTAACACAGAACTTTTCATATAAAATTTTTCCAAACAAATATAATAAAGACACAGCATTGTATAATTTTATGTATGTGTTAGTAGCTACTTTAAAAACATTTTAATCCAAGAAAATATAAAAATGTAAAAATATGCAAATCTGGTGGACAGCTAAAAAGAAATACCTTTTAAATAAGGTATGTTTGGTCAAAGTCGGGGTTAAAATGACAAAGCTACATCGGTCACAAAAAATCGCCTTGCCTATTAATATAGTAGATATGTAATCAGAAAAAAAAGATTAAAATCCCCGACACCGTTCAATGAGCTTGCGCTGATGTTTTTAACCTTATATTGATCGACTCAGAATCCTTTATAAGTCCAAATAGCGATGTCCGTCCGTCCATCCGTCTGCGTGTCCATGTAAACCTTTTAATTAAACTACAGGTCGCAAATATGAATATATTTTGATGAAATTTGGTATACTGAGCTCTTATAGGGCATACAAATGATAATGAAATTGGTGAAAATCGACGCATGTTCAGAACTAGTCCCCTACAAATAAGATCCATATTTGGTTTGTATGTTTCTTTTTAACCCGTTAATCAGTAGTCCAAAAATAAACCTTGTAGCCAAATTCTTAGCCATAGTCCCCACTTAAAGTTGTTATCCGATCTTCACCTAATTCTATCAAAAAACAAAATTTTTTTTTTGTAGATTTTTCTTATATTTGGTTTTTATATGTTTTTGCAGAAAGTAAGTCACTTTACCAAATATAGTTAGGATTGGTCCTTTTTTCGATCTAGTCCCCATATAAATATAGCATCCGATGTTGTGAAAGAGCGTAACGTCAAAATTGTGAGACAAAAACTAGCTTGTAAAACTTTAAGCACGATTTTCTTAAAATCAATTTTTAACGCAACCGATTTTCATTTTCTATATAAATTAAAAAGTATGGGGTTTAATCTATAATATTAAAAGGCAAGGCGATTCCTTGTGACCGATGTAAGTTTCTCAGTTTTACCCCGATTTTTACAAAGAATGTGTCATTTGAAAGGTATTTCTGTTTAGCTTGTTCCCAGATTTACAGATTTTAATCGTCTGGAATATTTTTTGGAGTTATGATCGTTTAAAGATGGTACTAACACATACATAAAATTATACAATGCTATGTGTGTGTTTATTAAATTTGGTAATGTGTTGGGTTTGTTTTCTTCATTTAAAATGAGTTGAATTGTGAAGCATACCTTAAGGGTCTTTATTAAATGAAAAAAAAAAAAATTTTTTTCCTAGAATTTGCACTCGACTTTCGAGTGCTGGAATCTGATAGTATTTATTAACATATGATAATTGAATAAAATTTGCTCCCGTTATCAGCTGGACAGTGGGACAATTCCGATAGGGAGGCTTCGCAATTAATTATACCTGACTCTGCTTAAACAATGCTTTTTAAATTTCATAAATTTTTTTTCTGTTTCTACTAAATACTAAGCATTAACACATATAACACATATATGTGATGCGTGTGCAAGTATGTAGATTAAGTTACAAAAAATTTATGTAAACCATTAAAAAAGCACAGTTATATACAGCACATGAATATTATTTTTTTTAGCGATGTGGAACAGGTGTTTAATTTGACATGAAGCTACTCGTACGTTTGTTTTTCTCCTTTTTATTTTATTTTGTTTATTTATTTTTTATTGCAAACAGATACATTGCAAGGTAAATAATTTTTTCCGTAAAATTTATCTCAAATATATTATAACGTTTATTCCATTTAAAAATTAATTGTTTTTTAAGTTTTTTTTTATTCATCTTAATGTGATTACCTCTTATACTAGAAAGTTTAAGATCGTTTTAATATGTTTTTTTTTGAAATTTGTAGTGGCATTTACTGCTGTAGAGATTCGGTTTATATGATAAGTTTTCTTTTGAAAATTTATGTTTTTTTTTTTATGCCAAGAAAATCAACTTACTTTCAACGAGTATGTTTCTATGTCAGTGTATGCAAATTTGCTTATACAGATGATATTCGTAGAATAAAGTTAATATAGTTATTTATTTAGTTCTTTATTTGTAGACATGCAATTTCAAATTCGAACCAGTCATTCATTCATGTGAAAACTTAACTCAGTTTTTACAAAGAGTTTGTTATTTAAATATAAAATAAAAATCCAATATAAAAAACTAACTATAAATAAATATGGATGCAGATGAGTATTAGGGTAACTCATAAAGATGAATTTAAAATTTGATTAGGAAGTCATTAATCTAAACATCAGCCCCCGCTTTAAAGCGATTACACTGTGGTACATTTTCGGGGTCGTTTTTTCTGGGGGGTCATTTCTTCTGAAGTGTTTGGCGTTCTCAAGACAAACTTTTTAATATATTTTCCTTATCAGATGTTTGCTAGTTTTTCAGCTATAACTAAAGAAGCAATATTTCTCATTTGATGCTTATGGGGTCTTTGGAATTTATAGTTTATTGGTTCTATGGAATTTATTTCCGCAGTGGTGTGGAAGGTATAAAAATGATAATTAATCGAATTTATTTGTAATTTTCTGGAAAATTAAGTATAGAAAAGGGGAAAAAAAATTCGAAAACTTAATAGTGTTGAAGGAAAATAAGAATTATATTTACATCCATTATGAACGGCACTCAAAATTTCTTAACTTTCGTTCCACTTTTAATCGAATAATGAATTAGCAGCACAAAATAGAGAAAAAAAAAAAACGAATTACACAAAAAATCATTAGTTTATTTAAAAATCAATGAATTTTCAAAAGTGAATGGCGTTATTTGAACGACGTTTGTATTTTGTTGGTTGGGTTTCACGTATTAGAATCCAGCAATAGTCCCAGCATGCTTTTGTCCAAAAATACTTGATAATTTCTTTAAATTTTCATTAGATCTTGGTGAGCTCGCTCCCGTTGTTCATCGCTCACCGCAACTAGGTTTTGTGGAAAAAAGTCTAAATGCGAATGAATTAAACGCATTTTGAGTGACATTTGTGCACCAAATTCGTGATAATTTTGTAATGATTCAGCAACAATTTGTCTGTAATTTTAACTCTTATTTTTTCTAAGAAAACTGTCCACGATGCTCTTAAAAGATTTCCAGACTGCATTAGTTTTCTCCAATAAACATTGTGAAAAATTGTCATCATTCAATAGCGTCCTGATTTGAGGGCCAACAAATATGCCTTCTTTGATTTTAGCGTATGAAATTTTAGGAAAAACCGCTTACAAATATTTAAATGCTGCACCATTTTTTTCCAGAGCCTTTACAATGTTCTTAAAAAGGCCCAATTTTATGTGCAGCGGCGGAAGAAGAACGTAATTTGGATCAATTAATGGTTTATTTGAAATTTTTGTTTTCTTGATGAATACTCAGTTCTTTTCGGCCACCCTGTTCTGACGTAATGATGACATGTAGCGCTACTATCCCACACACAGAAAACAGATTCGTTATGGCTACCAAATTTATTGCCAACCGAATTTCGATGAAGATAATAATCGAATTTTGAATTGATTGCAGTCTTTAATCGTTCGAGCAATTCGGTTGGCGAATTTTTTTTTCTGTGTGCATAGACAAAAGAAAAAATAATATTTTGTGAAATCTCCTTGCAGATTAATTTACAGTTATTTACGATGGTCTATACCAGGGCTCCCCATTACTCGAACTTCGAGCTACTCGAGCTGCTCGAGTAGTTGATGAGCTACTCGAGCTCAACGAGTAGCTCGAGTAGTAAAAATTAGCATTTTTCATGTTTGAAAGCATGTAAAAAGTTAAATATAGGTATTTAGTATAATAAATGTATACTTTTTAGAATCGTATAGATACCAGGAATATCATCGTTAAATTTCACTTGCAGCGGAGTGGCCCACTGGCGTGGACAAACTTCTACTCGAAAAAGCTCAACGACTTTCCATAAAAATGTATGAAAATATTAACTTCATAGATGTTTGAAGTCATTTAAGAAAAAATTTCCAAAAGGACATAGTATGATTTTACGTATTTTGAAGTCAGTTATATTGGTAGATTAGTCTCCTGAAATATTGAAGCACTCTGATAAAAACTATGGAGTGGGCTAAGTACTACTCGAAAAAGATCATCCACGTTCCACCCAAATGTATGGAAATAATGTTCTTCGTATATGTTTGATGCATATTTACAAAAAAAAATTTCGAGAACAGTTGGAAAAAACTTTCAGTATTTTAATCTGAATATATGTAGAGGATATGTTTTCAAAATTTCAAAGCATTTGGACAAAAATGTTGGCGTGTGGGAACAACTACTCGAAAAAGATCGGAAATTTTGCAAAAAGTGTAAAAAAAAAAAAAAAATTTTTTTCTTAATTTTTTCACCGTCTGTAATTGACTATATTCAGAGATTACTCATAAAAAATTTTAAGCCATTCCGACCAAAATTGTGGCGTCGGTATAGCACTACTCGACTGATATTGGCCACTTTCTATACAAATGTGTGAAAATATGCTCTTATTTGAAGTTTGATGATATTTTCCAGAAAATTTTCCACAACGACGTAATAAAAAATTACATTTTTTTGTCTTTTTGCTGCCCGTAATTGACCTTATTCACAGATGACTCTTTTAAAAAATTAAGTCATTCCGATTAAAATTGAGCTCTGGGCGAACAACTACTCGAAAAAGATCAACCACTTTCTATACAAATTTGATCTTATTTTAAGTTTGATGTAACTTTAAAAAAAAATTTCCATCAGGACTTGATAAAATTTTTTACTGTTTGTAGTTGCAAATATATCAAGATAATCCTCCTAAAATTTCAAAGAATTCCGACAATAATTGTGCTGTTGGCGAACTACTACTCGATAAAGCTCGACCACTTTCCATACAAATATATGAAAACATTCACTTCATGGAAGTTTGACGTCGATTTACATAAAATATTTAAGACACACATGGTACAAATTTATGCTTTTTAAAGTTGAAAATACGATTACATTACGTACACGAAATTTCAAAGTAATCTGTCCAAAATTGTGGCTCGGACGAACTACTACTCGAAAAAGATCAGACTCTTCCCATACAAAAGTGTGAAAATTTGCTCTTATTTCATGTTTGATATAATTTTACAGAAAATTTTTTATAATGACATAGCCAAAAGTTATATTTTTTAGATTTAGATTTCTTTTAAATTTCAAACCTTTCCGACAATAATTGTGGGGTGGACAAACTACTACTCGAAAAAGCTCGACCACTTTCAATACAAATGTATGAAAACATTCACTTCATGGAACTTTGACATCGATTTACAAAAAATTTTTCAAAACTATATGGTAAAAATGAATACAAATTATAGTCCATTATATCAACACATTATTTTACTAAAATATTGGAACACTCGGGTGAAAGGTGAAAGACCATTTTTCAAAAAAATATTTAAGGAACACTTGCTACAAATTTATAAATTCTAAAATATCATATAAGAGGACATAACGTCCTTAAAATTTCAAAGAATTATGGCAATAATTGTGCTGTTGCCGAAATACTACTCGAAAAAAATCAGCCAAATCCTTCAGCGAAATCCTTATATGTTTTGATGTTTGAGGACATTGCATCCTTCAAATTTCAAGCTATTTCAAGGAAAATTATGGAGCCGGCGAACTACTACTCGAAAAAATTCAGCTACTTACATACTAAAGGAAAAACAAGCACAATTAGGTGCTCCAGAACTAAAATTATTGCAGTGCAATAAGACGAGATGGAACTCGACGTATAACATGCTCGATCGTGTCATCCAAAATCCTACATCTTTAATAAACGTGTTGGCGGACAGAAATATGACCAGTCAGCGAGTTGCGGTGGATTTTGAATTATCTGAAGCTGAGTGGAGCAAAATGGAACCACCATACCTTCATACCAATATTTTATGCTATAACAGATCTTCGATTTCGATGGTTCGCCCAATACTAAACCAGTGGATTGAAGAGTACTTAAATGATGATATAACCGACGATGATTGGACAATTTCTTTTAAAACTAACGTCAAGGCAGAATTGGAAAGTCGCTTTAACTTGAAGATCTCAGCAGATGTAACAACAAGAATGTTGGCATCGTTTTTCGATCCTCGTTATAAAGATATGGAGCATGAAACTCTTTCTAATCAATCCCAAATCGAAAAAGAAGTGAAGGAGCTTTTGTATAAAGAAGAAGAATTAGCAACAGAATATACAACATTTCAGCCTTCTAAAATATGTGCTATCGACAAATTTTTAAAACGAACGCAGAGCACAAATGATAACCTTGACATCGAGTGGTCGAGATATCAAAGTGAAAGACAAATCGAGTGGAAAGACTGTCCACTGAAATGGTGGCAGGATCGTGAAGAAAAGTACTCCAACATATCACGAATGGCCAAGAGATACGTTTGTATCCCAGCAACTTCAGCAGAATCAGAGCGGTGCTTTTCTACAGCTGGTAATGTAGTCACTGCTAAAAGAAGTTCGCTGAAACCATCAAATGTTTACACTTTAGTTTTTCTCAGTCATAACAAAGATTTTTTAATGTAAATTATATAGATGTCCTTGATTCAATGTTATTAATTAAATGATACTGTACTTTAAAAATTATTTATCATTATTTTTCAAAATTCATTGTTAAAAAATTATTAGTTTTTATGTACTTAAATAAAATGAAAAATTCACTAAAATAAATATAACAACTTATTTCAAACTTGAAAGAAGAGTATATTTGCGCACACTGTATGTAAGTAGCTGAATTTTTTCGAGTAGTAGTTCGCCGCCTCCATAATTTTCCTTGGAATAGTTTGAAATTTGAATTATGCAATGTCCTCAAACATCAAAACATATAAGGATTTCGCTGAAGGATTTGGCTGATTTTTTTCGAGTAGTATTTCGGCAACAGCACAATTATTGCCATAATTCTTTGAAATTTTAAGGACATTATGTCCTCTTATATGATATTTTAGAATTTATAAATTTGTAGCAAGTGTTCCTTAAATATTTTTTGAAAAATGGTCTTTCACCTTTCACCCGAGTGTTCCAATATTTTAGTAAAATAATGTGTTGATATAATGGACTATAATTTGTATTCATTTTTACCATATAGTTTTGAAAAATTTTTTGTAAATCGATGTTATGAAGTGAATGTTTTCATACATTTGTATGGAAAGTGGTCGAGCTTTTTCGAGTAGTAGTTTGTCCACCCCACAATTATTGTCGGAAAGGTTTGAAATTTAAAAGAAATACTCTCCTTACATTTCTAAATCTAAAAAATATAACTTTTGGCTATGTCATTATAAAAAATTTTCTGTAAAATTATATCAAACATGAAATAAGAGCAAATTTTCACACTTTTGTATGGGAAGAGTCTGATCTTTTTCGAGTAGTAGTTCGTCCGAGCCACAATTTTGGACAGATTACTTTGAAATTTCGTGTACGTAATGTAATCGTATTTTCAAGTTTAAAAAGCATAAATTTGTACCATGTGTGTCTTAAATATTTTATGTAAATCGATGTCAAACTTGCATGAAGTGAATGTTTTCATATATTTGTATGGAAAGTGGTCGAGCTTTATCGAGTAGTAGTTCGCCAACAGCACAGTTATTGTCGGAATACTTTGAAATTTTAGGAGGATTATCTTGATATATTTGCAACTACAAACAGTAAAAAATTTTATCAAGTCCTGATGGAAATTTTTTTTAAAGTTACATCAAACTTAAAATAAGATCAAATTTGCACACATTTGTATAGAAAGTGGTTGATCTTTTTCGAGTAGTTGTTCGCCCAGAGCTCAATTTTAATCGGAATGACTTAATTTTTTAAATGAGTCATCTGTGAATAAGGTCAATTACGGGCAGTAAAAAGAAAAAAAAAAATTTTTTTTTTTGGAAAAATTTATTTTTTATTTTTTGTTTTTCGTCGAGTAGTAGTCCTCCAAGCTTCAATTTTTGGCGGAATGCTTTGAAACTTGAAGGAAGTGTTCTCTTTGGATATACAGCTCTAACGAATGTAATTTTTTATTACGTCGTTGTGGAAAATTTTCTGGAAAATATCATCAAACTTCAAATAAGAGCATATTTTCACACATTTGTATAGAAAGTGGCCAATATCAGTCGAGTAGTGCTATACCGACGCCACAATTTTGGTCGGAATGGCTTAGAATTTTTTATGAGTAATCTCTGAATATAGTCAATTACAGACAGTGAAAAAATTAAGAAAATTTTTTTTTTATTTTTTACACTTTTTGCAAAATTTCCGATCTTTTTCGAGTAGTTGTTCCCACACGCCAACATTTTTGTCCAAATGCTTTGAAATTTTGAAAACATATCCTCTACATATATTCAGATTAAAATACTGAAAGTTTTTTCCAACTGTTCTTGAAAAATTTTTTTGTAAATATGCATCAAACATATACGAAGAACATTATTTCCATACATTTGGGTGGAACGTGGATGATCTTTTTCGAGTAGTACTTAGCCCAATCCATAGTTTTTATCAGAGTGCTTCAATATTTCAGGAGACTAATCTACCAATATAAGTGACTTCAAAATACGTAAAATCATACAATGTCTTTTTGGAAATTTTTTCTTAAATGACGTCAAACATCTATGAAGTTAATATTTTCATACATTTGTATGAAAGTCGTCGAGCTTTTTCGAGTAGTAGTTTGCCCACGCCAGTGGGACACTCCGATTCAAGTGAAATTTAACGATGATATTCCTGGTATCTATACGATTCTAAAAAGTATACATTTGTTATACTAAATATCTATATTTAACTTTTTACATGCTTTCAAACATGAAAAATGCTAATTTTTACTACTCGAGCTCATCAACTACTTCAGTAGCTCGAGCTTCGAGTAGCTCGGGTAGCTCGAGTACACGAGCTTGACCGTAGGCTCTGGTCTATACTACATACAAAGAAATAGAAATAACATACGGTTTGGTGGTTACTTGACTCTCTCCGAAGTACTGGAATTGAAAAATCGAAATAGATCTGTCAAATTAATAATTGTGAAATTGTAGTGTCAGTATTGACTGTTTTACAGTATTGTCAGCATGCGATAAAAAACGAACAAGACGTGATAGCCCAATTTTTATGCCAGATTCGAATTCAGTTAAAAAACATGCTTCGTTTCTGCAGTTATTTTTTTTTTAAATTTGTAGACCAGTGTAATTGAAAGAAGCTCCTAGTTTTCATGAGGTCGAAATTAATGCGATAATGATTTTTAATGATTTCAAATGATTTTTTTAAACTGTACATTGCAGAATACTTGATACTACTATTTATGAATTGGACACGTCGGCGGTGCCAGTAATGTTCATCAAGTTATTATATTATTCCGCTCGGTTAAGGAGTAATTCCCAACAGCTCACTTAAAACATCTAACCAAAAAAGGTACAAAAGAGACCTTAATTCCGTGGTTTTCTGGAATAACCGCGTATGTCCATTTTTGTCAGTTTTGAGTTAACGATGCCAAATATATTAATTTTTAATGCTCTTTACATGTGTTCAATTTGAAAAAAAAAAAAAAAATATTGACCATTTCTGAGTTTTTTCTTTAAATAACGACGTAACTTAAATGTTTATTAAAATAATTTGCAGCACTAACGACGTATGTCAACCTGCGTTTGATCACTGACAACTTATGTTCTCAGAAAACGACACATAGCGACATACGTTATTATTATGATTAGGATTAGTTTTCAGTTTATAACCACTTATAAAAACTTGTGTGTTTATTTCTGTTATTTTTTGTCACTATTATTCTTGATACGTTGTTATATTCTGAACCCAAGTCCCGTTAACTTTTTGTTGACGAACAAAAAAAAAACCATTTTTCATGCAACAACAACTTATGTCTACATGGGTGGTTGCATTGGTAGTTTTCTTTTTCAAAGAAAACGACGTTTGTCGACATAAGTTGTTTTATCTGCACACACTTTAAGTGTTATTTACATATTGTTTTTTCGTCTTTCTCCAGGATCTATTCCTCTGAAGATTTTTGACTCAAAATTTTATATAAAGTATTTATTGCCCATATCTACAGGACTGTTAAATAAAAAGCTCTAAAATCGTTATATCGATCCCACAATTTCAAATATAACGTTTTGTGGCTCCCCTGAACATTTTGATTTTATGACATACGCGGTTATTCTAGAAAACCACAGAATTATCACCAACTGGTAGAACAATAAACTTAAGATGTTTTACTTTTATACGAGACTTATTGACATGAAAGTTTTTATAATCAATTTTCCCTACGAAGTTTTTATTATGGAACCAAAACATTTTATTTTATATTTGTTTTATTTCAAGGCTTATTGATATACAACATTTTTTTGTTTTTCCATTCGGTACAAAAATTATAAAATTTTTCGGTGTTCCTACTCTAGAATAAGCTACATATAGCTGCCCATTAGAAAAACATGGATTTTCCAAATTAAATCCGGCAACACTAAACGTTTGGCCTTGAATTTAGAATATCATTTGACAATTTCTTATTTTAGCGATTTTTGATTTTGGCGAATTTTGATTTTTAAGATTTTCGGTTTTCCAGATTTTCGATTTTTAGTTTTGAAGATTTTTGTTTTTGGTGATTTTTTGTTTTTCGCCATTTTCGGTTGTGGCGATTTTTGGTTTTGGTTTGATTTCTGGCGATTTCACTCGTATTTTCTAAGGCTACTCACATTAGTAATTAATATACTTGTCAAAAGCTTCAAGACTGCCGCTTGCATAGTACTTCATATTTTTCTGTATATGAAGTGCCATGCCCACTAATGCTCTCCCGCTCACTTTTTTATTTGACTACCCATATTAAGATCTGATGGAGTCGTACAAAAAGCAAGACTTTCCTTTTTATAGTACTCCAGATATATATTATATATTTACTTTTCTATGGGCCGTGCCACGCCCCCTGCTGCGACCATGACCATTTTTAGTTCGACTAATCACATGAATAACTTATGGGGTCATGCATACTCCCAAGGCTCTCACTATTACAGTATTCCAAATCTATTACATTTAATATTTACTTTGTATGTAGGGTGCCACGCCCATTGATCAGATCGTGCCCATTTGTTGTCCGACAACTCTCATTAATAATAGATTACCTCGGACCTCGAGATATATGATATAACTTTCTACGGGAGGTGCCATGTCCACTTATCCGTTCACTTTATGTAGGAAGTGCCACGACTACTAAAAATTTTGTAGCCAACATTGCATTCCAGAGGAAATGGTTTCGCCTTCTTTAATAGTTAACTAAAAAAGTTAGATGTATGAAATTTTGCTGTTTGTTAGTACATACATATATAAATCCTCAATATATTTTTTTTCGGAAGAATTTAATGGTAATTTCAAAGGATATAGGAGAATACAATTTTAATTTCATCCTTTTGTACACAGCTGTAATGAATGAAATCCTTGACACTTTGAAGTCCTTTTAAAAGAAAGCAAGATTATGAAGTGAAATGCAGTTTTACTGCATTTGGTCTCCAGTATCGGATGAATATCATCCAATTTATATGTACTATAAACTGTCGGACTCTGTAATCAAATTTATTTTTTTTTTTTGATGTTTCTAGAACACCAAACGATGACAGATATTTAATTAATTCAATTTATAATGAATTTATAAAATTAAATTAAATTTTTTAATGCTTCAAACCACTTGTTACATAAGTCCCAGTACAAACACACAAATGTACGGAGCTTTGTAATTTTTCATATTAAATGTAAAAGATGTCAGTCAGTCAATCAGTTTGTATGTTTGTTTGCTTTGTATGTTCACTTTTACTTTTACGTAAAATTGTTTGAGAGTTCCAGTTTTTAACATCGTGATGCATCACTTTATCGCATCATCGTTCACATCTTAATGCTCTTATGTCATTAGTTACAAGATTAAAGCTCTTGTGAGTTTTCATTAAATTACATCAATGTTTTTTTTTCGTGTAATGTAATTTTTCAAAAATTGTAAATTCCTTAATAGACAAAAACTTGTTTGTTTGAGATATTTTTCAACGCATTATGAACACAACTACTTTAATTAACAGAAAAAGTTCATTTGTAAAGTAAATGTACATTATGAAGGCCAATAAGTGGAGAAAAAAAGATTACGACTAAAAAAAAAAAACTATAAGGCGCCAAAATTTAAAAGTTTTCAGCCAAGGTTTGTAGTAAACAGTGAATGGAAATAAAATAAAGTTGGAACGGGTTCGTGTATAGTTACACTGTGGGTCAACAACTTGAATATGCTCATTTTTAAAAATGTAAATTTTTCTAAAAAGTATATTTTCTTAAAAAAGTACCATTTCTTAAAAAGTAAATTTTCTTAAAAACCATCTGTTCTTAAAAAGTACATTTTCTTAAGAAGTAACTTTTCTTAAAAAGTACTTTTTCTGAAGTAGTACTCTTAAAAAGTACCTTCAAAAATTGCCTGTTCTTAAAAATGTCAGTTTCCTAAAAAGAGTACAATTTCATCGAAAATTACCATTTCTTAAAATATACCTTTTCTTAAAAATCTACATCTTTAAAAAAATTACCTTTTTTTCAAAAAGTAACTTTTATTAAAAATTACCTCTCCTTAAAAAGTAGCTTTTCTTTAAAAGTGTCTCTTCTTAAAAGTACATTTTCTTCAAAATTACCTATTCTAAAAAAGTACCTTTTCTAAAAAAAGTACCTTTTCTAAAAAAGTCTCTTTTCTAAAGTACCTTTTCTCAAAAAGTACTATTTCTTAAAAAGTGCCATTTCCTAAAAAGAAAATTTTCTAAAAAGTACATTTTCTTATAAAGTACTTTTTCCTAAATAATATGTTTTCTTGAAAAGTTACCCTCTCTTAAAAAGTAAATTTTCTTACAAAAGTGTCTTATCTACAAAAGTACTCTTTCTAACAAAATGACTTATTTTGAAATATGTTATATATTTTCTTAAAAAATTACCTTTTCTTAAAAATAACAGTTGCTTAAAAAGGTACAATTCCTTCTAAAGTACTTTTTCTTAAAATGAACCTTTTCTTAAAAATATACATCTTTAAAAAAAGTACTTTTTTCTTTTTCTTTCTTAAAAAAGTACTCTTTCTTAAAGAGAACCCGTTTATAAAAATAACATTTTCTTAAGAAGTACCTCTTCTTAAAAGTAAAAAATTTTAAATAAAAAATAATCTTTTGAAAAAGGTCCTTTTCTAAACTTAATTCATTTTCTTACAAATACATTTTTTGTTCAAAAGTACCTAGTCTGAAAAAAGTACACTATCTTGAAAAAGAACCTTATAAAAAAACTTTTTTCTAAGAAAAAAAATATTGGGGTGGCCCTTCATTGTATGGAGGGAAAAAAAGTATTCAAACTCTCGGTCTCACCTCCTAGAAATATGCGAATAGCAAAAAAACTGGGAAACAAAAAGTTTTGGGACAATCAAAAAACAGTTAGACGTGCCTCAACGCGATTGAAATTTTCAAGTGTGTTTGTATGGGGAAAATATGACTTTTTTTTTCAGATTTTACAAAAATTTCGTTCTACAGCTTAAATCTTCCGACAAGTTATTCTATAATAACTTGAAAATTGAGTAATACCTCGCCAAGGAATAGCAAATGCTCCAGACCACTTTTGTGTTAAAAAAACTAGCTCATGAAATTTGATGGCATTTTTTTCAACTTTGAGAAATTGATTAAAGCCATAATTTAATTTTAGTTTCTATACTTATAGGTACTCAGATATGAAGTATTGTTTTATTACCACGTTGTTAACCTATTGCGCATTGAGATCAAAAAATGGGAAATTTTTATAAAATTTTGAAAACTCCTTTTTCAAGTTTTAGAAAATTTTCTTAAACAAAATTTAAAAAACTGGATCTCAAACTTTAAGGTTTTGTGAAATACATGTTACAGATTGACTGTGTGAATTTTTAAGTAAATCCCTATGCCAGAATTTTTTTGACAAGGATTTTATTTTTGCGGATTTCGAGAAAAATGTGATTTTAGTAAAATATTCCGTTAATGTACTCTTTCTTAATACTTTGTATCAAAAATTCATCACTTTTCTATTTTGAAATGTTATATTTCATCTTAATGGCCTAGGGTTTCGGAAAAAAATAATATGACCCCATTAACCCTTTTGTAATTGGGGTCACATACGACCCGAATCTAATAAAAGGCAATTTATTCAAAAAATTCAAATATTTGGTAATTGTGGTTGAATTTTGATATGCGATGCCTAAAATATAATAACCAAATGTGTAAAACTTCCGCTCCTAAAACTTGGGATACATTCGAGAACGTTAACCCAATATTTGCAAAGGCCAGCTTTGGATTTTAAGATATTTTTCAATAAAAATTACCGAAAACGAGTTTTATTGTAAAACTCGATGAAACCACTATTTCGAATTTAAGAAAACTAATTCTGTTAATTTTTATTTGTTTAAGGCTTCAGTGCTCCTGGGATCAAAATAATCTATTGTAATATATCTTTGGTGCAATTATCTGCATATTGCTCGCTAATATAAATCAAAACAACTTTAAACCTATTTTGTTATAAATTATCTATCTACATTTTTCTAAATAAAATAAGAAGACCCACAAATGGCGCAAAGAATATGAAATACAAAATTAACATAATAATATAAAATTAAAGAAAAGCAATACTTATTGCAAGTCGTAAGTGATTTTAGTAAACAATTTGAATCGTACACTAAATAATACTTTAATACACCAAAATAATTAGAATTAAGTTTATATTCATATTCTTTTGAATAAATTGTCTTTTATTAGCGAGCAGTAAGCAGATAATTGCACCACAAACAAAGTGTGCGGTGTATGCCAAATACATCTCTCCAGCTTGTAACCGTCTTATGGCGGGGCGTAGGCTGGACGCATAGTATATTTCCCAGTGCTCGAACACTGTGTGGTTAAGTCGACAAGACAGGCACGCACGTAAAACCCTTATGACTTATGAATTTAAAGTCGTATTTTTAAAATTCAAAAAACGGATCCAATTGGGCGGATATGTTTTTTAAAAATTTATTGGGATACTTTTGAAAATTAAGATGTATGATTACAATATAGGTTCGATATTTTTTAATAAACCGAACAAAAATAGTCCGCCATATTAGATCCAACATTTTTAATTTTAAAAATCTAATATCAGATTCGTAATCAGCGACACAGAAAACCCCCCGCGTAATGATTTTCAAGCCATGAAAGCGTTCAAGATCTACTTGTTAACTTCAAAGTCATTTTTCTCCAAAACTTATTTTCTGACATAGGTCGCTTTCCGTGTCACATATATATATAAAGTACATCTTCTTAAAAAAGTACTTGGTCCTTGTTTTGTACATTTCTTAAAAATACATTTTCTGACAAGAGTAAATTTTCTTTAAAGCACATTTTTTTTAAGTAAATTTTCTTCAAGAAGTACATTTTGTTGAAAAAGTAAATTCTCTTCAATAAAGCATTTTCTTAAAAAATTATTTATATATATTTTAAAAAGAACATATTATTAGAAAAGTGCTTTGTGATACCAATTTACATTTTATTAAAAGGGTACCTTATCTTAAAATGTACATTTTTTTAAAAGAGTACTTTTTCTTAAAAAGTATCTTTTCTTAAAAAAGTAACGTCTTGAAGAGGTTCTTTTTGTTAAAAAAAAGTGGACATTTTTGTTGACATTCTTATTTGTTGTGTATTTAATTGTTGGGCATGAGGTCATTTAAAAATAAAAAAACAAAATAAAGTAAAAAAACTATATATATTTAATACTTTATTCTCCAATATTTCGACCAAGTTTGCTGGTCATCACAGGGAAATATTTTTTGAAACGTACCATTGGACGATGTTAAGATTAGTTTCTTGGTGCTTCTCGATCATTCCAAGGATTTTGACACTGTTAGCCATCAAATATTATATACTTACCTCACTGACCGCATTCAATCGGTATATTTAAACGGAACTGAGTCCAATATCCTATTGTGGGACCACAAAATTTTTCTATTTACGCAAATGATATGCCACAACATTTATTTACTACATAATGTACTGCAGACTATGTACAAATGTAATTAGTTAGTATAGTTCAAACAATCAGGAAAAACGTTAATAAACTAAATCACAACTTAAACAACATAATTCGTTCAGCATCTGAAAACGGCCTGTGTTTAATTGTTGGCGCTACCGTGCAATGATAACTAATTATTTGTGTTCCATTTTCCAAGATATGGTCCTGGATAGCATTTGGTTTCAACAGAATGGTGCCGTATCATACAAGCCGCGAAACAATCGATCTTTTGCCTGTCAAGTTTGAAAATCGCGTTATTAGTCGTTTTGTCGATGTGCATTGGCCAGCGCGCAAGTGAGATTTCACCCCGTTATACTATTTTTTTTGGGAAGCTCTTACGACGAGTGTTACGCTAACCACACAGCGTCGATTGAGGCCCTGAAAAAATAAATTAGTGCAGTCATCGGTAAAATATATCTCAATACTGTCAAATATGTACTGAAAAATTGGGCTGATCGTATGGGCTACCGCAGAAGTCATTTGAATAAAGTGCTATTCCACAATGAACCGCGAGGATTGTACTTTCGAATAAAAAACCCAAGTAAAAAAAATACGATTCTTTATTTATAGCAAAATCAAAATGCAAAACTTATATGGTTCACCCTGTATATATACATATATATATATATATATATATATATACATATATATTAGAGTGGTCCTTAAAAATGAAAATGCGATTTTGGGGATAGGCGGGGTCCAGTTTGTTATCTTTCAATATAAAACTAATAAAGGTGAAATTAGGGGACAATCGGATAAACAAAAGTCGCGCCGGAAATCAATTGAAAATTTCCAATGTGTTTATATGGGGAAAATATGACTTTTTGAGATAATTTCGTTCTATAGCTTAAATTTTCCGACAAGTTGTTATAAGAATCGGGATCAGTATTAAATTATCTTTCCAAAAAGCTGTAAAAATTCAAAATCGAATAAAAATTCGCCAAGAAATAGCAAATGCCCCAGACCACTTTTGTGCCAAAAAAAAAACTAGGTCATGAAATTTGATAGCATTTTATTCAAACTTTGAGAAATTGATTAAAGCCATAAATTTTTTTTGTCTTTATACTTATAAGTAATCAGATACGAAGTATTGTTTTATTAAGACGTTGTTAACCTATTGCCCATTGAGACCGAAAATGGAAAATTTTTTTGATAAAATTTTGAAAACTCCTTTTTCAAGTTTTAAAAAAATTTTTTAAACAAAATTTAAAAAAATGGACCTGACATCTTAAGGTTTTATTAAATGCATACTACAGATTAACTGTGTAAATTTTTGAGTAAATCCCTGTGTCAGAATTTTTTTGACAAGGATTTTTTTTGCGGATTTCGCGAAAAATAGGATTTTTGTAAAATATTCTGTAAATGTACTATTTCTAAATGCATTGCATCAAAAATTCATCACTTTTCTACTTTTAAATGTTATATTTTATGTTAATAGCCTAGGGTTTCGGAAAAAAGTAATATGACCCCTTTAAACCTTTTGGAATTGGTGTCACATATGATCCCAAGCTAATAAAAGACAATTTAATAAAAAATTGAAATATTTTGTAAGTGCTGTTGAATTTTGAGATGCAATGCTTAAAATATAATAACCAAATGTGCAGAACTTCCATTCCTGAAATTTGGGATAAATCCGAGAACGTTAATCCATTATTTGCCAAGGCCAGCTTTGGATTTTAAGATATTTTTAAATAAAAATTGCCGAAAACGAGTTTTTCTATTAAACTCAATGAAACCTTTATTTAGAATTTAAGAAAAGTAATTCGGTTAATTTTTATTTATTTAACCCTTCAGTGCTCCTGGGATCAAAATAATCCATTGTGATATATCTTTGGTGCAATTATCTGCTTATTACCCGCGAATATTAATTAAAACAACTTTTAACCACTTTTGTTATAATTTACAAGAAAACGGCAATCCCCTCATTCAAGATGACATAGTTATAAACAATGAGAAAATAGATTTCGTGAACATGGAAAAAACAAGGAATAGTGTTTAAAGGCAATTTAACTTGGTCAAATCATATCAATGCTCAGGTTGTGTAAATGTATGTGAAATTAAGAACATTATGGTCTGTGCAGTACTTTACGCCCTTGAAAGTAAGAATACTACTCGCAAAAGTTTATTTGGTTCCAAGTGTTGCTTACGGTTGGTAATTGTAAATATGACTCCATAAGTAAGAACAATTTCGAAGTTTTATCTATAATATTAATATGGTAGGCGATTTATTGTGACTGATGTTTTATTCTACCGTTTTATCCGGATTTTGACCAAACGTATCTCATTTGAAAGGTATTTCTTTTTAGCCGTTTTGCAGATTTACAGGTTTTTAATTTTTTCCCTTTATTTTGAGTAAATTGCATTTAAAGTTGCTACTAACACATATATAAAATTATACAATGCTATGTGTGTGTTTATTAAATTTTTTAATCGGTCTGTAAAAAAAATGAGTTTGTTTTTGTGCTGATTTGTGCATTGGCTATAATTGATTAGCGTACTTTTAGGGTCTTTATTTAATGAAAAAAAAAAAAAAAAAATTCCTAGAATTTACGCTCGAATTTCGAGGTTCTGCTAGTATACAATATTAAACTACATGCTTATGGACTTAGAAAGCGAGATCAGGTATCGTCCAATTCAAAGAATCTCTATGGAGTTACTTTTGAATTCCTGCTAAAGATAAGAACACTAAAATTTTTCGAAAAGTTGTATACTCTCAAGAGCCTATTTCAAAATATACGCTTTGCTAAATCGTCAAGAGACAAAAATATTGCAATTACCAAATTTCGATGTATCGTTTGTGCATGGCGGTTCTTCATAAATGCTACTCGTCTTTGATCACTTTTTCCCTTCCACATAACCAACAAATAAATAGCAACGAAATCCTTTA
The DNA here is from genome assembly GCA_963682025.1 of Cordilura impudica. NCBI lineage: Eukaryota > Metazoa > Arthropoda > Insecta > Diptera > Scathophagidae > Cordilura > Cordilura impudica. Next base: position 49,781,611 of record OY821518.1, read on the forward strand.
CTTTTTGTTTTTACCTCTGGTAATTTTTCTTTTATAATTTTCTTTTATAATTTTTTATGTTTAAATTTTTAATACTTTAATTTTATATTATTATACTTCTTAAATTATTACTAGCAGATTCCAGCGCTCTAAATTCGAGTGCAATTTCTAGGCAATTTTATTTCTCAACTTAGCCAATTCACAAACCAACACTTTTTTGGTTTATTATTATTGTGAATGAAGATAACAAACTCATTGACAAATTTAATAAACACACACATAGCATACGTATAATTTTATATATGTATTAGTAGCAACTTTAAATGCAATTTACTCAAAATAAAGGAAAAAATGAAAAAATCTGTTACTCTGGTGAACGGCTAAAAAGAAATACCTTTCAAATAATATGCGCTTGGTCCAAATCGGGATAAAACGGTAGAACAAAATATCGGTATCAAGAAATTACTCCTGGTAAGTATTTTATAATTTTTTTTGGGCCATTATTACAACTTGCCAATAGCTAAAGTTACGATGTTATCGGGCAGATTATTAGTTTTTCGTTATTACAACTATACTTTAAGCCAAAAGTGACCGATAAGCTAAAGGGAAGATATTGTTGCCTTTAACTTTTAACGTGAGGTTTATGTATTTAATGTTGCCATATTTTCTGATCTATGAAGGAGAAATTCTTACCAATTTAGTTTTGGAAATAAATTTATTTGCACCGAAAGGTCTACCAAGACCAAAAAACCAAAAGTTCTTGAATCCAATTTGTTTAAACATATTTTCATAGGAAAACAATCAAATTTAACTAACGTGAAAAAATTTTACATTTATTCATAACCCATTTCGAGATATTCGAATATAAAGTCGAGCAAGCCAATTTTTTCTCATTGGGACATTTCTATTGCACCATTTGTTTTGATAAAAGTTCTTAAAGAGAAGCATTTAATATTGACTTTTGCTTTTAAAAAATCTTTCTGGAGATACAGAGAGCTAAAAAAAATGCATAACAAACTATGCAATTAAAAATAACGGTAAGTTTTTGCTATGCTTTATCACATATTTCGATGTCCCGTGCGACAGTGAAAAACAACATTTGTAATTAGTGCGTCAAGTGGACATGACGAAAGTTCATCAAATATTGAGAAGAAACACAGATTTTTATTACAAATAAAATAAAAAAAAACTTTTTGAAAAGTAATAAATTCTGTGATCTTGGTTCTTATATAAAGTTGGTCATGTGCGACATGGTAAGTGTGGATTTTAAAATTTAGAAAAAATATTTTTTCTTACATAAATGATTTATTTATTTAAATACATACTTTTAAATTACTTAAATATAGATGAGTATAAACGGAGAAAAAATAAAGAGAGATGCAAACGGTGGAGAGAAAAGTTGAAGGAAGATGAAATAAAACTACAAGCCAAAAAATTAAAAAACAAGGAAATAATGCGGAATGCTAGACAAAAGTGCGAAGCGTTGGCTGAAGGACATAATGAAATGATTGAAGAGAAAAGACGGAATGAGCGCATACGTAAGAGACAAAGGCGAAAGAAACTATCAGAAATGCGAAACGTAAAACGAACACAAAGCGAGCCTTATAAGTCAAAGCAAACGTTGGCAAAAGCTGTAAAAAAAGTGGAGGACTCGTTGCGAAAAGACATACAGAAAAAATTAAAGGTACTAGAAGTTTTATTAAGAAAATATAAGCAGCCCGTTCAAATGAATCAAAAGAAACCCAATTCCAGCAATGTACTGCCTGAAAATGTAGTTAGTTCCATAAAAAAGTTTTATTTTAACGATAATATTAGTGTGCAAGCTGCGGGAAAGAAGGATACAATTTTGTTTGAAGGCGAATTAATTGCTAAACGATTTATGATAATGACAGTGGCTGAAGCATATGAGCTTTATAAAAAAGATTATCCAAACCAAGCAGTAGGCAAATCTTCTTTTTTAGTATGCGGCCATGCCATGTGCAATTAGTTAATAAAATGCCACACAATATGTGTGTTTGCATGTGTCATGCCAATTTTGGATTTTTGTTGGAAAGCTGCTCCAAAATAATACCATCATTTCCCAGCAATTTTGAAAGCTTTCTTAAATCTGTTTGCTGCCAATATTCATAATGAAAATTGCATGACAAGCAATTGCACGAAGTGCATTACAGATTTAAAATACCAATTTATTCCTCTAGCATATTTAGGAAATATGGAAGATGAAGTAAACTGGCAGCATTGGCGAAAAATAGATAATCATGTAGCTCTTACAAATACCGTTGCAACTTTTTCTGACCTAATAACTCATGCGGAAAGCAAATTACCCCCGTTTAAAACTCACTTTTTTGTGAAAAGGGCTCAGCAAAAATATTTTGAGGAAACCAAGAGCAACTTAAAGCCTACTGAACTAGCCATTCAAATAGATTTTGCCGAAAATTATAGGCTAACAAACCAACATGAGATCCAAAGTGCTCATTTTAGCTATCGCCAGGTATCCATTTTTACTTGTGTAGCTTGGTTTGCAGGAGCTTCAAAGTCATTTGCTGTCATAAGTGATAAGCTAACGCATAACAAACACAATCATTTTATTTTTTTGATAAATCTCTTAATTGAAATTAAAAAAGATTATAGAAGTTTTTCAAAAATATTTATTTTTTCTGATGGAAGCCGCTCTCAATTTAAAAATAAATTCATTTTATCAAGCCTAGTCGCCTTTATAAACAAATTAGGATGTACCTCAATAGAATGGAATTTTTTCGCAAGCTCACATGGAAAGGGCGCCGTCGATGGAGTCGGAGCAGTTATCAAAAGGAAAGTCTGGCAGATAACGAAATCCAAAAACGTAGTTATACCAGATGCATTTTCATTTTATCAATGTGCAGAAAATAACATAAATGGAGTTAAAATGTATTTTATGTCATCTGAGCAGATTGAAGAGCATTCCTTGGTATATAATTTAGACGAAAAATGGAAACAAGTTAAAAGCATTTCAGGTATTCTGAAAAAAGCTGTGTTTGATATTTCTGACACTATTTTCATTTAAATTTATTTTTGTTTATTATAATTAGTACTACACAATACTTGGTTCAAATTACATATCTTTTTTTTTTTTTGTTAAGTTCGTTGTTACATGCAAATATATACACTGAATTCTTTGGTTGAACTAAAAAATATGTTTTTTAAGCTTATTTATTTATAGATTGTTAAAAAAAAAAAAAAAAAAAAAACTGAAACATAAATATGATGATGAAAAAAAAGTCCCGTGCGAATGGTTGGTTTTTTCTGATTATCTCGAAAGCTTGAAAAAATTTCAAAAATCAACATAAGAAACAATTATAGGTCTAGTTAAGAGCTATAAGTTAACCTTATTGTCAAGAAAAAATTTCGTTTTATTTTGACTTTTTTTTCAACTTAAATGTGTTCAACGGTCACGTTCGACATGATGGAATTGCCCATATACTTAAATATATGGTTGTATATTTTTATTATACCCTCCACTCCAGTGTGCAGAGGGTATATATAAGTTTGTCATTCCGTTTGTAATAATTAGAAAAAAAATTTTGGACCCCATAAAATATATATATTTGTGATCCTTATAACAGCCGGAGTTGATATAGCGATGTCCGTCTGTCCGTCTGTCCGTCTGTCCGTCTGTGGAAATCACGATGACGGCATCAATCGGGCAGCTAGGACACTCTTTGATATAAAAAATGATTGATTAACATCCTGAAAAGTTTGCTATTTAAAACCGTCCAAATCGATCGATTAGGGCCCAAGATTTGAATGAAGAACTAAAAAAAGTCTTGAAAAAAATATAACTTTCTATGTTGTTCTTGTCACGAACTGGTACTCAATAGTGCAGCTACAGTGATAATTTTTAGTGTGAATGATTCACAAAATTCATGGGAAGATTTATATTTCAAAAATCATTAAAATCGGTGGAACAGGTCCAGGGAAATCTCTGAAAAAGTAAAAAACAAAAAAAATTAAAAATATGATGTTTCTATATTGTTCTTGTTGTTATTCTAAATGTTGTGTTGTTGTCATAGCTGGACTTGTTGTTTTTGTGGTCATTGTGGTAATAATATAATAAAAACTAACCCTTTCTACATTTTTTTATTAACTCTGGTAGAAAAATTTAAAAGCTTCCATTGTTTTGGCATCACTAAAAAAAATTTGTTAGATCATTTCTGTTATTACCACGGGCCTGCCTGCAAAATTTCAGATCGAATAGGTCACGGGAAAGGGGTTAAAATCGATCCAAAATTTTTTCGACAAGCAGACACTACGAGTTAATATAAAGGGAGTAAAAATTCACCAACATCTAAAGCAAATAATGCTAAAATACCTAGTTGTTAATAAAAAAAAAACAATGTAAATTTAGCAAAAAAAAAATTTTATGTATAAATTTATTTAAAGAGAAAAACACAAAAATAACGTTTGATGTTGTATTTTTTGTGTGTAATATTTACATATAAATACATACATAAACATATTAAATAACACAAATAATACACATATATTCTATATATTTATATCCATAATAACTGCATGTTAGAAATAAATCGGTATATTATTTTATTTACATAAAATTCTGCAATATTTTGTTGTGGGGAAAATACATTTCTTTTGCATTAACAGAGTGTCACTTCATTTTGCTCAGCGTGACTATGCCATAGTAGATGGCGCCACAATTTTTGTTCTAATTAGCTTTGCAATAGTTATTTCTATTTTAACATGAATGCCAATATTTTCAAATAGATATCATACAGAACAATGTTAAGAGTATACGCGGGCTGGTCTTTTATTTCATACGTTTTTCATTATTCTTTTACAAATATGAACATAAGTTTGGCATGTTAACTTTTTGTTGTCTTTAAAAAATAGAGTTACCGAGTTCATCAATGAGTTTTTTGCTTTCAAAGCAGTTCTACATAGTTATATAGAATTATTATTCTGCTTTACCTACAAAATATCTGATTGCGATTACATCTAATTTTTAAAAATTGTTTATAATTACTAAAGCATTATTGTTCACATAAATACAAAATTGCACTTTTTAAATTTTCCATTCAAATTTAAGAAAATATCAATTCTAAAAACTGGAATTAAAAATTTCCAATTATAAATTAGAAAATATTAATTGAATTTCAGAAAATCATATCAAAACGTCGGAAATAATAATTTTAAATTTAGAAGACATCAATTGCATCTATATATATAATATATAAATTTCATTCGTTAAGAGCTGTACACAGCTTGTTAAGGAATCTTAACAGAAAATTTTCATATTTTTCTTAAAGAAAAAAAATGCACAAAAGTACCTTTCAGTGCAACGCTAGCAATCAGCTGTTTTCTGTCAATTATTAAGAATTGTGAAATTGAAAACAAATCAATTCTTCGGTTCAGCTTTATTTGGCCTGCTAAACGCTTTTTAAGCTCAGTATCAAAATTACCCATCCACTTCTTGTTATACCCTATACCACTATGTGGTTTGGGTCTAATGACTTTGTGCTGCTGTTTGTAACAACCAAAAATATTTGACCTAGACCCATCTTTAATTATACCGATCGAATCAGAATCACTTTCTGAGTTGATTTAACAATGTCCGTCCGTCCGTCCGTCCGTCCGTCCGTCTGTGTGTCCATGTAAAGCTTGTAATCAAACTGCAGGTCGCAAATATGAATATATTTTGATGAAATTTGGTATATAAGCTTTTATCGGCCATGGGATGAACGCTATTGAAATTGGTGAGAATCGGTCCATGTTCAGACCTAGCCCCCATACAAATTACCCATATGAAATCGACATAAATTGCCATAAGATCCAAATTGTCATATAGATCTTACTCAAATTGGGTTTGTATGCGTTCATTACATCCACTAATGAGTAGTCCAAAAATGATCCCTTTGACCCCATATGGAGCTGCTTCCCGATCTTCACTTAAATCTATTAAAAAACAAAAATATTGCACTGATTCTTCTCAAATTTTGTTTCTACATATTTTTGCAAAATACAAGAGACTTTACCAAACATGATCAGGATCGGTCCATTTTTGGACCTAGTCCCTTTATAGATATAGCATCCGATATGAACTTTTTCATATCTGCAGCCAAAAAAATTAATAAAAATCCCACTCAACTTTGGTTTTTGCTTATTTTCAATGTCCAGTTAGTTGGGCCTAAGAGATAGGGTTTCTAAACGCATGGTATAGGGTATCGTATAGTCGGTCTAGACCGACTATAATTTTCTTACTTGTTTTTCTTTGCCGAATTTTGTTCGTTTTTTCCATGTTTGCAACTGAAAAATAACTAAATTTTTTTTAGCATATTACAGTTTGTTTATGCTTACCTCTCCTGTCAAAATTCCGTTCAGAAAGAACGAAAAATTTGATATTCCTGCTCAAAGCCTGGGTTGCCTAACTTAATTTACGTAAAAAAAAGTAGTAAAAACAATACTACTTTTTTAAAAAGCTGCGGACTATCAACAGAAATTTTTTGACAGAAAAATTCCTTAAGCATTTCTGAAGCGTTTTTTTATATGAAGTTTTTGATTCCTTAGCAAGCTGCGTACAGGCCTTTAAACACAAATTGAAATTCCAAAAAAAACACAAATACCTATGTTTACATTTAAAAAAAATATTGCCATTCAGGAGAAATTAATAGCTTTTCAGTACCGTGCTTCAGTAACTTCTCGTCGAATCGTTAAAAAAAGAATATAGCAAAATTATCCGTAAAATTTTTAAACGATATTCGCTATTGTTAAAGTCAGCTGTTGTTGTTATCTAAACGACAACTATTTTTGTGTTGTTTATTCAATCGATAAAAACTTAAATTTTTAGGTTGAAATGTCGTCATACATAAATAAAAATCATAAAATAGTGAAAATATTTTGCTTTTATTAAAAAACTTTTTTATATAAATAAAAAAATTAAATAGCATATTCAATTCATTATTTAATTTTCAAATAAACAGAAATATTAGTAAAAAAAATAAAGATATTAAACATAAACATAAAATCATCCTGTCAAACACGAAGTAATTTGTTTTTTTCTATTCTTTTTTGTGTTTTTCGCTTATTTTGACAGAGATGCCACTTGTTTACAATTTAAATAAATAGAAAAATAGATTTGTCGACTATCGTTAATATGTATGTACTTAGTGAATCACTTAATCCTTAGTGCAAACAACAATAGCTGTCGATATATATTGCGATTGTCAGATTGTTGAAATTTACAGAATCGGACTACAGAAAACATTAATTTAAATGCAACGAATTTTAGAAAACGTTAAATGATATTTAAGAATTGCGAACATAAAAATTGTTACACAAATAACGCAATTTGATGAGAATGTTATTTTTTATATATAAATTTTCACAATTTTTTTGGATGAAAATTTGAAGATTTTCAGAAAATAAAGATAACAAATTATTTTATTTAAAATATTTCGGACATTTGGTTTTTTGCGTTTGGCATCCCTAATTTAATTATTTATTATTATAAATTTATTCTCTATGTTTTCCAAATATGGCAATATTTTAATAAAAAAGTTGAGAGAGCTTTTTTTTGGTTATCATTTTGTTACACCATCCGACCTATATGGCCGCAATGAAGAAATATTTGGTCAGTTAAAAGAAACTATACAGCCATCTCCAATTAGCACGATATAATGCATATAGCCACCCTACACAACCATTACTTTTGCAATGGAGGTTAGGGCGAGCTATTTAATTAGCAAAAACTAAATTAAACGAGAAGTTATGTCATATAACCGGAAACGCATGCATATAGGTATATAACCTAAATGCATGCCGATCAGCAACCACAATGACTAAAAAGCAAACACCGAAATAAATCCGAAATAATAGAAAAGACGAAAACCAACCGAAAGAATTTGCTGAAATAATTTGGTATTAAGTTTAACAAATTGTTTACTTTTTCGTTTACATTTATCATCAAGACTCAAACCGAGGTGGAGGGTATCAAAGATTCGGCACAGCCGAATTTAACACTCTTGCTTGTTTTAAAAAAGTTTTATTACACATTTACAACAATTATGCAACTTATAATAAAAGTGTTTAGTTTTTATTCTATTCTAATAAAGGAACGTTGCAACTACGTACTTTTATAAAGCAATTCAATTTGGTCAAAGGTAACCGGTGTTTCCTTTGGTGTTAATTTTATTTATTGTGGAAGTTGTAATAACGAAAAGAATTTAAAGGTAACTTTATTGCTCACTTTAGCTAAAGTTACCTTTAACTAACATTAAGTAAGTTACTGTTATAGTACTGGATTTTAAACTATAATATTAATAGGCAAGGGGATTTCTTGTGACCGATTTTGACCAAACATAGCTCATTTTAAAGGTATTTCTTTTTAGCTGTGCACCAGATTTACAGATTTACACCGTCTGGAACATTTTTTTGGAGTAATGCTCATTTAAAGTTGCTACTGACACATACATAAAACACATACTATGTGTGTGTTTATGATATGTATCAAAAATCCCTATGTTGAATTGTGAATTGTCTAAAATTGAGTAGCATAACTTTATGCTCCTTTAAAATTATTTATTAACAAACCCATTTATATATCTTCTGTGTGTTCAACAAATATTTATAATGAAATTTAATGAATTTTATTTAAAAAGTGTTGAATTGCGAATTGGCTAAAATTGATTAGCATACCTTCAATGTCTTACAAAATTATAAAATTATGAAATGAAAAAAAAAAAAAAAAAAAAAAATTCCTAGAATTTGCAGTCGATTTCCGAGAGCTGGACTCTGCTAGTTATAAGAATTAGCCTTGTTGTGCAGCAAGTCGTTAAATATAATAAAATAAATAATTTATTTCATCCTGTCCCAGTGTTGGGACAAGACGAATTAGATACAAAAATTTCAGGAATTTAATTTGGTTTAACCCACTGTTTGATAAAAAAAATGTAATTCCTTTATTTGACAAATAATTCATTGAAATAGATGTAACATATGAAATAAATTTGAAGAGGCCAGTCTGTGTGTAATACGAATTTTTGCAGATTCCTCTTGCTTACCAAAAAAAAAAAAAAAAAAAACTGACTGACGGCTGCTGCTGATGGTGGTAAATTTTTTTAAGATGTACATGTTTAATGCATAAAAACATACTCACACATACATACACACACAACCATATTAAACAAAGCAGAATTGCAATTTTGTAACATTTTTTATGTAAAAATGCAATTAATCTTAAGCAATATAAGCAAAAAAAAAAAAAAACACAAAAACTAAAGTAATAAAAAAAAAATTTAAAACACAAACTTTAAAAGCAAAAAGATGACTACATTTCTAATCTAGTTGGTTTAGAGCTACAAATAAAAAAAAGTTTGTTGATAGCAGTGTTGAGTACTGGTGTTTTTTATGTCTGATGCATTTATTTGTCATATAACTACTTATTACCAAACCACATATTGCGGATTTTGGGTTGTGTTTTTTTTTGAAGATTTCTGTTTAATAAAAAGTAAAAGGCCTTTGTTTAAAAGAGATTGTATCAAATTTGCGATTTTTTTTCCTAGTTTAGAGGCATGAACATTTTTATTTATATGCTGAAGTATTTATATGTAAACAGAGGATTAAAGAAAAAATTCTTTTTTTAATATTTAAAAGATGAATTGCATTTTAAATTTATAAAGTATAAAGCACAAATTTACATGTTGATTTATTTAATATTTTTTAAGAATGTTATTTGTTTATATATGTTTTTTCTTTGAAAATTTATACTTAAAAACACTTACATCAATAAATTCAAATTCTACTAAAATTATCTAAAAACAAAGTAAGGTTTATTTATATACGAGCACATTTTTTTGTTTTATTCCATACTAAAGTTTGATAAAAATATAAAACGAAAAACCTTTCTTCTACTGAATTATACAGAAGTGAATAAAAAATTAAATATTTTTTTTAGAAATAATCTAGTTCTTCTTTAAATAAAAAACAAGTAAGAAAATTATAGTAGGTCTAGAGCGACTATACGATACCCTATACCATGCGTTTAGAGACCCCATCTCTCAGGCCCAACTAACTGGATATAGAAAATAAGCATAAAATAAATTTGAGTGGGATTTTTATTAATTTTTTTGGCTGCAGATATGAAAAAGTTCTATATGGGGACTAGGCCCAAAAATGGACCGATCCTGACAATGTTTGGTAAAGTCTCTTGTATTTTGCAAAAATATATACAAACAAAATTTGGGGAAAATCAGTGCAACATTTTTGTTTTTTTGATAGATTTAAGTGAAGATCGGGAAGCATCTCTATATGGGGCCTATGACTAAGAGTTGTCCAATAGGGATCATTTTTGGACTACTGATTAATGGATATAATATATACATAAAAACTCTATTTGACTAAGATTTGTATGATAATTTGGATCTTAAGGCAATATATGTTGATTTCATAGGGTTCATTTGTATGGGGGCTAGGTCTGAACATGGACCGCTTCTCACCAATTTCAATAGCGTTCATCCCATGGCCGATGAAATATCAAATACCAAATTTCGTCAAAATAAATTCATATTTGCGACCTGCAGTTTGATTACAAGCTTTACATGGACACACAGACGGACGGACGGACGGACGGACGGACGGACGGACGGACGGACGGACATCGTTAAATCGAATCAGAAAGTGATTCTGATTCGATCGGTATAATTAAAGATGGGTGTAGGTCAAATATTATACCACATAGTGGTATAGGGTATAAATATTGTAAGTCATCTTAATTATATTCAAATCAATGACTCAAAGATGTATTCGTATGCTTTGTTGATTACGAAAGAGCCTTTGGTACAGTGCAACGTGATAAATTGATTTATGTTTTAGAAAGTTATTAATATAGACAGAAAATAAATCAACTGCAAAATCACTTTACTGGAATCAAAAGGCTGAAGTTCGCTTTAGTGACCTAATGACGGAAAGTGTCCATATAAACAGAAGAGTTCACCAAGGTTTCCCACTTCTTTCCAATAATTATTCGGAATGCGTGTTTCAAGAAGCATTGAGTCAAATGAATATTGGAATTAAAGTTAATGACCATTTTATTAACAATACGCGATAAGCAAAATGGGGGATCTGCAACAACTTATAAATACAGTAAATACTTACAGCAACAATTACGGCCTCAAATTAAATTAATAAAGAAAATCAATGTGATAAGGAATAGAAATTACTAAAAGTACTTTCTATAAATTTTAAAAGCTTTTAACAATCAATGATATAAGCATTAAACTTCGTATACGGTTTATGAAATGTTATATGTGGTGAGTCCTACTATATGGAGTTGAATCGGGGACACTGAAAGTAGCAAACATGAATTTTAAATATTTCATGGACTGACAGAGTAACGATTACAGAAGTTCTCAACAGGTTACTAAAGGAACGAGAAATATTAAAACTTATTAAGCAACGTAAAATTTCTTAATTTGGCCATATTATTGAGGCGAAAGATACGAATTGCTACAATTAATTCTACAAGGCAGAATAGAAGGAAGAAGACGCATAGGTAGAAAGCAAATGTTGTGGTTAAGAAACATAAGAAATTGAACAGGCCTTAGAACTAGAGTGTAATTTGTTCACAGAGCTCAAAATCGAGATAAATATGCAGATCTATAATATTAATAGGCTAGGCGATTTCTTGTGACTGATGTTTTGTTCCACCGTTTTATAAAGATTTTGCCCAAACGTATATTATTTGAAAGGTATTCCTTTTTTCTTGTTTTCCGGATTTAAAAATTTTTAAATTTTTTCCTTTATTTTGAGTAAATTGCATTAAAAGTTGCAACTAACACATACATAAAATTATACATATGCTATGTGTGTGTTTATAAAATTTGTTAATGTGTTTCTTCACAATAATAATAAAACCAAAAAAGTGTTGGTTTGCGAATTGGCTAAGTTGAAAAATATAGATGCTTAGAAATTGCACTCGAATTTCGAGCGCTGGAATCCGCTAGAAATAATAATTAGACCTCGGAATTTGCATGTTATCATATTATTTTAAACTGAAGATATGAAAGTTTTGATTGAACCAAATATTCGTTTCGAATAACGTGTGCATATTTTTTATTTTTTTTTTTTGGCATATTTGCATAAAAAGAACATGTGATAAATATGCCAAAGATATGCAAATTATGCTTAACATATGCAAAATATGCCAAAAAAGTATGCAAAACAGGATAAGTCAATATATCGTTAAAATAAATAAACAACAATTTATATGATAATAAACATAAAAATACTGCCGTGAAGTGGAGAGTTAGTTCTTATTTCATTATTCCATTTATATTATTATTGTTCGATATTTGTCTGGCATAAAAAAATTAAAAAAAAATAAAAAGTTAATAACTATAAATATAATTTAATTTTTCATTAAATCATTTAAACATCATTATAAAAAAAATGCAAATTATTCAATGTAATTAGTTGTACAATATATAATGACAATTATTTCTAAATTTGTTGTTGTTAGGCTTTGATGCTTTTAACTAAATATCATCATACGATTTGATAGGTGTGTATTTATATTTTTGAATATTTTCATATCAACTGGTTCAGTGGATGATACGTCTTCTTTTCCGATATTAATTATACTATTCAATTTTAAAATAACCAGTTTTACTTAGAATAACATATTCTTCTTCTTCAAATAATTATCTTGATCTAGGCAAGGGTAGACTTTTTGCCTCTAAGCATGTTATTATTGCTTGTAGTTTAATAAAATTTAACTTTACGTATATAAGATATTCAAACAGCTTTGGGTCTGCTTTATCGATTCTGCTTCCTCAGGATCGAGCATATCAAGAACCAAAAATAGAAAAATTAATATTTTTTTAAATATGAGTTTATTGGAATGTATGTTTAAATGTTTCGCTGCATAGATTACTTAAGCACCCCTTTTAGTAAAATAATAATAATAATAGAAATAGAAATAAATCCACCCTGCATAGGTCCGCATATGCTAGAGGTTACTCATCCCTGGTACGAACCACGGGAGAAGCTCTGTTGTAGCATAAGCTGTATGAACTATGTTTTTGGAATTATTTATTAATTTTATTTATCAGTATTTTTAATACTTTTAATGTTCAATATGTTTAATTTTAAATTTTAGCTCTATAAAAACACATTATTTCTTATAAATTTTACACATTCTCTTCTAAAGACACATTCATTTCTCTCATTTTTTATACTATTTGGAATTAAGTTATATAATTTAAGTCCTTTGTATAAAAGTTATCGCTGCATTGCCGTTGTGGCGACTCGTTGTATTCTAAAATTTTCGGCATTTCTTAGTCTATACGGCTGTACATCTCCTACATAATTTAGTTGCTCGCTTAAATATTCTGGCGCATTACCATTTCTTATTTTTTGTATAAACATTAAAGTATTTAATTCCAGTCTTTGTTTTATACTCATCCACTTGAGTGCATCTAACATTATACCTATTGGAGTATACCTGTTGCATCTTAAGGTACGTTCAGACTACGCAAATATTTGACCAAATAAACGTAACCCCTGATTTTATGAAAGTTTTATTCAATCTTACATGATATATAAAAGACAAAATTAAGTTATGTTGTATTACATTAGTAATATTTAATATATTTAACTATATTCTATATCATATATTGTATAACTTAATGAAAATTATACAAGGAAAATTATACATTATTTAGGGGTTACGTTTATTTGGTCAAATATTTGCGTAGTCTGAACGCACCTTTAGAATTGTCCGCATTGCCTTATTTTGCAATTTTTGTAGTCTGTCCAGTTGTACTGCTCTACAACATGTATATATAATTGTCGAACCATATTCCAAGTGTGGTTTTATCATGGTATTATATATATTTATTGCTGTCATTGGTGATATTTTATTCCTAATTCATTTGAAACAACCAATTTTTTTTTTACCGATTTTCTTACAAATATACTCTATGTGATCGCTGAATTTTAGTTCTTTATCAATAATGAAACCAAGGTATTTTATTTATCTCACTTTTTCTATTATTTCACCATATATTATAAAGTTTGCATTGGTAGTCATATTTATTTCTATTATTTTTGTTTTCTGTTCATTTAGTTTCAGTTTATTAATTTTTAACCATATATTAATATTCTTTATGTCCTGCGTCATATTGTTTTGGCATTGGTTCTCGTTATCTCCTTCCGTGTATATGAGAGTATCATCCGCATATAAAATAATTTCACATTTTTTTTAATATGTTAGGTATATAATTTATATATATACTAAATAATAGTGTATCCAATATTGATCCCTGCGGAACACCGAACTCATTTTCAATTGAAATGGATTTTATCCCATTAACCTTTGTAATTTGTTTCCTATTCGTTAAATATGATTTAAACCATTTTAGCTTGGTGTTCTGTGCTCCGTACATATAAAGTTTCTTTAACATTATTTCCCTGTCTATGGTCTCAAATGCTCTTTTAAAGTCCAAAAAATTGCCATTATTTTATTATGTTTTTCTATTTTCTTCCACCGATTTATCACATAATTAACTGCGGTTTCACACGAAAATTTTCTTCTGAACCCAGATTGATATTTTGATAACAACGAGTATTTCTCAATATAATTTTCTAATTGTATTTTTACCACTTTTTCTAAAATCTTTTCACACGTTTTTAATGCATTTATCGGACGATATTCTTCACATTTCTTTGTGTTTGCTGTCTTCTCAATTGCTGTTATCATTGTTTCCTTCCAATTTTCCGGAAACTCTCCGTGTTTTAAAGAATTATTTATTATACTTAACGAAATATTTCCCGTTATGTTCCAATTATCAATTATAATTTTTCTCGATATTTTGTTATAGTCTGGTTTATTATTTAGTTGCATTATTATGGCCCTAAGTTCTAAATTCGTTATTGCGCGAAATTTGATTTTGTGTGTTTATGTTGTTAAGGTATTGCACTTTCTTAATCGATTCTCTTATTGATCTAATACTACTGATAAAATAATTGTTAAAATGCCTAGCTATCTGATTGTTATCATTATATTCTATATGGTTTTTTATCACAGGTTGTTTCTTTTTAAATACTAGGTTTTTTATTTCTTTCCACATTTTTTTTTGATCTTTTGCGTTATTTATTTTATTATTTACGTATTTGTTTTTCTCATTTTAAATTTTTACTTTATATACATTTCTTATCGATCTATAATTTGACCACGCTTCGCCAGTGTTCTCATACCTTGCGATTTGCTGTTTTATAATTTTTTCTCTTTTTAATACACAATACAATACAAGTTCATTATTAAACCACTTATTTGCACCATTTGTATGTTGTATTGTCCTCATATTAGTAAATTTTTTGATAACTTCTTCAAAAGATTTATCCAGCATTACTGCGTTTTCATTTACACCATTATCTATGTTATACTTTAATATTGCATATAATTGTCTGTTCAATAAATTCTTATTATATTTAAATATATCTCTAGTCTTAATATTTGTTTCCTTTTGACTAATGTATTTATTTTCAATATTTATGTACAAAGATTCGTGATCTGCTATATTATTATTGCAAATATTTTCTACCGTCACATTATGGCTATTTGTTATAACATAATCAATTATAGTATTGGAACGTTTTATTACCCGTATATAATTGTTTACGATTTGTTTCAATCCATTATCGTTTAAACTGCTTTCAATTCTATTCTTACAAAAAAACATTTTGCGGCCAATCTTTAATAAAGTCTCCACATATTATTATATCATAGTTGTTATCACAGATTTCATCTAATATTTCATCAAAAACTTCGCAAAATTCGGCCTCCGTACTGCTCGGTGATCTATATACTGCTGCAATTAACATACTTGTGTTATATTCTGCTAAGCAAACTAATATCCAATACTTGAAATTTTCAACTTTCTCGAATATTTTTGTCATTCTCCATGATCTTTTAAAGTATATAATAACACCTCCAGTCCGTGAAAAGTTCGACAAAGTCTGGTATCATTATTTCACCGTCTTCAATATCCTTGGTTAAATGCGTCTCCGATAAAATAATAAATTCGAGGTTTTCCGTTGCAGCAATTACTTCAACCTGATTAAAATTATTAATTAAGCCTTGTACGTTTGTGTATAGTCCACGGATATTCTTTAATTGTTACATTACTAAACCAATTCTCTTTTTTTTCATATTAAGTTTATTTTGATAAGCTTGACACTCTTTGTTATTGGTTAGGTGATTTGCATCTAATCCCATGTTTGGTTTAATGTTCATTCGCACACAATTAATACATTTTATGATCTGATTATATCCCTTACATTTAAGACATTGTATTATTTCCGTTCCACAAAAACCCTACATCTCTCCCATCCTATATTTACCTTTTTCTCTTTAATCAATTTATTGTATGTTTCAGTATCCGCAATTAATTTTATGACATATAGTGTTTTATTGTTTCTTTTATATTGGCATCTTTCTATAATTTATGCCTTAATATTTTCAACATAAAATCATGTCGTCGTTAGCCATGTCCCCCATTGGGTTATTTTTATATAACTCAGCGCGAAGAGGAGCTTTTAGAAATATTTTCTTTGCTGCTCAAATTTAATGCATGAGCAATGCATTTTACATGAAAAAGACTACATGAATAAGATTTTCAGATTTTACCCAGCCTTAATCATATATGCGGCCGCGTCTGTCAAAAGTAACAGTCCTTGCCTTGGGACCACACATGACGAATATCATCATTAACAAATCTGGTAATGGTTGCGTTTTTACTTGGTCTAATTGCTTGCACGACAGAAGAAATAAGGCTGATGCTTTCTTTTCGCTCAATGTACCAACAAATAAATTATCGTACATGCAAGATATCCCTATTTTTTTGATAGCTAGGTCAAAGCACTTATTTTTTAAAGCATTAAATGTGACGTTGTTTCGCATAGGTCGACTTGAAACCTTTTGCTGGAAATTTCGGGATTAGCAGCAATGTAATGTCGCTCTATGTGTTACTTTGTATGTAATATTATCGATAATTGTATTGGATGCATTGAATCTTCTGTGACCAGATTTACAAGATGCTGAACTGATTGCGATTTTTTTGTGTACACAATTTAAAAATATCAAAGCATTAAAACAGTTATATGTAGTTTGAAATTCATCAAAATTGTTGATGCACTGAATATTTTACCTTTCTCTCACAAATATTCAAAATAAAATCACTTCCATCATTGAAACGCTTCTCGGAAAGACCATTTCACGTTTTTATAAAATACGTGATTTTTCATATTTTGATAATTTTTAGCATATTTTGCATATGTTTAGCATATTTAGCATATTATAAGCATATTTTGCATATTTTTTTTAAAACATTTTTTGCATATATTTTGCATATTTTTAATATGATCTCAAATTTGTTATAACTAAACGCTGAAACGCCCAAATATAAAATTTCGTGTCAATACTATAAAAACCTAAAAATATTCAAAATTCCGAGATCTATTAGTAATATAACATAAAATTTATATTCCTTTTCCTCAGTTCCTTTAAAAGGTACTATTTTCCTTCGGAAGTACCTTTTCTTAAAAAACTAATTTTCTTAGAAAAGTACATTTTCTTAAAAAAGCATTTTTTTGAAAAAGTACCTTATGTTAAAAGAGTACATTTCCCTTAGAAAGCACCTTTACTTAAAAAAGTACTTTTTCGTAAAAACTACCTCTTCTTAAAAGAGCACCTTTTCATGAAAAAGTTTATTTTCTTAAAAAATTTAGCTTTTCTTAAAAAAAATTTTATTTTAAATTGCCTTTTCGTAAAAAGTACATTTTATTAGGAAATTTATCTTTCTTCAAAAAAAGCACAAAAACGTGAATTTTTTTTATATTGGTACCTTTTTTGGAAAAAGTATTTTTCTTTCTTAGAATATATGCTTAGAAAGTATCTTTTCTTAAAAAAGTTAATTTTCTTAGAAAAGTTCATTTTCTTAAAAAAGCACCCTTTTTGAAAAAGTGCTTTTCCAAAAAAAAAAATACTCATTTCTAAAAAATACCTCACTTAAAAAAGTGCCTTATGTTAAACAAAATAAATTTTTTTTAGAAAGTGTATTTTCTTAAAAAACTACAGTTTCGTAAATAGTACATTTTCTTAAAAAAGTACATTTACTTTAAAAGTGCCATTTCTTAAAAAAGTACGTTTTCTTGGAAAGTACCTTTACTTAAAACAGTAAATTTTCTTTAAAAAAAGTACAATTTCTTAAAAAAGTACCCTTTCTCATAAAAAGTAACTTTTCTTAAAAAGTATTTTTTCTTAAAAATTATCCTTTCTTGAAAAAGTAAATTTTTCTTAAAAAGTGCATATTTTTTTAAAAAACTACCTTTGGATATGATAAAAAAAAATATACGTTATCGTAACCTTTTCGTATAAAGTACTTTTTCTTAAAAGAGTACCTTCTGAAAAGGTGCCTTTTTATAATAAAGTACCTATTGCAAAAAGTCCCTTTAAAAAAAGACCT
This sequence comes from Cordilura impudica, assembly GCA_963682025.1. NCBI lineage: Eukaryota > Metazoa > Arthropoda > Insecta > Diptera > Scathophagidae > Cordilura > Cordilura impudica. The sequence continues at coordinate 49,800,105 of OY821518.1, forward strand.
GTTTATACCCTATACCACTATGTGGTTTGGTTATAATGACTTTGTGCTGCTGTTTGTAACAACCAAAAATATTCGTCCTAGACCCATCTTTAATTATACCGATCGACTCAGAATCGCTTTTTAAGTCGAAATAGCCATGTCCGTCCGTCCGTCCGTCTGTGTGTCCATGTAAAGCTTGTAATCAAACTACAGCTCGCAAATATGAATATGTTTTGACGAAATTTGACATATAATCTTCCATCGGCCATGGGATGAACGCTATTGAAATTGGTGAGAATCGGTCCATGTTCAGACCTAGCCCCCATATAAATGACCCCTATGAAATCGACATAAATTGCCATAAGTTCCAAATTATCATATAGATCTCAGTCAAATTGGGTTTGTATGTGTTTATTACATCCATTAATAAGTAGTTCAAAATTACTCCCTATAGGAAAATTCTTAGTCATAGGCCCCATATAGAGCTGCTTCCCGATCTTCACTTAAATCTATCAAAATACAAAAATATTACACAGATTTTTCTCAAATTTGGTTTGTATATATTTCTTCAAAGTATAAGTGACTTTACCAAATATGGTCAGGATCGGTCCATTTTTCAACCTAGTCCCCATATAAATATAGTATCCGATATGAACTTTTTCATATCTGCAGCGAAAAAAATTAATAAAAATGCCACTCAAATTTGGTTTATGCTTATTTGCTATATCCAGTTAGTTGGACCGAAGAGATAGGGTCTCTTAACCATGGTATAGGGTATCGTATAGTCGGGCTAGACCGACTATAATTTTCTTACTTGTTTCAAAATAGCACTTTTTCTTAAAATCTATCTTTTCTTAGAAAGTTTGTTTTCTTGAATAGTTGTTTTTTTTCTTAAAAAAGTGCTTTTTCTTAAAAAAGAAAAATTTCTTTCAAAATGACCTTTTCTCAAAAGCAGCTTTTCTTAAAAAAGTAACTTTTCTTAAACTTTTCTTAAAAAAGTAGTTTTTTTAGAATTACCTTTTAACTTCTCTTTAAAAGTTACCTTTGTTCAAAAAATACTTTTTCTTAGAAAAGTAAAAGGAAAGAACTTTTCTGAAAAAAAGATCCTTCTATTTAGAATGTATATTTTCCTAGAAAGTATCTTTTCTTAAAAAAGTGGATTTTCTTAGAAAAGTACATATTCTAAAAAAAGTGCGCTTTTTTTAAAAAGTACTTTTCTTCAAACAGTATCCTTTTTTTAAAAAGTACTTTTCTTTAAAAAGTTCCTCATGTTAAAAAAGTAATTCTTTTTAAAAAGTAACTTTTCTTAAAAAAGTAACTTTTCTTAAAAAAGTACCTTTTCGAATAAAAGTTAATATTCTTAAAAATTACCTTTTGTTAAAAAAGTACGTTTTCTTTTCCTTTTTAAAAAAATAAATTTTCTTAAAATATTAGTTCGTATAAAGTACCTTTTATTAAAAAAACTTCCTTTTCTAAAAAACTCGTGTTCTTAAAATTTTATTTTTTCTTAAAAACTACTTTTTTTTAAATTTTCTTTTCTTAAAAAATACTTTTTCTTAAAAAGCAGCTTTTCTGAAAAAGTAAATTTTCTTAAAAAAAGTTCCTTTTCATAAAAAAGTACCTTTTTTTAAAAAGTACAGAAATAAATTTTCTAAAATAGTGCCTTTTATTATAAAGTACTTTTCTTAAAAAGTTCCTTTTGAAAAGCTGCTTTTAATGAAATAGTGCCTTTTAAAAATGTGATTTTTTTTTAGAAAGCAACTCTCTTTAAAATAGTTTATTTTTTTTTAAAACTTCCTTTTCAAAAAAAAAAAAAAATCGTTTTCTTATACAGTTTTCTAATATTGAAAATTTTTTAGTTCGATTTCAGGATTTAATTATTTTAAATTCTGATACGTTTCCATAACAGCATCAAAGTATTAAAATTTGGGTTTGTTTTGTTATTATTTTGTTTTTTGTTTGAATAGTGGCGTAAACAATTCTCGTATATGTACAAAACTATCAATCTTAGTACCAGTCTCAGTGCGCCTCTTTATTCACTTTACATCAGATCACTCACACACATAGCGTGTTATTACAAACAGAATAAGAACCAAATAAACAATATTTGGCATTGACTTGAATCCAAAACCTTTTGCTAGATTGTGTAACTCTTCTTGCTCTTCTTCTCGTTATTTTGGTTTTGCAAAACAACATGCATTCACGAAAAAAGCTCAAAATCACAGGTTAAAAAAAATACTGTCAAACTTTTAAATTCAAAGAAAAAAGTAGCGGTTAGTGTGGCAGTAGTAAATAGTTGCTTCTTCGTTTTGTATTGTACAAAAAAAAAAAAAAAAAATCATTCTTAGAATTTTGTAGGTTAACGATATTGGATTACATTATTTTGGCCAAATGCCAAGTTTATATTCGATGTATCTAACTTAAGTACTACAGTACAGACGCAGTATGTATATAATATTTTTGATAAATATTTATTTTTAGGGAAATTCTTACAGTATTTATAAGGCAATAATCGTTTAAAATACAGATACAAAAATTGTAACTATTTTTTTTTTATTATTTTTGTGACATATTTTAAAGAGAGTTATATTAAATGACTTGAAAAAATTCTATAGCAAATGTTTTTTTAACCTTTAAATTTAAGATTTTTCATTTAGCATTTTACCGAAATGTTTTTCATTGTTTTCATTAAATCTCCACCTACTGTTATTTTACGATTGAATCACTTTTTTCATGTGTTCAGTGCACTTCAGGTGTTGCTTGTTTAGTTTTGCAATTTATAAGATAAAATTGAGTATTATATACGAGTAGAAGATGAAAAGAAGATCACTCAGTTGAAGGCTGAAAAAGTTAGTTTTTGTGATGACAGTTTTCATTAAAAGTTAAATTAACTTTAAATGTTTGTTTACTACGTAATAACTTGTATGCACTTTAGCTAATTACACAAGATAATAAGAAACTAACTTAAGTAAAATACTCAAATCTCTTAAGTACTTGCTGTGAAAAGTAAAATTTATGGTGAAATGAAATTTAAAGTAAATTGAATCTTTAGTTTTAATAAAATAGTTTTAGTAAAATTGTAGGAAGCTCTATAGAAATAAATAACTAATACAAGCGATTAGCGACTTTGTTGACAATTCTGGAATTGCTTTCAATGTAACAACGTCATTGGATGTTGTTTCAAACATCGTCAGATTGATATGGGGAAATATAAAAAATAAAATTAAAATAAAAATATAAATTTAAATAAAACAAGTGAGGTCTGGACAGACTATATGATATCCTATACCACACGCATTTAAAGAATGGGTCTTGGGTCCAATTAACTGGATATAGAAAATAAACCAAATTTGAGTAGTATTGTTATTATTTGTTTTGCCTACACATATGAAAAAGTTAATATCGGGTGCTATTTACATGGGCATTAGGTAGAAAAATGGACCAATCCTTCCCATAGTTCTTAAAGACACTTATTTTTTTGCAAAACCATGTACAAACCATATTTGAAAAAAAATCTGTACATTTATTTTGTTTTTTTTTTTTAAATAAATTTAATAAAACTAGCAGATTCCAGCGTCCGAAATTCGAGTGCAATTTCTAGGTAACCTTATATCTCAACTAAGCCAATTCACAAACCAATACTTTTTTAGTTTATTGTTACTGTGAATGAAGATAACAAACTCATTAACAAACACATTAACAAATTTAAAAAACACACATAGAGCATATGTATAATTATATAATTATGTGTTAGCAGCAAATTTAAATGGAATTTTCTCTAAATGAAGGAAAAATTTATAAATCTGTAAAACTGGTGAACAGATAAAAGGAAATACCTTTCAAATAAGACACGTTTGGTCAAAATCGGGAGAAAATGGTAGAACAAAACATCGATCACAAGAAATCGTCTAGCCTATTAATATTATAGATATCGGGAAACAGATTTTTGTTGGGGCTATGACTAAAAATGGGCTTATATTTTCTATTTTTAGACTACTGATTACTGGATATAATACACACACATATACCAATTTTTTTTTTTTATATGTATTTGATAATTTGGATCTTACGACAATTTTAGTCGGTCTCATCGGTCTTATCAGTATAGGAGCTGGGTTTCAGCTTGTATTGATTCGCACCAATTTCAAGAGCTTTGATCCTGTGGCTGGTAGAAGTCTATAAACCAAATTTCATCACAATATATTCATATTTGCGACCTGTGGTTTGATTAAAAGGCTTACATTGACAGGCGGAAGGACAGACAGACAAACAGACGGACGGATGGAAGGATGAACAACTCGGAAAGTGATGCTGAGTTGATCGGTATAATAAAAGATGGGTCTAGCTCAAATAGTTTTGGTAATTAGAAACATCAACACAAACTCGTTATACCTTGACCACTAGAGTGGTCCCACGTTATATGGACATTTTTCAAATTGCAATTTTGGGTATAGGCGGGATCCAGTTTGTTACCTTTCAATATAAAACTAATAAATGTGAAGTTTGGGGACAATCATATAAAAAAAAGTCGCACCGGAAATCGACTGTGTTTATATGGGGAAAATATGATTTTTTTTTTGAGATTTCACCTAAATTTCGTTCCATAGTTTAATTTTTCCGACAAGTTTTTACAAGAATCAGGATCAGTTTTAAATTATCTTTTCAAAAAGCTATAAAAATTCAAAATCAAATAAAAATTCGCCAAGAAATAGCAAATGCCCCAGACCACTTTTGTGCCAAAAAAAAAAACTAGGTCGTGAAATTTGATAGCATTTTTTTCGACTTTGAGAAATTGATAAAAAAGCATAATTTTTTTTGTCTCTATATTTATAAGTAAGCAGATATGAAGTATTGGTTTATTAGCACGTTGTTAACCTATTGCGCATTGAGACCGAAAATGCAAATTTGTTTGACAACATTTTGAAAAGTCCTTTTTCAAGTTAAAAAAAAATTTTCTTAAATAAAATTTAAAAAAATGGATTTGGCACTTTGAGGTTTTGTTAAATATATAATACAGATTAACTGTGTGAATTTTTAAGTATATCTCTATACCAGAATTTTTTTGACAAGGTTTTGATTTTTTTCGGATTTCAAGAAAAATGGGATTTTTGTAAAATATTCTGTAAATGTACTCTTTCTAAATACTTTGTATCATAAATTCATCACTTTTCTACTTTTAAATGTTATTTATTATCATAATAGCCTAGGGAAAAAAATAATATGACCTTATTAACCCTTTTGGAATTGGAGACACATATGACCCCAAGCACTAAAAGACAATTTATTAAAAAAATTCATATGTTTTGTAAGTGCTGGTGAATTTTAAGATACCACGTTTAAAATATAATAACCAAATGTGTAGAACTTCTGTTCCCAAAATTTGGGATAAATCCGAAAACGTTGACCCATTATTTGCCAAGGTCAGCTTTGGATTTTAAGATATTTTTAAATAAAAATTACCGAAAACGAGTTTTTCTATTAAACTCGATGAAATCGCTATTTAGAATTTAAGAAAAATAATTCGGTTAATTTTTATTTATTTAACCCTTCAGTGCTCCTGGGATCAAAATAATGCATTGTGATATATCTTTGGTGCAATTATCTACTTATTGCTCGCGAATATAAATTTAAGCAACTTTTGACAAATTTTGTAATAAAATTATTTTATGTATAACAACTATCTATATTTTTCTAAATAAAATAATATAATATTCAAAAGAATATGAAATATAAAATTAATATAATTTAAAACAAGCAGATTCCAGCACTCGAAATTCTAGTGCAAATTCTAGGAAATTTTATTTTATCATTTAATAAAGACCCTAAAGGTATGCTTCACAATTAAACTCATTTTAAATGAAGAAAACAAATTCAACACATTAATACAAACACAGTAACAAATTTAATAAACCCACACATAGCATTGTATAATTTTATGTATGTGTTAGTAGCAACTTTGAACGGTCATAATTCCAAAAAAATATTCCAGACGATGAAAATCTGTAAATCTGGGTAAGTGCTAAAAAGAAATACTTTCTAACGATAATTTTTTTTGTCAAAATCAGGGTAAAACTGTGAAACTTACATCGGTCACAAGAAATCGCCTTGCCTATTAATATTATAGATTAAAGAAAAGCAATACTTGTTGCAAGTCGTAAGCGATTACAGAAAACAATTTGAATCGCACACTAAATAATCCTTAAATACACCAAAATAAATATAATTAATTTTATATTTCATATTCTTTTGAATAAATTGGCTTTTATTTGCTTTGGGTCATTTATGGGTCTTCTTATTTTATTTAGAAAAATATAGATAGTTGTTATACATACATAAAATAATTTTATAACAAAATTGGTTAAAAGTTGTTTTAATTTATATACGCGAGCAATAAGTAGATAATTGCACAAAAGATACATCACAATGGATTATTTTGATCTCAGGAGCACTGAAGGGTTAAATAAATAACGAATTATTTTTCTTAAATTCTATATATTGGTTTATCGAGTTTAATAAAAAAACTCGTTTTCGGTAATTTTTATTTAAAAATATCTTAGAATCCAAAGCTGGCCTTGGCAAATCATAGGTTCACGATCTCGGATTTATCCCAGATTTTAGGAATGGAGGATATATGTATTTGGTTATAATATTTTAAGTAATGCTTTTAAAAATTCAACAGTATTTGCAAAATATTTGATTTTTTTTTAATAAATTGTCTTTTACAAGATTGAGGTCATATGTGACTCCAATTTCAAAAAGGTTAATGGGGTCATATTATTTTTTTCCGAAACCCTAGGCTATAAAGGTAAAATATGAAATTTAACAGTAGAAAATTGGTGAATTTTTGAAACAAAGTATTTAGAAAGAGTACATTTACAGAATATTTTACAAAAAAATTCTGACGTAGGGATTTACTGAAAAATTCACACAATTAATCTATAACGTGGATTGAGCAAAACCCTAAAGTGTCGGATCCATTTTTTTAAATTTTATTTAAGAAAATTTTTCAAAACTTAAAAAAGGAGTTTTTAAAATTTTATAAAAAAAAATTCCCATTTTCGGTCTCAATGCGCAATAGGTTAGCAACGTGGTAATAAAACAATACTTCATATCTGATTACTTTTAAGTACAGAGACAAAAAAAAAAAAAAATTATGGCTTTAATCAATTTCTCAAAGTTGAAAAAAAATGCTATCAAATTTAATGACCTAGTTTTTTTTTTTGGCACAAAAGTGGTCTGGGGCATTTTCTATTTCTTGACGAATTTTTATTCGATTTTGAATATTTATAGCTTTCTAAAAACATAATTTAATACTCATCCCGACTCTTATAACAACTTTTCGGAAAAATTAAACTATAAAACAAAATTTGGGTAAAATTTCAAAAAATTCATATTTTCCCCATACACACTTGAAATTTTCAACCGATTTCCGGCGCGGATTTTCTTTATGCGATTGTCCCCAAACTTCACATTTATTAGTTTTATATTGAAAGGTAACAAACTGGACCCAGCCTATCCCCGAAATCGCATTTTCATTTTTAAGGACCACTCTACTGACCACATATTGGTGGAGGGTGTATAAAAGAATCTGGTATTGGTAATACGGTATTTATATTAGGTAGAACTAATTCAAAGTTAATTAAAAGAGAAATATATATGTTAATTTTTTTATAGTTGACCTTTTTATATGTAATCTAAAAAGATATTAATTACTTTTTGGAATAATTTCTTTTTGTATTAAAAGAGAAATATTTATTGATAAAAGAGCCAGTAAGTTCTGATAAAAATGGGCTAAAAAATACTTATTCCGAAGATGATAGTAGTAAAATGTACTTTACCGAATTCATATAGGCTAACTGGCCTCCTATGACAAGCCCATGTTAAACTGATTGCTAATTCTCAAAAATTTCACCTCATTCGGATCTCAGAAGTAGGATCTACCTCACTTCATTGGTTGACCGTTTGGATTCTCGATTTTCCGATTTTTGTTATTTTATTTTAAGTTTTATTTAATTTATTTACTTGACAAAAAATTTAGTTAAATAAAAATTTAAAACCGTTTCCTCTTTCGATAAAAAAAAACTCTAGAATATACAAACTGATGTTTTTAACTGTATACCAGCATAACAGTGATACTAATTGGATTTTGAACGGTTTTATGTTTTGAATATGCAAACAAAAATAGCTACAAAAATAATCATGCTAATTTTGAGATTTGGTTAAACGGTTTAATTATTAATTTAATTCATTATTTAGTGCAATGATCTCAAGTGTTGTTTTTTTATGTTTGATATCTGTTTGTTTTAACCATCATTGGGTTTATTCTAATTTGTTTTTCAAGAGTTTCATTTAAAATTGTTGCATTTATTATGTACTCGTACACATACAAAAATTTTATTTCTATATATAAAATCGTTGGCGCGTTTATTTGTAATGAATGAACTTCGGAGCCAAGATTTAAGATTTACACCATAGCACTCGATTTATTTTCGACCTGATGGGATAAGCGGGCTTGTAACCTCCCACATAAAGTAAATATTTAGCATAACATATGTAATGTACTAACTTAGCGGGAGTCTTTAAGCTTTGTGTGAGTTCTTTGATTAGAAATGTGTGTAATAGAGTAAAAAACGGGTATGAGAAGACCATCGAGATGAACACCCCCATAAAATAAATATGTATTTATTTATTCTATTGTTGATGTAGGCGGATTATTTTCATATCACCCGAAAACCTATTTATTTACTAATGAAGGCTAGGCAGAAACAACGCTTCTTAGTATACAAAAACAACAATAATATATTAACTGAAATGTAGACTTTTCATAACCTAACTTTAAATAACATGACACTAGTATATTGTATGTTTTGTGGTGTTAATTTAATAACTAATTCAGCATTTATAGTATCAAATGATATTCTATTGCTCACTTTGCTGTTTAGTTATTTAAAATACTAACTGTCTTTTCACGAAAAGCGTTGCCTATTGGGTTAGAAAAATATGAGCTCAGTTTATAATAATTTGTAGGTTATTAAAATAAAAAAAAAAACAGACATATCTTGTTGCTTGGAATATCTCTTTGTAAGATGCATATCAAAATGCTGACAGTAATCAAAATGTAGCTCATCTTTCGAAATATCTTTAGACATATGTCAGAAATTAGTCATTTCATTTATATATACTAGCAGAGCCCAGCCCTCGAAATTCGAGTGCAAATTGTAGGACATTTAATTTTTTCATTTAATAATTAATTTTGTAAGAGCCTAAATTTATTTATGCTAATCAATGTTTGTCAATTCACAATTCAACACTTTTAAATAAAGTTCATTAAATTTAATTATAAATATTTGTTGAACACACAGAAAATACATAAATGCGTTTGTTAATAATAAATTTTAAAAGAGCCTAAAGGTATGCTAATCACATTTAGTCAATTCACAATTCAACACAGGGCGTTTGATATTTATAATAAGCACATACACAGTATGTGTTTTATGTTAGTAGCAATTTTAAATGACCATTACTCCAAAAAAAATGTTCTAGACGGTGAAAATCTGCAAATCTGGTGGAGAGCTAAAAAGAAATACCTCTCAAATGGGATATGTTTTTTTTTGTAAATCGGTTTGTAAAAAAATTTTTACATCGGTCTTAAGAAATCACCTTCCTGTTAATATTATAAATTTTTCCACATACCTAACAGAAATTTTCAAAATAATTCGCTTTAAAATTGAAATTCTTCTTTTTATCTAATGACAGCTTCGTTAATTATAAACATATCCTCTGATGATTTGCATGATATACATATTATTTGATTCATTAATCTTTGTTGATCCTTTTAAAAATATTCTTCTTGTTGTTAGATAAAATTTTTATACAAATTTACAAAATTTTAAATGGGTTTTCCTTGAAACCTTTTTTTTGTGGGTAAAATTTTATTAAATTTAATTTTTGTTTGAAAAGTCTATTTCTGGCGACCCTACATGTAATGTACAAAATTATATGTTAAGTATTTAACTGAAATATATATATATATACATATATATATGGAAATATTTTTTTTTTTTGGCGATTTGGGGAGTGCCAGGGTTCAGTTTGTTTCCTTTCTATATAAAACTAATAAATGTGAAGTTTGGGGATATTCGGATAAAGAAAATTCGCGTCGGAAATCGGTTGAACATATCAAGTGTATATGGGGAAAATATGACTTTTTTTCAGATTTAAAAAAAATTTCGTTCTATAGTTTCATTTCTTCGACAAGTTGTTATATGACTCGGGATCGATATTAAATTATCTTTTCAAAAAGCTATATAACTTCTAAATCGAAAAAAACTCGCCAAGAAAGAGCAAATGCCATAGACGACTTTTGTGCCAAAAACAGTAGATCATGATATATGATGGCACATTTTTCAACTTTGAGAAGTTGGTTAAAGCCATCATTTGTTTACTCTATGTACTTATAAATACTCAGATATAAAGTATTGTTTTATTACCACGTTGTGGTAATAAATATTGCGCAATGAGGAAGAAAACCGGCCTTTTTGCATGATAAAATTTTGAAAACTCCTTATTCAAGTTTTAAAACATTGTCTTAAACAAAATTTAAAAAAATGAAGCTGGCACTTTAAGGTTTTGTTAAATCTATGTTAGGGATTAACTGTATGAGTTTTTAGGTAAATTCCTCTGTTAGAGTTTTTTTTAAAAGGATTTGTTTTTTGTGGATTTCGAGAAAAATATGATTTTTGTGAAATATTCAATAAATGTAATCTTTCTAAATACTTTGTATAAAAAAATTAATCAGTTTCCTACTGTAAAAGATTTTATTTCATCATTATAGCTCTCAGTTAGGGAAAAAATAATTTGACCTCATTAACCCATTTGGACTTGGCGCCACAAATGACCCCAAGCTAGTTTAGGAGGATTAAGTCCAAAAATTTAAATATTTTGCAAATATTGTTAAAAGAATTACTTAAAGTTATATAACCAAATGTGTAGATCTTTCATGCTTAAAGTTTTTCTATTTAACTCGATGAAACCACTATTTAGAATTTAAGAATTATAATTTGGTTATTTTTTTTTATTTAACCCTTCAGTGCTTTTGGGATCAAAATAAATCATTGCGATATATCACATATGACCCCAAACTAATAGAAAACAATTTATTCAAAAAATTTAAATTTTCTGTAAGTGCTGCTTAATTGTTAGATATGACGCCTAAAATATAATAACCGAATGGGCAAATCTTCCATGTTAAAAATTGGGGATAAATCGAACAACGTTAACCCATTCCTTGCCGCGGTCAAACTTTGAATATTGGTATATTTAAAAAAAAGTAAATACCTACAAATAATATATTGTTCTAGTAAACTAAATGAAACCCTTATTATTGGTTGGGAAATAAAATTCTGCTATATTTTCCGAATCCCTGTGCTATTAGGATAAAATATAATATTCAAAATGTAGAAAACTAAAAATTTTTTATACAATATATTTATAAATATTCATTTACATTTTTTGAAATAAAGTCTAATTTTTCTAAAAATCCACAAAAACAAATCCTTTAAAAAAAAACTTCTAGGTGGGGGCTTTACCTAAGAATCCACAGAGGTAATCTATAATATGTATTTAACAAAACCGTAAAGTGCCAGATCCATTTTTTTAATTTTTAAAAAAAAATTTTTCAAAACTTGAAAATGGAATTTTCGAAATTTTATTTAAAAAAATTTCCCATTTATGGTTTCAATGCGCAATAGGTTAACAACGTGGTCATAAGATAATACTTCATATCTAAGTACTTATAGGCATAGAGTCCAAAAAACAATTATGGCTATAATCAATTTGTTAAAGTTGCCAAAAGTGCCGTCAAATTTCATGACCTAGTGTTTTTTTTTTGGCACAAATTTGGTCTGGGGCATTTGCTATTTCTTGACGAGGTTTTATTCGATTTAGAAGTTATATAGCTTCTTGAAAAGATAATTTAATACTGAACTCGACCTATATAACAACTTGTCGAAGACATTAAACTATAGAAGGAATTTTTCGTTAAATCTGGAAAAAAATTAAATTTTCCCCATATAAACTCACTTGAAATTTTCAATCGATTTCCGGTTGCCTCGAAACTTTACATTTATTTGTTTTATATAGAAAAGAAACCAACTGGATCCCGAAACGTCCCAAAATCGTATTTGTATTTTTAAGAACCACTCCAATATATAAGTTAGTAATATACGATTCTTTTTCATGGTTTTCACTAGAATGCTTCGTTTTTATTAAACTAATAGTGCTAACAGTGCACTTTATTAAAAAATAAAAATTTACCCAAGATTGGCCAATCATAAAAATGAAATATGATATTAGGTATTTAGCATAATATAAAATACAAATAACAATGTGTTGATATTGCAATATTTAAAATTTAAAATTTATGGTAAAATGGCCAATCACAAAACAAAGTTAAAAAATGCAAGGTGAGAAAAAAAATAAACATTAAGAGAGTTCTACAATGTACGATAAGTTCCATTAAAATATTAGGAGTATTCTCGTTATCGTGCACACGTTAACTTATATATCTGTGGTCGCAAGCTTTAACCGCCTAAGTCCAAAATCATGTTTTCGAGAAAAATCACTTTTAATATAAATGTGATGGGGCTTTACGACTTAGGTCAGTATGTTTTCATTAATAAGTTTTTTGTGTTCGAGAAATGGGGATTTCACGTACATATGAAGCGCTGTTAGTACCTATAGAATATGATAGCATACATAACTCAAATCGTTCCTAAGTCGACTTAGGCGGTTATCGCTTGTGACCAAAGATATATTCGTTAAAAAAGAGATGCTCTTCCTAAACAACTTCTGACTTTTAAGTATAATCTAACCATTAAGGTGAAAGATGTTTGGGAGTGTGAAAATATTATGAAATAATTATGAGTGTAAAATTCGTCTACGCCGATTTTTTGAAGCCCTTGCATAATGTTGAAAGTATACAAATTTATACACAGAGAAAACAGATTCATCGTGCCTATTGATTATTTTGAGAACCGAATTTCGATGATCACAATTCTGTTAATCTAAATGTAAATGTTTAACTGCTATAAAACTTCTATTGATAAAATTTGGACTCAATCGGCTGGCAAATTCTTTTTCTGTGTATATGAAATTATATTTAAAAAAAAACAAATTTGGGTACACAAATTTTGAGGTGAATTCCTTAGGTATTGGTAAGTTATTAACACAGTAAAAAGTTCCAGCTCAGGATCAAAGTATTAGATCAGTATTAGTAAAACCTCCAAAGGATTTGCCGTTCTCAGGCCAAACTTTTTTTATCACCTTTTAATATTTTTCTTAATCCTAAGCCTAATTCAAGAAAAATTTAAGATTTTTCATTTCATGCTTCATTAAATAGACTAATTAAATGGACAAATTAAATGGAGCATATCTCAAAACCAAAATTGACATGAAGTCCTCGATATGAAATGGCTACATGAACATTTTTGATTTCTCCAAATTTTCCCGCATGTGATAAACTAACCAACTAACCAAACTGTCACCCTAATTTAAGCTTTTGAAAAGTAATTTTAATTGAAAAGTTTCTTACATTTTTTTCCATTTAATAGAATTTCAAGTTATATATTAAATAAAATTTATTTTCATTTGTGTTCTTTATTAAATTTTTCTTGCATTAATTGTTGTTTATGATGTAAAACTCATAAAAATTCCCTATAATGGACAATTTTCAGCCACTCCGGCTTCCATTTTTTTGCAGCCAGCTCTTGTTTATGTTTTTTTAAATGTACTTGAAAAAAGAAAATATCAACATTTATGAGTTGGCATGCAAAGTATTTTAAAACTTAATATGTATGTATGATAAAAAAAAAAATGGAAGAGAAACAAACCCATTTTTTTATAGTTTCGCAGAAACCATGATGCAATCTCTATTACATACACTGTAAGAAAAATCTGTTAAGAAAATATTTGCTTAAATATTTGCTAAAAATTGAAGCTTCTTTCTACACTATTGTAACACATATAAACAGAAAAAATATTCGTTAATCGAATTTTTCTAAATTGGAAAATCTGTATTTTTGATGATATCCAAAAAAAATCATTATATGTATATCGTAACGCTCATCACTGACTCGCTGATTCGTTGAATGTGTAACGCTATACGTGTTTAAAATAAAAATTATGACTACAAAAAACAAACTATTTTGAAACTGTAGTAGATGAGCTCAATCATTCTTTGCGGTATACTATTTACAGGGATTAAACGAACATCATTTGTGATTGTCTCCCAAGCTTCATTTACCACGGCTTTGACGTCTTCGATCATGTCGTATTGTTTATTACCACGAAAGATTTTGCATATCATGATTCCCCAGATGTTTTACGTGGGATTCTGGTCAAGAGAACAGCATGGTCAGTGCAGTTGAGCTATATTGTTTGTCTCTAACCACATGCGAGTCTGGTTATTGGCGTGAACTGTGGCATTATCTTTCATGATTTCATTAAAAAGGATTTGAGGTATATCTGAAGAAGAATTGTGTATTCTGTAGAATTGATTTAGGTACTCGCGGAAGTTAACTCGAATGCCATCGACACAGATTGCACCCCAACACCAAAATTTTTTGATGTTTAAACATCTATACGCGCACATCTATACAATACAATCACAAAAACAGCGGAAGATGTAAGACGTAAGACAAAATCGGTGTGACTTATGATTGTATTAGTGAAAAAATTATGATATACCATAAGCTTTTTGAAAATGAAAAAGGAAAAATAAAAAATTAAAAATGAAAAATAATAAATTAAAGATGAAAAATAAAAAATGAAAAATAAAAAATAAAACATAAACAAGTAAGAAAATTATAGTCGGTCTAGGCCGACTATACGATACCCTATACCATGCGTTTAGAGACTCTATCTCTCAACCCCAACTAACTGGATATAGAAAATAAGCATAAACCAAATTTGAGTGGGATTTTTATTAATTTTTTCGGCTGCAGATATGAAAAAGTTCATATCGGATGCTATATCTATATGGGGACTAGGCCCAAAAATTGATCGATCCTGACCATGTTTGGTAAAGTCTCTTGTATTTTGCAAAAATATATACAAACAAAATTTGAAAAGAATCAGTGCAATATTTTTGTTTTTTGATAGATTTAAGTGAAGATCGGGAAGCAGCTCTATATGGGGCCTATGACTAAGAGCTGTCCAATAGGGATCATTTTTGAACTACTGATTAATGGATGTAACATATACATTCATATCCAATTTGACTAAGATTTGTATGATAATTTGGATCTTATGGAAATATATGCTGATTTCATAGGGGTCATTTGTATGGGGCCTAGGTCTGAACATGGACCGATTCTCACCAATTTCAATAGCATTCATCCCATGGCCGATAAAAGATCAAATACCAAATTTCGTCAAAATATATTAATATTTGCGACCTGCAGTTTGATTACAAGCTTTACATGGACACACAGACGGACGGACGGACGGACGGACGGACATCGTTAAATCGAATCAGATAGTGATTCTGATTCGATCGGTATAATTAAAGATGGGTCTAGGTCAAATATTTTTGGTTGTTACAAACAGCAGCACAAAGTCATTATACCCAAACCACTTGGTATAGGGTATAAAAATGAAAAATAAAGAATGGAAAATGAAAAATAAAAAATGAAAAATAAAAATGAATAATGAAAAATAAGAAATGAAAAATAAAAAATTAAAAATTAAAAATTAAAAATTAAAAATTAAAAATTAAAAATTAAAAATTAAAAATTAAAAATTAAAAATTAAAAATTAAAAATTAAAAATTAAAAATTAAAAATTAAAAATTAAAAATTAAAAATTAAAAATTAAAAATTAAAAATTAAAAATTAAAAATTAAAAATTAAAAATTAATAATTAAAAATTAAAAATTAAAAATTAAAAATTAAAAATTAAAAATTAAAAATTAAAAATTAAAAATTAAAAATTAAAAATTAAAAATTAAAAATTAAAAATTAAAAATTAAAAATTAAAAATTAAAAATGAAAAATGTAAAAATGTAAAAATTAAAAATGAAAAATAAAAAATTACAAATTAACCAGTTAACAAGTTAACCCAGCACTCGAAATTCGAGTGCAAATTCTGGGAAATGCTATTTATCATATTTTTTTTTTAATATTTTTAAAAAATTTTATGAATATTTAAATGAGCCTGCAGTTTTAGCAATTCATTCAACATAGCGCGTATGATATAAAATTTAAATCATTCGCATTAACAGGGTGTGACGAATTATTATAAATATTTTATTTTAATTAATTTAATATATTTCTAAGACAGATTAAACATAAATTTTATAATTCTCAGCTTCTCCTCCATATGAACTATAACTATGCCAATTTTAGCGCTCCTCCGTGCCCGCATATTGCTTAAAATGGGAACTAAATATTTACCTTCACGTATTATTATATAGATTTTTATATTAGCAGAGCCCCTGCAGTTGATTGCTATAAGTGATACAAAGATGGCGGTTTCTGTTTGATTTTAAAAAAGTGCCATAAAAAATCTTTAATTACTAGATGTTTACACATCTCCCCTGTGATCGGATTCACATGAATTTTCTTTTTTAAAGAAATCAAACGTGCTTTTTTTGAGTGGTGATATCTTAGCTTGGAAATTTTCGTTGATATGCTGGCGCTTTCGACAATTGTGCGTTTACTTTGTACTTGAAGTTTGGATTTTCTTCCCGTTTTTTTTATTAAAAAATTACAGACTAACTTAATAGACTCCGACCAATTTCGCGAAAGCTCACATTTTATTATTGAAAAGCAGTAATTTTGCTTTTTTCAATATCGGACAAGTAACAACCGCACAGCATTTCGAAAATATGACTAATATGTAATTAGCAAATAATAATTAATCATAAAAAACAAAAATAAAAGTAATAAACAAGAGCTGACTGGATATTATGTTTTCTTAATACTGCGTTTATAAGTATGCAAAAAAAAAGCAACACATAATTTGTTGTAATGGTTTATAAAATAAAAAATAAATTTTTTGGAGCTTATTAATTTTTAACTAGCAGATTCCAGCCCTCGAAATTAGGGCGCAAATTCTAGGAAATTTTATTTTTTCATTAAATAAAGATCCTAAAGTTATGCTTCACAATTATAGGCAATTCACAAATCAATACAAAAAACAAACTCATTTTTATTACAAACACATTAACAAATCTAATAAACACACACATAGCATTGTATAATTTTATGTATGTGTTACTAGCAACTTTAAATGGAATTTACTAAAAATAAAGAAAACATTTTTAAAATCTGTAAATCTGCAAAACGGCTAAAAAGAAATACCTTTCAAATAATATACGTTTGGTCAAAATCGGGATAAAACGGTAGACCAAAACATCAGTCACAAGAAATCGCCTAGCCTATTAATATTATAGATGCTTTTTCATAAGACATAAACAGATTGTTTTTTCTAAAATTTGCAAAAATGTAAGAAATCGCATAGAACGATGGCCGCCGGGCCTGAACGATGCATTTTCATATACTCTGGTAAACCCAACTATTTGCCAAGATTAAATTTTCCTGGAAATGTGTGCCTCAAATAATCTCGTGGTTGGAATTTCGTTCCTCACAAACGTTTAAATAAAGTAACTTGGGAATTCCCTAATCTCGTTACCGAGAGTCAATTATACCACATTACGATTTCCAGAAAATGACGTGGTTCTCTGTTGGATGTGCGCAACCGCTGGGGTGCGAATATCGCAGGCGATCATCATCCTCTCCTGGCAACTATGTGTATTAAGCTTGCTGCCGTCAATGATAACAAATCCCAAATTCAACGACGGTTCGAAGAACACAGAATGCGGAATGGTGCAGTTACTACGTGGTAGACTGAAGCTTTAATATCATCATTTGGCGCCCTGCCTGAAACTCAATGCGGCTAACGGGATACAATTAAAGAGATCTTGATAGAAACCGCAATCAATGCAATTGGCTATACTGAGTGCACCCGCAAAGAGTGGCTTAATGTGGAGCCTAATCGAATCACGAAAAGTGATTATTTCTGCTGTAAACATGACCAGATTCCGAACTGTTAAAAATGAACTCAACCGACAGTACAGGTGTATAGATCGCTTGGTTAAAAAGAGGGCAAGGCAAGACAAGCGAAGTTGCAGCTGATACTTACAGGTGTGGCGACCTATATAGAGTCGTTAAAAATCTGTCCCACAGATATACTGCTACTTTAAAACCAATGAAAAAAGATAATGGTGACTTTATTATGTCTGCGAACGAACAAATTGTTCTCTGCGAAGAATCTATAATATTAATACACTATGCGATATCTTGTGACCGATGTTTTGTTCTACCGTTTTATCCCGATTTTGACCAAACGTACATTATTTTAAAGGTATTTCTTTTTAGCCGTTTTGCAGATTTACAGATTTTTAAATTTTTTTTCTTTATTTTGAGTAAATTGCATTTAAAGTTGCTAATAACACATACAGAAAATTATGCATATGCTATGTGTGTTTTATTAAATTTGTTAATGTGTTTGTTAATGAGTTTGTTATCTTCATTCACAATAATAATAAACCATTGGCTAAGTTGAAAGATAAATGTACAGATATATTATGTTATATCTATAATATTAATAGGCTAAGCGATTTCTTGTGACTGATGTTTTGTTAAGTTAATAACTTGTAGAACATCCTTTGCGCTATAGGGTTTATGTGAGCCGATTTAACATCGACCAACTTTAAAGTATTCTATTTACTTATTTTACAACACTCATACAAAATGACGCCTTTTAATATTTGAGTTTGTTTTATGATGGCAGTTTCACCGCTCTAGTAAATCTCACAAATGGACTATAGGATTGGGGTGCTGATTAGGTTAATTAATCTTTAGTATAGGAGCGCAACCACAGCTTTACATTGGGACTATAAATCTTCTCTAAAGCCCAGTTGTGCGCTTTATTTTAAATTTTGTTTTAAAATGTTTCTGTTTCCAATTTAATTCATTGCAGACTCAATAAATGAATGTTTTTTTACCAACCCTAAACCATAATATCATCTTCACCATGTTGCACTTTTTCGCCAAACTAATTTGTTTCCTTTATGCCGAAAATGCAAAACTTGCTTCCATCTGAAAACAAAAGACGTTCCCACACCTCTGGAGTCCATACAGATTTTATTAATATATTGCGAAAGGTATCTTCATGAATGTATTTGTAGAAGGATTCTCTGACTCTAAAACTAATTTTGGAAACATTAATTATGTGATTATGTTTACTGACTCCAAAATAGTTTACTTTTCGCGCTCAGTTAGTTTGGAGGGGCGACCAGAACAAGGTTTTGACAAAATTGAATTGATGTATTTTTAGTTTTGATCGATTTACTGCTCTGAGGAGTGATTTCCCTTATGATCCGAGGTATTTCAGGAAAAGATTTACCCTCATTTCTAAGATTTAGGATAATTTTTCTCTCCTTAGCACAGATTTCTTTGATTTTGGGGCTCTTGTCAAAATATAGTTTCTAATCGAAACATAATTATGTCAATCTACTTTTTACAAACAAGTTTATACAACCAAAATAAATTCGATGTAACAGACCTGTAAGTCGCGACGCGTTTGCATAATTCATGGAATTCCCCTAATTGTAAATGTACGGATTCCTTTATTGGCACTTATACATAGTTGCCATCCTGCGTTGTAAATAAAAAAAAAAAAAAAAAATAAGTAGAAACGTTCCGTAACTTTTTAGAAAAACAAGTTAAATTCTCAATGTGTCATTGGTGAACAGCTCGTAATTTAAAATATTTCATTAATATCTATAATATCAATAGGCTAGGCGATTTCTTGTGACCGATGTTTTGTTCTACCGTTTTATCCCGATTTGGACCAAACTTATATTACTTTAAAGGTATTTCTTTTTAGCTATTTTCCAGATTTACAGATTTTAAAATTTTTTCCTTTATTTTAAGAAAACTGCATTTAAAGTTACTACTACATACATAACATTATACAATGCTATGTGTGTGTTTATTAAATTTGTTTATGTGTTTATAATAGAAATGAGTTTGTTTTTTTGTGTTGATTTGTGAATTGGCTATAATTGATTAGCAATACTTTAGGGTCTTTATTTAATGGAAAAATTAAATTTCATAGAATTTGCACTCGAATTTCGAGGGCTGGAATCTGCTAGTTTTACTCTAATATCTTGGCAACGCGCCCTGTCAGTTCTCAACTATCGTGCAAAAGCATAACGCACAATGTCAACATTAACATTGCATCTTCATGTCCTGTTATATCTGAGATTATTAGTGCAATAAGATCACTCAAGAACAATGAGGCCTCAGGCTTAGATGGCATTTCACCTGAATTGCTAAAAGCAGATCCACATATTAGTGCACAGTTAATCTTGGCCCTCATCACAAACTTCTGGGCAGCTGAATCACTTACCCAGCGAGCTTGACGAATATGTGATTCCAAAACAGATGATCTTAACGATCGTAACAACTGGCGAAGAATAACTCATCTCGGCATGGTCAATAAAATAATTGCTCACATTAGCACGAAGCGAATTTTGGGTATAATTATAACAGCATTGAGAAGTGAAAAGGCAGGTTTTAGGACCCATAAGTTTTGTGTTGACCATGTTATTGCCTGACGGTTATAATTGAACAGTAGATCGAATTGCGATCGTCACTATTTATACCCTCTACCACTATGTGGTTTGGGTATAATGACTTTGTGCTGCTGTTTGTAACTACCAAAAATATTTGACATAGACCCATCTTTTATTATACCGACCGAATCAGAATCACTAACTGATTTGATTTAACGATGTCAGTCCGTCCGTCCGTCCATCCTTCCGTCCATCCGTCCGTCTGTGTGTCCATGTAAACCTTGTAATCAAACTGCAGTTCGCAAATATGAATGAATTTTGATGAAAGCTTTTATCGGCCATAGGATGAACGCTATTGAAGTTGGTGAGAAGCGGTCCATGTTCAGACATAGCCCCCATTCAAATGACCCCTATGAAATCGACATAAATTGCCATAAGATCCAAATTGTCATATAGATCTTACTCAAATTGGGTTTGTATGCGTTTATTACAGCCATTAAGGAGCAGTCCAAAAATGATCCCTATGGGACAACTCTTAGTCATAGAGCTGCTTCCCGATCTTCACTTAAATCTATCAAAAAACAAAAATATTGCACTGATTCTTCTCAAATTTTGTTTGTATATATTTTTGCAAAATACAAGAGACTTTACCAAACAAAGTCAGGATCGGTCCATTTTTGGGCCTAGTCGCTATATAGATATAGCATCCGATATGAACTTTTTCCTATCTGCAGCCAAAAAAATAAATAAAAATTACACTCAAATTTGGTTTATGCTTATTTTCTATATCCAGTTAGTTGGGCCTATGAGATAGGGTCTCTAAGCGCATGGTATAGGGTATCATATAGTCGGTCTAGACCGACTATAATTTTCTTACTTGTTTATATTTGTATTTATTTAATAAAATTTGATTTTCCTCAGTATCTTATAAATTACAGTAATGGAATCGATAAGTTATTCATCATATTTAACATCAGTAGCTCTTAAACTAAATTTAAAATTATAATATAAAAAAATCAAATAAAATCAATTAAAGTATTGATATAGCAATTTTCTAAAACCTATTGCGTTGCCTGTATTTTGCATAATGTTAGGAAGTTGGTTGCAGAGACGAATAGTTAAAATAAAAAATTGACATTCAGAGGCATATTTCCGGTATTTGAGTTGAATTATTCGATTTCTTCTGGAATTTCTTGCGAACCTTAATCATTCAAAAAGATATTTTGGAGCCTTTGTTATAATAATTTTATGTAGGAATATAATGTTTTTGAATTTTATATGGTTGTCAAGAAAGATGTGTAAGACATGACACGAGTATTGGGATACATGATCAAATTTTCCTAATCCAAAGATATAGTGAATAATGCTACTGAAAGTTACAGTTAGTTTCCTGTTATCCCTGGAGTTGCAACCTGTGAAAACCTCAGATGCTCATAGTAATGTTGGTAAAAGATATATTTTATTAAGTAGCAATCTTATTTTCGGTGGAGTAACGTGCTGTGTTAACCATAAGCTTTTTAACATACTATAAATTCTGCCACAGGATTGATTAATGTGATCTGACCAAGTCAAAATTCCATTAAACACAGCACCGAGATTGTTTGCGGAGTCCACGATATCAATTTTAGAGACCCCAAGGATGACATTAATCTCATTCTCCAAATGCATCACTTTCTTCTTTATTATAATACACTTATGCCGTTATCTTTTCTGACAAAAAATGTCGCATTTTATTTGCACTTTTTTTCGAAAATTGTATTTTATTAAATATTCTAAATTAAGACTAACTTTATCTTATATTAATCGAAAGGTCTCAAAGAGCTGTGTTCATAAAATGCAAAAAAAAATTTGATTATTATGCTCTTTGAAGTCATAGGGTGAACATATCCAGAAAAGGGGAACAATGGGGAAATATTCTTATACTATGACCTGAAAGAAGTCAATGGCTTCAGTTTTTTGTGATTTACGAGGTCTTGACACTTTGAGGCATTTCGATTGATGTATAAGATAAGGTTGCTCTTAATTCAGAATATATAAAGAAATTCACCTTTCGAAAAAAGTGCAATTAAAGTGCGAATTAGATTTATTTGGATTAAGTAGTTGACCATTTGCCGTTCCCCAATTAGGAATTCGTTTGAGATCATAATTTAGTTCTTGGGTTTTGGAAATAATTGAATCTTAGGTACTATAGCTGAATGGCATCAGCGTACCATCTGAACCTTAGAGAATTTAATTTGTTGTGGAAGATCATTGGCATATATCGAATAAAGTAGTGGACCAAGGATCGGGCCCTGTGGTACCCCTATTATAACTTGCTGTGAGTTTGAGATAGAGTTACCATTAGCAATAGATTGGGATCTGTTTGTGAGATATGAAAACATGAGTCTAACTGCTAATGCAGAAAAGTTAAAAAACTTCTTCAGTTTGAGGCATAAAATTGAGTGGTGCACCGTATCAAATGCCTTTGAGTGGTCCAATAAAACCAAAAAAGATATTTTACCAGCATTCATGTTGCTTCTCATCTACTCAACTACATCAGATAAAGCTGTTAAACAGCTATGTTGGCGTCTGAAATCGGACCGACGCTCTGTAATTAAGTTGTTGGTGTTTAAATACCTAAAAATTTGTCTGTGTAAAAGCTACTCGAAAACTTTTGAGAGATATGGAAGAATTGCAATCGGACAGTATTCGTTATCCGTTTTTGGTACTGGTATAATTTTGGCATATTTCCTCTCCATTGGAAAGATGCTAGTAGTGATTATGGAGTTAAACAAGTAGATTATGAAATGAATAATTCATGGTAAAATCATTTTTATAAATCTGGGGTGTATATTATCAAGGCCCACTGCAATCGATTTAATAGCATTGTAACTTGCAACCACTTGTGTTAGTATTACACATTGAAAGTTAAATTTTGGATTGTTAGATGGACAATCATCAAAGAATTTGTTATTTACGGCTGGTAGAGGAATATATACAAAAGATTCATTTAGCGCATTAATGTCAACACTCATTGATTGATTAATTGTCTTACATATCCCAATTTCGCGTATTTGTTTCCAGTTTTTTTTAACTTCCAACAGCTGTATTAAATTTGTTAAAATAATAAAAAGACTCATCATGCCTTATTTTGGAAACAACCGCTTTCCTAGCCCTCTTATATCTGTGGTTTTCAAGAATAACCGCGTATGTCATAAAATCAAAATGTTCAGGGGAGCCAAAAAAAGTTATATTTGAAATTATGGGCTCGATATAGAGTCCTGTAGATATGGGCAATAAATACTTTATATAAAATTTTGAGTCAAAAATCTTCAGAGGAATAGATCCTGGAGAAGGACGAAAAAACAATATGTAAATTACACTTAAAGTGTGTGCAGATAAAACAACTTATGTCGACAAATGTCGTTTTCTTTGAAAAAGAAAACTACCAGTGCAACTACACATTTAGACATAAGTTGTTGTTGCTTGAAAAATTGATTTTTTTGTTCGTCAACAAAAAGTTAACGGGACCTAGGATGAGAATATAACAACGTATCAAGGATAATATTGACAAAAAATAACAGATATAAACACACAAGTTTTTACAAGTGGTTATAAACTGAAAGCTAATCCAAAATTATTTTGCATTTTTTTCATTAATAACCACGTATATCGCTATGTGTCGTTTTCTGAGAAAATAATTTGTCAGCGATCAAACGTAGGTTGACATACGTCGTTAGTGCTGCAAATTAATTTAATAAACATTTAAGTTACGTCGTTATTTAAAGACAAAACTCAGAAACGATCAATATTAAAAAAAAAAAAAAATTGAACACATGTTAAGAGCGTTAAAAATAAATACATTTAGCATCGTTAACTCAAAACTGACAAAAATGGACATACGCGGTTATTCCAGAAAACCACAGAGTTGTTCTCCAATTGTCGGTAAATAGAAAAATTTTTTTTAGGTTTTTTTTCACGATAAGTAAATGTTTGGGGCCGGGTTTCTATAGCAAAATCTAATGGGGTTAAACCATCTGAACTTAACTTAAAATATGGCTGTTTTTTACATCACTGTTTCCAAATTGGCTGAATTTTGGCAGGATTAAAGTGTATCCGAGAAATAAGAAAAATCCTAAATTTAAGTTCACTGACGCATCTGGATCCGGAAATATGAGGTCTTGAATATCGGGAAAAACTATAAAAATGTACAAAGTTGTACTTACTTAATTATCATTTTCTTGATTAATATTATAGTGACGCAACTTATCAAGGTCGCATTTGAAAGGTTAATTAATTACCTTTAATTTGATATACAACATGATTTTTTTTTTTGGAAAGGTCAAAGGTCACACCTCTTGACCTATAATTCGCGAGGCTATAGCTATAAAAACGACAATTTTAAAAATCTGAAAAAAATATATGTTTAAGATTGGTTCCTTCCCTAAAGTTCCAAAAAATTTCAGTAAAGGTAGATATTTAACAAGTGAATTATTATTATTATGAATGCTGTTGTTGTTGGCGTTGTTGACATTATTATGATGAATGCTGTTGTTGTTGTTGTTGTTGGCGTTGTTGACATTACTATGATGAATGCTGTTGTTGTTGTTTAGTTTTATTATAAATGTTTTCAATTACAAATTTGCTATCAGCGGAATAAATTTTAGCTTGTAATTGTGTTTTTGAAATTGGTATGAAGCTGTGCTGCTTTTGAGTTCCCGGAATTGTACGTAATCCTATAAATCTATCAGTTAGCAATTTCTCTTCTTCTTCATAATCGAATGGACGTTGCAAGCTGGCTCTTCGTGCTTCACGCTTTACCGTTCCCCCAAGACCATCACTAGGTCCTTTGCCGTGACTGGTAGCAAAGAAATGCCACTCAGCGGAACAATTAAAATCTTCGCTATGATGGCATAAATTGGCAAAGTTTTTTTTTATTTTTAAATTGAGCGGAAGAACCGTCCGAAAAATAAAAAATTTTCTTTGGTATTTTCAAAAACTTGTTTTTTAAAAACTCATTTAGGTGGCGATGAAATAAATGAACTGCTATGGTATTATGTATTATACAGTCTGATATTATTATAAAATTTGTAGTTTCTAATTTTCCATTTGATTTGTAATAAATTGCTATTGAGTATAGTGTGGCCTGGCTATTATTCCATAAAAAGCCTTGCACAGAATCCTGAACCACAAAAGTTGCATTTTCGGAGAAGTCGCAAATTACTAAATACTCATTTTCTTCCAACGCAGACTTTTTGTGAGCCCTAAATGCACCCTGCTCTTTAGATACGAATGAATGGGGTAGAAGAGTTTGCAGTTTTTCGCATAAAGAATCCAGAAAAGAATCAGTTTCTTTAATAATAGTTTCCAAAGAGTCTCTATCTACACTTATCCACTGTTTATATATGATTTCATCAATTTCATTTTCTAATAATAATTCACCAAGTTTCTCTTTAAAATTTTGTATATCTGGAGACATGCTACATCTGCCAAGGTAGCAATTTGGTGATGGGGGATTGCATATAAGTCTTTTTAAACAATCTTTATAAGTTTCCAGCACAAAATCCTGCACATTTTCTGTCAATTTTTTCAGGTTTATTGCGTGTAGCATTAGTTTTGTATTTTGATGTATTTTACAAACACATACATTATGGCTTCCTGACGCATCTGCTAGAACCACATTTTTTGGCCGAAGTTCACAAAATTTAGAAATTCCAATAGTTATCCCTTCATGTTTTTCTTTAAGTAAAGCATAAACTTCTCGAAGATTTCCGAGTAAAAGTCTTTTATTTTTTTTTACTTTTACACCATTTTCTGTTATTGACACGTAGTCTTTACATCCTGGTAGACATCTGCTGACATCATCAGTTTCATAAAAGATTTTCACCACATCAACAATTTCTAATGGCAATCGTTTTCCAAGTTTTGGATTCGGTGTACTCAATACGCCTACTCAACCAAGTTTTTTACTCCTCCATTCTTTTCAATGTCCAGCTTTTAGGTAAAATAGTTAAAAGTTGAATTTTATCACTGTTTTTAGTTATTGATTTAAACTTTTCTTTTAGTTGTTCGATTATTTCCGATTCTGGGCATACGTGAGAGGTTGAAGGTGTTGAATTTGGGAAAATTTTGGTTTTAATTGATGTTGTTATTTTTTCTAACTTTCTAGTTGTATACCCTTTTAATGGAATTTTTCTCGAACATATTGGAGATTCTTGTAAATATGTTAAACTTTCGTTTAACTTAGAAATTCGAACATCTCCCGAAACTGATGTTTCACTTTCCGAGTCTGAAGTCTCGTTTTCTGGCTCGTTCATAGATTGAATATTATTGTTTACACTTCCTTTTAATTTATAAAGATCTCTTCTGCATATATCACATATTTTATTTGATATTGAAATGTTATTACTAATTCCAGTCATCCATTGCTGAACTTTTCGAAGTCCTCTTGCATTCCGGACATGAGCAACTTTTTTAAATGGATTACAACAATATATTGTATTAAATGACATATTGTTTACAGAGGCAAAAAACAATCACTTTGAACACTTTTGGTTTTATTTAAAAATATTGATTTTATAGCAACACATGTGGTTTTTTAAAGCAACGTGCTTAGAATGGTTTTTTTTTCGTGGTGCTTCCTTTGACTTCTCGTTTTTCAATAATTTCTCTATATCCAAGTTATTTGACACTACGAACCACACCCGACAACATTTATACTGTTGTCTCGCTCTAACATAATTACCTGTCAAACCAACCCTAACACAGGTCTGTACTGAGTACAGTACAGAGCTAAAGAACCAGAAACAAATAGCAGCGTGCGTGCATAGCCCGCCGACGCTCACGAGCACAACCAACCACATTCATAAACAGTAACAGTAACAGCACCGACTTTTTAAATATCTACCTTTACTCTATGATAAATATTTCTGGATCCAAGCATACCCCCAGTCTGAAATTTTTTGGAACTTTAGGGAAGGAACCAATCTTAAACATATATTTTTTTCAGATTTTTAAAATTGTCGTTTTTACAGCTATAGCCTCCCGAATTATAGGTCAAGAGATGTGACCTTGGACCTTTCCAAAAAAAAAAAATCATGTTGTATATCAAATTAAAGGTAATTAATTAACCTTTCAAATGCAACCTTGATGAGTTGCGTAACTATAATACTTTTCAAGAAAATTATAATTAACTAAGTACAACTTTGTAAATTTTGACCTTTTTTTACGATTTTCAAGACCACATATTTCCGGATACAGAAGTGCCAGTACCCTCAAACTTTGCACTTATTTTAGTTCTGTAATAATCTGTCTTCCTACGAAAAATCATACAATTTGGAGAAGGTAGTGTACACCCATTGGTTGATTTGACATGGAATTACCCAATGATAAAAAGAGTAGATCGTGCTTCGAGAATGCTGGTGCTGCTAACTGATCATAATTAAGGACTTTACTTTCATTACTGGTAAAGAAAAGATCAAGCAAAGTGTTATTTGTTGACGTGAAGTGTGAAGGTCTCGTTGCGTTGACAGCTGACAAGTTAAGCATCGAAATTATAGTGGTAAGATTTGAGTCTTCGAAAATATTGTTATTGATATCACCTGATATAATAACTTTGGAGTATGGCTTTGATAAAAAGCTGTCAAACTTTATCCGTTTATACGGACTGTATACACAGCCAAGAAGAAGCTTAACACCACGACAATTTACTTCCATAATAACATATTCCACGTCAATAGCTACATTATATGTACAATTTAATTGACACTAGCAATGCCCAGCCCTAGAAATTCGAGTGCAAATTCTATGAAATTTTATTTTATCATTCAATTCAATTCAATTCAATTCAATTCAATTCAATTCAATTCAATTCAATTCAATTCAATTCAATTCAATTCAATTCAATTCAATTCAATTCAATTCAATTCAATTCAATTCAATTCAATTCAATTCAATTCAATTCAATTCAATTCAATTCAATTCAATTCAATTTTATTTATTTAAATAACATTTTGATTACAATAAATTAACAATATCTTAGAGTTTAGGATAGCTTGTTCCTTTTCTACTTAAAAATTTAAATAACAATTTCCTTATCATGTACATAGTTTTTAACAACATAATATTTACAAGTAAGGGGAAAATTTTCAAAAAACCTTGTTACAATTTTTTTTACTTATTTTTATATTTTTTTTTTCTTTTAAAAAATATATATATATATTTTTTTTTTTTTTGGGTTTTTGATTTTATATAAGAACGTTCTTACAAATATATGATGAGATTATCTCATTGATGTGAGTAATTTCCGAGTTAAGACTTCTCGGGTAGAAGTTTAATGTGAGTCTATTAATTTTGTTATTTATGAGTTCAACGTTGGCTAAGGAGTGCAATCGTTGAGTAGAATAATGCCAAGGTAAATTATATATCAATTTAAGTAGTTTGTTTGGGCGATCTGCAATTTTTTGATATGGCACTGTGCAGCAGTAGACCAAACTGGTACAGCATAATACAATATGGCGTGGAATATTGATTTAAATATTAATCTTTTATTTTCGATGTTAAATTTGTAGTTTCTATTTATAAGAGGGTACAATAATCTGGTGGCATTATTTAATTTGTTTATAATATATGGGATATGATCTTTAAATTTAAATTTTGGATCTAATATCACTCCCAGATATTTGACTTTGTCTGTCCAATGGATTTCGCTGTTATTGAAAGTGATGGACTGTTGAGGTAAGAAACAGTGTTTCCTTCTTCTTGAAAAATAAATGGCTTGTGTCTTTTGTGTGTTTATTAGTATTTTCCACTTCATAAAATATAAATGAACTACAGTGAGTGCAGTCTGTAAACTGGATAATACATCAATCGCCAATATTTTCGAGCTAAGAATAGCGGTATCATCAGCAAAGATGGAAGTAAAGCAATCATCTAGGGCTGGGAAATCTGCAGTGAAAATATTATATAATGTTGGGGAGAGACACGATCCCTGAGGGTACCCGGCTGGTACTTCAATCTGAGATGAGTTTTTGGAGCCAATATATACCTTGAAAGAACGTTCTGAAAGGAAACTTTGAATTATTTTGATTATTTCGATTTGGAAATTAATCCTTATCATCTTATAGATCAGGCCATCATGCCAATTTTATCATTCAATTTATTTCTTTCAATGTTTTTAATCTATATAATTCATTAAATTTATATTTTTTATTTATTTTTTTTATTTTTCAAATATTTGTTGAACACACAGAATTAAGGCCACCTTGTATGCCACCTAAAGGTATTTAAATTTTTGGCAATTCACAATTCAACCCAGGGTATGTGTTATGCAATTATTGTAATGAAATTTGTACGTTAACTTTCGTATTGCATAATGTAAAGTTGATTGTGTACGTATAACTTTCCTCAAACTCAACGAATTTTACGCTGTTAATAGCTCAAAAGAAGGAGCTTGATCCACTGAATGTTCTGAGAGTGAAACGATCAAAATCCATTCATTAGAAAAGGAGCTATGAGGATTCGAATTGTTTGAGTGAAATTGTTCCAATAAGAAATGTACAGGGAAGAATCGCGTTTGAGTATAACTTGAGTAAGGTGGGATTTGAGTAAATTTCAATGATTGATGACATATCTGTGTCTAAATACAGTTCATAAAAAAAAAAATTAAGGAAATCGGCCGAATAGAACGGCCAGGCGGACTGACTTAAGTTTTCATAAATTTTTTTAATATATAAGATAAAATATTATTCTTTGTATAAATTGCGACACTTCCAGCATAACCGCTTCCATCAGAACGAAAGACACAGTACTCCTTCAGTTCAGAGATATTGTCGATAACATTATCACGGAACCATTTCTCAGAACCGCATATAGCATCAACACCCGAGTTTTCAAATAAAAGTCGAAACTCATCAAGTTTATTGCATAAACTTTGTGCATTTAAATGACAAATACTGAAAAAATGTCTATGATTAGCCAGGATACGTACCATGTTATAATTATCATCTCTGGAGCCAACCTGTTCATACGATATACTTGTCGGAATGACATTCTAAAGCAACGCAATTTTTTAAAAGCATTTGATACAGTGAATCATAACGTCATATGGGGTGCATTATAATGCAAAGTTGTCCGAACAAAACTAATTTCCCTGATTCAAAGTTGATATCATCAGGCAACTTGCCGAATCCTACATGAAAGGAAATAAAGCAAGCAAATTTTAGTCGGCACAACTTTGTGGCTAAGGCAGTGTAGGATGACAGATGTATAAAGTGGGATCTGGAAGTTAGCTTAAGTATCTTAGATGGCACATAACTTTGAGGATATGATAGCCAAACTGCTAAAATTAGCCAATATCACAGAAAAAGCTGGGCTGAAGATAAACATTAGCAAAACAAAAAAGTTGCTTATAAATGAAGCAAAACTGAACACATTAAATATCAACAGTCACGAATTGGAAGACGTACCCTCCTTCTGCTATTTAGGTAGCATTATAACAAAATCTACTGTTTTTAGAGATAATATCGATAATCGTGTTATAAAAGCAAGTCAAACTTTCGGTCGTTTGAAACCCATATGGAGCTCGCATATCCTTTCCCGCCGAGTGAAACTTAAGATATTCGGTTAAAAAATGAAAATGCGATTTTGGGGATAGGCGGGATCCAGTTTGTTACCTTTCAGTATAAAACTAATAAATGTGAAGTTTGGGGATAATCGGAAATCGATTGAAAAGTTCAAGTGTGTTTATTGGGGAAAATATGACTTTTTTTTTTTGAGATTTTACGAAAATTTCGTTGTCTTTTAATTTTTCCGACAAGTTGTCGTAAGAATAGGGATCAGCATTAAATTATTTTTTCAAAAAGCTATAAAAATTCAAAATCGAATAAAAATTCGCCAAGAAATAACAAATGCCCCAGACCACTTTTGTGCCAAAAAAAACTAGGTCGTGAAATTTGATAGCATTTTTTGCAACTTCGAGAAGTTGATTAGAGCCATAATTTTCTTTTTGCCTCTATACCTATAAGTAATCAGATATGAAGTATAGTTTTATTACCACGTTGTTAACCTATTGCGCATTGAGACCAAAAATGGGAATTTTTTGTTAAAATTTTGAAAGCTCCTTTTTGAAGTTTTAAAAAATTTTCTTTAACAAAATTTAAAAAAATGGACCTGTTTTTATTAAATGCATATAAGAGATTAACTGTGTGAATTTTTGTGGAAATCCCTATGCCAGAATTTTTTTGACAAGGATTTTATTTTTGCGGATTTCGAGAAAAATGGGATTTTTGTGAAATATTCTGTATATGTAATCCTTCTCAATTCTTTGTATCAAAAGTTAATCAGTTCTCTACTTATAATACTATATTTTATCTTAATAGCCTAGGGTTGCGGAAAAAAATAATGTGACCCCATCAACCCTTTTGGAATTGGGGTCACTTGCTATTTCTTTGCGAATTTTTATTCGATTTTGAATTTTTATAGCTTCTTGAAAAGATAATTTAATATTGATCCCGATTCTTACAGCAACTTGTCGGAAAAATTAAACTGTAGAACGAAATTTTCGTAAAATCTCAAAAAAGTCATATTTTCCCCATATAAACACACTTGAAATTTTCAATCGATTTCCGGCGCGACTTTTCTTTACCCGATTGTCCCCAAACTTCACATTTATTAGTTTTATATTGAAAGGTATCAAACTGGACACCGCCTATCCCCAAATTAGCATTTTCATTTATTAAGGACCACTCTAATGTACACATACTGTGTAGTTAAATGTTGCATTTACGATTTTTAACAGTGCATTTGTTTTATTAAAAAGTTTGCATTTTTTATGCAACAAGTAAAACTAAGAACTCATTTACAAACAAATAACAATTTCATGCTGCCTACTGCCTTTTGTTGTTGTTATTGTTGTTGTTATTGTTTGCATAAATTGTAAACAACCGAAAAAAAAAAATAATACGTTTGTAAATAGCTTACGTTACAGTTAGATGTATTTATTTTATTTCAGCACTTCCATTAGCGTCATTAGGAAACTTGGAGAAATGCGAAAAGTTTCATGTGCATGTTTGGTAGTCACTTTTGTTTTTCCTTTAATTTTGTTGCTGATATGACGGAAAACTTTTGAAAATAACCAGAACAACATTGAAAAACACATTAACTGAATAAGATACCTTTAGAAAAGGACACAATTTAGTCTCAAAACATATAAACTTGTAATGCCAAGGAATTATGATGAGAACTTTTTAAATAGAACAAAGTTTGTCTTCAAAAAATGGGCAAGACACTTAACAGGAGTAAAAATGTTTAATGTATGTGATAACTTTAGTTAATTTTTTTGATATTTTTTTACATTACAAAGTAATATAACTGCAAAATTATTTTTACACCAAAAAATGTTTAACAAAAAAAAAATATTTAGCAAATAAATTTAATAACAAAAAAAAACATGTTTTTTTATAAAAAAAAATTTTTTTTTACCATTAAAAATTTTGTATGACAAAAATAACGTAAATAAAAAATTTTTATTGACATGAAAAATTTGTCTATAACAAAAAAATTTTTTTTTACCAAAAATTTTTTTTACCAAAAAAAAATCTTTTTTTTACCTAATTACCAAAAAAACTTTTTTACTCTATTTTTTATACAAAAAATTTTATGAAAAAAAAAATTTTTTTATTTTTTATAGCAAAAAAAAATTTTTTTATTTTTTTCTACCAAAAAAAAATTTTTTTTTATACCAAAAAAAATTTAGATCCAAAAAAATTTTTTTACCAAACTTTTACGCCATTTTTTTTTATACAAAAAAATTTTATACAAAAAAAAATTTTTATACAAAAAAGTTTTATGGAAAAAAAAAAAAATGTTTTTTTATACCAAAAAATTTTTTATACCCTATACCACTATGTGGTTTGGTCCGTCCGTCCGTCCGTCCATCCGTCCGTCTGTGTGTCCATGTAAAGCTTGTAATCAAACTACAGGTCGCAAATATGTATATATTTTGATGAAATTTGGTATATAAGCTTCTATCAGCCATGGGATGAACGCTATTGAAATTGGTGAGAATCGGTCCATGTTCAGACCTAGCCCCCATACAAATGACCCCTATGAAATCGACATAAATTGCCATAAGTTCCAAATTATCATATAGATCTCAGTCAAATTGGGTTTGTATGTGTTTATTACATCCGTTAATCAGTAGTTCAAAAATACTCCCTGCAGGAAAATTCTTAGTCATAGGCCCCATATAGAGCTGCTTCCCGATCTTCACTTAAATCTATAAAAAAACAAAAATATTGCACAGATTTTTCTCAAATTTGGTTTGTATATAAGTATAAGTGACTTTACCAAATATGGTCAGGATCGGTCCATTTTTTGACCTAGTCCCCATTTAAATATAGTATCCGATATGAACTTTTTCATATCTGCCGCGAAAAAAATTAATAAAAATGCCACTCAAATTTGGTTTATGCATATTTGCTATATCCAATTAGTTGACCGAAGAGATAGGGTCTCTTAACCATGGTATAGGGTATCGTATAGTCGGGCTAGACCGACTATAATTTTCTTACTTGTTTATTTTGTTATAGCAAAAAAAAATTTTTTTTATTTTTTTCTACAAAAAAAAAATTTTTTTATACCACAAAAAATTTAGATCCAAAAAAATTTTTTTACCAAACTTTTACGCCATTTTTTGTTATACAAAAAAATTTTATACAAAAAAAATTTTTTTTTATACCAAAAAGAAATTTTTAATTTTTTATACACTTATTTAAAGGCACAAAAAATTCCATATTCAGAAGCCTGTATCTTTTGCAATTTTTAACCGATTGCAGAATGTTAAAATGGAAATGGAAGCTAGACATCTTGAGATATAAAAAATTCATGACAATGGTGGTTACTGAACTAAAGACCTTTTTTTTGAGCAATTTATAAAAATAAGTAAAAAAATGTGCTATTTTTTTGGTTCACTTGAAACAGTTTTTCGTGTTTTTTTAATTTATTTTACTTTATTTAAGAACTATTAGTAATGGTTACAACCCCCTTTATTTTTAATAACTTCAAATATACGGATTTTCATTGACAGATAAAGAGAATTTATGTAATCCAACGAAATTTGATTCCAAGCATCCTTAACGGCCTGAATTAGAGACTGCTTGTCAGCAAATTGTCTATCTCCTTCATAGACCTTACGAGATAACCAACCCCAGACATTTTCGATAATGTTTAGATCTTTCGAATACGGTGGCCAGTCAAGAGTATTAACATTTTGGCTTGCAATGAACTCCTTTACTACTCTGGCGTTGTGCATAGGGGCATTATCCTGTTGCAATATCCAAGATATGAGACCAAATAGTTCACTGAACTTCAGAAAAGCTGATTCCAATAACGTTTTATAGCTTGCACCAGTCATTTTTGCACTTTGAAATTCAAGATCGATGGTGCCTTAGTACGTAATAGCACCCCACACCATAACGCCGCCCTCATGGTTGTGATGTCGGTTCAAAAATCGCTTTTCTTTGCACAGATCATGGAAATAATAGTTGTAGCCACCCATCGAAATTAAACTTCTTATCATCCGTAAATACAACGGTTCTCCAGTCATTTACATGACCTCTTTGCTGCACAACCCATACCATGTAGTCTCTTGCGAATTGAAGCCGCTTTTCCTTACGAGGAGCATTAAGTGGCGGCTTTTTTTTATAATTTCAGGTATTTAAGATACTCACAGCTCTTAATTACTCTGACTGCTTGCACCCCAGCTTGGGCTCTTATTTTTGTCAAGGATAAGGCAGAATTAGAACCAATTCTAATGATTTTTCTCTTCTCATACGTAGATAAAGACAATGAAACCCTTCCTTTAAAATTTTTTCCCTGATGTACATAATTATCGACAACTGTTGGGCTTCGTCCAACTTTTTTAGCTATTGCGCGGTTCGAATATCCTTTAGAAGAGTAAATATCGATTTCAGTTTCTTCCGATAGATTTAAAATTTTTTGTTTAGCCATTTTGACTCGTAAAATGATTAAGATGTAATAAATTAAAATAAACAAACGCTCCCTACAAAAAATCATCGCTTACTTTAAAAATCATAAAAAAAGTAATAAAATGCCCTTATTCAAGTGAATCAAAAAAAATTTTTGGACTTTTTTATAAATTGCTCAAAAGGTGTTCTTTATTTCAGAAACCACTATTGCCGTGAATTTTTTATATCTCAAGATGTCAGCTTCCATTTCCATTTTAAAATTCTGCAATTGGTTAAAAATTGCAAAAGATACAGGCTGCTGGATATGGAATTTTTAGTGCCTTTAATTAAGTGAACCGGAGGTACCAAAAAAAATTTTTTTATACCAAAAATATTTTGATAGAAAAAATTTTTTTTACCAAATTTTTTTTTTAACAAAAAAAAAATTGTATTTACTCCAAAAAAATTTATTATATCAAAGATATTTTTTTTACGCTAAAACATTATTGGACAAGTTTTTAAAAAACATTTTTTTGGAAAATATTTTTTTACCAAAAAAAATTTTTACCAAAAAAATTTTTACCAAAAAATATTTTAGGTCAAAAAAATTTATAACAAAAAAAAAAATTTTAAAACACATTTTTTGCAAAATATTTTTAGCAAAAATATATTATTTTAGCAAAAAATTTTTTTAGCAAAAAATATTTTACGTTAAAAAAATTTGTACCAAAAAAATTTTTATACTTCAAAACAAAAAATTTTTTTTTATTATTTTTATAACAAAAATATTTTATTACTAAAACTTTTATACCGAAAAAAAATTATTATACCAAAAAAATTTTTTTTTATACCAAAATTTTTTTAAAAAAATTTTTTTATAAATTTTTTTTAAAAAAATTTTTTTATAAAAAATTTTGTTATAATAATTTTTTTTTATAATATAATAAAATTATAATATTTTTTATCCAAAAAAATTATATCACAAAAATTTTTGTTTAAAAAAGTATTTTATACCAAAAAAATAAAACTTTTGTAAAAAAATAGTTCACCTATATTTTTTGTAAACAAATTTTTTTACCCTCCAAACTACTGTGCAGAGGTTATATGTGTGTCAATTTGCCAATCCGTTTGTAACGCATCGAAAAATTAATATGCGACCCCATAAAGTATATATATCCTTTTAACAACTCGAGTCGATATACCGATGTACGTCTATCCTATCTGTCTCTCCGTCTGTCTGTTAAAATCATGCTCATTCACAAAATAAACCATTTGCCTGGGTAGATTTAGGATAATATTCTATGTCACATTGTCGCGCGGATTGGTATTTAAAAAACGTTAAATAGGACATCAATGTGCCAAGATATGGCCTAAAATATATAAAGACATCTCTTAAAATATTCTAAAAATTCAGTGAGTTTGTTGTAATA
Organism: Cordilura impudica; assembly: GCA_963682025.1. Taxonomy (NCBI): domain Eukaryota; kingdom Metazoa; phylum Arthropoda; class Insecta; order Diptera; family Scathophagidae; genus Cordilura; species Cordilura impudica. Next base: position 49,837,100 of record OY821518.1, read on the forward strand.
ATTTAGTATTAAGTTTATTAAAATTTTTGCTTTTGTGATGGAGCGTATCAAAGATTCGACTTGAAACTCTTACCTATTATTTTAATTCAATTATTTTTTTTTTTATCAAAATAGAGAATAGGGAGTTATTAAATGTTCTGCAAATTGAATTTAATATATAAAAAGTTTTCATATGCTCAACTACAACAAATCATAAGTGTTAATATGCAAATTTAAAAATAATTACCATTGTATCTTCGAAGTTATAAAAGTTTTTCCTTAAGAGTCTCTTAGTCATGTCAATGTTTAATAACAAAATGTCTTTTCATATTGTTAAGTAGAACATAACATCTGTATTAAAGTAACTTTTGAAATTATATTTAACTTTTGCTGTTGAAACTACAAGGGCGATAACATATATATGGAGTGAGCTTTTATTGAAGCTTGGATAATCTTAACAAACCTAGGCTGCAATTAACCCAATTCTCGTAATAGTATTCTGTCGCACACAAATACGAGTAATAATTATAATCGCACAGACAAATATTAAAAATATGCATTTTTTATTACAAGTGGCATATGAACAGCAGTAATATGTTGGTACTTATTGAATATGTTCAAATGAGTTTAATGGGAGAGCAGCATAATGTGGCAAAAATGCTTTGTCTTAATTGGCAGTAAACCAAAAAAGTAGTAATAGCAACAATTGTATGTTGTACGAGTAATAAAATTAACAAATAATAACAATAATGGGAAGTGTAACGAAGCAGAAGTATTATTTAAATTTGTTCTATATAAAGCGATGGCATATTAACGGCAAAACATTAAAATAAATGCTTTTTTAAAGCCTAAAATTAAGCTCGGGTCAGTTGTTTTAAACAATGGCAAAACAATGAGGAAAAATGCTTGGTATCGATACCTTTTTAAAAAAACACAATTTTTACGGGAAAAAAAGTTAATTATTCACTTTCATCAAAGACAGAAATTTGAAATATAAACATTGTTGAAAAATATGTTCATATTGTGTTCACTAGGGCGTGCCAATTTGTAGGGAGGCAAAAATCGCTCAAGTGACATAACATAAACAATTTTTTTACCAAAAATTTTTTTACGCCATTTTTTTATACAAAAAACGTTTATAAAAAATTTTTTTTTTATACCAAAAAAGTTTTTTAAAAGAAAAGAAAATTATATAAAAAAATTTTTTTTTGCACCAAAAAATTTTTATAACCAAAAAAATTTTTTTTATTACTTTTATAACAAAAATTTAATAAAACTTTTTTGTACCGAAAAAAAAATTATACCAAAACAAATTTCTTTTTATACCAAGGAAAATTTTTTATTAAAAAATTTTATAATAATTTTTTTTTTATAATAAAATTTAAAATTTTTTATACCAAAAATTTATGTGCCAAAAATTTTTGTTTAAAAAAGTTTTTTATACCAAAAAAAAAAAAGAAAACTTTTGTAAAAAAATTGTTCACTTATATTTTTTGTAAACAAATTTTTATACCCTCCAAACTACTGTGCAGAGGTTATATGTATGTCTGTTTGCCATTCCAACTTTTACTCTAGTCGATATAGCGATGTCCGTCTATCCTGTCTGTCTCTCCGTCGGTCTGTCTGTCTGTTGAACTCATGCTCATTTACAAAATAAACCATTTGCCTGGGTAGACTGAGGATAATATTCTATGTCACATTGTCGCGCCTACGTTAAGTAGGGCATAATTGTGCCAAGATATGTCCTAACATACAGATTAATTTTGGGGCAGTCACGCAGAGTCACGCATAGTCACGAAGTGATCTAAAAGTTATTTACCCTCTTCCGTTCGATCTCTTTGAATAGCATAATATAGTCAAGGCGTATGATTATTATTTATTAGCAGAGTAGAAGATACGAAACGTATGAGTGTTAATTTTAATATTAAATCAAACATAGTCAGCCCAATTCTAAACAAAAAATGGTGATTTTTTGAAATGTTTGTATGGGGAAACATTCAGGGGGTGTGCCACTGGCATGGGTTGCTTGGCCCTTCAAAGTTGGTGGGGGTCAATCATTCATTTTGACTCGATTGGGGCACTCTAAATGGGTCAAAGTTAGACAGACAGACAGACAGGTCAAAAGTCGGGACATCAGAATTCGTTTTAGAGGTATGGTTCCTCGGCCAAAGTTCCTTGTCACTTGGGCGATTTTTAAATCGACCCGCCCTAGTATTCACACTACATTTCACAATGAGACAATAATCTAACCCATAAAAACAAAGTTTTTATTAAAACTTTTTCTTTCCTTATTTATACGAGTTTTGAATCTCTCCGTAACTGTGCGTGACTTTGCGTGACTATTTTAAAATTAATCTTTGGTCACAACAAGTCTATGAACCAAGTTTCAGATGGATTGGATGAGGGAAAATGGGGTTTAAATCACTCCGTGACTGGGCGTGACTATCTTTAAGATAATATTTGGTGACAACTAGTCTGTGGACCAAGTTTCGGATTGATTGGATGAGGGGAAATGGGGTTTAAATCACTCCATGTCTGGGCATGACTATCTTTAAGATAATATTTGGTGACAACTAGTCTGTGGACCAAGTTTCAGATTGATTGGATGAGGGGAAATGGGGTTTAAATCACTCCATGTCTGGGCGTGACTATCTTTAAGATAATATTTGGCCACAACAAGTCTATGGACAAAGTTTTAGATTGAGTTGATGTGGGGAAATTGGGTTAAATCTCTCCGTGACTGTGCGTGGCTATGTCAAAGTTAATATTTTTTTGACACCAAGTCTATCGACCGAGTTTCAGATCGATCGGATAAGGGGAAATGGGTTTTAAAACACTCCGTGACAGTGCATGACTATGCGTGACTACCCCAAAATTAATCTATAGTCACAACAAGACTATGGGCCAAGTTTCAGATCAATTTGATGAGGGGGAAAGGGGTTGCCCCATGGTAGACTGAGAGACAGACAGACAGAGAGTATGGCTTGAGAAAGAGTTTCAAAACTGTTTGAAAAAAAATTTTGTTAATCGTCCCGAAAAAGAACTTTATCGGTGCTTCACTTTTTGCACCATTAGTAAACAGTAGAGTGGTCCTTATAAATGAAAAAGCGATTTTGGGGATAGGCGGGGTCCAGTTTGTTACATTTCAATATAAAACTAATAAATGTGAAGTTTGGGGACAATCGCATAAAGAAAAGTCGCGCCGGAAATCGAACGAAAATTTCAAGTGTGTTTATATGGGGAAAATATGACTTTTTTGAGATTTTACGAAAATTTCATTCTATAGTTTAATTTTTCCGACAAGTTGTTGTAAGAATCGGGGTCAGTATTAAATTTTCTTTTTAAAAAATTCAAAATCGAATAAAAATTCGCCAAGAAATAGCAAATGCCCCAGAAAACAAATGTTTTAGTATTTCTGAAGAATTTTTATTATTTCCTCCATCGGCATGGGAATCTAATGAATATTTTAAAAAGAGTTGCAATATCTGCAAGGACTTATGTGTAGTAAATGATACTGCCGAAAGAGGAGTTAAATTCATAAAAGATTTTAATAACGTGTTGACAAATAATGAAGAAGAAAAACAGTGTTTACTCCAGATAGTAGAATCATACAAAAAATAAAATCTTTCCTGTACAAAGTCAAATTTAATTTAACAATGTTGAGCTATAGCTCAAAAATGTTCTTATTTTATTTGGAAACATATAGATAGTTTTTAAAAATAATATAATTTTATAATAAAATTGGTTAAAAGTTGTTTAAATTTATATTCACGAGCAATAAGCAGACAATTGCACCAGAGATATATCACTATGGATAATTATGATTTCAGCAGCACTGAAGGGTTAAATAAAAAGAAAAATTAAGCGAATTATATTTCTTAGATTCTAAAAACTGGTTCATCGAGTTTAATAGAAAAACTCGTTTTCGGTAATCTTTATTTAGAAATATCTTAAAAACAAAAGCTGGCCTTGGCAAATAATGGGTTAACGTTCTCGGATTTATCCCAAATTTTAGGAACGGAAGATATACATATTTGGTTATAATATATTAAGAAACGCTTTTAAAAACTCAACAGTAGTTGCAAAATATTTGAATTTTTTGGGGTCATATGTGACCCCAAATTCAAAGGGGTTAATGGGGTCATATTTTTTTTTCTGAAACCCTAGGGTATTAAGATATAATGTAGAATTTAAAAGTAGAGAACTGATTAATTTTTGATATAAAAAATTTAGAAATATTAAATAGACTGAATATTTCACAAAAATCCTATTTTCCTCGAAATCCCCAAAAATAAAATCCTTAACAAAAAAATTCTGGAATAGGGATTTACCCAAAAAATCACACAGTTAATCTATGACATGCATTTAATGAAACCTTAAAGTGCCAGATCCATTTTTTTAAATTTTGTTTAAGAACATTTTTTAAAACTTGAAAAAGGAGTTTTCAAAATTTTATCAGAAAAATTTCACATTTTCGATCTCAATGCGCAATAGGTTAGCAACGTGGTAATGAAACAATACTTCATATATAATTACTTGCAAATATAGAAACAAAAAAAAAAAAAAAAACAAAATTATGGCTTTAATCAATTTCTCAAAGTTGAAAAAAATGCTATCAAATTTTTCGACCTAGTTTTTTTTTTGCCACAAAAGTAGTCTGGGGCATTTGCCATTTCTTGGCGAATTTTTATTCGATTTTGAGTTTTTTTGCTTTTTGAATAGATAATTTAATAGTGATTCCGATTCTTATAACAACTGATCAGAAAAATTAAACTATAGAACGAAATTTTCGGCGCGACCTTTCTTTATCCGATTGTCCACAAACTTCACATTTATTAGTTTTATACTGAAAGGTAACAAACTGGACCCCGCCTATCCTCAAAATCGCAATTTGAAAAATGTCCATATAACGTAGGACCACTCTAGTAAACAGTGCCTTGCCAATGCTTTATGTTTGCTTGAAAAAGTATCCGTATACTTGAAGAAACAAGATCTACAAATTAAAACAAATTTGAATAGAATATTTTCAGTTATGAACTTGACACGTAGGAAATCTTTTTCCAAAACTTACAGAACGTTTCTCTTTAATTTTTTATTTTTTTTTTGCTTCACCAAGCTCAAAACGCAGTATGACAGAAAAAGTACTCGTACATTTACAATTAGGAGAATTCCGCAAATTATTCAACGACTTGTGCGTCTGTTACATCGGTTTTATTTTAGTAGAAGACAAATTTGTTTGCATAAAATTGATTTGGCTTAATTTCATTATGGAAACTTTATTTTGGGATGAGTCCCAAAATAATCTTAAAGCTTATCTTGAAGGTTAGAAATCTATAATATTAATAGGCGAGGCGACTTGTTGTTACCGATGTTTTGTTCTACCATTTTATCCCGGTTTTGACCAAAATTATATTATTTGAAAGGTATTTCATTGTAGCTGTTCAGATTTTTTAATTTTTTCCTTTATTTTGAGTAAATTGCATTTAAAGTTACAACTAACACTTACATAAAATAATACATATGCTATATGTGTGTTTACTAAATTTGTTGATGTGCTTGTTAATGAGTTTGTTATCTTCATTCACAATAATAATAAACCAAAAATGTGTTGGTTTGTGAATTGGCTAAGTTGAGAAATAAAGTTGCATAGAAATTGCACTCGAATTTCGAACGCTGGAATCTGCTAGTGAAGGTAATTGTTTTCATAAAATATAGCTCGGAGCATAGGCGGAAGCCAGTGTCGTACGTCCTCCAATGTAATGGTGCAGTTTTGTAGAGAATTGTTTAATTTAAAGAAATGAAGTATAATTCTTTTTTAAAAATTCTTTGTTTTTATAAATAACGTGGTAAATTTACCTAAACGAAACTCTGGAGTAACTGCCTCACATTGTCATGTATTTCCATGGTCCAGGTAGATAATTTATTTTTATCATATCTATTTGATGTGAGTATCTATATTTGAAAAACATAGTATATCAACATTAATTTTGAAAATAAATAAATAATTGGATCACAAAATTAGATAATAATCAGGTTTTTATGATGGCATTTCAGTGTATTAAGTTTTTCTTGGCCAAAGAAAAGGTGAGCTTTATCGACCTTTGTGTTCTGGTTGCAAACAAATTAAAGGTGGGGATGTATTTTTTGATTTAATGAATAAAATTTGGATAATATTGTATACTGTTGAACAAAGTAATAAATCTATAATATTAATAGGCTAGGCGATTTCTTGTGACCGATGTTTTGTTCTACCGTTTTATCCCAATTTTAACCAAACGTATATTATTTAAAAGGTATTTCTTTTTGGCCGTTTTGCAGACTTACAGATTTTTTAATTTTTTCCTTTATTTTGAGTAAATTGCATTTAAAATTGCTACTAACACATAAATATATAAAATTATACAATGCTATGTGTGTGTTTATTAAATTTGTTAATGTGTTTGTAATAAAAATGAGTTTGTTTTTTTGTGTTGATTTTTAAATTAGCTATAATTGATTAGCATAGCTTTAGGGTCTTTGTTTAATAAAAACAAAAAATATAATTTCGGTTTAAGGTCATCTGTTGTTAAAAGATTCTCTTTGTTAGAAGAAAATTTTTGTTAAAATTAATAAAAACAAGTTTTTAAAATTTTTAAACAATTTTTTATGACAATATTCTTTTCCAATATATTTCTATCAACTTTGTTGATCATCATCAGGGATTATCTGATAAACAACAATAAAAATAAAAACACAAATAATTTTGAACTGATCATTAACAAAAAACATTAAAAACATTTAAAAATTATATTTACTTTAAAACAAATTTTTAATTTGTTTGAGTTACAACTTCTTTTCACACAGAGTAATTGTCAACTAACTTTTGATTTAATCGTTTGTGTTTGTCAACCGTATGTCTGTAGATCTTAGCGACAACAGGTCAACAAAAATCTAAATTATCAACAAAATAAAATTTCCTAGAATTTGCACTCGAATTTCGAGGGCTGGAATCTACTAGTTTTATATAAAAAGTCGCAAGAAATTTCATTTTAGTAGTTCAAAAAAGCACGATATAAAATGGTGAATACTTTTAGGCCCATGTGTTTTAAGAAACTGAAGAAGCTCGAAATAAAGACTATAGAAGGTATAGACAAATGTTCTCCACAAAGTGCAACAGAGTCGCAACAAATACTTATATCTTCTATCGCAATCTTGTATCGTCAGATCCTTGCATTACCAGCATAAGACGACCACCTCATAAACATGTTTTGGAACTAGATGATGTCATTAAAGATATAACGAAAGATGAATAAAAGTCTATATTTGCATAAACTTAAAAATATTTATCAGTCATTATATCGTTTATCTTGTTTCTGCTAGTTGTTTCATGGAAAAATATTGTTACTTAGAGCTTTAAGACGAATTACAAAACTTTTTAGTTTGTTTCAAAAACAAAATTTTTAAATGAAAAACTTTTTTGGATTATATAGTTGGTGGGCGTGGCATATTTCTGTAAAATTTTGCAAATATCTTTATTTCATATTACTGATAACTTAAGTCAAGTTACAGACTTTTAATGAAGAAACAAAAATTGGATCCAAAAATTCGTATTCGGGTATATGGGCTGTGAGCGATGGGCGTGGCCAATTTCCATTGAACTCTCCATTTATCTGAACTTCACAACGCTGTTGACTTGTGTCATGGTAAAGAAATAAAAAATTTTGGCGAAATAATCGTTTTGGGTTATATGGGCGCGGTGCGATGGGCTGATCCGTAAAACTCTCCACATATCTCAAGTTCTTAACACTGATAACTTGTGCTAAGTTTCATGACTTTTGGTAGAAAAATAAAAATTTGGGACGAAAAACCTTTTCGGCTTATATGGGCGTGGGCGATGGGCGTGGTCAATTTTGATGAAACTTAAAATCTCACTTAACTGAGTTGACAAAAGATTCTGGGTCAAATTTCAATGTTCTATGAGCTCTCGTTTAACTTTCTGCCAAAAAATGTATGAAGCGATCCCACTGTGCATCGTTCTGGTCGCCCCTTCATCCTAACTAAGCGTGCAATGCGAACAATTTTGGCGGCAATATAACATAATCACAGAATTACTGCTCCCATCTTTGTTCTAAAATCAAAGAATCCTTAGCAAAGACATCCTTGAAGAGGTCGTTCGCAATATATTTAAAAAATCTGACTATCATGGTTGTGTAGCATGTAGAAAGCCATTCATTTCCGATATGAATAAAAAAACGAATGGACTTTGCAAATGAATATGTAAACAAGGCTCCAGATTTTTGGGAAGCAAATTTAAATTTTTGTCATTTAAGGTAAATGTTAGTTTGGTAAAAAAGGAGAACTGCCTTAAATAAAGAAAATCTTTTACCAACGGATCAAAGTGGATACATAAACATTTTAAAACAAAATTTAAAAGAAAGATTTTTTGTTCCAACAGGATAATGATCTAAAACATACGGCGCGCTATGTCAAGCTGTGGTTGTTCTAAAATGCAAAAAAATCAATTAAAATCACCACCCCAATCACTCCATATTAATCCTATAGAACATTTGTGGGATTTGCTGCAGAATTCGAAGGCATAAAAAACTTCAAAATATGTGTTAAAAAATGTCATATTGGATGAGTGGGGTAAAAGAAGTAAAGTTGGTTAAGTATATGCCAAATTGTTTCATATAGGTCCTAAAGATAAAAGATATCCCACAAGTTACTAACTTAAGCAACAATTTATGTAAATTTAGTTTTTTTTGTATAATATTTCAAATGTACGAAGACTTTTTCTTACGAACTTTTTTTTTTTTTTATTAATTTTTGCGTTTTTACCTGCATAATTTAGAAATGAAAAATAAAAGCCAAACTCATACACCAATAATTTTTTTTATTATTTCTCTTAATTTCATCTTACCTGTAAGTGATGCATTTAAAATCTGTTTGTGAGATTTATAGCTCATTTTTTTTCTCCACTAAAATTCGTTCTGCCTGCCCATTTCAAATTTTGTATACAGTTTGCAAATTGTGGACAACATTTTTGATATTGCGGCAAAATTTATTTTCTTATTGTTACCAAAAGATTTTATTTAAAGGTAGATCAAAAAAAAATAAAAATAATAAAATAACTATTTTAACTAGCAGATCCCAGCCCTCGAAATTCGAGTACAAATTCTAGGAAATTTTATTTTTTCAATTAATAAAGACCCTAAAGGTATTCTGCACAATTATATCAAATTCACAATTCAACGCTTTTTATTGTCGTTATTGGTTTATGCCCAAAATTATTTTATAATTCAACACAGGGCTTTTTGCAAATATATAAACAAATTTACTTAACACACACACACATCATTGTATAATTTTATGCATGTTACTCCAAAAAAATATTAAAATGTAAAAATCTGTAAATCTGGCGGACAGTTAAAAAAAACTTTGGACAAAATAGAATTAAAACTGGCAAACTTACATCGGTCACAAACGATTACCTTGCCTATAAACATTATTGATGCCTGCTTGTCTTAAAATCATCCCTATTCCTCTAATAATAGTATAATTTATGTTTTAATTTGGAATTTAGTGGGGAACATTATTCCCTAGAAATCTTCCCTACAAAGTTTGTTTGTATTATTTTGAAAAACAATAATGATGTAAGACTTTGGCTCATAATGTATATGTAACAAATAATTTGAATGATTATATATACTAGCAGATCCCAGACCTCGAATTTGAGTGCAAACTCTACAATATTTTATTTTTTCATTTGATAAATTTTTTTATAGCACCCTAAAGGTATGCTAATCGAAATTAGCCAATTCACAATTCAACACTTTTTATTGTCATTATTTTCGTTATTGATTTATGTCTATGTCCAAAATTATTTTTCAATTCAACACATGGCTTTTTGCGAACAAATCTAATAGACACACAGCATTGTATAATTATACTCCAAGAAATATAAAAATGTAAAAATCTGTAAATCTGGTGGACAGCTAAAGTAAAATACCTTTCAAATGAGCCATGTTTGGTGAAAATACGATTGAAACTGGCAAACATACATCGGTCACAGGAAATCGCCTTGCCTCTTAGTATTATACAAGCAGATTCCAACCCTTGAAATTCGAGATCCTAAAGGTATGCTAATCAATTTTAGCCAATTAACAATTCAGCATTTTCTAAATATTATTATTTATTGGTTTGTGCCCAAGACTATTTTTTAGTTCAACACAATTGTTATTATAAATGAAGAAAACAAACTAATTTTTTTTACAAACACATTAACAAATTTTATGAACACACACATAGCATTGCATAATTTTATGTATGTATTAGTAACAACTTTAAATGCAATTTACTCAAAATAAAGGAAAAAATTTTAAAATCTGTAAATCTGGTGAACAGCAAAAAAGAAATAAATTTCAAATAATATACGTTTGGTCAAAATTGGCATAAAACGGTAGAACAAAACATCAGTCACAGGAAATCGCCTAGTCCATTAATATTATAGATATATAAATAATGTGGGGTGTACTCCATGGCTGTCATTTCAAATTGTCATGCAAACATTATAATAGTTACGCTCATCACAAAGTCGCTTAAATGCTGATTTGGTGATCTGCTGATTATTTAACGCTGTACATAAACGTATGATTAGTAATAATTATTTATCGCTCATAAGTCGACGTATAAATTTTTGCGGGGAACATAAAATCGAAACCTAACAACATTCTGTCCCCTCTTTAGAAACTATTTCTTAGCTGGCCAGATTGAAAACATTCAAATTTTGACGGGACACATATATTCGCCTATATCCAGAAAACTAAGGACTGTAGAGCAAAATCTTTGAAATTTTGTCCCCTTTTAAAAAACTTTTTTTTTGGGGTTGCCAGATTTAAAAACATAAAATTTTAACGGTGAAAATAAAATCGATTAACATTTTGCCCTTTAACCAAACTACTTCATATGAACTGGACTATAGCTACATATTTTTTGGGCAAAATTCACGATATTAAAAGAAATATTTAAAGAAAATAATTTTTAAAGTGTTTTTAATTTTTCAACGGTTCGATAAGCGCGTTACCACTAACGTGTTACCAATATTGGGCCAAAACTCTATTTAATTATTTTTTAGTAATTTACTTCTATATTAAAACTTATTTAACTAATTGTTGTATTTTCTTATTTACTTCTAGGTAAGATTCTTAAGGAACTTAACTACTGAGTCGTAAACTTTGTGGTATGTTAAAAATAATCAAAAATACTTTTGCGAAATATCCAAATACCAAAATGTTGTTACACACTAATCGGTTGATAAACCTTTGAAACTAGATACATGCTAGGGTAGTAAAATTGCAATTATAGTTTTTAATTTTTTGATATTGATTCCTTTACAAAGGGTTTGATTTTTCAAATAATAAAATATTGTTGCTTGTCCTTCAATATCTCTGTCGGTGTCAAAAAAAAAAAAAAAAGGAAGAGACTCTTGGCAATTTTATGTAATTTTTTATTTCGGATGTCAATAATGTTTTCGAAACTTTATCCATTTTTAGAATCTATTTTTTTTAGCTTAAATTAGTTTTATTCTGTGGTCGATGTATTGAACTTTTGTTTGTGGAACAAAACACTTAACTAATAAAGCTAGAAGGATGGGTAGGTTGTCCATTATTCGGATTTTAACTTTGGCTGCGGTAAAATTGTAAAATGTTTATAAAAAATCTACGATTAATCGATCAAACAGCAAATAAAAATAGAAAATTCAAAATATTCCAGAATTTTTTTTCCCTAAATTTAAAAACAATTAAATAAATAAACTTCTTATTTCTTATTGGTTGCGTCTACAGGCCAAGGAATAATATTGATTTCACACATTTTTATACAATTTTGGGGAATATCACATCATTATATAGTGATGTTTTAATAGCTGGGGACTTTAACTCTAATCTGCTAACGTGTTTAACCATCAATATGAAATCATTTGATCTTGTTTCTGCAAATTCTCTAACGCCAACACATTTTACATCATCCAATAATACTTTGCTCGACCTATTTTTTGTGTCCAATGAAGAAAAAATTTTATTATATGACCAGTTGCCCGCATCGTGGTTTTCTAGGCACGATCTGATATTCCTAATTTTTGACATTCCACTTGAAACTTCTACTGAAAAAATCCAATTTCGTAAGTTGAAATGTATAAACTATCTCACTCTTGAAGAAGAGTTTGTCAAAATCGACTGGGATTGCATTTTTCATGTGATGTCGGTTAATAATCAATTGGCTTTTTTGGAACAAAACATAACAACTTTATTTAGTTCAATAGTGCCACTGCAAAACGCAAGAAAAATTGTTACCAAAACCATAAGAAAAGTCAAAATACTATGCCAACAAATTTTCAAATTCAATTTCTACAAAAAATAAATGGAAAACCATTAAAGAAATTGGAATAGTTAATACTAAAAATAATCACGTTAATATCATATCAGATCCAGATGTTATAAATAAAAAAAATTGTTAATATACCCATGTCTCAAGCGGACCATAGTTATTATATTAACTATCATGCTGCCAATCTTCCGCATAGCCTATTCAATTTCGAAAGTGTAAGTCCGTTAGATGTACTCAAAAGGTGTCTATCCTTATAATCAAACACTACAGGCATTGATGGTATCCAGCCCTCTTTTATAAAAATTATTCTTCCGTTGCTAGTACCAATAATTACAAATATATTCAATAAAATAATTATGACAAGCACTTATCCACTAAGATGGAGGCAGGCTAAAATTCTTCCAATACCAAAGTCACCCATTGTGTATCGGCCCATAGCCATATTGCCATATTGCATTTGAAAAACTTCTTCTAGATAACTTATTACATTAATCATCATAATTTGTTGACCGATAAACAATCTGGATTTCGAACCAAATATAGTAGCATTACTGCTCTTACCGATGTTGGTGTTGTTGGATCATTCAAAGGCTTTTGATACCGTTGACTAACCATATTGATTCAAAAATTAGAAAAAATCATGAATTTTTCCTCAACATCTACCAAATTAATTGGGTCATATCTAAAGGATCGAGTGCAGTGTGTTGAAATAAAACCATTAACACTAGATTTACCCTACCAGTCAAAATGACTGGTTTTACCTTTTATTTCATAAATATTTACTATGTATATTTATTTTTTTTCGAAACTATTATATGACTTTTATAACAACAATTAAATACAAATAATTTGATAAGTTAATTTGATTTTGTGTTCATAACAAAAATTTTTTTTTTTGTTTTTGGTACTTATACCGAAACCAGTCATTTTGACCTGGTACACGTTTTTGTAGTTCTATGTGCAAATGCTTTATATTCTTCACTTTTAGGAAATTCCCTTGTTTGGAAAATGGCGTGTAAAGAAAAATGTTTGCACATCCCTGGTAAAATAGTATTGTATAACAGCATATTTTTCAAATTTCATATTTTTCGGGGATCTCCCTATTTATTTTTTTTATCAAGAATTTCGTAGGAAACTGTTATAAACCATTTATTCATTGAGTTCTGTTCTGTTCAGTAAGAAATAATTTTCATTGAGTTCTGTTCTGTTCAGTAAGAAATAATTTTATTACTTTTGCTACATACAAATTGCTCATAATGGAAAAACGAAAAATTTTGAAATTGGAAGAAATACAAGATATACTTTTGGATCTATCAGACGTTGATGGTGGTGATAGCGAATATGAGTTTTTGGGATGCGACAGTGATACGGATGATGATGGTAATCAAAGTGTTCATATTGAAAGCAGTGATAACGAGGAATTTGATGAAAATGTTGGAGGCGAATCGAGTGACGAAGAAGACAACATAAGACAACAGCATAATACGCAAAAACGAAGATGTATGCGGCTTTCCTCGAGTTCTGAAGAGGAAAATACACAAAATATGCAAATTGAAGTTTCTGCTGATGGAACAATTTGGAAAAAAATACAAGAAGGGGGTGCCGTTGGAAGGTTACCAAGTCATTGCATTTTCAAAGATTTACCTGGGCCTACAGCACATGCTAGAAGAAATATTATGGAAGAAGAGATAAGCAGTGCCTTCTTACTATTGATTGATCATCATATATTAGAACATATTAGAAATTGCACTGAAATAGAAGCCTCTCGAGTTTTAGGTAAGAAGTGGACCCTTTCGCAGGAAAAACTGAAGGCTTTTATTGGAATATTGTATGGCCGTGGTGCATACGAAGCAAAAGGTTTGAAATTATCATATTTATGGAACAAAAAGTGGGGTCCTGATTTTTTTTCCGAAAATATGAGCAGGAATGACTTTACGGAAATTTTACGTTTTATTCGCTTTGATAAAAGAAATGAGAGGAGTCAGCGCTTGCAAACGGATAAATTTGCGCTGGTATCAACTGTTTGGGATAAATTTATCGAGAATAGTCAAAACGCTTTCAAACCAGGAGCATTTATCACAGTAGATGAGCAACTGTTTCCAACGAAGGCTAGATGTCGATTTACCCAGTATATGCCAAACAAACCCGACAAATTTGGGATAAAATTCTGGCTGGCTTCTGATGTTGAAACGAAGTATGTTATAAATGGCTTTCCCTATTTAGGAAAAGACGAAAAACGAAATTCGTCAACTCCTCTCAGTGAATTTGTTGTAACAAGACTACTAGAACCTTATATCATGAAAGGAAGGTGTGTGACAACCGACAATTTTTTTACCAGCCTCCCCCTGGCTTCAAAATTATTAGCTAAAAATACTGCATTGGTTGGTACAGTACGTTGCAACAAACGGGAGCTTCCAAAAATTTGCAAAGAAAAAAAAGATGGTATGGAACGTTTTTCAACGCATCTATATGAAACAAATGAATGCACACTTACTGTTTATAAGAGTAAGCCTAACAAAAAGGTTGTTTTATTGAGTACTAAACACAAAGGCGTCACAATTGATACCAGTTCCAAGAAACTACCTGAGACTATATCTTTTTACAATAAAACCAAATTCGGTGTTGATGTAACTGATCAAATGGCAAGAAAGTATAGTGTGAAATCAGGATCCAGAAGGTGGCCACTTCAAGTATTTTTCAATATTTTAGATTTGGCCGGCATCAATTCCTGGATTTTGTATAGAAGTATAACAGGAAAAAATATTTCTAGGAAAGACTTTTTGTTTCGATTAGCTGAAGAGCTCACATCTGAATATAAGTCATCAAGACAAGGGAGGGCAAGTGAAATTCTCCGTCCAGCAACCCAGAATCCCCGGCCAGTACGTAAATGGTGCCAAATAGGACTTTGTAATAACAACAAGACAACTACAAATTGTGACATCTGTAAGAAATATGTGTGCGGAAAATGCGTGGAAAAAAAAGTTAGTATTTGTAAAGCATGTAAACATGATCATTCTGAATAAAACTGGAATATAATTGATGAGTTTTTATATTTTTATTTTTTATGGGGGTACGAACTTATGCCTCAAACTGAAACGGAAGTTATGCCCCAATTTTTTTTTTGACATTACTTATTTGCCCTGTGACATAAATTGATTTTTGGGATATAATTTCATATTTTTTTGGGCATATTTCATAAATAACCGAGATATTAAACCCCTAAATTTTTAATTTCAATGTTATCAATGCGGGGGGCCTTGCCCCTCACACCCCCCGCTTATTGGAAAAACAACCCTTGCTTCGCCTTAGAACCAATTTTTATATATCTCATCAATTCTCTCAAACGATAAAGCATTATAATATAAATGAATAGAACTTGTCATATACAGTCAAATTGACTGGTTGTGGTATAAATAGGTATGTAAATTTGTTGGTATATCTAGTGTTAACAACCTCAGCCTTTCTTCCCATTATCAGGGCTTCATTCTCGGTCCTCTCCTCTTTTTCAACTATGAAAATGATCTTCCTGAACAGTTGCTCCACTGTAACATTAGAATATATGCTGATGATGTCCAATTGCACATAAGCAACAAACAAGGAAACATTGAACAATGTACTGCGAAATTAAATGATGACCTGCAGCGTGTTCCTCTCTGGGCGGATGTGAATGTTTTAAGTTTAAATCCTAAAAATCCAAATATAACGTTATACATAAAAGCACAAAGAAAATTATTGAAAGTCCCATTGTTTGTATTAACAACCAACAAATTTAAATTGTTAATAAAGCAAAAAATCTTGGTATCAGATCACTTGGTCAGATCATGTAATAGCTGCCTGTGGCAAAACATACGGGATGCTCAGAACACGCAATATTACACACCAATAAAAATAAGGTTACTACTTTCTAAAACTTATCTGATACCTACAGTGTTGCCATAATTTGAAAATGAAAAGATGCTAAATTGCAAAAAAAAAAAGATGCTAAAACGTACTGGAGTCAAAATAAAAGATGCTAAATTTTTTTTTTAAATTTCATTACCTTTTGATTGAAAAATTAAGTACTTATTAATTAATTCTTTGGGTTTTAAATGGAAAAAAGACTATAAAACATAAGTTTCGATTTATATTTTCAAAATTTTAAATAAAATAATTTTGAATTTTATCTGTAATTTTTTTAAACATCAAACTGAATTTTTTTTAATTTTAAATTAAATATTTTTAATTTTAGAGAGATTTGTTTTTAATTTCATATATAACAAAATTTTCATTATCAAATGATACGAGTATATTATAGTAATTGGTTTATGGAAGCTAATATTTCTGTGATGTCTTCATCTTTAAGTTCTTCTTGGCTCTGAAATTTTTCTGACGATCGACTTTTATCAACGACATTGCTCGGTATATTGTAAGTGTAACAGCACCCATTTTTCAATTTCAAACCTTCTTTTATACGCATTACAGAACATAACAACTCGGTTTTTATTGTGTTGAAAAGTTTGCTTTTAACTAAAGCAATTAAACTAAATGAACGTTGAACTCCAATAAAAACTAATAAAGACAATACAAATGTGGATAACTTTTTAAATGGACTTTCACCAATAGAATTTTTGTCAACTTCAATCCATAAGGAGGATGTATTCACTGCTGTATCCCAATATTATTTTGTGATATACATAACTCAATTGGATTTGAATTTTTTCTGTTTCAGATGATCTAAATTTAAATTCTTCTAATATATTGGTTATCGGTTTTTTTTCCCGGTTTAATGTGTTTTGTATTGAAAATTTTGTCATTTTTTTTAATGCAATTATATTTTTTGGCAATCGCCTTTTTAATTCATAAAAAACTGTTGTACTTGTTTTCATTCTTCTATTTCAAAATGTTTTGTTATATTTGTTGAAAGAAACGAGCAGAGTGGTAAAAAGAGTGGTACACAAATTTCTCGTATTACACTTTGAGAAATTAAAACATATCAATACCATTAAAATTAAAATCACATATTCAAAAATAATGAAAAAAAAAAAATAAAAAAAAAAGATGCTAAAAGCAACTTTTTATTAACAAAAGATGCTAAGTTACAATCTAGCATGTTTTCATAAATTTTGGATGCTAAGCGACAAAAGAAGTTGCTAATCTAGCAACTAAAATGCTAAAATGGTAACACTGGGTACCTACTCTTACATTGCAAGATACATATGTTTATGGTCTCAGTAATTATAGAACTAATGGAGATTGCCCCAATATAACTCTTTACTTTAAGAGAATATTTGGTGCGTTGATCGAAGACCTGCTAAAAATAAGAACTTTAATATTTCTTCATAATATAATATAATAACACGAAAGCCATGTCATCTTTTTAATCGTTTGAGATTAATTAACTCAGAAGAAATAGAAATTTAGTTCAATTTAGTTATCGTACATTGATATCCGAATGGCAATTTTTATACCCTATACCACTATGTGGTTTGGGTATAATGACTTTGTGCTGCTGTTTGTAACTACCAAAAGTATTTGACCTAGACCCATCTTTTATTATACTGATCAACTGAGAATCACTTTCTGAGTCGTTTTAGCGATGTCCGTCCGTCCGTCCGTCCGTCTGTGTATCCATGTAAACCTTGTAATCAAACTACAGGTCGCAAATATGAACATATTTTGATGAAATTTGGTATATAAGCTTCCACCGATCATAGGATAAACGATATAGAAATTGGCAAAAAGCGGTCCATGTTCAGACCTATTGTGATGATGTTACACACATCTTCATTTATCTTTATTTATTTCATTTATTCATCTTTATTTGCTTATTTTTGTTTACTATATGCACATGCACATATTTATTTGTAATTATTTGTTTACATTTATTTATTTTTTTTTGCATATCTTTTCTTTTCATTCAACACATACCACAAAGTACACTAACCTTGGGTAAAGGGTTGAATTACAAAACAATAAATTATTGTGTAATTAAATATCACTGGAATGCAAAATGACAAATTTGTGAAAATTCAAATTGTGTCAATAACCCATGACAAATAGGAATGTCACTCAAATT
This sequence comes from Cordilura impudica, assembly GCA_963682025.1. Taxonomy (NCBI): domain Eukaryota; kingdom Metazoa; phylum Arthropoda; class Insecta; order Diptera; family Scathophagidae; genus Cordilura; species Cordilura impudica. The sequence continues at coordinate 49,855,497 of OY821518.1, forward strand.
TTGAGGGCAAAAATTTAAATTGATTATTGAACGTTTTCTGATTGGCTATTGAGTCCAACGTTCAAAAATCAATGAATTTGTAATATGCGAATGTAAAGAAAAGAGAAGACTATTATTTAAATTAAGTAAAAATATTAAATTATAATGATATAAAAGACCAGCATTTTAAAATAAATAATCAATTGTAATTCTGATTTAAAAGGGTTATAATTAAAACTAAACAGAGATTTTCTTTTTTTTTAGTGGCATATTCTGCCAAAGGGTTCAAACATTGGCATAATCTGCCTACGTGCTGTATAAAAAAAAAGTGCATCTAGCGTGCACGCGGGAACTGCTTTGAGGAAAGCACTTGACAAAATTCCTCCTGAGATTGGTCCGGTTCTCACCCAATCTTAGTGTCCATTTATACACCCTTCTTACACTTTATGGCGATCCTGCCAAGCTAACACTATATGGCGATCCTGCCCTCTCATACACTATATGGCGATCCTGCCAAGCTAACACTATATGGCGATCCTGCCCCCTCTTACACTATATGTCGATCCTGCCCCCATACATACACTATATTAAATTTAAATGCCACTATGTACGTAGATTGCTACAAGGCATACATTATATAACGGTCCAGCGTTTTTTATAATATTTGGTGATCCTAGCTGGCGTCCCACCTATACTATACTATGTAGTCGCCATACAAATGACCCCTATGAAATCGTCATAAATTGCCATAAGATCCACATTATCACATAGATCTTAGACAGATTGGGTTTGTATGTGTTTATTGTATCCATTAATCAGTAGTCCAAAAATAATCCCTATAGGACAATTCTTAGACATAGACCCCATATAGAGCTGCTTGCCGATCTTCACTTAAATCTATAAAAACACAAAAATATTGCACAGATTTTTCTCAAATTTCGGCTGTATATATTTTTTCAAAATATAAGTGACTTCACCAAATATGGTCAGGATCGGTCCATTTTGCGTCCATATAAATTTAGCACCCGGTATAAACTTTTTCATATTTGCAGCCAAAAAAAATTAATAACAGTTGCGCTCAAATGGTTTATGCTTATTTTCTATATCCAATTAGTTGAGAAGAGATAGAGTCTCTAAACATCGTATAGGGTGTAGTATAGTCGGTCTAGACCGACTATAACTTTCTTGCTTGTTTATATCTGCAATACATCTTTGGAATATTATTCCTCTAACAATTAAAGAAACCATCAGCCCGTTAGAATTAAAAAAAAATAGTTGAATTTTATTCGTAGTATAGCAAACAAGATACTTTTGTGTTTTAAATAGTATTTATTATTATTATTATTTCAGCTCTATCTAGGAGCTAAACTATTAATTGATTGATTGATAAATTATTAATGAGTAATTGATTATAAAAGGTTCTTCTTTATATACATATTTTCAACCTATATTAACAACAACAATGTGTTACCTGCACTTGGGTCAGCATAAACATAAGTGTGCCAGCGTAACAACAACATACAATAAGAATATACGCAGTCATACAATGTTTTGCAAATGCAGTGGTCAACAATATTGATATTTGTTATTTCCGCATTTGCAAACATTGTACGCTATGCAGTGTGGGTATTATACAGCACACTACGAAAGTCGTGTTACGCTACACCTTCCTTTTTTATAAGAATGTTCATATAACATTTTGTTCTATGGACATTCTTTTATTATTTGTACTGTTGGGTTTTTTTTTTTTTTTTTGTGGTTGTATCAAGTGCAAGTTTCACATTTTACAATAAATTTAATTTATTTTATTTACAAATATAGATTTAAAGAAAAGAATGCATATTGTTTATTTAATATTGTATAACTTAAGTCTATTCTTATGAACTATTTGTTCTTTATTTGTTTTCTTATCAACTATGGTTACATTATTTCTGAAATCTATTTTCTTAATTTTATATGGCCCTTTATATGCCATCTCTAACTTATGTCCTGCATCATTTCTTACTAAGACTAAATCTCCTATTTTAAAATTGTAATCTAATTTTGTTTTATCATAATTAATTTTTTGTTTTATTTTATTTATATCTAATAGTTTTTTAACTCTATCTATTGCTACTTCTAATCTAAATTTAATTTCCTTAGCATAATTATCTATATTATAAAGTGGTGCAACTCTATCTACTTCACTAAATTGTCTAAAATTGTTTGGAATTTTTCCAAAAATAAGTTCATAAGGGCAATAATCATGTACTGTAGATGGTGTAGTGTTAAAACAGTACGTGAAATATTTGAGCCATTCATCCCAGTCGTCTTTATCTACTGATATGTAGTTTCGTACGTATTCGTTAAAAGTCCGGTGACTTCTTTCTATCGTACCTAGTGTCTGGTGATGATGTGCTGTCGATGTGCGTTTATCTATCTTCAATAGGTTGCAAAGCTCTGTCAGTATAGAGTTCTTGTATTCTGTGCCCATATCCGAAATGAACGTCTTCATTGGACCGTATATAAGCACAAAATTTTCAAATATCGCTTTTGCGATCGTCTTAGCTGATTTATCTTTTATTGGTATTGTTACCAAGTATTTAGTTAAGTCACATATCATTGTGACTGCATATTCATTTCCATAAATTGACTTTGGAAATGGTCCAATTGTATCTACGTACACCGTATCAAAAGCCCTATTTGGTGTCTCCGTTATTGTCATTGGACTTTTTATATGTTTCTCCGTTTTAGCCAATTGACATTTATGGCATGTTTTCACATATTTGGCAATGTCTTTTGTCATATTTTTCCAGTAATAGTATCTCCTGATCTTCTCAGTGGTTCTATATATCCCACAATGTCCTCCTTCTATAGGATCATCATGGTATTTCAGCATTATCTCACGTATTGCCTCTGCATTCGTGTTATCAATTTTAGTTACTTCGTTTAATAGCGCTATTCTGATTTTATTCAGTGTTTTATTGCCCATATTCTCAAATTCACTTATCGAGACAAATTCGAAAATCTTCTCATGTGGTGAAATTTGAATCTTATTAATATTTAGTTTACAGGCTATTCGTTCTAGCCTAGGGAAAAATTGTCCTAAGTCAATATTCCCTTTAGTAAACAAATCATCTATTCTTATGCTAGCATATATGGATTTTCCCTTTTTGATGTAACATCTGTTGGGTAAAATCTTTAATTTATAATATCTTTTGACGTCTATATTATTCAATGGTATATATACCTTGGGCTTATTATTATTATTGATATTTTGCTGATTTACTACTGGTTTACTAATTTTCTCTTCCTTAGTCATCGATCTTGTCGTGACCCTTAAAACGGATGAAATCTTGTCGTTAATATCCTTTAAGTCATTTATTGTAATGCGCGACAGTGCGTCGGCAACATAATTATCTTTTCCCCTGAGATATTCTACTGTGAAATCATATTCCTCCAGATCGAGTCTCATTCTCGTTAGCTTAGAACTTGGATTTTTCATGGAGAACAGGTATGAAAGTGGTCTATGGTCTGTTCGGACCAAAAAATGTTTTCCATATATATATGGTCTGAAATATGTGACAGCCCAGTGTATGGCAGTTAATTCCTGTTCAATGGTCGATTTGTTGCTTTCACCTTTAGTGAAAGTTTTAGATGCATAGGCCACAGGTAGGTGTCTACCTTCATGTTCCTGTGTTAAAACTGCACCGCAAGCATGCTTACTCGCATCTGTTGTTATGCAAAATTCCTTCGTAAAGTCTGGGTACTGAAGCAATGTTGGGCTCATTAATGCCTTCTTTAAGTATTTAAACGCGCACTCACAATCTTTTGTCCACTGAAATGGTACTCCCTTTTTGGATAGCCTTGTAAGGTGTCTGGAATATTCAGAAAAGTTTCTAATAAATCGGCGGTAATAGTTGCAAAACGCGACAAACCTTCGTGCGCTATCGGCGTCCGTAGGCGTCGGGTAATTTTCTATCACCGAATATTTACTATCATCTGGTAATATTCCTCTATCAGTACATTTGTGGCCAAGGTAGGTTACCTCTCTCACAAACAATGAACATTTTTGGGGGTGTAGTTTAAGATTGTGTTTACGGCAAAGATCGAATACATCCTTCAAATTTGAAAGCATATGTTTTTCAGAACATCCCAATACAACCAAGTCATCCATATATAGGAATGCTTGATTCGGCTTCAGACCACTGAAGGCTAATGTCATCATTCTTTGGAATGAATTCGGTGCTATTTTTAAGCCATATGGTAGTCTAGTAAATCTGTATGAACCATTGTTTGTTGAAAATGACGTCAAGTCTCGAGAGTTCTTTTCCAAACCAATTTGATGAAACCCGGACATCAAGTCCAAACAAGAAAAATATTTTGCTCTACCTAGTTGGTCTAGAATATCGTCTATTCTAGGCAACGGGAATTTATCTGATATTAGTTTTTTATTTATCTGCCTATAATCTATCACCAAGCGCCATCTTTTTTCATCTGTTCCGGGAAGTGATTTCTTTGGTACCAACAGAATTGGGCTATTGTATTCCGAAAATGATGGTTCGATTATCTTGTCATCTATTAGTTTTTCAACCTGTTTGTTTATTTCCTCCTTATGAGATTCTGGTATGCGATAATTTTTAATATACGTTGGTTGATTATCTTTTACTCTCAGTTTTTGTTCATAGAAATTGTTGGTAGTAATTGTTTCAGTCCCTAAGCCAAAAATATCATTGTATTCTAAACAAAGCTCAGTTAAAATTGTTCTGAACTGTTCAGGAAAGTTTCCCTTCAAAAGGTCCAAAACTTCAGATTTTCTTTGGCTATTTTTATGTGGTTTTTGTTTTACTATTTCATAGTCAGACATTTTCTCGGTTTTTATGTTATTTTGCCTAATTGTTACTATTTTATGTGTGGTATTTAAAAAACGAACCAATGCGTTATTTGATTTTACCAGTGTATTTGGTACAAAGACACCTGGTACGATTTCTTGATTTGGTATTAGTACATCGTCTTCAAGCTTCGGAAACCTGATTTGACGAATCACCTCTGACCTTGGTGGGAGTGTTATTCCATTGAAGCCGTTCGTAAGTGGAATTTCTATTACATGCGACAGATTGGGTGGTCGTAGTACGAGGTAATCATGGTTCCCATTGAAATCTAGTATACATTTATACTTCTTAAAAAAATCCATTCCAAGGATACCGTCGCAAGGTATTGGAAAATTATTTTGTACTACTTGGAAATCATGTGGTATCAAAAAACCTCTAAATTTTAGGTCAATAAATACATTACCTATTGAACGAATTTTACCCTGTCCTATTCCACTCAATGTGGTTGTTCTGTTTCTGTTAATTTGTGTTTGATAAAAATGTTTAGTTTTTATAACCGAAATGTCTGCTCCTGTATCTACCAACAGTGTTACCGTGTTGTTCGTGTCGTTAATTTTTATATTAACATAAAAACTTAAGCTGAGGTTAAGGTTGTATATGTAGTTGGTATTGTTATTATGATATATCTCAGAGGATTTTAGCAGTTTTCCGAATCATTTTCATGTGACTCTGCTGCTCTGACGTAATTTCTGTTACGTCTGTGGTTCTGATTTTGTTGAACCCTGTTGTGAATAGGTTTTTGTTGGGGTCTGCCGTTGTTACTGTTATTACTATTATTGCGTGGGTAATTGTACCTTCCACGATATTGTCTGTAGTTATTATTTCGGTTAAACTTCTGCCCGAAATACAATACGGCATTTTGTTGCCCTGTTGCTTCAGTGCAACTGTTTATGAATTTGCCAACGGCCTCATTCATGTTACTGAATTGGCCTGCTTCCATGATAAGTTTAACTTTATCGATGGTGCAATTTTTGGTTAGTGCCTTTACTGCAACCTGTGTTGAATATTTACATGCCAATTCGCATGGCAAACCATCTGATAAATAGGCATTTTCTAATGATTTCGTTAAATTCTCTATTTCACTGCAATAGTTATTGGCAGTTTTATTGTTTTGTCGGGTATTCATTATTTTTGCTGTCAATACCTCAACCGACTCGCCCTTTACTGAGTTTTTTAGTTTATGTATTATCTCAGTAATGGTTTGTTCATTACCTATTAAATTTCTTGCACTTCCCTTTAACTTTGTTTTTATTAAAGAGACTGCGATAGATTCGTGGTCACCTTTGATGGATTCTATTAACTGTAACGAGTCTATAAAGGAACGTAAATTTTCTGGTTTTCCATCAAATTCTATGATCAGCTTTGAAGCTGTGTTCAGAAAGTCAACGACTGTTTGTGTCATTTTTACTTCTGTACTTTCCAAAGAGGTTCCAATATTCTCTGAATTTTCAGTTTCTACTAAGAATTTTACCTCTTCGTGTAGTGTATCTGGTAATTTTACCTTAACACCCTTCTTAGATGATATAATCAGGATTCTAGTCTTGACATCTAAGAAAAAACTTTCAGCAGCTGTCCTATGTGGTGTCGTGAGTCTGTTATAATTAGCATTTAGCAAAACCCTGATTTGTTCTAACTTTTCGCATAAGATTCTAATATGTTTTATTATTGTTTCCTCTTTTGTGCTTCTATCTATATTTAAACATTTATAAGATTTGTCGAACTCCTCTTTGATTAGTCTCACCTTCTGAATTATTTCTTGCCAATCCATGGGAAAATTATTTAAATTTTGTTTAAGTCATTGGCTCTGCTCAAATATTTCTTTTTCAATTTCTTGGTGTTTAAGGCATAAATATGTAATGCAAAATTTAAGCTAATCAGTACGGTTATTATTAGTAAACAACACTCAATTAATTTTAGGTCGATTGAGTCTTCTTTTATTTCAACTTCATTAATAACATTTGCATTGGGATTCTCTATTTTTGATTGACGACCTCCCATTTTCTTTCGCTATTTATTTTGCATATTTTCCTATTATTTATTTCTATTAAATATTTTTCTGACTGCCTCAATAATTTAACCGAATCTTATATCTTGCTAATTATATATCTTCCCTAGTAATTCATTATTTTTATCAATAGCTTATACTATTTTACATGCATCAGTTTTATTTATGTATATATTTAATTTAAAAAAAAAATTTTTAATTTAATTTGTGTTTTTTTTTTCTCTCTTAAACAACATAATTACAAAAGTTATTTTTTTCTCTTTATATAATTGTATCAAGATTAAATAATAGCTTTTTATACAGAACAAATCAGATTAATTGAACTACATTCCTTTGTGGATTTTTATTTTTTTTTTTTTTTTTTATATCTCTTACAATTTTTTCCCTCTTATAAATTATTGTGTTTTCTAATTATTTGTTTTTGTTTATTTGTCAAGAGCGGTTAACGCTTTCTGACCTACGGGTGCATAACGGGATGCTCCACTTTTTTTTGTTTTTTTTTTTTTTTTTTTTTGTTTTTGATAAAACTAGGATGAACCTGTTAGGGGCATATTGATGTGTATATTGATATATACCAGAGGTCTTTTGATGTGTTTTTCCTTCTTTTTCTGCTGGCCCGTCCTTCTTCTATACTCTTCTATGGAGATAGGTTTTGGCCCTTCCGCCATTGATTTTAAGCTCCACTGTCTTTAGGCCAGACAGTATCTTCCTTCAACGCAGCTGATGGATCGTTGTGGCTGATCCACCAGGACAAAATTATTATGTGTTTTTTTTTTTTATTATTATTATATTCAGGATTGCTCAATTTAAGAGCATAATCCTTGAATTATATATATTTTCTGCAATGCTCATCTAAGGAGCACTGGCAGGATCGCCATATAGCAAACAAGATACTTTTGTGTTTTAAATAGTATTTATTATTATTATTATTTCAGCTCTATCTAGGAGCTAAACTATTAATTGATTGATTGATAAATTATTAATGAGTAATTGATTATAAAAGGTTCTTCTTTATATACATATTTTCAACCTATATTAACAACAACAATGTGTTACCTGCACTTGGGTCAGCATAAACATAAGTGTGCCAGCGTAACAACAACATACAATAAGAATATACGCAGTCATACAATGTTTTGCAAATGCAGTGGTCAACAATATTGATATTTGTTATTTCCGCATTTGCAAACATTGTACGCTATGCAGTGTGGGTATTATACAGCACACTACGAAAGTCGTGTTACGCTACAGTAGATAACTTTTTTTCAATAGAATATGTTTTATTATAATAGATTATTTGTTTATAAATTGCTAACAATATCATGTTTTTTTTCTAAAATAGTTAAAAATTTTATTTTGTATGTAATTGTTATTTTACTTGTTAATTTACGTTATAACACCGTAAGATTTCCACTTTGGTAGGCAAATGTTTTGTTGTAGAAGTTACAAAATAAATAAATAAATAAATAATAAATCTATAATATTAATAGGCCAGGCGATTTCATGTGACCGATGTTTTGTTCTACCGTTTTATCCCGATTTTGACCAAACGTATATTATCTGAAAGGTATTTCTTTTTAACCATTTTGCAGATTTGCAGATTTTTAAATTTTTTCCTTTATTTTGAGTAAATTGCATTTAAAGTTGCTACTAATACATACATAAAATTATACATATGCTATGTGTGTTTTATTAAATTTGATAATGTGTTTGCTAATGAGTTTGTTATATTCATTCACAGTAATAATAAACCATTAATGTGTTGGTTTGTGAATTGGCTAAGTTGAAAAATAAAGCTGCCTAGAAATTGCACTCGAATTTCGAGCGCTGGAATCTGCTAGTAAATATTAAAAACTTAAAATAAATTGAGATCAAGCAATGCATATTAAGTACGAAAATTATAGTTGGTCTAGACCGACTATACAATACCCTATACCATGCGTTTAGAGACCCTATTTCTAAGGTCCAACTAATTCGACAATTAAAAGTAACCAAATTGGAGTGACATTTATATTAATCTTTTGCCGTCGGATATGAAAAATTTCGTATCTGATGCTATATCTGTATGGGGACTAGGTCGAAACAGGGACCGATACTGACCATATTTGGTTAGGTCACTTAATTTTTGCAAAAACGTATACAAACTAAATTTAAGAAAAATCTGTGGGACATTTTTCTATTTTCATAAATTTAAGTGCATATCGCGAAGCAGCTGTATATGGGGGCTATGACTAAGAATTTTCCTATAGGTTATGGCCGATAGAATCTTATATACTAAACTTATCAAAATATATTTATATATCCGACTTGTAGTTTGATTTCAAGGTTTATATGGACACACAGACAGACGGATAGACGGACGGAGGGATGGACGGACATCACGAACTCGACTCAGAGAGTGATTTTGAGGCAATCGGTATCATAAAAGATGGTTTCTGGTCAAATATTTTAGGTAGTTACAAACATCAGCGCAAAGTCATTGTACGCTGACTACATAGTGTTGTGTGGTACGAGGGTGGATTAATAAGTCCGTGACTTTTCGAACTTTCCTCGCAGTTATATGAAATGCAACACTGCTCCCATCAAGTACCATCTCTTAATAGACTACTATAAAATTTTGAGCAAGTTCCATCATTTACTTTCCGTTTAACAGCTGTTCAAAACATACAACCTCGTCGTATGTTTTGAATTTGTGAATATCGAGTGCTCATTAAACATTATTTTTTGCGAAAAAAAACCGTCAATCAAACCAACGAAAAGCTTGATAAATACTATGGGGACTCTGCACCATCGATTTCAATGGTAAATATGTCGTTGTGGTCGCACAAAGACAAATGGCGCTGAATGTTCTGGATGGCCAATTGAGGTCAATACACCCGAAAATGTCGAAAAATTCCTCGATATGGTTTTGGGCGATCGAAGAGTAAAAGTGCGTGAGATTGTTGATGCCATAGGCATTTCATATGGCAGCATGGTTCCGATTTTAAATGATCAGTTGAGTTTAAGAAAGCTGTCTGCAAGATGGGTCCCGCAATTGACCATAAACGTAATCTGTGACAACTTCAAAATTCCATGAATTGGGCTACGGATTGGTACCACATCTGCCATATTCTCCGGATTTAGCACCCATTTCTCATTTCCCCTATTTCCCAATTGGCTCGGTGGAAAGAGATTTAGCTCCAACTATGAAATTATTGATCAAAAATGCCTATTTTATGGCCCTCAAAAAATCCTATTTTTTGTAAGGGATACAAAAATTGGAGAAACGTTGGACCAAGGGTATTGAGCTAAAAGGAGATTATGTTGAAAAGTATTTTTTTTTTTGAAAAAAAAAAAAAAAAAAAAGTGTTTCATTTTAAAAATCAAGGACTGATTGATCCGCCCTCGTATATTAAAGTGCTCAAAGTATTTAGCTATTATAAGTGAACCATTTTTTAACAACAATAGAGTGGAAACATTGTTGAAATACCACCAAACACAAAAATTACTTATTGATACCAGGCCAGTCGAAAATGACCTTTTAAGTGTGGAATAACTACAATATGAAAATATTGTAGCAGATCTTTTACATCTGCTTTTCAAACAAATGTGAGTAGCTGACCGCTTGTCGAACACATTGTAATTCGTCTCTTACATTTATAGTGACTTTAATATGTTAGTATGAAATTCTCTGATTATGTACATACTGTTCCATTGTAATGAAAGTCAATCGATAATGAAACTATATTGTTATGTTTTTTTTTTTTTTAATATTGCCTATTTTAACTGCAACAAAACAACAACATCAGAAAAAAAAATGTAAAGTTATGTAGCTCTGTTTTTGGTTAAACTGTGTCATTATTTCGCAGTTCATTTAAGCTGTTGTGCTGCTGGTAGCAAAGTTGTAGACTTCGAATTGTTGGTTATTGTTTTTCATTAGTTACGTTTAATGTAGCCTGACATTTTTGAGCAATATTGACTTTGGTTGGATAGCTGTTCATGTTACCATTTAGAGTAACCACAAAGTTCAATGATACACTTTTTTTGTGTGCAAAGTTTATGTTATAGTTTTGTTTGTTATTTTTTTCTTGTATTTAGTTTTAGTTGTAACGAACAATTGAAGATAAAGGTTAATTATAAGTGTGAAGTCATGACTTTTAAATTGAATTTCAATGTTTTGATTACATAAGATTTTCTCTTTTTGTTTGGTGTTAGCTTGAGAAAGTTATCAATGTCACAATATAATGTCTAGTGAAAAAGTTAATAAAAAAAAAAACTGAGATCTAAACAATATAAACATGGAAATATAATGAATGTTATGTTGTTTTCAGTGTTAAATTTTAGGCGATTTGTACGGCACGAAAAGTGGTTCTTTACCGCACTCCTCAAATATCTGAAGTTAAGTGTGATTGTGTGTCAAATAGGCGCGGGTACGAACCCCTTTACCGCTTTTTGTAGACATTTTATATAGCTCTAATTAATAATTATTACATTGTTTAATATATTCACTTGTTAAGTCTTAACGCTAGATACTGGTCTTATTAAAATGTGCAGCTAGTAGTTATGATTTTGTACATAGTATATACCTCCTTCGCCTTTACTAGACAAAATTGAAATTAATAAATTTAATATTATAATAAAAAACATGACTAACAATGACTAAACATAAATATTTTGTGGCGGTGGGAATGTGAAAATATATTTTATTGATATTTATACTCTATACGGCTATGTAACGATTTTATGCTGATGTTTGTAACTGCCAAAAATAACTGACCATGACCTAATTTTTGTTATACCAATTGCCTCGGAACCATCTATCTATCTGTTCGTCTGTGTGTCCATGCTAACCTTGTAATCAAACTAAAGGCCGACGATAGATATTGAAATAGGTGAAAATCATTGCATATTCAGACCTAGTCACCATACAAACGACCCCCTGTGAAATCGATATAAATTGCGCTAAGGTCCAAATTATCATAGAAATCTCGGTCAAATTTATTTTGTATGTGCTTATAGGACCATTTTTGATCTTAATGCTTATCTAAAGCTGATTTCCGATCTGCCCTAAAATCTAAATAAATAAAAGTATCGCATAGATTTTTTTTCTCAAATTCGGTTTGTATATGCTTTTCGAAAAATAAGTGACTTCAGAAAATATTGTCAGGATCCGTCAATTTTTCGACCTAGTCCCAATATATAAATAGCATCTGGTATAAGATTTCTCATATCAAACATATCAACAAACTTATAACAATGACACACAGGTTTGTTAATGTTTATTTTCTGTATTCAATTAGTGGACAAGAAGACCCTTTCCCTAAACTCCTGGTATAAGGTATCATATAGTCGGTCTACATTTGTTGATATAAATATTTGTGATGGTCTTCAGTTTAAACTTTGACACAAACGCTAAGGATTTTTAAACTAAATCGATGCTAATGTGAAGGTATATACATATCTACATTATAAAAACGATTTGACGTTGTGTTAAACGTGTTGTGGGTTATTAATGTGAGCGGTTAGACAAAAATGGGCGCGATCGGGCGAATGGGCGTGGCACACCAATACAAAGTATATATTTAATGCCATATATGGGCGGGAACGGACCAATGGGCGTGTCACGCCATATAAAGTGTATGTTTTTTTCATATAACTGATTCACTATAATAGAAAAAGCCTTGGGACTTTGCCAGAGTTCATAAGTTATTAATGCCCGAAAAATGGGAGGGATCGGGCCAATGGGCGTGTCACCACTTATACCAAAAAATGAACTACTATGAAAATGACAGTCTTGAAGCTTTTGACACGTACATTAGTTACCAATGTCGTGGAAAATATGAGTGGAATCGCAAAAATAAAAATCGCCATAAACGAAAATCGCGAATAAAAAATATCGCCAAGATCAAAAATGGCATAAAAAAATCACAAAAAAAAAAAACAGAAATCGTCAAAGTCAAAACGCACCAATACCGAAAATCACGACTAACAGAAATTGCCAGAAACAAAAATCGAAAAAAAAAACAGAAATTGCCGTAACAGATAATCGCCAATAAAAAAATTGCAGAAAACAAAAATCGGCAAAATCAGAAATCGCCGAAACCGAAAATCACAACTAAAACAAATCGCCAAAATCAAAAATTGAAAAACAAAAGTAGTTAAAGCAAAAATAGCCAAAATAAAAAATCGCAAAAAACAAAAATCGCCAGAATCAAAAATACGAAAAAAATAAAAATTTCCACAGTTAAAACCAAAAATAACTAATAACAAAAATTGCCAGAATTAAAAGTCGCCTAACTCAAAAGTTGCCAAGACCGAAAATGCGTGAAACAAAAATCACAAAAAACGCCAAAAATTTAAAATCGGCAAAACCGAAAACCGCGATAACAGAAATCGCCAAAATCAAAAAACGCCAAAAGCTAAAATCGCAAAACACAATAATTCCCAAAATCGAAAATCGCCAAAGTCTAAAATTGGAAAAATCAAAAATCGCCAAAATATAAAATCACAAAAACAAAAATTGACAAACCCAAAATCGCCGAAAATAAATAAAATCGTTTTCTAGAAACTGTATTCCCAGTTATTTTGTTCGTTACGATGAGTGTAGCGAAGCGCATCGTGTTACAGCTAGTATTAAAAAAAATGGGATTTATTTTCTTACAAATACGTTTATTAGTGAGCAAATTTTTTGTCTGAATCGGTTAAAAATTGTTAGTTAAAGTTAAAGTTTTGATTTCTACCAGTATGTACGGAATATACATACATTATATACGTATATCAGATTTTTTTTATTTTGTAAATATTTCCTACAGTATAAAGGGTGTTTTATACTATTAGATTTTGTAGTAGAACAATTTAAAATTACAATGCAGTTTCGAAAACAACAAATTTCTTTTTAAAAAAATTAGTCATTTATTGTTCGGTTTAAGATCATGTATATATTTTTCTAATGAAAGAAAGATAATAGTTTTTGTAATGTAAGAGAAATATCGGGGGAAAAAAAAAATTGAAGACAGCGCTAGATGGAGTGGCTACTTTCGAACAAAGCGACTTGTTCATCTTCAGCATCCTTCTGCCTATTACTTCAACTCATGCTTAGTCAACTATTTAACTCAAAATTTGAAAGAAAAGAACATGAGAAATGTTTTTCTTTTTATATACGAGAGTTTGTACGAACAAGCTGGGCTTTTCCAATTTTTAGCTTTCTCTACATTACCATAGCCAGATCAATTACAAGTCTTGTAATGTGAACAGCTCTTTGTTTTTGCCATTGTCCTCTAGATGGAACTGTAATTTAAAAAAATTTAAAAAATATTATAATGTATATATTATAATGGAAAATGTGAAAACATTTTTCTTGGAACAAAATAAACTACATTTCAATAATGTAAAATATTTTGAATAACTTCGAATACTATCCAGATTTGGAGGCGAAACCCTAATAGAGTCAAAGATATTTTTATATTGTGATTAAGAATCAAAAAATCCTAAACTTGCAATTTATAAAAGTCATAAGTGTAATTTTATATAGAATGTTGATAACATTAAAGCATTGTTAATGGAATGTGTTAATAAATACGCGCATTATTAAAAAGTAACTGACTATGACTCGAGTGGATGTGTCTCACAATTTGTCTTACATATCTTAAAGTACTTAAAGTATTTATATCTCTTAAAATAATTCTTCTGATATTAGTTTAAAATTTTATTTGTTTGTTGACACCAAATGAATTCCAGGTCTTTGTGCTCTTATACAGACTTGAGCCATTTAATCAAACTAGCAGATTCCAGCCCTCGAAATTCGAGTGCAAATTCTGGGAAATTTTATTTTTTCATTAAATAAAAACCCTAAAGGTATGCTAATCAATTATAGCCAATTCACAAATCAACACCAAAAAATAAACTTATTTTTATTACAAACACATTAACAAATTTAATAAACACACACATAGCATTGTATAATTTTATGTATGTGTTAGTAGCAACTTTAAATGTAATTTACTAAAAGTTAAGAAAAAAGATTAAAAATCTGTAAATCTGGTGAACAGCTAAAAAGAAATACCTTTCAAATAATATATGTTTGGTCAAAATCGGGATAAAACGGTAGAACAAAACATCGGTCACAAGAAATCGCCTAGCCTATTATAGATGTTATAGATGTTTATTTTTTACAAACAACTGACAACATATTCTCTAACAAGAAAATGTTGACAATATCTGTAACAAAAGATAACTACAAAACAAGTAAGAAAATTATAGTCGGTCTAGACCGACTATACGATACCCTATACCATGCGTTTATATACCCTATCTCTCAGACCCAACTAACTGGATATAGAAAATAAGCATAAACAAAATTTGAGTGAGATTTTTATTAATTTTTTTGGCTGCAGATATGAAAAAGTTCATATCGGATGCTATATCTATATGGGGACTAGGCCCAAAAATGGACCGATCCTGACCATGTTTGGTAAAGTCTCTTGTATTTTCGAAAAATATATACAAACAAAATTTGAGAAGAATCAGTGCAATATTTTTGTTTTTTGATAGATTTAAGTGAAGATCGGGAAACAGCTCTATATGGGGCCTATGACTAAGAGTTGTCCAATAGGGATCATTTCTGGACTATTGATTAATGGATGTAATATATACATACAAACCCAATTTGACTAAGATTTGTATGATAACTTGGATCTTATGGCAATATATGTTGATTTCATAGGGGTCATTTGTATGGGGGCTAGGTCTGAACATGGACTGATTCTCACCAATTTCAATTGCGTTCATCCCATGGCCGATAAAAGATCAAATACCAAATTTCATCAAAATATATTCATATTTGCGACCTGCAGTTTGATTACAAGCTTTACATGGACACACAGACCGACGGACGGACATCGTTAAATCGAATCAGATAGTGATTCTGATTCGGTCGGTATAATTAAAGATGGGTGTAGGTCAAATATTTTTGGTTGTTACAAACAGCAGCACAAAGTCATTATACCCAAACCACATAGTGGTATAGGGTATAATGACGCTAATATTTTATAATTATTTAAGTTGGCGATATTTGCAAAAAATTGCCTTCTTATGCTTTGTAAATTAAAACGTTTATAATAAGCTCAAAAGTGACGTCGTCTATAAAGACATGCAAGTTTGGGGGAAAAAATGTACAGTCAATCATATGAAGTGTCAATATTTCCCAAAATCACGTTGTGGACATCTAATATTAATAAATCTCTTGTAAGAAAATATTATTTTATTAAATAAATTTGTCGAGCTTAACTTGAATAATATTCAAATAAATCTGTAATCTATGCATATTATTTATTTGCGCATTATGTTGTAGAGAACATTTAATGTTTCAAGAATTTATGACAATTGTTGAAAAGTTAAGCATGTTTGCAGTAAAAAAAAGTGTTATAGTCTGGGTTGATAAGCTTCTTTCTTAGTCAGGCTGCTGACTGGACAATCCTTAAGTAAAACTTTTCCCACTGATAACTTTTACTTACATAACTAAGCCTACAGACATATTTTCTTAAACAGAATTCATTTTTTTTTTATCATAAAAACGGAATTTAGCAAGTTGGTTAGTTTATTTATCTATCTCCTTTTCATATCATCGTTATCATCATCATGTTATTGTTGTAGGATATGAAGCTTGAGATTGTAATAGAAAAAAAAAAACACTTGGTATGTTTGGGTGGCCAGACAAGTAGAATTCAGTGAAAAGCCAATTCTTCATATTATGATTATTAAAGCTTTTACAATGTCTAATCAGCTTAAGAATAAGAAAGCTAAAGTCTCCTTATAATTACAAAACTCATTATTTTAACACGGGATTGTTATTGGAGGAAAGTACTTATCTGAACATTTTTTTTTGCATAAAAGGCTACCCTTTTAAGTTTATGTCAAATAATTTATCGAATAAATGTTGTAGAAAAATATTTTTCTACCCACCCCCCTTGGGTTCTACGTTTACATTAACTAGCAGATTCCTGCCCTCGAAAATTGAGCGCAAATTCTAGGAAATTTTATTTTTTCATTAAATAAAGACTCTAAAGGTATGCTAATCAATTATAGACAATTCACAAATCAACACAAAAAAACAAACTCATTTTTATTACAAACACATTAACAAATTTAACAAAAACACACACATAGCATTGTATAATTTTATGTATGTGTTAGTAGCAACTTTAAATGCAATTTACTCAAAATAAAGGAAAAAATTTAAACATCTGTAAATCTGCAAATCGGCTAAAAAGAAATACCTTTCAAATAATATACGTTTGGTCAAAATCGGGATTAAACGGTAGAACAAAACGTCAGTCACAAGAAATCGCCTAGCCTATTAATATTATAGATATCTGGACTTGTTGCACTATTTCTAACAAATGTAAACAAAATAACTTTAAAAGTAAACAATTTGATACTCTTCATGCAAAACTATTTAATTTGTAGCATTTTTTAGAGTTGTCTCGATAATTTAGGCTATCTATTTCTACAATGATGCCCAATTTCTACATACCAGCCTGCTTGCAAAAATGAAAAACAATATTATCCTAATTTTACTCAGTTAAATGGTTTATTTTGTGAATGAGCGTGATTGCAAAAGACGGTCTGACAGACAACACTATATCGAATCGATTTATTGTAAGGCTCAATAATATATACTAGCAGACACCAGCGCTCGAAATTCGAGTGCAATTTCTAGGCAACTTTATTTCTCGACTTAGCCAATTCACAAACCAAAACTTTTTTGGTTTATTATTATTGTGAATGAAGTTAACAAACACATTAACAAATTTAATAAACACACACATAGCATATGTATAATTTTATGTATGTGTTAGTAGCAACTTTAAATGCAATTTACTCAAAATAAAGACAAAAATTTAAGAATCTGTAAATCTGGTGAACAGCAAAATAGAAGTACCTTTCAATTAACATACGTTTGGTTAAAATCGGGATAGAACGGTAGAAAAACATCGGTAACAAGAAATTGCCTAGCCTATTACTATTATAGATATACTTTATGGTGTGGCAAATTCATTTTTCGATGCATTATAGTGGTGTGGAGGCTGTAAAAATGGGATATTTTTAATTGGAAGATATCAGTATAATTATTACTCTCATCACTCATTCCCAGATATGCTGAACTGCTGATTCTGTAACTTTGTGTAACTTATATTGATTTTAACGGGAAACATAAAATCGAAAACTAGTCGTCGTACAGAAAAATGGCGCAGCTTTGAAAACCCCAAATTGTGCCATTCACTTTTAGGGTTGTCAGATCGGAAAACGTAAATTATTTGCCGGGGAACATTAAAGCGCTTATATTTTTAAAAGTAAGCATCGTAGAACAATATTTATAATGTTTTGCCCCCTAATTAAAACCGCACATTCGATTTGTGCATTCTCTATTTTCAGCGTCGTAGCTCAAAAGGGTTAAAACTCTACCTACTCTTTGAATTTTTCTGTTCTATGCTCACTTTTTTTAGGGAGGCCAGTTCGAAATGCGCAACTTTTTGGTGGCAGTTTATTCCAAAACTGCCTTTTTTAAAGAAGTGGAAAAAAAATTTTTAACTTTTTTTTTTGCAAAATCAAAAAAAATTTTTTTTAAAGGCCCTTTTTTTGCTCAAAAGAAGGCTCAGGTTTTTTCCTTTAAGAGCTTTTTGGACGCTTAGTGGGATGCGAGTGGGATATCTACCAAAAAAAAATGTTTTCTAATTCAAGACAACGGTTTTTTAATTTTTAGCATATGCACTAATTTGAATTTTTTCTTATTAGTGTGTAAGTGTTTCTAAAACATACCTAACTAAAATTTCATACCTTCGATACTATAATGCCCGCAATATGTTAATCTCAGGGAAAAAAATCACATTTTTTCTATAGAAATGTTGAAAAATTATTTCTTTTTTTTCCGAAAGATTGAGGAGATAGCTATTCAAACTATTTGGGACAAATTTTGCTAAGTACAATAGGTAAAAAGTTACATGGATGAGGAAAAACACCTGTTTGGCCAAAATGTCAAATTTTGACCCCCTCTAACTCAGAGAGTTCTAGACCGATCTTGTTGAAAAATTGTGTCTGAGCTACAATCGAATAGGACTAACCATGGTGCAAATTTCATCCCGAACGGAAGACATCGCTTTCAAAGGTTGGATCACTTGACATGAAATGCCCCATATGTATTTTGAATTTATGATATTAAATATAAAATAAAGTTTTATTGCAGTGATAATGTTTTGTTTGTAGCTTTGTTTTTCATTATTTCCTAGATATTTATTTATAAAATAAAGACAAACACAATTGTGCTGTAGTATTTTTATTGGTTTTTTTTTTATTGTTTTGTGAGTTGTTCTAACAATATTGTTGTTATTTTTATATTATATTAGTTTTTTTTTAGTTATTTTTTTATAAAAAATGCATCCTTTTACTAATCTGATCACCCCAATTTTTCTTCATACTCGTATCATAATAATCTTAATATTTTGTTAAGTTATTGTCTCTTTAAGCAATACTTCTACTTTTCTTTTATTTTGTTTCCTCTCACATCCTAACGTTAGTTTGAAATCATATTTTTTTTTGTTCATTTCAACTGTTTTTATTTCAGTGTCTTTTTAAAGTGTCGCATAATATTTCAACTGTTTTTATTTCAGTGTCTTTTTAAAGTGTCGCATAATATTTGTTGAAGTAAAGCGATTAGGGTGGAAGTTGTTTACAGGTGAGGTTTTTGGATTGTGCAAACTAGAGTACTATGTAATTAAGTTTGAAGGTAATAATTACTTAAATAAAAAAAAAAAAAAAAAAATACTATGCCCAAAGATTTTCCTTACCCATTACAAATTGTCCTGAAAATTTCTGATTTTTTATTTTTAATAGCTATGAAAATCTTGTAAGATTTAAAACGAAAAAGTTGGGACGCTTGCAATATATAATAATTAGAGGTGACTGTGATTTTTTGCATGTCAGTCACGTTTTTTATTTTAATTCTTACAAATATTTCCGCAGCTATTACAAATTCAAAAAACTTCAATATCAATTTCAAAATGTTGAGATTCAATTCTATGAATAATTCCATATTTAATGCCATAACGTAACTAAAGCTAAGTGCCACACTAATACAGACATTCGTTTATATCATCAAGTATTATATTCGTATAATACATACATTTCATTTTTATTACCGTCATCTTTTAGTTGGCGCTAAAATTCATTTTATTTATTTTTTCTAACGTTTTCCTCCGTTCAAGGGAAATTGTTTTATGGTTTTAAATGTCGAGAACGACAGCTAACAGTTATTGCTTAAAACAGTTAAATTAAATTTTTCTCTTTGAAAGTTGTCCGAACTGAAGTTGTAGATAAAAATAGTTACTTTTTCAATGAAGGTTTATTAAAAATAGGAGAATTCCTTAAAAAAAAAAAAAAACTATAAAAGTAGTGGTTTTAAAATTGTCAAGTCTTCAAAAAGGAGGGGGTTTCAATGCTTATAAAAATATACGAGTATATTAATAAGGATAATAGCTGGAAGATTTAGACGTTATTTATTAAGGATCTTTTAAATCTTAGCAAGTCTGTAAAAAAATGGTTTATTAATTTATATGAGTGATCGGCCAAAAAGAACATTTTTTGAGTGTGGGGTTTCAATTTCCATAATATTTTGCACATTAATACTCATGAGATTTATTTTATTTAATATACTCGCGATTTATTCTGTTTTTTTGAAAAAAAAAAAGCTAGTAAGAGTGTTAAATGTTTGATATCATGCAACTGTACGGTTACCATTTTAATGCAGTTTCCGATTCTTAAGCTTTAAATTCTAATACCATTTGAATTGGTTTTCTTTCTAGACCAGTATTTATTATAACTAGCAGATTCCAGCGCTCGAAATTCGAGTGCAATTTTTGAGCAGCTTTATTTTTCAAGTTAGCCAATTCACAAACCACTTTTTGGCGTATTATTATTGTGAATGAAGATAATAAACTCATTAACAAACACATTAACAAAATTAATAAAACACACATAGCATATCGCACCTGTACCTCTAAAGTGAGTCAACTCAAAATTTTTCAATTTTCACTTTTTGGAAGAAAATGATACACAGTGGTCATATCTATCCACTGTAAAAATCTTACATCTATTTTTCTAGTCTTTCGCAAATAAAAAAATACAGTTGTCACCCTCTTTGTGTTATAAGAGTAGCTTCTTTAGAATCCACTAAAAAGACTTATTTTGATTTGCACCCAAAAAACTTGTTATTTTTGATGATCACTGAAAATCGCAAAAACAACTACTGTTGAACTACTGTTGACTATGTATTATTCGCAATTCCTTACAATGAAACATCTGTTTTTCAATTTTATAGTAAATATTAAATAAAACCGTTTTTTGCCTCTACTGAAAATTTGAAAATTTTGAGTTGACTCACTTTAGTGGTACAGGTGCGATATCTTTTATTATACCGGTCGAATCAGAATCACTTTCTGATTCGATTTAACGATGTCCGTCCGTCCGTCCGTCCGTCTGTGTGTCCATGTAAAGCTTGTAATCAAACTGCAGGTCGCAAATATGTATATATTTTGATGAAATTTGGTACATAAGCTTTTATTGGCCATGGGATGAACGCTATTGGTGAGAATCGGTCCATGTTCAGACCTAGCCCCCTTACAAATGACCCCTATGAAATCAACATAAATTGCCATAGGATCCAAATTATCATATGAATCTTAGTCAAATTAGGTTTGTAGTCCAAAAATGATCCCTATGGGACAACTCTTAGTCATAGGCCCCATATAGAGCTGCTTCCCGATCTTCATTTAAATCTATTAAAAAACAAAAATATTGCACGGATTCCTTTCAAATTTTGTTTCTATATATTTTTACAAAATGCAAGAGACTTTACCAAACATGGTCAGGATCGGTCCATTTTTGGGCCTAGTCCCCATATAGGTATAGCAACCGATATGAACTTTTTCATATCTGCAGCCAAAAAAATTAATAAAAATCCCACTCAAATTTGGTTTATGCTTATTTTCTATATCCAGTTTGTCGGACCTGAGAGATAGGGTCTCTAAACGCATGGTATAGGGTATCGTATAGTCGGTCTAGACCGACAATAATTTTTATATGTGGTTTGGGTATAATGACTTTGTGCTGCTGTTTGTAACAACCAAAAATATTCGTCCTACACCCATCTTTAATTATACAGATTGACTCAGAATCACTTTTTAAGTCGAAATAGCCATGTCCGTCCGTCCGTCCGTCCGTCTGTATGTCCATGTAAACCTTGTAATCAAACTACAGGTCGCAATTTGGTATATAAGCTTTCATTGGCCATGGGATGAACGCTATTGAAATTGGTGGGAATCGTTCCATGTTCAGACCTAGTCCCCATACAAATGACCCCTATGAAATCGACATAAATTGCCAATAAGATCCAAATTATCATATAGATCTCAGTCAAATTGGGTTTGTATGTGTTTATTACATCCATTAATCAGTAGTTCAAAATTACTCCCTATAGGAAAATTCTTAGTCATAGGCCCCATATAGAGCTGCTTCCCGCTCTTCACTTAAATCTATCAAAAAACAAAAATATTGCACAGATTATTCTCAAATTTGGTTTGTGTATATTTTTTCAAAGTATAAGTGACTATACGAAATATGGTCAGGATCGGTCCATTTTTCGACCTAGTCCCCATATAAATATAGTATCCGATATGAACTTTTTCATATCTGCAGCGAAAAAAATTAATAAAAATGCCACTCAAATTTGGTTTATGCTTATTTGCTATATCCAATTAGTTGGTCCGAAGAGATAGGGTCTCTTAACCATGGTATAGGGCATCGTATAGTCGGGCTAGACCTACTATAATTTTCTTACTTGTTTTATGTATGTGTTAGTAGCAACTTTAAATGCAATTTACTCAAAATAAAGGGAAAAATTTAAAAATCTGTAAATCTGGTGTACAGCTAAAAAGAAATACCTTTCAAATAATAAACGTTTGGTCAAAATCGGGATAAAACGGCAGAATAAAACGTGGGTCACAAGAAATCGCCTAGCCTTTTAATATTATAGATTTCTTATGTATTGTTTTTTTTTATATATAAACATGATCCCTTCATAAGAGACAAATTTTTAGCTGAAATAAGTATAAAAACAATAAATGGAAAAACTGATGTATATAACATCGAAACAAACCGGGTGTTGGATTATTTTTTAAATCTATATATAAAAAAGCGAAAATATGTACATTTGTTTTTTTTGTATCTGATAGGAGGCTAAACCATTGAACCGATCATTCTGAAATTACTATGTATCTGGAAGGAGCCATAGGCAAAAAATTTTGCTAAAGTTATTCTTAAATATAATTTGTTAATTATTAAATTTAATATATCTCGTGTACTATGACAGACACAGCTTTGCAAATTTGTCTGAGGTCATCTATTATTAATGTTAGTAGTCGGACAAAAAATGGGGGCGATCGGACAAATGGCCATGGCATCAAAATAAAGTTAATATTAAGTTTCATGAAGCTGAAATACTGAAATAGTGAGAATCTTGGGACTATGTGTGACCCTTTAAGTTATTTAAGTGATTAATAGAACTAAAAATGGGCATGATTGGAGCAGTGGGCGTGGCACGGCCTATAGGTAAGTAAATATATAATATCATATAACTGGGGTACTATAATAGGGAAAGCGTTGACACTTTTGACAAGTATTTTAATTACTAATGTGAGTAGTCGTAGAAAATATGAGTGAAACGCCAAATTCAGAAATCGCCAAAATCAAAAATCGTCTAAACCATAATTCACCGTAACCGAAAGTCGAGAAAAACGAAAATCACCAAAACAAAAATCGTCCAAATCAAGATCGAAAATCTTCGAAATCAAAAATCTTCAATATCGAAAACCTTCAAATCAAAAATCTGCAAAATCGAAAATCTCCAAAATCAAAAAACGGCAAAATAAGAAAGTGCCAAAATCAAGAATCGCAAAAATAACATATTTTTTGTTAATCAACACTCAGGGGATGCCCCCTACAAATGCATTGTGTTGATTTCAGGAAAATAGGTATGGGAAGGAGGAGAGATATCTGACTTAAATTTTATTAACTTGAAACTGTCAGGAAAGACTTGTGCGGGGTGTTTATGCCACATACGTCTAGTTCGAATGATAAACGAATTTGCTCTGTAATGCGTTGCGCGATCAACTGGATAGTATACTACAAACGAATGTGATATACTAGAGATCTCAGAAGAACATTTTCCATGGTACTATCTATAGAACAGTGTTACACAATCCACATTTCGATGATGTTCCAACGAGTCAATCGAGTTGGATACTCTATTGTCATTAATGAGCATCAACGCCCTCCTTTGTACAGGGTCCAGTAGTTCCAAAATAGACTTTGAAGCTCCTGCCCATATATGGGAGTTGTATTCCATTTTGGGGTCGGATGTAATTGGTATAGATATTAAGGAGATCAGAAGGAGTGAATTAATTTTTGCACCATTTTAGAAAACCAAGACGCATGAATGCTTCTTCCGAACATGCTCATTCCAAGGAACATCACGAATATCCTAGAACATCAAGAATATCCGATTCTTCAATACCTATACCACCCATATATACAGATGACATTGTTGAATCCATGGCCCTATGGGTCAACAAACAACATTGAGTCTTCTGCGGATTAAAATCAACCATATTCGCTTTACCCCACTCGGAGATTGTTAACAGGTCTTGATTGTGTGTGTCATTCATTGTCCGCCTTTTGCCCCCAACCTCCAAAAGGCTTGGTCTACAATTAAAGGAAAATGAATGACAAATGTTGCTGTCATCTGCGAAAGAGTATATAGAGTAAATGTTTGATCAAGATCGTTCAGAAAGATAAGGAAAAGAGAAGGAGAAAAAACGGAACCTTGGTGTACCCCTGAATTAAGCTGAAACTCATTAGATGCGAACCCATCGCAGAGAAAACTCGATACAAATCGAGAGAAGTCAATACCGCCAAATGCAATAAGCTTTGATATCAATGCACCATGCCACACACGATCGAACGCCTTTTAAATATCTAGAGCAACCACTTTACCTTCACCAAAATTGTGAATGAACCGACTGCATCGCTCAGAAAGAAGAGTAACAGGTCTCCCGTAGAACGATTTCTACGGAAGCCATACTGTCGATCATTAAGAAGTGAGTTGGCTTCTACGTAGTTGACATGATGGAAATTGATCATACTCTCCAGGACCTTTGAGAGCGTAGAGCAGATTGCAAATGGACGGTAATTTTCAGGGTTAGTAGTCTCACCCTTTTTAGGGATTGGTCGGACATTAGCAACCTTCCAGTAAGAAGGAAAGACTCACGAACGGTACGAAAGGCTGAAAACGTTGGCCAATGGACTATCTAGCGTCGAAGAGCACTGTTTCAGCACCGGCCCCGCAGACTTATTAACGTTGAGATTTGAAAGAACCTTTTTAGCTGCACGTGCTTGAAAGAATATTTTAGTAGAAGATACCCTTTCAAGTTTGGGTAGTGGTTGATCACTATCCGGCAAAAACGAGTTTTTTTGCAAAATATGTGGTCATTCATTGTAAGAGTTGGGATAGCAGAACTAGCATTATTCTTTACCGTTTTCACAAATGAGCAAAAGTTCTTACTGGCCCGAGGAGCAGAGAGCTTAAGCACGAGGACGGTGATCGTAAAGAAACTTTTGGCGCCTTAGTGTTTTGGCACATTCAGTTCTCGCCTGTTTGCGTTGCAGTTCAGTGACGGAATTTTTATTTTCACGCTAATGTCTGAATGCTTCCTCTCTGGATCTGACTGTATCTCTGCAAGTCTGGTTAAATCAAGAATTTTGGTTAGGTTTAGCCAGAATTTGCTTTGCATATCAAGCACTATTTTTTTCCACCATTTTCGCAGGAGCATTAACATTTTTATCCAGCAAAGAAAGTTTCCAGTTGAAATGCTTAAAGAAATTGTTGAGCTCAGCCCTACGTACTTTTTCGTAAATAAAAACTAAGCGCTTCATAGCTGGTGCTGAAGCACTTTGCAGTACAGAGTGCGAAAAGGATGCGGAAATGGTGCAGTGATCCGAATTACCGAGAGGTGCAAATACTTTCACTTTAGGATGTGAAGTGAGAAAAAGGTCGAGAGTATTTTGTTGTTGCCCTTTAATGCATGGAATGTGCGTTGGTTGATTCACTAGTTGCGCTAAGTGGTAGATCAACATCACCACTCACCTGGGACTCGCATAAGGTGAAAACATCCGGTCGATGAAAGCAAATGTGGGCATATACAGAGAAAAAATTCGATCTAAGTTCGCGTATGTTGTAAAAGTCGATACGAAGAATACCTGACATCAAATAAAATAAAAATTAAGTCAAATTCCTTAAGACAGTACAAGAGCAAGTACTTGCTTTATTGCTGAAACGATTAATTGTGATCAGCACTAATTACCCCACAACAGCAAAATCGATACCAGCTGCTTGTACTACGTAGAAAAGGGAAAAACAATAAAAGGAGTGTTGAACAACAACAATGACACTGATATTGCAGAGAAACAAGGGTATTTAAAACAAAAAAAAAAAAAGCATGTTGTCGAAGAGCTCATGTGATGAGTGTATTAATATGTTGATTTTTTCCTGCGCGGGTTGGTTTGTTATTGTTCCTTGTTTTTTGCTTTGGGTATATTGTTTGATAGTTTTTGCTTGGTTTGGTTGAATGTTGAATTCTTTATTTTTATTTTTGCTCTGTATATGTGTATGTATGTATATATTTATGTATTTTTTTATATAGTGGAGTGTTTCTTTTTTTTAGGTCTGGTTTTATTATTTTATTTTATTTAAATTTGTTAAAATAAAGAAATATAAATAAATGACTAAATTTGTTTCGCGACACAAAAGAGGAGAACGGCACAAAATTTTTTTATTTTATTTTTAAATCAGTTTAACACGAAGCAAGTAACATAAAAACGTGTAGACGGCACGACGGATAGAGCACTGGCAATAGTGTAATATATAATATTCTAAATTCAAGGTCATGCGAGTTTCTCATGGCCAGCTATATGTAGCTTACTCGAGAGTAGGAACGCCGAAAAATTTGATCATTTTTGCACCTAATGAAAAATATTGTATATCAGCAAGCTGAGTAAGATCAATGGACATGACTATGCGTGACCACATAACTTATTCATGTGATTAGTCGAACAAAAAATGGACATGATAAAAGCAGTGGGCGTGGCACGGCCCGTACCAAGTAAATATTTAATATTATATAACTTAAGTACTATTAAGAGTCCATCAGATGTTAAAGTGAGTGGTCAGATAAAAAAATGGAAGGAATAAGTTTAGTGGGCGTGGAATCTCCTATACAAAAATATATGAAGTACCATGAAAGAGACAGTCTTAAAACTTTTGAGAAATACACTAATTAGTCTTGGAAAATATGGGCGGAATCGCCAAATTAAAGAATCGCCAAAATCAAAAACCGCCAAAACCGAAAATCGCAAAAACAAAAATTGACAAAAACAAATCCCCTAAATCAAAATCGCCAAAAGCAAAAATCACAAAAATCAACAATCGCTAAAATAAAAATTGCCAAATGAAGTATAAAATATAAAAGTAAATATCCATTACTTTACTTTGACTTTAAAATAAATCAAACTCTAAAGAACAAAAACCACTTATCACTAATCTCACTAGATTTTGCAAATGCATTTGACAAAATTGGTTTACATACCATTTTAAACCAGCTCGAAGAATGGAAAATAGGTCCTAAAATGTATAATTACATAAAAAATTACTTAGAATAATCATGGTAAGAAACAATTCCTACTACTCGAAAATACTACCTTTATATAACGGCATCCCCAGGGTTCACCACTCTCTGTAATTTTATTTTTGATAGCCTACAACAAACTTTCTCAAATAATATCCCTACATAAGGAAATTGACTTTATCGCCTATGCGGCTGACTACGTTAGAATTAAAAAACTTAAGAACACAAAAATTAAAGTATAAATTTAATGAATAAATAGTCGAGCTCGAGGTCTTTTTTGAATTTATTTATTATTCTAAATCTTTTTGGTCTCCAATATTTCGACCAGCTTCGCTGATCATCCTGAGGAAGCTAATATACATATAATATAAAAATATATTATATATAAATTTATAGTTCATTGTTCTAATATATAATATAAAAATATATTATATATATATATTTATAGTACATTGTTTTTATATTATATATTAGATCCCTGAGGATGAAAAGCGAAGCTGGTCGAAATATTGGAGACGTAAAAGATTTAGAATAATAAATTATTAAATTGTAATTATCTTATTTTTTTTAATAACATGGGTTAACACTCCTTCGTAAAAAAAGAGGATTTATTAAATCGAAAAGACGGAGTTAATTAAATATAATTTTTTTTTTCTTTTCTTTTTGTAACAATTGATGTTAATTCAAAAATTTATCATCAAATAAGATAATATTGAACTTTCTATGTAAATTTATAATTTTATATAAAAATCTAAATTGAAGCAAATAATTTTTGGTATAATAAATCCATGTAATTAAAAAAATGCAGGTAACAATAATGCATCTTGTAAACTTAGTATATACATATATATGTATATATACACTTATGCTCACATAATTAAGTCATGGGTATGCAATGAAATGTTTTTGTAGTTTTTATCTTAAACCTATTTCTTCTGATTTTAACCTTACTATTTTGTGCAACCCTGCTATGGTAGCAGTTGTTTACATTGATTGAAGCAAAATTAAAAATTTGGGTACTCCCCGAAAAATATTGAAAACCTCAAAAATATCATATGAGCTGTGCTCACATAATTAAGTCACCACGCGTATCGTGAGCAAATTAGTGTTTTGAAGATTTTTTTTGCGGTTTAAATAATAAATAAATTAAAAACAACTAAATTAAAAACAAATAACATCAGCTGAAATGCTATGGGTAAATAAAATAAGTTCAAAATCGGCTGAAGAGAAAATAATATGGGATTGTTTCCAAAGATACAATAATATTGCAAAAGTAGTGGAGATTTTGAACCTTTCTCGGTGCAAAATTGCAAATGCCATTACGCATTACAAAAAATATGAAACTTTTGAAAATATTCCGCGCCAAAAACCGAGAAAAACGACTTTAAATGATGACAGACGCATTGCAAACCTGAGTAAAACTGATCCTTTTTTAACTTCGTCGCAAATCAGAGCTCAAATGGAAACGGATTATGGCGGAAATATTTCGTTGCAGAACATAAGACGACGTTTGCAAGAAAACAATTTGCATGGACGAATGGCCAGGAAGAAACCGTTAGTTTCCTTGAAGAACACTAAGAAGCGGCTCCGATTTGCGACTGACCATCTTGTTAAAGGCCTAAATTTTTGAAATTTAATTGTGTGGAGCGACGAATCCAAGTTTAATGTTTTTGGTAATGATGGTAGATCTTATGTGCGATGTCCTCCACTTAAGGAATTGGATCCAAAATACACCAAAAAAAACTATGAAACACGGTGGCTCCCCAGTCATGGTGTGGGGTTGATTAACCGCATTCGGTGTGGGTCCTATAGTCAAGATTGACGGTATAATGAATGGGGAAATGTATAAGAATATACTAAAGGAAAATTTGGCCACCGAATATACTGACAATTTGTCGCTTGCGTGTATTTTGGGTCTTGTGGGTCTTAATAAAATGAGTCATTGCAGCACGAAAACCGCGAAATAAGGACTTGATATGGAAAGTTATCCAAGAGGAGTGGCACAAAATCTCTCCAGGCCAGTGCGATGCTCCACAAAGCGATGCTCCACAGTATTGAAGCAAAAAGATTATCCTACTCAATATTGAGGTAAGCTAATGAAAAAATGGGACTCTCGATATAATTTATTACTTATTTCTACAATTTCAACCATTTTTTTTTTCAGATGACTTAATTATGTGAGCAGCTCTTTTTGGCTAATTTCCAAGTTTTTTAATTTTTTTGGAATGAACCAAAATTTTGCAATTTTTAATTTCACTGTAAATTGATTGCTAACATATAAGAATAATAAAAAAAAATTATATTCGAATTAAAGAAAAGGGTTCTGAAGATCTTTAGAAGAGAATTTGTAAAATTTATAAGAAATAATGTGTTTTTATAGAGCTAAAATCGAAAATTAAACTATTTATTAAATATGTAAACATTGTGAACATTAAAAGAATTAAAAATACTAATAAATAAAATTAATAAATAATTCCAAAAACATAGTTCATACAGCTTATGCTGCAACAGAGCTTATCCCGTGGTTCGTACCAGGGATGAGTAACCTCTGGCATATGCGGACCTATGCAGGGTGGATTTATTTCTATTATTATTATTATTATTTTTGACAATAATGCCGAGTAGCATACTAGTGACTTAATTATGTGAGCACAAGTCGTCGTTCGTAAGTTATTGTGTTCCATATGATTTTTTTTGATTAATTCATGTTTAAGTTCTAATAGTTCTTACGCTTAAAGGCGTTTTCAAAGAGGATTTTTTTTTAAACAGAGAAAACCACAAATTATAGTACTTTCCTTGGTAGGAAAGTCGCAATAATTTTATCGGTTCAGTTTTTTTTTAATTAGCAACTAAACTTTAGCAACTAAACTTTAACAAAAAGCATATAGGACACAGTAATTTACGAACGACGAAGTGTATATAAAGGGTGTTTTTATTGAGTTATAAAACTTTAAGTTGGCATCACTTTTTTAACTGGCGGCCATTTTGTCAGCTGTCAAGTGATTAATATTTAGTTTGGTTTGCCATTTCATCATGAACAGGTTGACAAAAGAACAACGCTTGCAAATCGTGAAAATTTATTTCGAAAATAATGGTTCAGTTCGCGAAGTTTACCGCAAGCTCCGTCCATTTTATGGTCGACATAATCGTCCATCAGAGCAATTAATTCGGTTAACCATGGATCGTTTTCGCACTACGTTTACTCTATGTGATAATACGCATCCGCAGAGACGTCGAACAGTGCGCACCGAAGAAACAATTGCCGCTGTAGAGCAAAGTGTTGAAGAGGACCCGAATGAATCGATTCGCCACCGTGCACAGCAATTGGAGCTTTGTCCATCAACTTTATGGAAGATTTTGCGCAAAGATCTTGGCTTGCGACCTTACAAGATCCAGCTTGTGCAAGAGGTAAAGCCGCGAGACCATGCAATGCGTCGTGATTTTGGTGTATGGGCCAAAAATGAGATTGGTCTCGATGCTGATTTTCATCGCAAAATTTTGTTCAGTGATGAGGCTCATTTTTGGTTGAATAGCTACGTCAACAAGCAAAATTGCCGCATTTGGAGTGAAGAGAATCCACATGAGACCCTTGACACGCCATTACATCCACAAAAACTGACTGTTTGGTGTGCTCTATGGGCTGGTGGAGTCATTGGGCCATACTTCTTCCGAAATAATGCTGGAGAGTCAGTTACCGTTAATGGAGACCGGTATAGAGCCATGATAAGCGACTATTTTGTTACCGAATTGGATGGCATGAATGTGGATGAGTTGTGGTTCCAACAAGACGGCGCTACATGCCACACAGCGCACGCCACGATCGATTTATTGAAGGAAACATTCGATGAGCGCATAATTTCGCGGAATGGACCTGTCAATTGGCCACCAAGATCGTGTGATTTGACACCATTGGATTATTTTCTTTGGGGATATGTGAAGTCGCTCGTCTACACCAACAAACCAGAAACGTTAGGGGACTTGGAAGCCAACATTCGTGGCGTTATTGCCAACATACGGCCCCATATGCTCCAAAAAGTGGTTGAAAATTGGACCTGTAGAATTGGCTTTATTCGAGCCAGCCGCGGCAGCCACATGCCCGAAATCATATTTAAAAATTAATGGCATAAAATTATCCTTCCAATAAAGCCAAATTGATGGACATTAAAACGATTTTCTTGTGTTTTATTTCAATTCGAAGTTTTATAACTCAATTAAAAACACCCTTTATATATATATATTTTTTTATTTTATTATTGCAGTTCAAAATTGTTTTTTTTTTGAGTAGCTTATATCCTTGGAATGTGGCTGAAATTTTATAACATTGCAATTTATCTTAGTTTTAAGTTTATCAGTAAAATTAGTTATTGTTACTTAATTAGATCATGGATATGGGTTGTTTCTCTGTACATCAATTATGAATAGTAATATTGGAACCACTATCACCATAAATGAGATTCAAAACTTAAATTTGAATGCCAACAACCTTAACGTTGCACATATAAACGCTCAAAGTATTGCACCGAGACCAAATTCGTGTAAGTTGGAGGAAATCAGAGCTATGTTTGAAGATCGACACTTTGATATAATTGGAGTTTCGGAATCATGGTTGAGGGAGTGTATAGGTGATGATGCAGTATCCTTAAGTGGATATCGTATATATAGAAGTGATAGATATGTTAGAAGAGATGGCGGTGTCTGCATGTGTGTAAGTAATAGATTAAGATCTAAAAGTGTGGGTAAAATTATGGATGAGGGAATAGCTGAAAGTATTTTTGTTGTCTATTGGGAGTAGTATATTTACTTTATGGAATTATTTCTAGCTGTGAGGAGACACTTTCAGAATATTGCGGGCGGTATAATATAATAGTTCTTATGGGAGATTATAACATAGACTTATTTGAAAATGGTATCGAGATGAGGAACGTATGTGGGAGAATGGGATTGGAGATTGTGCATAATAATCTACCCACACATTTTGCTATTGGCTCTTCAAGATCTAAGTTGATTGACTATTTTCTCGTATCGAATTATAATTTATAATTTGGTCGAAAGAAGTGGTCAGTTTCAGTTTCCTGCATTGAACTCGCATCATGCTCTCATTTTTTTTATCGGTTAATATCAAAACTGATATAATGACTGAGGTAAAACTTGTAAGAGATTTTAATGCATTTAATTTTGAAGCATTCGAAGGTGATGTTAATTCCATTGAATTAAGTAAGACATATAAAAATTTTAATGTTAACAGACAAGTTGATTTTCTGGAAAGGATGCTCTTATTTTTATATGAGAAGCTTATTCCGGTTAAAGCTATAAAACTTAGAAAATTTTCGGACTGTATGAAGACATTAGCAATAACACGGGCTCAAGAACGGAGCGACATGGCATATATGGCATATTTGGAGAGTAGAACTAGTGAAAGGTGGAGAATATATTGTAAATAGAGGAACATGAAAGAGGAAGATATATTATTTTCGGAACCTGTTTTTAAATTGTTCTCAGAAGCAAATGTGGGGACAAATAAGGCAATTAGGAATTCGTGGTAATGAAAATGGATTGACGGGTAGTATTGATGTTGAGAGGTGTAACGACCATTTTGTTATACCACCCATTACTAATTCGCCAGCTCTTATCTATAATTCTCAGGTTTTTGTTGAAGACTTGAATCGTTTTTCTTTTCAGATTATAAATGAAGTTAACATATGGGATGCGATGAGTAGGATAAAATCAGGGGCTGTAGGGCCAGATGGTTTGCCACTTAAATTTGTAAAAATTATTTTTCCGTTAGTATCAAGACTCCTGATATATGTGTACAATAATATCATAATTTCAGCAAAATATCCGGATTGTTGGAAAGTTGCAAGAGTAGTACCGGTAACGAAGATAAAAAATCCTCAAAATCCTACTGATTTTAACCCAATTAGTATTTTGCCAGTTTGTTCAAAAAATCAATGACCAAATCGTGGGTAGTTTAAATTATAAACGTTGCATATCTGATTTTCAATCAGGGTTTAGGAACTACCACAATACGATGACACTTATGACAAACTTAATTGACGAAATCAGAACAAAGGTAGATAGTAAATATGTCTCCGTTCTTGTCAGTTTAGATCTAAGTAGAGCTTTTGAGTCAGTCTATCATAAGGTTTTGTTAAATAAGTTATTTACTCAATTCTCCTTTTCTAAAAATGCTTGTGCATTAATGGCATCATTCTTATTCGGTCGAAGGAAGTTTGTTCAGTGTGGAGGATGTGTATCGAAAACGAGGGTAGTGGTTAGAGGTGTCCCACAGGGGCCAATATTAGGTCCATTGCTTTTTGGTGCATATGTTAATGATATTTTTAACTGTATACCTGGAACTTTTATATGCTGAT
Source organism: Cordilura impudica (assembly GCA_963682025.1). NCBI lineage: Eukaryota > Metazoa > Arthropoda > Insecta > Diptera > Scathophagidae > Cordilura > Cordilura impudica. The sequence continues at coordinate 49,889,491 of OY821518.1, forward strand.
GATCTTCAAATAATGTTTTCATGTGAGAAGGGCAATGTTTATGGCCTTATGTCTAGTATTCGGGAAAATCTAATTGGAGTGGAAAAATGGTGCAATGAAAATTTTATTGTGCTTAATGTCGTGAAGTCTAAAGCAATGGCATTTAATGCAATTGGTGTTAATATTCCGCAAATTACTTTTAACAATATTGAAATTGACTATGTTAATTACTTTCGAACTCTTGGTATTTGCGTCGATAACAAACAAAGTTTTGAACTTCATATTAACTTTGTTTTGTCCCGATTGACGATGGGGTTACGCAAACTTTACAACATAAACTGTTCTTTGCCACTACATGTTAGGAAGATAGTGGCCCATGCTACCCTAATGCCTATTTTGCTATATGGAGTAGAAGTATTTTCAGGAATGTCGTGTACTAATCTGGATCGATTGAGAAGATACTTTAACAGGATCATACGGTATGTATATAGACTTCATGCAAGGGAACATGTCTCTGGCCATGTGATTAATTTTTTAGGTTGCTCATTTGAAGATTATGTGAATGTCAGGCTTATGACGTTATTTTGTAAAGTTTTTAAATGTGGATTACCAAACTACATCATAACGGGATTTCAATTTGGAATTTCGTCTACGTCGCAATCCTTAATATGTCCACGCTTCAATTCATTAATAATGCAGCGCTCTTTTAGGGTAAGAGTTTGTCGAATATGGAACTCTATTTTACCGTATCGAGACAGACACTTTGCATATTCAGTAACACAATTCAGAAACGACCTCGTCTCTTTACTTTTAAATAGTTTCTAAATATATATGCGTTCTTATATGTATATGTGGGGATAGTGCTGATATATTATTTCATGAATCTATTTTTGTAATTTTTCTATTTCTCTTTGAGAAAAATTCATATCCATGGGGGGTTAAGTGAGTAGTTAGGTTTTTTTTTTAGAAATACATATAAGAAATTATGTGTCATGAAATTACTATGTAATCAATTTGGCCTTATTTGGCTTACAGATTATGAATAAAGATGAAATTAAATTAAAATAAAAAAAAATAAAATAATGCTTGAGCGGCAGCCTGACATTAAACTGATTTGGATACCTGGCCACTCAGGAATAAAAGGTAACGAAGATGCGGATAAATGTGCTAAAGCCGCATTATCCGCATTTCTTACAACTACACCAAACGTATTAAACCATGATATCTCAAATTTTGTAAGATCTAAATTTCGAGTATGCAAAATTGACAATTGGAACTTAACCAATGACTGGTATAAAAGGAATAATCCTAAAAAACTTAATGCCTGTAACATATTCCAAATCACCAACGACAACATTCTTATAAGAAAAGACTAAATAAAAATAACACGTCTAAGAATCGGACACACCTTAATCTCACACTCACATCTTATTTTTAAAAACTTCCCAAAACAATGCCACTTCTGCGGACTTAACCCGATCAGCATTAATAGTTTTTTTTTCGAACTGTCCAAATATAAAGAAATTCAAAAATTATATACTCAAGAATAAAGATTTTTTCAATTAATAGACCTCACAATGAACGATGACATTACTAATACCTTAGTCAATTTTCTAAAACTATCTAACCTTTATTATTCCATTTAAAAATCCAATAAGGTCCTATAAACCTTAAGACGTAATATTCTGATAAATAAATAAATAAATCAATAAAATAAAAGTAAATACTTAACTTATTTTAATTACAGAATACAAACTTGATATGAAAAATTTGTTGTGCAAACATACATGTCAATATGTCTACGAGAAATAATTTTTAAATACCTTGTCTTAAGGTTTGTTAGATTTGCAGTGAATTTTCAGAAAAATATTAAATAACAACCTTTAAACGTATTTAATAGGAAATATATTTCAAATTTTAAAATATTATAATCCGAAAGATTTTCTATTAAACGAATTCTTGAATTCATCGAAATAAAGAAAATTTATTATTCCTTAGAAAATATGACTTTTTTACTTTCATTATAATTTATTTACCTGAATTTGAATTGATATAACAAACCAACAAAACTGTATGTTAAACTCTTTCTTTTAACTCATACTCTCTGTCTGTCTGTCTGTCGTGGGTCAACCCCATTCCCCCAATTGATCTGAAAATTGGCCCATAGTCCTGTTGTGACTATAGATTAGTTTTGGGTTAGTCACTCACAATCGCGCATAGTTACGCACTGTCACGGAGTGATCTAAATGCCATTTCCCCTCATCCGATCGATCTGAAACTTGGTCCATACACTTGCTGTCAAAAAAGATTAACTTTGACGTAGTCACACACTGTCTCGGAGAAATTAAAACCTCATTTCCCCTTATCTAATCGACCTGAAACTTTGCCCATACACTTGCTGTGAATAAAAGATTAACTTTGACAAAGTCACGCACAGTCACGCATAGTCACGCACAGTCACGGAGTGATTTAAAACCTATTTCCCCTCATCCAATCAATCTGATACTTGGTCCATAGACTTGTTGTGAAAAAAGATTAAATTTGACGTATTCACGTACAGTCACGCATAGTCACGCACAGTCATGGAGAGATTTAACCCCCATTTTCCCTCATCCAATCAATCTGATACTTGGTCCATAGACTTGTTGTGACCAAAGATTAATTTTAAAGTTGTCACGCAAAGTCATGCACAGTCACGGAGAGATTCAAAACTCATATGCATAAGCTTTTAAATTTATAACTTGCAGATTCCAGCACTCGAAATTCGAGTGCAATTTCTAGGCAACTTCAAATTTCAACTTAGCCAATTCACAAACAACACTTTTTTGGTTTATTATTATTGCGAATGAAGATAACAAACTCATTAATAAACACATTAACGAATTTAATAAATACACACATAGCATATGTATAATTTAATGTTCTATGTGTTAGTAACAACTTTAAATGCAATTTTCTCAAAATAAAGGAAAAATTTTAAAAATCTGTAAATCTTGAAAACAGATAAAAAGAAATACCTTTCAAATAATATACGTTTGTTCAAAATCGGGATAAAACGGTAGAGCAAAACATCGTTCACAAGAAATCGCCTAGCCTATTAATATTATGGATATGTAAATCTCGATATTTAAAGCACCTATTCTGAGGTATTTCTGGTTTTATCTTCCTCAGGAAAGATTTCTGAGTCGGAGATTTTAAGAATTGAAATTTAAATGTAACAATTTTATAAAATAAAATTTATAAGAACGAAGACCTCTGCAGCCAGTTTCCTATTTTCTTTGAATTTTATTCATTTGTAAATTTATTTACTATTAATGAATAAAAAAAAAATAATGAAACTAACTAACAACTGAAATCTTCTTCTAGGGTAACTATGATATTAGGTGACATAAGAACCCATACCAACAATACTGGTTATAAATATAAGGTAATTTTTATACCCTATACCACTATGTGGTTTCGGTATGATCACTATATGCTGCTGTTTGTAACTACCAAAAATATTTGACCTAGAGCCATCCTTTTTTATATCGATCAACTCAGAGTCACTTTCTGTGTGTCCATGTAAACCTTGTAATCAAACTACAGGTCGCAAATATGAATATATATTGATGAAACTTTGTTACATAAGCTTTTAGCGGCCATAGAATGAACGCTATTGAAATTCATGAAATTCCGTCCATGTTCAGACCTAGTCCACATACAAATGACCCTTATGAAATCGACATAAATTGCCATAGATCCATATTATCATATAGATCTCAGTTTAATTGGGTTTGTATCTGTTTATCATATCCATTAATTATTAGTCCAAAATGAATCCCTATAGGGCAATTCTTAGTTATAGGCCCCATATAGAGCTGCTTCCCCATCTTCACTTAAATCTATAAAAAAATAAAAATATTGCACAGATTTTTCTCAAATTTGGTTTGTATATATTTTTTCAAAATATAATTGACTTTGCCAAATACGGTCAGGATCGGTCCATTTCTCGACCTAGTCCCCATATAAATATAGCACCCGATATGAACTTTTTCATATCTACAGCCAAAAAAATTAATAACAATGCTACTCAAATTTGGTTTATGCTTATTTTTTATATCCAATTAGTTCGGCCGAAGAGATATGGTCTCTAAACCATGGTATAGGGTATCGTATAGTCGGTATAGACCGACTATAATTTGCTTACTTGTTTTATTTACATTATGCTTTAAAAAGTCACTAGTATAATTTTTTTTATTATTTTTTTTTTGCGTTAATCCAAGGTAGCACTATATGCGAAGGTTATTTACGAGCTGTAATTAATTTATAGGATTAACGAATGATTTAATGTAAAACGAAAAAAAGAAGACCTATAAAAAAGAACTACACTATATTTTATATTCCTTTTTTTTTGTTAAAATTAAATTGAAGATTTACTTAAATTATCGTTACAAGTACTTAAATAATGACATTGTGTGATGCATTGCAAAGAGTCTTTTAGGTCGATTGAAATATATACATCCAAAAATTGCAAAAATGAAAAGAAAATATATATTATTGTTATTTCGGTTGATGAAAATATATAAGCAATGCTACCAGTGAAGTGGATTTATAACTTAATTTTTTCGTTTGGGAATTGGAGTTTGATGTTGAGATCATTAAAAAGCTCGCCTGTTTATGAAACTTGCGACATGTATCGAATGAGGATTTGCAAGAAAAACTCAAATTACTCAGGAATTTAATCATTATAATTGCTACTGTTGAAAAAGGTTGTTGAGTTAAATAAAGATTTTAATAAAACACTCAACGAGCAATGTAAAAAAAAGCAAATTTTATTCCAAATTATGGAATCATATACAAAAAAATATCCAAAATTAAAGAATTGAATATTAGTTAATTACAAATAGATAAATATGTATCAACCGGTTTTTTTCCACTTAATTAAAAATACTAAAACACATGATAAATAATTACATATTACATTGCAAAGCACATTTTTTTTTAGGGGTGAATAATTCCTACTAGCAGATTCCAGCGCTCGAAATTCGAGTGCAATTTCTAGGCAACTTTATTTTTCAACTTAGCCAATTCACAAACCACCTTTTTTTTGGTTTATTATTATTGTCAATGAAGATAACAAACTCATTAACAAATTTAATAAACACAGACATAGCATATGTATAATTTTATGTATGTGTTAGTAGCAACTTTAAAACCAATTTACTCAAAATAAAGGAAAAAATTTTAAATCTGTAAATCTGGTGAACAACTCAAATGAAATATCTTTCAAATAATGTACGGTTGGTCAAAATTGGGATAAAAAGGTAGTACAAAACATCGGTAACAAAAAATCGCCTAGCCTATTAATATTTTAGATGCCAGATGAAGGATAGGATAGTAAAGCGTTTGGTCCTGTGTGAATACAGTAAAATTTTATGCCTGTTTAAAATTTTTATTATTTTTGGACAACACTTGTTGGAATACAACGTAAAAACGAGTGTTAGTGTTCTTCCGATCTAAATTCTGAGTTCGGATGTCCCCAACGGAATTTTATTTACAATTTTGATGGGTCGTTTTAGTCCTTCTTTCAAAAAATTCAAAAAAAAAAACTCTTAAAACTTGCGTTTAATGGTTTAAAATCTTCTGTTGATATGTTCTGCAGCAAATTTCATTTGGGGTTGTCGAAGTTGAAACCATTATCAGATAATTTTTTGCATAAGATCTAATGTCTCGAAAAAATATGATCTTGAATTTTACTATTTTTCTCAAAGAAAGTAAGCGAAAAATAAAAAAAATAAATTCATATTAATTTTTCGTCAGTCCGCAATTCATTTTAACATTAAAACTGTGAATAGTTTTTGTTATGTTTGTGGTAAGTTTGTCCCAAGAAAAGTAAGAAAAAGATTTTAGTGAACATTTTATGGAAGCTAACGAGGTTTATTTAAACCAATAAATAATATTGAAATTTACATTCTAAATATCAGAAAATTACAGATATAAAAGAATAAATTCGCTACGAGCCATACCTGGAGAAATGTGTTGGCGGAGTAAGCACACATTCCAGGAAAAGGATAATGAAGAAGACGAATGATCCCAGTTGGATAGTGTTTGTAATTCAGATACTGATGATAGTGACGAATAAAATAAATCTATATTATTAAAAGATAAGTCGATTCTTTCAAGTCCCTTTCAAACTTTTAAATACCAACCGATATTGACAAAAATATGCAATTTGAAGGTACTTCTTTTCAGATTTGCACCATATTTACATATTTGTACCATCTGGTGATTTTTTTTTTTTTTTTTATTAATTTTAAAGTTGCTGCTACACATACACATAACTATGCAAAGCTGTGTGTGTGTTTATTAAATTTGTGTTGGATTGTGAATTGGCTAAAATTGATTAGCATACCTTTAGGCTCTTATAAAACCCAGTTATATATCTTCTGTGTGTCCAACAAATATTTATAACGATATTTAATGAATTTTAAAATTTTCTTGTATTTGCACGCGAATTTCGAGGGCTGGGCTCTGCTAATTTATAATTAATTCGTTATTGAAAACAATCGTAATTTGTTTAGAAAACTACGTAAAAATAAATCTGTAAAATAAAAATATTTAAAAGGGACATTATAATCCTTGGAATGCCAGCTTTTGACAATTTAAATAAAAATATAAAAATTACCAGGGGGATTTAAAATATTAAATGAAAAACCCTTTAAAAACATAAATTTAGACAAAATTTACCTAACAATGTTAAGGGACTCGGTTGCACGTTTTATATAAAAATTCATCTTTTCAGTGATTTAACATGACCGGATGACGTTCTCCTCTTCGACATCTCCTAGTCAAATATGCTGCAGGACACAGTCAAGGAACATATTAAACTCACGTCACAGGATATGTTTTTGGAATTTATGGAAGAAGCGACTTAAATGACCTATGAAAATTGCAGATATAGGGTTAAAATGCGGTATTGAAAAATTCCTCTTAAAATTCTGTTGCCGACATCCGAACTCATAATTTAATTCAAAAGAACTATTTCACTACTTTTTGAGTCTTATTCAATACAATGTAGGCGAAAAAATTAAAAATTTAAATGGCTGTAAAATTTTACTGTGTCCACACATGACCAAACTCTTTTGGAGTATATTAACCTAATGTAATTGTTCGGTATAAGAGTCATCCACCAACATGTTGTTCCACAGTGTTACTAATTAATTACCCTATTATTAGACTAGTATTATTTTCATAAAGTAAATAATTAGTACATAGTTCATCTATTCATTATCATCATTATTTATTTCGATATCCTGTACAAAAAAGACATTGAATATTGGAACTTAAGCACAGTATTAGTTGTAAGTAAATATTATTAAGGATACATAACACTGATTATGATAAAAATTAATAATAATAAAGAGAAAACTAAGAGTGTTGGAAATTAATGTAATAATAAATTGTTTAATAAACACGTAGAAACAGGAAAAAAGTTCGATTAATAAAAATTAATATTAAGTAATTTATATAAAAAATATATGTTGTATTTATATTCCCTAAACTACAATGTACCTCTCTTGTTCCGAGTATGACAGGATTACGTATATGTGTGTAACACGTACTTTTGAAATACGTGGCTTTTAATTCAATATTACTCCAAAAATATTTGCAGTGAAAAATAGAAAAAAGAATATTAAGAGAACTAAAAAGATTTTTAGGGAATTATTTTCGGTCAAACTAAACACTGTATATTAGGGTGTATAAACAAGAACTTTTTTCGATTTTTAAAAGTTCTGTGGATCGTTACTGGAAATCCAAAAATTATATTATCATCTATATATTAACACGTGAAGGTACATTTTTTAGTTCCCTTTTTAAGCAATATGCGGGCACGGATGAGTTTGAAAATTGGCAGAGTTGTAGTTCATATGGAGGAGAAGCTGAGAATGATAAAATTTATGTTTTATCTGTCTTAAAAATATATTAAATTAAATAAAATAAAGTATTTGTAATAATTCGTTACACCCTGGTAATGCAAATGATTCAAATTGTATATTAGATGCTCTGTGTTGAATTGCTTAAATTGATTAACATCCCATTAGGCTCATTTAACTATTCATAAATTATTTATATATATATAGATTAAAAAAACATTGGAAGACAATAATATATCCTAGAATTTGCACTCGAATTTCGAGTGCTGGGCTATACTAGTAAATATAAATATGTGTTTTTTTAAAAGCAGATAAATCACTTCTGAAGATTACCGGTCACTTTCATAACCGTAAAAGTAAAAATTTAGTATTTACCATGAAAAACGTCAATTACTCGAGAAATTGGTGCTAATTTGAACGCCATCAAGAAATTTACATATTTTGGTGCACATCTAATGTACAGGGGGAAGAAATGTTATTGTTTTAATATTCTATTTTTTTTTCATATTTTCCCTAAAGTGACATAACTCAGGTTGATTTCGAATGAAAGATATTTTCAAGGCCCATCTAGGCATCTAATTTCGAATAATTGCCGTTTGTACAAAGTTCCCCTTCACAAATTAATTTTTACCGCGGATAATTTTCATTTAAATGCTAGTACTCTTCAGAAATGATTTATCTGGTTTTTGTGAAAATAAAGCAGAAGAGAAAGAAATACAAAAATGTTATGTTTAATAGCGTAATTTTTTTTGGATAACATCGGTTATAAATCATAAATCTTTTGAGTCTAAAAAATCAATTTTGTTGAAACGAGCTACTCTATATAAAAACAAGTAAGAAACTTATAGTCTGTCTAGATCAGGCGTGGCCAAGTCGAGGCCCGCGGGCCACATGCGGCCCTTTATGTATTTTTATGCGGCCCGTTGCATGATTATTATTCGCTTTAAATTTTTTTACAGAATCTATAAACAAATAAATATATTATAAAATCTACAAAATTTTTAAACACACTATGTTTAAAAAAATATTAACAACAAAATTCAATTTTTATTATGTTTTTTATTTTTAGTCCGTCTCATTATAATATTTGTTTGTGAAAAGATTATCTTAATAATCTTCATTAGTTTTTATTTGATCGTATATTTTTAGGCGTAATAAAATTACTGTAAACATTTTTTTTTATTTGATGAAATGAACACATATTTTTGTCCACATTCAAAAATCAATTTAAGCGCCCCGGTAGGTGAGTAGGTAGCGTGATCGCCTATCATGCGGGGGTTGTGGGTTCGATTCCCACCAGAGGCTTTGGTCTGTCGCTGGAAAAACACACTACTTCCTCTGGATGAACACACTACTTCCTCTTTCCTCCTTAACCTATTTTCCTGAGATCAACACAATGCACTGCATCTGTAGGGGGCATCCCCTAAATGTTGATTAATTAAAAAAAAATAATAAAAAATATTTCTATAGTAGGCTTCGCCAGAAAAATATAACTAAAGAAGCCGATTATTATTGAAAAACTTTCTCAATTTGGCTTTGTGTATAAAGAAAATTTTTATTGAACCATTTATTTTTATTATTTTAGTACACTTAAATATAACTAGCAGATTCCAGCCGTCAAAATTCGAGTGCAAATTCTAGGAAATTTTATTTTTTCATTTAATAAAGACCCTAAAGGTATACTTCACAATTCAGCTTATTTAAAATGAAGAAAACAAACTCAACTCATTAACACAAACACATTAACAAATTTAATAAACACACACATAGCATTGTATAATTTTATGTATACAATATTGTATAATTTTATGTATGTGTTAGTAACAACTTTAAACGATCATAACTGCAAAAAAATATTCCAGACGATGAAAATCTGTAAATCTGGGTAATAGCTAAAAAGAAATGCCTTTCAAAAGATAAATTTTTTGTCAAAATCGAGGTAAAACTGTGAAACTTACATCGGTGACAAGAAATCGCTGTTTTTACCCCCCTAAAGGCTCGAATTAAAACAGATTTTATTCTTCTCCGATTTTTGTGTCACTGGTGTGAATCTACATATCAAATTTCATATTCCTATATACCTTTGACTTGAGACGCCTCATTTGATGTTTCTATTTCTAGTGGAATCCACAAACTATATTTTATATTCGTTTGTTTAGAAGATACCAAATGTAAAATTTTTCCCCTTTTTGGCCGTTTTTCCTCCCCTAGACGTTAGAATTAGCAATAAATTTACTCTGGACTGATGCCCACGTATTCGGTGGAGTATCTATGCCAAAATTCACGTATATATATCTGTAATATTAACAGGCTAGGTTATTTCTTGTGACCGATGTTTTGTTCTGCCGTTTTATCTCGATTTTGACCAAACGTATGTTATTTGAAAGGTATTTCTTTTTAGCAGTTTCGCAGATTTACAGATTTTTTAATATTTTCCTTTATTCTAAGAAAATTGCATTTAAAGTTGCTACTAACACATACGAAAAATTATACATATGCTATGTGTGTTTTGTTAAATTTGTTAACGAGTTTGTTATCTTCATTCACAATAATAATAAAACATAAAAGTGTTGGTTTGTGAATTGGCTAAATTGAAAAATAAAGCTGCGTAGAAATTGCACTCGTATTTTTGCCCGTTTTTTCCCATTAGATAACCGAATTTCGAAAACCTATGTTGGTTTCTCGGATGGAGTCTACACACCAAATTTTTTTTGGTACGATTTTCCACCTTTTGGTCCGCTTTTGCCCCTTAATATACGGCTTTAAACATCCCTTCTTAGTGGATCTGTCGGCCGAGACAAAAACCTACAGTCCAAATTCCAAGTTTCTGGGTCGAAGGGTTTGAGCTGGACGATGATGATCAATCACGCAACTCCTTTATCTATAATATTAATAGGCTAGGCGATTTCTTGTGACCGATGTTTTGCTCTACCGTTTTATCCCGATTTTTAAGCCATTTTGCAGATTTACAGATTTTTAGATTGTTTTTCTTTATTTTGTGTAAATTGCATTTAAAGTTGCTACTAACACATACATACAATTATACAATGCTATGTGTGTGTTTATTAAATTTGTTAATGTGTTTGTAATAAAAATGAGTTTTTTGTTTTGATTTGTGAATTGGCTACAATTGATTAGCATACCTTTAGGGTCTCTCTTTAATGAAAAAATAAAATTTCCTACAATTTGCACTCGAATATCTTGGGCTGGAGTCTGCTAGTATAGATTATATATTATTTGTACCCTATGCCACAATGTGGTTTGGGTATAATGACTTTGTGCTGCTGTTTGTAACTACCAAAAATATGGCCTAGACACATCTAAATTGTCATAAGATCCAAATTACCATATAGATCTCAGTCAATTTGGGTTTATTATGTGTTTATTATATCCATTAATGTGTTTATTATATCCATTAATCAGCAGTCCAAAAATAGTCCTTATAGTACAATTCTTAGTCATGACCCCATATAGAGCCGCTGACTTAAATCTATCAAAAAAAAAAAAAAAATATTGCACAGATTTTGGCTTGTATATATTTTTTCAAAATATAAGTGACTTTACCAAAAATGGTCAGGATCGGTCCATTTTTTGACCCAGTCCCCGTATAAATATAGCACCGACATGAACTTTTTCATATCTGCAGCCAAAAGAATTAATAACAATGCCACTCAAATTTGGTTTATGCTTATTTTCTATATCTAATTAGTTGGACCGAAGAGATATGGTCTCTAAATCATGTTATAGGGTATCGTATAGTCGGTCTAAACCGACTATAATTATCTTGTTTTTATTTATATTATTTATTTCTAAAAATACGAATTGTATATTTTCGTAAAGATAACTTACGTATGTTTGCTTTAAATTTCAAATTATAAACATCCATACATGATGCTCAGCTACAAAAAAATCCTTTGTTTTGCGATTAAGTCTTTGTTTTAGTAGAATAAATTCATATTTGATTTTCATACTAAGCAGTAAGTAGTTGGCTTTAAAACAAAATATTTTCAGTAATGCTAAGAAGGCTTTATTATGTTCGTATTATTTTGTGAAACAATGTGACATTTTTCGTAATAATCCATTTGTTTCATTGTTATTAATTTTAATCTCTAATGCTCCCTTTTATTTATATTACAAAAGTTATTTCTATACAAAGACAGATGCTGGCCAATTTAATATGGATGAATTTTTTTTTTTTTTTTTTTAACAGAGTTTTTCATTGCTTAATTTTTTATATATAAATTTACGACCGGTTATTGCTATAGACGAAAAAATTTGAGAAATATTGTGAGATATGCAAAGGTTTTTCTCCAGAGAGAGGGGTTAAATCAAGCTTTTTTTTTTGGTCCCAATGAAATCTATAATATTGTTTTCAAACAGAGAGGTGATTATTGAATTTAAACTTCGTGGGCTTAACGATTTGGACAAATAATATTTTCAGGTCAGTTGTACTGTTTTTGATATATGTGCCAAATTTCATGGTAATAACTTCATTGGCTCAACAAAAAGAAACAATGTCTGCTTTTGTTCACCGAAGTAGTTCCATTAAATTTTTTTCCTGAACGAAATTATTTATACAGAAATATTCAAAATGGCTCAGAAGGCCTGCGCAGAGTGGCGCTTTGTTAATAACTTCAAGAACATAAAAAGTTTTGAATGAGTTTTTTTTTTTCTAAATTCAGAATGGCACCCTCTGAAGCAAATTTGATCGTCACCACCACCGTAAGAGATTTATCTCGAACATGTAGACCACGTTTAATTAGCACTGTGGAAAATATTTGATGTGTAGTGCAAATAGTTAACAAAACAGTGGAAACATCTACCAGAAGGCATTTTGCTCAGCTAGGAATGTCTCGTGCGTCACTACGGCGCATTTTTAATGACATAAGTTTCCATATTTAGTGTAAAAAATTACCATTTGGTATATTTTATAATCTGAAGAACTTAAGAAAATATATAACCAAAAAAATTATTGAATTTTTAAACCCCATGTGACTTTTGGCCCACCGTGTGTATCATTAAGAACCCATATTTGTTTTGATATTTACTTTTCTTTCTTTAACTATTTATTTGTTTATTCTTAATGCCATTTACTGTAATTGGGCCATTTTTTTGTCACAACATTTCCGAATTTTCCATTTGTCCTTTACTCTTTATATTGACTTAATGAAAATTAAAGAAATTCGTTTATATGCCTGTGTGTCACAGTATGTTACCAAATCTATTGAGGACAACTGGCGATGACACAACAAAATTTTACGACAAACCACCACTAACTAAAAGAACAAAGCTACTTATTTGATTTAACAAAGAAGACAACAAACTAAAATCTGTAGTGTTACCAAAATTTATTTTCAATAAAGTTAAAGTAAAACCACAGTACTCGTATCATTATTAGTCTCTAAGGTTGTCTCTAGGGTTCTAGGATTTTTGTCTTTTCCACCATGCTAAAAAAATATTTGTTCGTCCTAATTGTGTTCTCTATTCTCATAGATACACAAACATACAATTAGGCGGAGTTGGATATTTGCAGAGTACTCATAGAACTAACGTAGAATTACATATATGATTTGGGAATTGTTGTGTTAAACCACATATAATGGCTTTTGTAAATTAGTTTTTGACCCTTGTTTGTCTTTATAATATACAAACGAACACTCTTTTACATACACATACACACACACACACACACTCTAAATAGATTTTTAGTAATTATAAAATTAATTGAAATTTCACACTGCAAAACAGCTACAAATATTGTTTATTTTAGCTTTGAGGAATTAATTAAGTTATTAGTTTATTAAACATTTCAGAATTTCTATCATGTCTGATCTGTTTTGTTTTGTTCATAACTACTTTTGTGGAGCTACGCGTTTCTCTTAAGAATTTCTTCTATATGTTAAGGTCAGAGTTCAGAAAAAAACACACACTGAATAAAAAACTCGTACATATATGTAAACAAACATAACTTAGACCAACACACACATATTTTTATTTTCATACCAATTATGTTTGTTTTTAAATTTTCTTCGGTGCCCAACACAACCATGACTGTGTTTGTTTTAATATTTCGTTATTTACAGGAACATTTTTGTATCACATACTTTTTGTTTCAATCACACATAAAGCACACATTTTTGAGTGTTGCTTTATTCGAAGTTCATGTTCTGGTACGTGTACTGAAAAAAAAACACAGAACATATACAATAAACAGGTTCGAGTTCAGTTATATTTTAAGTCGTGTTGTGGCTCGTGTAGTAAGAAAAAACACAACATGTACAATAAACAGGTTCGAGTTCAGTTATATTTTAAGTCGTGTTTAAGTTATATTTTAAGTCGTGTTTAAAATATAACTGAACTCGAACCTGTTTATTGTACATGTTGTGTTTTTTCTTACTACACGAGCCACAACACGACTTAAAATATAACTGAACTCGAACCTGTTTATTGTACATGTTCTGTGTTTTTTTTCATTACACGTACCAGAACATGAACTTCAAATAAAGCAACACTCAAAAATGTGTGCTTTATGTGTGATTGAAACAAAAAGTATGTGATACAAAAATGTTCGTGTAAATAACGAAATATTAAAACGAACACAGTCATGGTTGTGTTGGGCACCGTAGAAAATTTAGAAACGCACATAATTGATATGAAAATAAAGATATGTGTTGGCTGCTTTTGAACAGAACATTGTGTGTTTCGTGTGTGTATTTTCTGAACCTTAACATAAGGTATATGTGCGTTATGTAGGTTTAAGCTTATGTTAAAAGAATTTTAAAATTTTGGTAAAATTAAATGATTTTTATACACTGCGCAGACGGTATACATTAATTTGTCATTCCGTTTGTAGCGCATTGAAAAATCTATTTGCAGCTCCAGAAAGTTTATTTGCGGCTCCAGAAAGTCATAAATTTTGCTGTTATATTAGAAAGATAATTTACTCTTGATTATGGTTTATTAATTAATTTAATTGAAACCCAATTACTAACATCAAAATTTTTGAGAAAAATGATTTTTTTGATAATTTTTACATATAAATGCATATTTGAACTTTGAACTCAATGCGCATCCAGAAAGCATTGTCCCAAATTTTGCCTACTAAAGTTTTAGATCCAGTGTCTCAATAATCCGACCCGCACACCTCAAAATTCGACCAAAATTTTTTTTTCATACAAACCGCTGTCACCGTAATGTTTTACTAAAAATGACATGCGAGTTAGAGAATATCGGTTTAAATTTTTTTAAAGCAAGTGTTGCCAGATGTACTGCATTTTTTCAGGTATTAATTTTTTATAAGCTTGTTTTAAGCTATTTTAGATTTGCGGTAATTTAGAATAACAACATAGAAAAAACATATTTTTTCAAAATCTTTTTTCATATTTTCATTAAAATCTCGGTGTTGGTTGCAGCGATTTTGATGGTTTATATAACAGAAACCTATTTAGGATGCCAGTAGATGATTTTCACTAAAACTGAGCAATCGAACTTACCTATTTTGAAGATGTGATCATGATTTTTACAGACGGCTAGACGAATAGATGGTCATCACCATAACAACTATAGTTGTTATAAGAATCTGGAATATAGATATATTGAGTTTTATATTTAATAAGAATAAGAATAGGAAACCTATATAATATGCTTTAATATGCCCGCTAAATTTGACATCCTTGGTTTGTTTGAAATCAGTGAAATTTTGAGACAAAGACTTTTAAGTAGGACGCAGTCAAAAATTTTAAGTTAATCTAGAAACCTGTGTGACTTTTTCAAAATCGCGCTATATAATTTTTTTTATTTTTTTATAATTACAGGTTAGTTCCACAAAGGATCATCATGTAAGTTTATTCTTCATGATATTTTATAGTCTGTGTATGTAGATTTAGATGCATGGCCTTTTAGAATTATGTTTTACTCAAATGCAAAATATAATTTTTTATTACGTTTTTCCTTTTATGCCATTTTCTTTTCTGACAAAGAATGTCGCATTTTATTTGCACTTTTTTCGAAAAATGTATTTTTTTATGTATTCTGAACTAAGAGTAACCTTATCTTATACATCAGTCGAAAGATCTCAAAGTGCTGTATTCATAACATGCAAAATTAAAGTCGTAAGGTGAAAATATTAAAAAAGGCGCACTAAGGGGAAATATTCTCACACTATGAGCTGAAAGAGGTCAATGGCTGCAATTTTTTGCAATTTACGAGGGCTCGACTTTGAGACTGTTCGATTGATTTATAAGGTAAGCTTGCTCTTAATTCCGAATATATATAGAAAATACACTTTTCGAAAAGAGTGCAAATAAATTGCGACATTTTTTGTCAGAAAAGAAAACGACATTAATTATTCCTGCAAATCAATACTAGAAAGATTTTTTTCCAGTTTTGAATTCTTTCCGTTTCCATAACATGGTGTGACATTGTGTTTTTTGTCTTTTGAACTTAACTTCGGTGCTAAGTGTTATCTGTAGATGTAAAAATACCATATCTTATTAGTGGCTGCGAAGAAAAATATTAATAATAAACAAGTAAGAGTGTTAAATTCGGCTGTGCCGAATCTTTGATACCCTCCATCTCGGTTTGCGAATTGATAATAAATGTAAACATAATATTTGAAAAATAAACAATTTGTTAAACTTAATACCAAATTATTTCAGCAAATTCTTTGGTTTGATCTGGATTTTTGTTTATTCCAAGAGTTGGTATATAGAGATCTCTCACATTAGTAATTCGCGCTCCAGCGAGGAAAGACCGTTTTCGTCTTTTCTATTATTTCAGATAAAAGAAAACACGCTTCGGTGTTTGCTTTTTGGTCATCGTAGTTGTTGATCGGCATGCATTTAATTTAGTTTAAGTTTTTGCAAATTAAATAGCTCGCCCTAACCTCCACGAAGGTAACGGTTGTGTAGGGTGGCTATACGCATTAAATCATGCTAATTGGAGACGGCTGTATGGTTTCTTTTAACTGGCCAAGTAAATCTTCATTGGTCGGACCGAGTAACAAAATAATAACCAAAAAGAAACTCTCTCAATTTTTTTTGTTAAAATATTGCCATATTTGGAAAATAATTTTTTTTTTACATACTAAAAGGAAGTTTTCACTATTAAACAATGCAATACAAAGTCTAACCCAGTGATGCCAACTTTTGATTTTGTATTAAATTATGTTAATAAAATATATTTTCATTTATTGACTCCAAATACTACTACCTGGGAATTATTATCGAACTTCAATTATTTGGGTTTTACCTTGCCTACCATGATGTCAAATTTTGAAGTCATCATGAACACTGGGTCAAATTAGGTATGCCAAACGCAAAAAACCAAATTTCATAAAAATTTTAAATAAAATCATTTGTTATCTTTATTTTCTGAAAAACTTAAATTTTTCATCCAAAAAAATTGTGAAAAAAAATATATAAATAAATCAAATCTCATCAAATTGCGCTTTATTTATGTAACAATTTTTATGTTCGCAATTCTTAAAATTAATTTTAGGTTTTCTAAACTTCAATGAGTTTAAATTAATATTTTCTTATCCTGAAATGCTTTTAATGTCTCCTCAATCGCAATATTTTTTTTTTTTAATTTCAGTTGATTTTTTAAATGTGTTTAAAGAATAAAATTTATATTTTAAAAATTCAGTTGATGTCTCCTAAATTTAAAGTTATTATTTCCGACGTTTTAATATTATTTTCTAAAATTCAATTGATATTTTCTAATTTATAATTGGAAATCTGAATTCCAATTTTTAGAATTGATATTTTACTTAAATTTTAATGGAAAATTTAAAATGTGCAATTTTGTATTTATGTCAATAGTAATGCTTTAGTAATTATAAACAATTTTTAAAAGTTGTATGTAATCACAGTCAGATATTTTGTAGGTAAAACAGAATAACTATTTTATATATCTATGTAGAACTGTTTTGAAAGTAAAAAAAAAAAAACTCATTGATGAACTCGGTAACTCTATTTTGTAAACACAACAAAAAGTTAATATGCCAAACTTATGGTCATATTTGTAAAAGCATAATGGAAAAATGTATGAAATAAAAGACCAGCCCTGTGTATACTCCTAACATGGTTGTGTTTGATATCTAATTGAAAATGTTGACATTTATGTTAAAATAGAAATAACGATCGCAAAGCTAATTAGAACAAAAATAACGGCGCCATCTACTCTGGCATAGCAACACTGAGCGAAATGAATTTGATATCTAGAGCTGTATGCAGCTTGCTAAGGAATCAAAAACTTCATATAAAAAAACGCTTCAGAAATGCTTAAGGAATTTTTCTGTCTAAAAATTTCTGTTGTTAGTCTGCAGCTTTTTAAAAAATTAGTATTGTTTTTACTACTTTTTTTTGCGTAAATTAAGTTAGGCAACCCAGGCTTCGAGCAGGAATATCAAATTTTTCGTTCTTTCTGAACGGAATTTTGACAGGAAAGGTAAGCATAAACAAAATGTAGTAAGCTTAAAAAATTAGAAGTTTTTTTCAGTTGCAAACATGGTTGTTATCAATTTCAATTTCAAAGTTCTTAATAATTGACGGAAAACAGCTGATTGCTACTGTTGCACTGAAAGGTACTTTTTTGTGCTTTTTTTTTCTTTAAGAAATATATGAAAATTTTCTGCTAAGAGCCTTAACAAGCTGCATACAGCTCTTCTAATTGAAAATGTTGACATTCATGTTAAAATAGAAATAGCGATTGCAAAGCGAATTAGAACAAAAATAGCGGCGCCATCTACTGTGGCATAGCAACTCTGAGCAAAATAAATAAAATAATATGCCGATTAATTTCTAACATGCGGTTATTATGAATATACATGTAAATAATGTATGTATATTATTTTGGTATTTACTATGTGTATTTATGTACATAAATGTAAATATATCACACAAAAAATACAACACGAAAAGTTATTTTCGTGTTTTTCTTTAAATAAATTAATACATAAAATTTTGTTTGGTAAATTTACATTGTTTTTTTTTTTTTTTTTTTTTTTTTTTGATTAACAACTACGTAGTTTAACATTACTTACTTTAGATGTTGGTGAATTTTTACTCCCTTTATATTAACCCGTAGTGTCTGCCTGTCGAAAAAATTTTGGATTGATTTTAATTTTAATTTTGGATTAATTTTTAACCCCTTTCCCGTGACCTAATCGGTCTGAAACTTTGCACGCGGTGACAAAAATGATCTAACAAATTTTTTTAGTGATGCCAAAACAATGGAAACTTTAAAATTTTTCTAGCAGAGTTGTTAAAAAAAAATGTACAACGGGTTAGTTTTTATAATATTATTACCACAACGACCACAAAAACAACAAGTCCAGCTATGACAACAATACAACATTTAGAAAAAAAAATAAGGATATAGAAACATCATATATTTAATTTTTTTATTTTTCAGAGATTTCCCTGGACCTGTTCCACCGATTTTAATGATTTTCAAACAGAAAACTTTCCATGATCTTGATGAATCATTCTCACTAAAAATGATTATCCTAGCTGTCCTATGGAGGCCGTGATCGTGAAAGAACAACACAGAAAATCATATTTTTTCAAGACTTTTTTAGTTCTTCATTCAGATCTCGGGCCCCATTCAACCGATTTGGACGATTTTAAATAGCAAACTTCTCAGAAAGTCAGTGAAACATTTTTTATGGAATCGAGCACCCTAGCTGCCCGATTGAAGTTGTCATCGTGATTTCCACAGACAGACAGTCGGACTTCGCTATATCAAATCCGCTTGTTATAAGGATCACAAATATATGTATTTTATGGGGTCCAGAATTATATATGTTATGAGTATATATGTTATATATATATGTTATGAGTATATATGTTGTGAGTAAATTTGTCCCTTTTGCTGCTATGTCGGCGGCTTCATTCCCTTTAATTCCCATGTGGCTTGGGACCCACATTAGTTTAACTTTTTTATTCATTTGGATTAGTTTTTGCTGAATGAAAATAATAGTTTCGTCTTTATATTGTGTTTTTGGTTGCTTCGAACACTGACTGACTGTCAGTACATATGATGAATTTTTATTTGATCTTTTGGTAAATTTAATAGCGTCGGCAATTGCAATAGCTTCGGCTTCAAATATTGTGGCGTTTGGTGGCAAAAGTCCTGAGACTTGGGTGGATCCATTTTCATCTACAACAGCAAACCCAACATGATTTGTTGTTTTTGAGCCATCTGTAAATATTAGTTCCCAGTTATTAGCTCTGGATTCCGCAAAAACTTCGTTGTATAATTGTTTAAATGTGTCAGGTGCAGTAAAATTTGTATTAAATATTTGTAATTTATTTTCAAATGAGCTGGGATTCAACAGCCATGGGGGATAATTTTCCGTTGGTGATGAAAATTTCTGCAATTTAAATTTTTTTTTTGCTACTTTATATAGGTGAGAAAGAGTCGATGGAAATTTTTGTTCTCTTTTGTTTCTATTCAACATAGAAATATGTTTTTGAAGTAGTGATGATTTTGTGTTTAAGACTTTAACAGACGAAATTTTAGTTTGTTTGCGTGTAGGTGTAGGGGATCAGTTCCGGCTAAGAGTGTTAAATTCGGTTAAACCGAATGATTGGTACCCTCCAGCTGGGACTTAAATTTACATTAACTGCTGGACTTATTGCACTATCTAAAACTAATCTGAACAAGATGTTTGAAAAATTAAACAATTTGATAAACCTAATACTTAAATGTTATAACAAGCGCACTGAATTTTTTGCATTTTGTCATATATTGGCAAAATGATGCCCGATTTACTCCAGTTTAAATACCAAATAATGACAAGCAATATTGTCTTAATCCGACCCAGGTAAAGGGTTTATTTTGTAAATGACTGTTATTTCAAGAAAGTTTAAATATATATACTTTTTGTGATCGGAAATTAATTTTCCGATGCGTTACAAATGGAATGACAAACTGATATAAATTTGCATGGTAGTGCGGAGGATATAAAGATGGTTAAACTTCCACCATTATGAAATATTTTTTTTTTTTGAATATCAGTTTTTTCGTTAACAATTTGCAGTTCAGTCAAGTAGTTTTCAGTTTAGTTAATTTAAAATAAAAATTCAGTTATTTGTCGAAGAAATTTTCGTAATTATTCTAAACAAATTACTGTACTTACGGTATTCTTTTTCTTTTGATGTCGTTTTTTATTTCTTATAATTTTTTGAACTAATTTTTTTTTTTTCGTTAATTTAAATATATTCTTGCAATTTATTTTTATTCTTTTTTCAAAACTTTATTTCAATATAAATTATGTAAATAAATTTGAATGATGAAGAATACGACATGTAGCTAAGACGGCTGTTTATAAACATTGTTGTGTTTATGCTTTTTTTTTATTAAAATAAAAAAACAAAACCAACGACATATTGTGTATATTTACAGTTTTGTGGTTTAAAGTTTGCTAATAAATAAAAAAAAGTTGTTAGTTATTTTACTACTTCCTCACTTGTTTCTTTTTTCTTGCCTAAAACTAAATGAAAACCACGCCTGCTTTAACTAAAAATGCAATAGGCCGACTTTAAAATGCATATATATTGTATGATTTTTAGTTAATTTTAATGATAAAATTAGATATTATAAAAATTTGCATAATTGCAAATTTTGTCAAAGAAACTTGCAGAATGTGATATTTGTTTTATATGAATTGATAAATTATAGCTCATGGACGAAGGAAGAAAAAAATGAAATTTAAAAAAAATTTTAACTTTAATTATAGAATTTTCCGAAAATTTAGAGAAACAAAAATCGCTCGACTCATTAAAAAATTTTTTTTAAATTTTTTTCGTTTTAATCTCTGATTTATAGTTTATTAAATAATGTATAAAATTCATATATTGGAATTAAAAAAAAAAAATAATAATTATTTTGTACACTGGTCAAGACTTAAAAGAAAAACTAATTTGTTCTTTTTTCTCCAACGTTTCACTTTTCTTTTAACTCTTGACCAGTATAGCCAAGTAAGTGTACAACATAAACATCAGAACCTGGTCTAAAACCAAATCAACAATAATAATTATTGTTAATTTGATAATTTTTTAATGATGTTTCGGGGTCGCTTTCATCCTCAAATAAATAGTGTTAACAACATTCCGACAAAACAATATTTCGTGTTTATACAACTATGATAAAGAAGCTGTCAGAGCTGAAGTGATTCGAGCAATTGCTGTGTCGCTGCAACCAAATATGTGTAAATTATTTATATTTTTTGTGGTAAATTAAATATTTCGATTACATAAATCTACGTATGAGTGATTTTTTAAAATTAATCATACGTAATGAGACCAACTGTCTTTGATCAAAGAGCGGGATGATAAGTTGGGAAAAGTGAGATTTGTAAGCAGAAAGCATGATTTTAAAATACAATATTGTGCTCTCCAATATTTTTCGACACAGAAATTATTTTCAGCTTTCTTTTGATGTGTCGCTTTCAGGATAAAAACAGATCTAGTTGATCAGTCTCTTTATTTTCAATATTTAAATCATATTTTCTTCAATACAGCTTCATATATATATATATATATATATATATATATATATTTCTTCAAGAGAAGAAAAAAACTGATCGGTCGCAATAATATTTTATTCATTAGATCATATATTTTCTTAGCAGTCCTCAAAGACCATAAAATGATATTTTTTTAAATCTGGATTCAAATTGAAAGCATAATAATCCTGCCAAATAATTGATTGTTGGTCGTGTTAATGTTCAACTATACTATACAAAAACAGAAAAGCTAGGTCACTTGGAATGAACATCTTGTGGACTGCATACCAAATAGCAATGTGTGATGATTAGGAAAAAAAAAATGTCATTGAAATGTTTTGTGTATATTTAATCATAAAAAAGCCAATTATTCATTAGTGTAAAAAAACGCGTTTTTCAGTAATTATAAGAATTAAATTTAAGCGATCTTCTACAATATTCTTAAAAAATTTATTGTAAGCCGCACATAAAAAATACATAATATATCGTGTTTCTAGCGTTTTAATGGCGTTAGTATTTTCGACCTCATTTATAAGATAAATAATAAATTATAATTGTTGGCAGGCATTCATAGGCTTAAGTTTTACGCAACAATTTTATTTTTAAAAACACTTGAAATCGCAAATAATTCAATGAAAATCTACTGGTGAACACAAAAACGAATAATTCGATAATAACAATTTGCAAAAAAAAAAGAAGTTAAAATTTCTAAAAAGCAATTTTATGTTCGAAGTTATAGTTTTAGATATTATGAAATCTATTTTGCATTTAACTTAAGTTTGCAAAGAAAAATGAAAATAGATATTTCAATTTATATCATAGAGAAAAGTTAAATTTTGTTACTGGAAATTATCAAATATGCCCAAGAAGTAATTTTTGGGATGTACGAACTTTTGAAATAAATTTAATTTTACCATTTTCAGCCGCGATTTTTTTTCGATGAGATATATGCGACATATTTGAAACTCAATGGAGCAAATCTATACAAATCTATTTGTAAAGCTTTAAGTTTTTCTTCTACTTAAACAGTTTAAGAAAAATTCTATTTAATTTATAGAAACACGTTTTTCTTTTAGCAGTTGGTGAAATATGAAAAATTAGAAAATGCGGCTCTGGAACTATTTTATTTTTGCAGAAAATGAATATCATAAATTGCGATAAGATGATGAAACTTATTTTAGCAAAAACAGCAGGGGTCTAATCATCGCATTCGTCATTGAAATATTCCAATCGAAAGAAATTATTTTTATATTTTCCAAAATAAAATATTACAATTATTTTACTTTGTCACAGTTAACGATTTATGGCCCCAAGTTGAGAATAAAAGTGAAACCAGGTCTGACGTCTGTCCGTCTTCTTTAAATAATAAATAGAAATATGGTATTTCGATTAATTTTACTCGATATCGAATATGGCGATTATCCCCTAGATAACCCTCATTGAATATTTGGCACTTGATATGCTTTGAAAAAGTATTATTTTGTGGTCTAAACCACATTTTGGTCAGGGTGTTATGAGCTTATGCTAATATTTATACTAATTTTAATATAATGTTTACGATTACTACTGACTCACTGACTCGGCAACATTTTACGAGTTACGAATTATCGATTCGTTGGCGCTAGTATTGCATAAATTATTAATTAATTCGATAAAACTAAATAAATTGTTTATTATTACAATTTCAAAAAAACAAAATACTAACACATATAATCGGGCAATGTAGTAATTAGTTTAAAGTTACATCGGAATTACATTCAGAGCCAAATATCAATATCCTTCCATCCGTTTTATAACCTTAGACCATTTGTAACGACTTTAACTTTTTAATAGTTGTTTTATTTTAGAAAAATTTCCACCAAACAAAACTGAAGTCATTCTAGGAAAACTACATTTTTATGGCTTGTTTGGATCCAGAGATGGTAATATAAAATTGTTACGATAAAACTATAGTTTCAAATTTAAACAATATCGCATGGAAAATAACACTATTTAAAATAATGTTGGGGTAAAAAATTGTCTCAAGAAATCAAATAAATATTAAAATAAATGTAAATTAAAAAATTTGTTTCATACAATATAAAATATATATTGGAAAATTACATGGCAGCAGCTTATATAACAAATTTCATTCAAATATATTAAGTTTTGCGAGCTGTATTTTGATTGAAACATTTACATGTACACACTGACACACAGACGAACTAATGTCAGAAGGTGATTCAGAGTCGATCAGTATAATAAATGTGAAATATTTTTGGTAGTTACAAGCGTCACACGTTGGATTAATTCAAAAGTTGAAGTTAATATATTTCACCAAAAAATTGTTCCACGTTGTTTACTTATTTTGTTGTAGTCTCCTAAAAAGTAAAAACCTTCGTATTTCAAGCGTATTTTTTTGGTTAGTTGTTCCAAAATCAAAGCATTTTGGTATTGGATTATCTTGTTGATAAATATTTTGAATTTTTTTTGAATATTATCCCAAATAAATATAGAGTTTCAAAATGTTAATGAAATCGGATAAAAGTGTTTCCATAATAAATAACTGTAGGATTTCTGCTTGTGGATTCCAAAAAAGGGAAAAAGATTTTGCATATATTTGTAATCACGCAATATATTTAATAATCTCTTAAAAAGCCCCAGTATGAAATCAAAATTTGCTGTAAGCTCAATAGCTAACACCTGTTTATACTTTTGGATTTTGTTTTGTCTTTAGTTTCGTTACTGTAATTTTTGTTATTTCCTTTATAAATATGTAACCTAGTATATCAAAAACTTTGGTGGGACGAAAAAATAAAAAGTAAAATTATATGAAAAATTATAAAAAACTCTTTAAATTTCAATAAAAGTTCCCGGTTTGTGAAAAATTCATCGTCTAAATACAAATGCATTATATATAATAATAATCGCTACTATTAATTTATTTTACAAATTGAAGAAAACAGGAAATCTCAATATAACAAATTGTGGAAAAAATTTTTTTTAGTTTAAAATACATAGAAAATATTGAATATAAAATCCCAAATAGAAATGAAAAAAAAAAAAACAATGTCAAAATCCTACTCAGTAATGTCCTACTATTGATCGTTGACCAACCGAAGCCAGGCTTTGGAAACTCTAACGATGGCAACACTGCCAGCCGTATTTTTGAGAATACCAAAAGTAGACAAAAAATTGAATTTTATCCTGTGGACATGAGACTTAAGTTGAAAACTTTAGAAACTCACAACATGGCCAGACATTTCGCTAAGCTCTACCCGTGGTTTTATGTGCCTCCCACATTACATAAATTATTTATTCACATGCTAGTAATGGTATCACATGCATTATTGCCAATCGACCAACTACTCGTATCTGAGAAAGCACAAGAAGCTCGAAACAAAGATTTTAAATAATACGGAGAACACTTTGCGCGTAAATGTAGTCGAGAGAAGTCAAATGAAGATATGTTTAATAGGTTTCTGTTTACTTCAGTTCCGTTACTTACTGCCAAAAGTAAAAGTTATAAAAAAGAAATTCTTCATATACCACAGATGGCACTAGATTTAATAATTTTGCCAAACACAATAGGTGAAGAGGAGGTTAATGATGATGAATATGACGATGATGACTATGAAGATCATTATGGATGATTATAATGAGTGTGAAATATGATGTAATGGTGATTACAATAATGAAAATTGTGTTGATAATTAATAAAAAAAAATATAAAAAAATAAAAATTTCAAATACTTGATATTAAATTTATCATAACAAAAAATAAAACATATTTTTTTATTTATTTTTTTATTATTTTTTTGAATAGAGCATAAAGTACACTATAGTTCGCAATTTGATTAATTAATTTATTATTATTTATTTATTTAATCGAATGCAAATTCTAGGAAGATTTATTTTTTCATTTAATTAAGACCCTAAAGGTATGCTTCACAATTCAACTCATTTTAAATGAAGAAAACAAGCTCAACACATTAACACAAACACATTAACAAATTTAATAAACACACACGTATGTAGCATTGTATAATTTTATGCAACTTTAAACGATCATAACTCAAAAAAAAAATATTCTTAACGATGAAAATCTGTAAATCTGGGTAACAGCTAAAAAGAAATACCTTTTAAATGATAAATTTTTTGTCAAAATCGGGATAAAACTGTGAAACTTACATCGGTCACAAGAAATCGCCTTGCCTATTAATATTATAGACTTAAAAAAAAATATATTATGAATTAATTCCCATTTTGACTATCGTTCAACCCACTGCGCGTGCGTCAGCAATAAAGTCATTATACCCTGACGGTATAGACGTATAAGCTATAAAAATATCTATTCAGAAGTGATTAACAAATCCCATAGAAAAGAACTTTGGTCCCTTAGCAAGCTCATGTTAAATTTATTGCCAAAGACCCAAATTTTCACAAATTTGATGGGTCATTATTGAACCCAAGAATGGAATGGAATAGGATCCAAGAATGACATCTAGTTTAATCTTAAATCAATTTTATTTGATAATTTTGAAATTCGAAATGAAGAAGTAGCAAATTTTAAAACACATTTCAAATTATAATGTTCATATTTGAGTAGTTGCAAATAGAAAATATACATATAATAGAAATATTCTATAGAACCATTGAAGTAGGTGGAGCTTTTAAGATTTTATAGCTCAACGCAAAGCTGTTGTTTTGTTTTTTGAGGCCGTGTCTTCTTTAGTAAACCAAATATCATGAAAATGTAATTAAAAAAATTAGGTAAATATTTTAGAACGATATAAAAAAATTATAATAAATTGTTTTTTTAACTTATTTTTAGAAAAATTATTTTCCTATCATATGTGAAATTGGGTGTCTGCCGAAATATTTTCTAATTTTTTTATTTTAGTGAGTTGACTGCCATCGTCTGCTTGATTGTAGATTCCAACTTTGTTTGGGTTTCTAATTGAGTTTTGAAAATTCTAAAACATCAAAAAAATTTGCATATCTATAATCGGATTTTCAATTTAAAATATTTTCATTAGTAAAGTTATAATTCGAGCATGTTTATTATTATTATTACTCGTATTTTTCTAAAGTTTTGGTTTTACATAGGAACTTTTGTTGAAGGAAAATGGGGAAAAAGGGAAACACTTGATGCGTTAGAGATCTTATTTCTATACAAAAATTCGAATATTTTGAAAGCTATAATTATTTTTATTTGTCAGTTTAAAAAAATTCCTAGAGTCACTTAAATTTTTTATAATTTTGAATTAACGAAAAAATGTGAACTTAATTAAAAGTAAAAATTCATATGAACTCAAGCCATCTGAGTTAATTAAGTTGTGCTTCTGAAAATAATATTCCAATAGTTCTTTATTTTTTGTAAGTAAGTAAAACTTTTGTTCACATGAATAAATTTTATTACTTCAAAAAAGAATGATTTTAAAGATTGATTTAAAAAAGGATTCATAAAAGTCAATAATTCAGTATTTAGCTTTGGTTGATTTGTGCTTATTTTCTATATCCAACTAGTTGAACCTAAGACAATTTCTCCAAACATAATCGGTGTAGGCCGACTATAGTTTTCTTACTGTTTTTTTAATTAGAATACAATTCATACATGATATAAATTGCGATTATGGTTTATACTTATTTTCTTATTAGAATTCAAATCATTAAAATAAGAAAGAAAAATTTAGAAGAGTATTCGATTTATCCGATTAATTGACACAGTTTTTTTGTTAGTTGAAAAGTCGCCCTTTTTAGTTGTTCGATCATTTGTTATCTTTCATTTGATCGATCAATCGAATTAGTTTTGGTCGATTGACAACTCAGGGTTCGAGCATTATTGGTTTAAGAATTCTTAAAAATGATAAAATTCTGAAAGTTAAAAATTCGGGCTGCACTACAACTTTTTTTAAAGCAATGAGATTCATTGAAAAAATTTCTTGTACTTAAGAATTTAGCATACAATTGTGCAGCCCCACTAGAGTCCCGTTCTGCATACTCATCGTTAAAATATTAAAAAATTAAAATAAAATATTTATGTAAATCTCTTCACAAAACTAAATTTAATATAAAGTTGAGGGAAGTATATGCAAATAAAGCTCAAGTGCTTTCAATTTCCCTTACACTCATAAAGGAACAAAAACCACTAAAAATTAAATCATATTTTGCAAAAAGTTTGTTTTGAATATTTTTGAATAGGAAATAAAAAGGACAAATTTATTTAAATTGCCAACACTTTTAAAAATGTGTGTGTGTGTGTATGTGTGTGTGTGTGTGTGAGTGTGTATGTGTGTGTGTTTGTATTTATAATCCACTTCAAAAACTATACAAATGCGGTGAACTATTAAAATGAATTTTCCTGCTTCGCTTAACAGAAATTTTGAAAAAAGATGTTCCGTGTTTGGAAACCTCGCTGCTCGCTGAACTCATGAGTGTTATTGTATTCTTAAAAAAAACGAATTAATTTTGCTGTCATTTTTTTTTTTCAACAAAGTGATCAACATTTTTGTTACACTTCTTTTTGCAAATAAGATTTTATTTTGGGATAAAACAAACAAAGTTTTAGCCCAGTAAAATATTTTGTTGCAAAGAAGTGGTTGTGTAACCCAAGGTTCAGAAAATAAACACAGGAAACACACAATGTTCTGTTCTAAAGCAGCCAACATATATTTTTATTTATTTTCATATCAATTATGTGTGTTTCTAAATTTTGTACGGTGCCGAACACAATAATGACTGTGTTTCGTTTTAATATTTTGTTATATACACGAACATGTTTCTATCACGTATTTTTTGTTTCGAACTCACATAAACCACACAGGTTCGAATTTAGCTTTATTTTAAGTTCGTGTTCTTGCACAAAAAAAAAATAAAAAGATAGTAATAAAATAGAAAGCAGAGAAATTTTATATGTTGTTTATGACTTAATTTCGTTTTTTTTTTATTATTTTTTAATATAAATTTTTTTTATTATTATTATTTTCATTTTTAATAACTGCAAATGGATTATTTTAGATTTTTTTAATAAGTTTGGTTAAAACGATTGTTGTCGTTTTTGTAGGGGTGTATCAGATTTTTCCGATCGCGAGTGGATAATAATTTAATTTTTAGATGTATGCGTTCTAGAACATTTTCTGTTTTTTTTAGCAGTACACGTGCAAGAAGACGAACTTAAACAAAAGCTACACTCGAATCTGTGTGGTTTATGTACGTTCGAAACAAAAAATACGCGATAGAAACATGTTCGTGTACATAACGAAATATTAAAACGAAACACAGTCATCATTGTGTTCGGCACCGTACAAAATTTAGAAACACACATAATTGATATAAAAACAAGTAAGAAAATTATAGTCGGTCTAGGCCGACTATATGATACCCTATACCATGGTTTAGAGACCCTATCTTTCGGTCCAACTACTTCGATATAGAAAATAAGCATAAACCAAATTTGAGTGGGATTTTTATTAATTTTTTTGGCTGCAGATATGAAAAAGTTCATATCGGATGCTATATCTATAAAGGGACTTGGTCCAAAAATGGACCGATCCTGATCATGTTTGGTAAAGTCTCTTGTATTTTGCAAAAATATGTACAAACAAAATTTGAGAAGAATCAGTGCAATATTTTTGTTTTTTAACAGATTTACGTGAAGATCGGGAAGCAGCTCTATATGGGGTCAAAGGGATCATTTTTGGACTACTCATTAGTGGATGTAATGAACGCATACAAACCCAATTTGAGTAAGATCTATATGACAATTTGGATCTTATGGCAATTTATGTCGATTTCATATGAGTAATTTGTATGGGGGCTAGGTCTGAACATGGACCGATTCTCACCAATTTCAATAGCGTTCATCCCATGGCCGATAGAAGCTTATATACCAAATTTCATCAAAATGTATTCATATTTGCGACCTGCAGTTTGATTACAAGCTTTACATGGACACACAGACGGACGGACGGACGGACGGACGGACGGACATTGTTAAATCAACTCAGAAAGTGATTCTGATTCGATCGGTATAATTAAAGATGGGTCTAGGACAAATATTTTTGGTTGTTACAAACAGCAGCACAAAGTCATTATACCCAAACCACATAGTGGTATAGGGTATAAAAAGTGTTTGTTGGTCTGCGCTATGTTAGTTTACATATATGTACGAGTTTCAGCGTGTATTTTTTTCTGAACTCTGGTGTAACCAAAATAACTTCTACTCCTTAAAATCTATATATCTGGTTTTCTGAAACAAATTTTGCAATTTTTTTATATAATACAGATTATTGTTTAGGTATTATGTTCCACAAACTGTTTTATGAAGCCGGTTTTAAAAGATTTAGTTTTCGAATTAGGAAATTGTTCTAACAAAGTTAGCTGGGTATTATAAAATTGGATTCTAAAACAGCTCTTAAATAAGAAGGCATTGTGTTTTTTTTTATTGTTGTTACAACATTTCATAATAAAATAATTCAAGTCACGTTTGCGAACATTTACCAGTTTTCAAAGTAAAGCATTAACACCAGCAGCGACACTTGGTAGCTGAAATGTTAAAGCAGGGAAGTAATTCCAATGGGAATTTTACACAATTTTTTTAAACTATAATGAGGAAAGCATTTTTAATTATTAAAATTAACATAATTTACCTTTGAAATATGTCACAAATTTTTATTGGTATTCTAAACATAAACTAGACATCCAAGAAATCATATATTTCTACATAATTTGCAACAAATTTGTTAAGAAGTACTAAATTTTTTGAAATAAAATAATTTTTACTAGCAGGTCCCAGCCCTCGAAATTCGAGTGCAAATTTTAGGAAATTTTATTGTTTCACTTAATAAATTAATTTATAAAACCCTAAAGGTATGCTAATCAATTTTATTCAATTCACAGTCAACAATTTTTATTGTTGTTATCGTCGTTAATGGTTTATATTCAAAATTATTTTTGTCGTTATTGTCGTTATTGGTTTATGTCCAAAATAATTTTTCAATTCAACGCAGGGCTTTTTGCAAACACATTAACAAATTTAATAAACACATACACAACTTTATATAATTTTATGTAGGTTTTAGTAGCAACTTTAAATACGTTTTACTCCAAAAAAACATGTAAAAATCTGTATATCTGGTGGACAGCTAAAAATACATACCTTTCAAATGGAAGATGTTTGGTCCAAATAGGATTAAAACTGACAAACTTTCATCGGTCACAAAAAATTTCCTTGCATATTAATATTATAGATTTGTAATTCGATCTAACTAACAAGAAGATATTTCCTTCTATAAATTTCCTTCATATGTAACCAAAATTTATATTTTTGCCTTAAAAAAATAATATATTTAAAAAGAAACCTGAATTTGTTATAAAAAATTTAAATGAAACTATATTGTCCACCTCGCCATCCTTCCCTCTTTACCAAGTTAAAAACAAATTTTGTTGTAAGAGTTGTTTGCGCTATAAACGTGCGTATCTCGGCGAAAGAGTGGGTCAGAATGTTCTGCATTTCTTCCTAGTTAAAAATATTTTTATCATTGTAAAATTATGTTAAATAAGCATCAGCATGTAAAATGCAAATTTAAAAAAAAGAAATTCAAAAGTGTTTGACAAATAGTTTAAGTTGAAGTGTCAGCAATTAATAAGTTTCTCACGTGATTGCTTCACGTAATGACATCTTAATATTATTTTCTTGCCTGACTTTAGTATAAAAAAAATTGGAGAAATTTTATAGGTATAATAGCGCTAGAGGGCCACACACACAAAAAAACATTGAAGTAAAGATTTTAAATTAATCTTGTTTTTAGTTTTTTTAAGTAAAATTATGTCAAACATCATGAGTTACACAGCTTCATACATTTCTATAAACAGTGGGTGCTATTTTTTGAGTAGAACTTTTCCTACTTTACAACTATTGACGGAATTTCTATTTTGAAACTTTATAATTCTAATTCTTCATTGCAAGTGCCTGGGATTGAATATTTTATATCAAGTGTTACATTAAACTTGAAAAAGAGCACATTTGTGCATTTTTTTAAGAAAAAGTGGGTGACCTGTGTCGAGTAGCAGTTAGCCAACATCACAAATATTGTTCGCATGCTTTAAAATTTTAAAATATTAATCGATGAATATAGTCAAGTAGTTAGCTGTAGGGCGACTAAATCGTCCATTACAAAATTGTGATTTTTTTTTTTTTTTGAGAAAATATATATTTTTTTAAATTTACTTTTGAAACTAAAGGTAGTTTTTCCAAAAAATAGTGTTTAAAAGAAGCTTCTTTTTAAGAAATGGTATGCTATTAAGAAAACGTACTTTAAAAGAAAATAAAATTTTTTGTAGAAAAGTTACGTTTTTAAGATAAGGTACTATTCTAAGAAAGGTTTTTCTTAAAAAAAAAATATTGTTTTAAAGAACTATATCTTTTCCAGAACAAGGTACTTAAGATAAGGCACTATTCTAAAAAAGTTAGTTTTTTAAGAAAATGTTTTTTTTTAGGAAAAGGTGCTTTTAATAAAACGTTATTTTTCGAGGAAAGGTAATTTTTTAAGGAAAGGCATTTTTTAAGCAAAGGTACTTTTTTGTAAAAGGTACTTAAAAAAATACTTAAGAAAAAAAGTTCTTTATTAAGAAAAGGTTGTTTTTTTAATATATATGAATTTTTTAGGAAAAGGTACTTTTTTGAGAAAATATACGTTTTTAAGAAAAGGAGCTATATTAAGAAAATATTCTTTTTTATTTATTTATTTATTTATTTACATACTTCATCTTATAATTACAAATTATAAAATAAAAACTATTTATGAGCAATAGCAACGTAGGCCTTCAGCTCAATATACTTTACATTATTTAGATAGAGTTATAATTACAGTTTTAAAGTTGGTTTTATTTATATTACATTATACAGATTTGATTTTTTGAGAAATTTTGCTAATAGTTTTATGTTTGCGATTGAAGGATGAGACAGTGTATATATAGGATCTGAGTTTTGAAAAATACTCAATCGGGAGTTACTGGTTTCTGGGCAATCACAGAGAAAGTGGGAAGGTTTTGTTGGATATGAAATATCACAATTGCAAAATGGAGTACTATTGGGATTGAATACTGGTTCATGTGTTGCAATAGTGTGACCTAGACGAAGTCGTTCAAATTTGGTACAATCTAGTCTTTTAACGCTCGTTTGACTATCATTCAAAAAGTCGTAAACTGTTTTATGTTCTCCATTAATTCTTCTGTACCATGAAGAAGTTGAGTTGTAAATATTGTTTCTATCTTCCTCTGAATACTTACTTTCCACTAACAAATCCAGATTTTTACGATAAAAGTTTTGTGTGGAACATAGGGGATATTTTGCAGCATTCCTGGCGGAAAAATCTGCAAAATCATTTCCCTTTATTCCACTGTGACCAGGTACCCATACTAATTTTAAGTCTGGAAATTTTATAGTAAGGGCATTCCTAATATAAGAAATGTAATACCCGTTGTTCAATATGTTCTGTATTGCATTCAATGCGGAGAGAGAGTCAGAACAAATTGCAAATTTTCCTCTTTTTCCGTTTGCATACGATACTGCCTCATGAATAGCTATAAGTTCTGCAGAAAATATGGAGCTGTGGGTAGGAAGGATTGAACCTTTAATTATACTGTTTTCCGTTGTAACGCTATATGACGTTGAGGAGTCGGTTTTCGATCCATCAGTAAATAAGAATTTGTAGTCTCTCAATTCATCTTTAATCATAGCAAACATGAGTTTGTATTGAGATGAATTGGTATCGGATTTAGATCTCTCATGTAGGGTAATATTAATTGACGATGATTCAAGCGACCACGGAGGGAGTTGTTTCGCTTTAAAAGTGTTATTTTGTAAAGGTATGTCAAGTTCATTACAATTATGAATAAACCTGTAAATGATCGATGGCACTTTAGGAATTTTTTTAGATCGTTTCACCTTTTTCGCTAAATGCATGAGCAGTGTGTTTGTGTTGTATAAAAATATTCTAAAAAATTTTGTGGTTGAAATTTCCCTCTGAGTATAAAGGGGCCTGATATTCGTTTCGAAAAGCATATTTGTGATTGGTGTAGAACGAAGTGCACCCAGAGCAGTTCTCATTGCCGAGTTTACTATGGAGTCAATTTTCCTGAGTTGGGATCTAGGAGCATATCCAAAAATTGGTAGACCATAATTTATCTTCGAGAGTATAAGGGTTTTTAATATCGAAATGAGGGAGATGGAGTTACAATTAAATCGAGAGCTGGACAGGCATTTTATAATGTTGAGCCGTTGTGTCAGTGAGGAAGTAATATAGTCTATATGGTCATTCCATCTGTATTTTTTATTGATCAATATTCCCAGTATTTTTAAGGAATCAACTCGGGTTATTGCTATGTTTGATGTGTGTATCCTAATATTGCAGTTCTTTAATCTGCAAACGTGTAGATATTTGCACTTTGTGGAAGAAAGCGTAGCACCAGAACCGTCACACCATTCGTCAATATCGTTAAAGAGATCGTCCAAATTGAGAACAAAATTTTTTCTTCTGTCAGATCTGATTATTAAATTAAAGTCATCGGCGTAGGCACAGAAATCAACTTCCTTATGAATGGATATGACTGAACATAGTTTGTTATAAGCTATTACGAAAAGAATGACGGATAACGGCGAACCCTATGGGATACCGTTATATAGTGGGAAAGATTTAGAATAACAATTGTCTACTCGAACAATTATTTTTCTCTTATTCATGAAATTCATTACATACCTAATGATATTAGGCCCCATTTTCCACTCGATTAGCTGATTCGGAATTGAATGAATGCCTACTTTGTCAAAAGCTCGTTCGAGGTCTAGCGAAATTATTGTTGCATGTTTCCGTAACGAGAGGCAATTTGCAATCTGATAGTCTGCATAAAGTAGACTATCAGTTGTCGAGCTTCCCTTTTTAAAACCAAATTGTCGGTTACTCAGTAGTTTGTTGGTAGTAACAAACCACCATAACCTATTAGCTACAATTTTGTCCAAAACCTTAGATAAACATGGATTTAGGGAGATAGGACGATAAGATTTCACCATGGTCTTATTCGTTCTGGGCTTAGGGATTGGTATGACTAGAAATATATTAGAAATATATTGTTGAATAATCTTAGCACCTTAACTTTCAATGTATATGGCAGCATTTTCAGCATTGGGTATGAAATCCTATCTAATCCTGGGGTTTTACCCTTTAAATTTCTCAAGGTTGAATTGAGCTCGATGAAGTTTA
This sequence comes from Cordilura impudica, assembly GCA_963682025.1. NCBI lineage: Eukaryota > Metazoa > Arthropoda > Insecta > Diptera > Scathophagidae > Cordilura > Cordilura impudica. Next base: position 49,925,139 of record OY821518.1, read on the forward strand.
TATTGCCTTCTATAGTAAGTGTTTCTGGAGATGGTGTAGTAGAGGGGTAATTTTGTATTGAGTTTTGTTTGTTAATTCTGAAATTTTGCGAATAGTTTGAATCGGAGGAGGTTTTTGACCAAAATTTACCGAATTCCTGACCAATTTCCATTCTATCGGTTATCATAACATCCGGATCATTCAATGTACTTATACAGTGTATATTTTACGTTGTTTTGTATCCCGTGAAGTTGCGTACGTTTGTCCATATTCTGTCTAAAGGGGTATTTGGATTAATTGTGGATGTGAAATATGTAATGGATTCCCTTTCTGCTATTTTAATTTTTTTCTTATAGAGAGCATTTGATTTTTTATAATTCAGTAGGTTAGGTAAGTTAATGTTTCTCTTAAAAGTATGCCAGAGCCTATTCTTTTCTGCTTTGAGTTCTTCTAGTTCTCTATTCCACCATGGAACTCTTCTAGGTTTATTTCGGAGCTGAGGGATAGATATATTAGCTGCCTCTAGTGTTGTTTTACATATGTTTGCTGTTTCTTTATTTATGTTGGTAGATACAGGTCTTTTTGTTTCGACATTACTACAATAGTTCTGAAATTTGGGCCAGTTGGCATGTTTGGTGATAAATTTTGGCTTGCTTAACGACCTATGGTCGATATTTGGAGGAAATAGTGAGATAATTATCGGAACATGGTCACTTCCAAAAAGGTTGTCCTCCGTTTTCCATTGTGCTTGGGAGGCTAAAATTGGGGAGCTAAAGGTTAGGTCTATATGTGAAAAAGTTCCGTGAGTATTTAAGTGCGTAGGGGATTTGTCATTTAGTAAAACAAAGTCAGATGTGTTGATAAAATTGGCCAAAATAGTACCAGTACGGCTGTTGGAGTTAGCACCCCATATTGTGTGTGGACTATTGAAGTCGCCAGTAACAAGTGAATGCGTATTCGATGTAAAAACATTGGCAAGATTACTATTGTTAAAATTTGGTGGGGGTGGTAAATACGAACTAAAGATTTTAAATTTTATTTTAGATATTATCTCGACACATACCGAGTCAAAGTCTCCTGGTACACTAGTTTGCTTATGTTGAAGTGATTTATGAACCAGTATTGCCACTCCTCCATACCTGGTAAGTGATGTGTTAGAAGCATACATCGAAAAGTTAATAGGAATAGGAATGTTAGTAAGAGAGTGAATGTGGGTTTCCTGAATACATATAATTTTTGGGTTGTAAGATTTGATTAAGATCTGTAGTTCATTAAAATTATTTCTATAACCGTTCATATTCCATTCTATGATGTTAAAAGACATTGTAAGCTACTATTATATTTAATGACTTAATTATATATATGTATATTTGATGTTAAATGGCAATGGCAAACAGTACTTTTTTAAGAAAATTGTTTTGTTTACTGAAAAGGTACGTTTTTAAGTTGATGATTAGGCTCTTTACATTAGAACTTTAGAATGCAAAATATTTATTTGTCCTATCATTCTTCAGGAAAATTGTAGTTAAGGCTAAAATAACTAATTTTTATTTATATAGTAGCTGGGCCCGGTCCGCGTTGCTGTACATGAATATATTAATAAAAAACCAACCGCAAGTTATTATTATATTCCCTTTATTTGTAAAGTAATATACCATCATGCAATTAAATAATTGATTGACTAGATATTTTCAGTCAAAAATCAAAAGCGGGAAAATGGTTAAAAGTCGATCCAAAGTTTTGTCGACAAGCAGACACTACAAGTTAATATAAAGGAAGTAAGAACAAGTAAGAAATATAGTCGGTCTAGACCGAATTAACGATACCCTATACCATGGTTTAGAGACCCTATCTCTTCGGTCCAACTATTTGGATATAGAAAATAAGCATAATCCAAATTTGAGTGCCATTATTATTAATGTTTTTGGCTGCAGATATGAAAAAGTTCATATAGGGTGCTATATTTATATGGGGACTAGGTCGAAAAATGGACCGATCCTGACCATATTTGATAAAGTCACTTATATTTGGAAAAAATATACACAAACCAAACTTGAGAAATATCTGTGCAATATTTTTGTTTTTTGATAGTTTTAAGTGAAGATCGGGAAGCAGCTCTATATGGGGCCTATGACTAAGAATTGTCCTATAGGAATTTTTTTGGACTACTGATTAATGGATACAATAAACACATACAAACCCAATTTGACTAAGATCTATGTGATAGCTTGGATCTTATGGCAATTTATGTCGATTTCATAGGGGTCATTTGTATGGGGGCTAGGTCTGAACATGGACCGATTCTCACCAAAAGCTTATATACCAAATTTCATCGATATATATTCATATCTGCGACCTGCAGTTTGATTACAAAGTTTACATGGACACACAGACGGACGGACGGACGGACGGACATCGTTAAATCGAATCAGTTAGTGATTCTGATTCGATCGGTATAATAAAAGATGGGTCTAGGTCAAATATTTTTGGTAGTTACAAACAGCAGCACAAAGTCATTATACTCACTAATTCGTGTACACCGCTTCCACTCTAATAATAAATAATAATCATACGGCCTGAATATGTTGTGTTATTAAAAAATAGATCAAAGAAGGGGAAAAATTAAAAATTTTCGAAGCTTTCATTTGATAAAATTAGTCCAACTTTATTTGCTGCAGCCATTTGCTGAAGAATGAAATGAAAATTCAGCATACCCTTTAAAGGTTTTACACAGTGGCTCCCCATTCTGGCTGTGAGAAATACGTTTTTTTTTTACTTTTCTGAAAGTTATTTATTTTCAAAATTAATATTTTTCGAGTTCGCTTGCGTCACAGTTTTTGCTTTACAATTATATTAAGTTCAAAATATACTTATAAATTTTTACCATCTGCTTTTAATTTTTTTTTATTGTATACTGATGGCCAATATCACATATTTATATGTATAATATCTTAACTTTTTTGAGGCGTAGTTAATTGACTGCACATTTTTCGTCAGAGTGCTTTGATATATTAAGGAAATAGCGATCCCAGATGATTGGCTTTAAAATATTTCTTTTTTGCTGTCATATTTTTGGAAAATGCTTTTTATGATATTGAAAACTTCCTTTGCAATTCGAATCGCGTATTCGACAACTCGGATATTGAGTAGCTCTGGTGTCCTCATTATGATCACATCCAATATGAACTATTCAGGCAAAAAATATATTTGGCCAGGGTTGATGATAACTTTTATCGCGTTTGGTCTCTTATTGCGATCACGTGAATGGTGTCACCATTATTATATGAGTTTTTTTTTAATAAATATATTTTTTTCATTTTTATTTATGTATTTACTTATTTAAGATTGTGTGTTGTACCATTTAAACCATTGCTATCCTTAACAGCAACAAAAGCAATTCCACAGCCCCAAAGTCTTGTGGAAGTTTTCTTTTGTATTAAATGTGAATTATAAATGCAGTAAATTAAACTTTGTAACATCTTCACTGGGGAATTTTTAAAATTGTTGTATTATACATGTTTAGTTTACCCTACTGAGGGAGACAGGGTATTGCATATTTTATCGAGAAGACTTTTATATTAGGCAGTCAGTTATATGGAAATTTAAGTAAAAAAAACTCAATATTATTATTGCAACCTATAAAACTTAAATAATCTTTCAGCAGACTTCAAGTTTTGTTTTAAAGTTCTCTTATGATGAAGTGGTCGACATAGTCATGGACTAAGTTATTTAAGACCGCATATATAATATCAATGCTCCCTCCATGTTTTTTGGTATGTGTTTATGGTGCTTTGACGAGCGGTCAGCTTCGGAAATCTGTATTTTCTATTACTTGCTGGACGATTGCAAATGTTAGTGGTTTTTGTGTGGCAGTAACGTTTTGAAAATATTTTCATGCAAATCTATTTTGTTCAACTTTCGGTTGTGACATTACGTTAAAAGTGTTTTGCATTCTAGTTCCACTTTTATTTCTCTAACAGCACAACTAACGTTTTGTGAAAACTACATATTTGGTCTGCTTGAACATGGTTGATTTTGTGTGGTTCCTAAAGATGGTTTGCACTGTAGCACGACTTAATTTTACCATTATGGCAATTTATCCATTGCTTCTGTATGATACTATGATTAATGGTTTGACCAACATTCCAAATAGCTTTTTCCTTATTCATTTTTTCCATTTTTTTTATAGTTATAATAAGCTAGCAATTTTGTTAAAAATGGACTCTAAGGAAAAAGTTTAAACAAAAAAGCAATAAATATATAACAATAAAGCAAAGTTTTGCATTTTCAAGTAATGAAAATGTAATGGTTAAAGTTTTCTGCTGAAAAAAAAAAAAATAGATGAATAAAGTTGTATTTCGAAACGTGAAGAATTATAGACAAATAAGTAGATAGATACCTGCATACGCTATACGTATACTAAATATGGAGTGGGATGCTGAATAGAGTATTAAATATTTTCTTTGCCTCTGAGCTGCTGTAATAAAGTTGAAACTTAAAACATTTGGAGCAGTGAGTTTTTAGTCGAATAATTTTCAGAAAAAGCTCCGAATAATATAACGGTTTGGAATGACTAATATTAATTATAATCCGGTTAGGAATTTAAAACAATTTTTTGTTTGTTTCAGTCAAGCCTTTACTACTCGGCAGAAAATAAGTGAACTCATTTTAAACAAGTTAGAAAATTATAATCGGTCTAGACCGACTATACGATACATTATATCGTGGATTTAGAGACCCAATCATTTAGGTGCAACTACTTAGACATAGAAAATAAGCATAAACAAAATTTGAGTGGCATTGTTATTAATTTTTTTCCTTTGGATATGAGAAAGATAATATCGGATGCTATATTTATATGGGGACTAGGTCGAAAATTGGACCAAGCTGTGCAATATTTTTGTTTTTTCAATAGGTTTTAAGGCAGATCTGGAACCAGCTTCATATGGGGGCTATCACTAAGAATTACCGTACAGGGTTCACATTTGAACTCCTGATAAATTAATGTAATAAACTTATACAAACTCAATTTGACCGAGATCTGTATGATAATTTCGATGTTTTGGCAATTTAAGTCGATCTCATAGGCATCGTTTGTATGGGGACTAGGTCTTAACTTGAACCGATTCTCACCAATTTCAATAGCGTTCATCCTATAGCAGATGGAAGCTCACATACTAAACTTCGTCAAAATATTTCATATATGTGACCTGTGGTTTGATGACAAGCTTTACATCGACACACAGATGGACGAACGGACAGGCGGACATCTCTAAATTGACTCAAAAAGTAATTATGAGTTGATCGGTATAGTTGGAAGTTGCGTTTTAAGCAACTTCAAAATATGAAATAAAATATCGGAATTACTTAATATTGAGTACCACTAATTGATATCGAAAAAGTAGGAAAATTATAGACTGTTTCCTATTGCATGAGTTTCGAGAAGGGGCCTTTGATTGAACTTAGTTGACCACATAATTGAGTGACATTGTTATAAATTTATGGTTGGCCGATACGCAAAAGATCATATGCTATTTTTATATTGGGTCTAGACCAAAAAATGGATCGTTCATGACCATCTATAATATTAGGCTAGGTGAAATATTATTTGAAAGGTATTTCTTTTTGGCCGATTTGCAGATTTACAGATTTTTTAATTTTTCCCTTTATTTTTAGTAAATTTCATTTAAAGTTGCTACTAACACATGCATAAAATTATAAAATTCCATGTGTGTGTTTATTAAATTTGCTAATGTGTTTGTAACAAAAATGAGTTTGTTTTTTGTGTTGATTTGTGAATTGGCTGTAATTGATAGGCATACTTTTAGGGTCTTTATTTAATGAAAAAAATAAAATTTCCTAGAATTTGCGCTCGAATTTCGAGGGCTGGAATCTGCTAGTATTTATTAAAGTCACTTATTGCTCTCAAAAATTTAAAAATTTAAGAAAAATCTGAAATAGTTTTCCTGCTTTTTATATGGACGTATAGGCTTTAGATTTAAAATATTGTTTAATTTGACTTCTCTAGTCTGAATACAAGGTTTTCATGGATATACGGAGAGACTTATATATAGATGATTCTGGGTCGATTGGAAAAAGTAGAGGTGGGGGTAGGTCGTGTAATTTTGGTAGTTACAATCATCGACCAACTCATTATATCCTGAACACGAAGTGGTTTAGGGTAAAAAAAACATGTCTTCAGGAGCCAAATTACCGCATTCGATATCGAGTAAAATCAATCGAAATTCCATATTTTGGTTTAATATTTAGAGAAGACAGACAAACATCAGCACTCGTTTCATTCTTTCTCCTAACTAAAATTATTTTTAGTATATTATTTTGGAAAATAAAAAAATAATTTCGGTTAAAAAATTCCGTTAACGAATGCGGTGATTTGGCCCCAGGATTTAGTGCTCAGATGTAACGAGGCAAGGCAAATGCCGTGGCGCTCAGAATACTGAAAAAGGATCCAATGAGTGTGCCAACATTTAACAGCAGAATAGTTTTCTATTGGGTCATACGAATCCAACTTTGCGGTACTGTTATGTTCTCTTCGTAGAAAGTACTTATATTTCTCTGGTACTCAATTATATTCGTTAAAATAGGTTTTCACCCTTTGACGACCTAACCCAAACTGCTGCAAATGTTTTTTTTCGATTCGTTCTTAACGACCCAACATTTCTTTACAAAAGTGTCGTCTAAAATATATTTTTTTTTAATTCCTTCAAGGAAAAAATCCATGGGCCATATATATCCCATTGGTCGTCAACGGTCAAAATTAACAACTAATTTACTCCGCTCAAAGCAAGTCAGTGATTTGTGTTTTTATTTTTTACATAAATAACTGTAGCTTTGGTTTTGTATTTGTTGTAAATTTTTAAATATAGATCACATCCTTTTGTAAAAAACCTTTTTGTTTCACAAAAAACTGTAATTGCTTCGAAGATTACCATAATTGATTTTATATTTTTGAGGTATTTAGAATTAATTTTTTTTATTTATAGTTTATTTAATTGTTGGTTTAATATTATCAATTTTTTTAATTTAGTAAAAATGTAAAACTATAAAACATCTTTTTTACATGTACTGAATTTTGCTGAATAATAAATAAACCGATTCCAAATATTTTGGTGTTTCTGAAAACCATAAACACTGCTTCATATTATGTCAAAATCTTAATATTTTCAGTTCAATAACGTCCGAATTAATGACATCCAAATATCATTAAAAAAACAAAATTTTAAGATTTTGGGGTCACCGCCTTAGGTCGTGGGAATACATGTGTCATTTTTTTGGTATGGTGTGAAAGTTAAAACTATCCTCTGTCGACTCAAGTCAGCTTTAAAAAAAATCGGTTGGAAAATGTGGAAAATATAAGGAAAAATAAAAATGGGACATATATGTCCCATTGGTCGTGAAATGTTAATGAAAATCGTTTTAAAATGTTTATTTGATTTTTAGAACATCCGTTATTACTTATGTAAGGCGCAGAGGGGGGGAAGAATATTGCCAGACTATGTGGTTCCTACCGACAAGTACGGCGTAGGCAGTATTATAATATGGAGTTGAAGGCTGCCTGGCTGTGTGGGTGACCATCGGATACATGAACAATATTCCAAAAAATGACGTAAAAATTTGTGGCGATAGCAACATGACATGGAAGGCATGCAAACTAATAATATTGAGTGTTTGGATCGACCAGCATAGTTGCCAAACTTAAATATAATAGAGCATCTATGGCCTATTCTAAATGTTGGACAAAAAAAGTAACATCACGATTAAGTTTAGTAAGAGAATTATGTGAAGATTTGATAAAAAATTAGTTTCAAGTTGCGGCCATAGTGGCGAATATTAATTAACTTAATAATAGTTTTAAATTAAACTTACTTTGAATAAAAAATCAAATATAGAGGGTTTCGAAAACTTTTAGTCAGAGGTATATACTTTTAAAGTTTTAATAGATAAAAATGCCAACAATCATTTATAACAAGTAAGAAAATTATAGTCGGCCTAGAGCATATATCAACTTTGATGAGCGAATAATCGAATATAAAAAATAATAATAAACCAAATTTTAGAGGTATTTCTTTTTTAATAAATGGGATTAGGATCGATCATGGCCCTATTTAATAAAGTCTCCAAAAATGTATAAAACAAATAAAAAAATCTATGAATTGCTTTTGTTTTTTGATAGTTTTTAGTGAAGATCGGAAATCAGCTTTATATGGGGACTATTAGTAAAAATGTTCCTACAGGGTTTACTGATTTACTACTGTATAGTGGGTATAATATACACACAAACATCAAATTTTATCGATACATATTTATATATAATAATCTGGATTTTAAGACAATTTTAGTCGGTTTGATAGGCGTCATTTCTATTGGGCTAGGATTTAACATGTACCGATTTTTACCAATTTCAATCGTTGATCTTACGGCCGATAGAGTCTTATACCAATTGATATACATATATATTCATAATTGCGATATGTAATATGATTACGGATTTATGTGGAAACGTAGACGAAAGACAGACAGACAGACGGACATCGCATAATCGATGCATAAAGTGTGGATTGGTATAATAAAATATGGTTGTAGGTCAAATATTTCAGTACACATTCATTATAACCTGTATTTTAATGTATTTTAAAGATAAAAGAACAAACCACAAGCCGATATTAAATTCATTAGTGATAATTCACCATTTCACCACATCCATATCTACAGAATGGAATTCATTTAAAGTCTTTGGGTGGTATTCTTTTGATGGGGCTATAATATAGATGTCGTTTTTGTAAGGAGACTAGCTGCTGATCTACGTTTATGAACAGAAGCTATCTTAGCACTAGGACAGTGCAGTCGTTGAAGAATGTTCCAACTTTGACTCGGACTCCACCCTCTGAAATTTTTAAGGTCCGATACCGACTCCCACTATAAATCTAACTGTGATACTAAATATATCAAAAACATTGATAATTATGTTGTGGGTAATTGATGACAGTAAATCAATATTTATATAAAATTATACGTGAAGGTAAATTTTTAGTTCCCTTTTTAAGCAATATGCGGGCATGGAGGAGTGTGAAAATTGGCATAGTTATAGTTCCTATGGAGGAGAAGCTGAAAATGATAAAATCTATGTTTAATCTATCTTAAAAATATATTAAATTAAATAAAATAAAATATTTATAATAACTCATTACACCCTGTTTATGCGAATGATTTAAATTATATATCAGACGCTCTGTGTTGAATTGTGATTTGCTAAAATTGATTAACGTGATTGGTGGCAAAGCCGCGGTGACCAGAGCAGCACCCTGGATTATCTCAGGGTACTTTGTATCTCCGCTACTCTCTATTGAATTTAAGCGACGACAAATGGATTGCTTCTGCTCGTTAACTCATACTCTCTGTAACGGGGCAACCCCATTCCCCCTCATCCAATTGAGCTGAGACTTGGCCCATAGTCTTGTTGTGACTATAGATTAATTTTTGGAAAGTCACGCACAGTCACGTATAGTCACGCACAGTCACGGAGTGATCTAAAAGTCGTGTCCCCACTTCCGATCGATCTGCAGCTTTGTCCATAGACTTGTCGAGGCCAAAGATTAATGTTAAGATAGTCACACACAGTCACGTATAGTCACGCATAGTCACGGAGAGGTTCAAAACTCATATGCATAAGGAAAGAAAGAGTTTTAATAAGAACTTTGTTTATATGGGTTAGACTATTTAAATAAGAAATTAACGAAATTAACTACATCACCAGATCTATAGTATATAGTATGAACTACAAGATGTATTAGCACAAACAAGTCAATTTTAATTTTATGCTGGATATAGTTGAAATTCAATAAAATTAAAAAAAACCGCAAACGTCTATTTTCAACTTGATAAATTATCGGATATAATTTCTGCTAATGAAATTTAGACTCTTACCTGCACTAATAAATAAAATTCTACAATAATTAAATTATTTTACATTATATAATTTAAGTACCTGAATGAACATACTCTTATACAAGAAATTAAAATCTTCTTATTCATAGTGATCTGTAAAATATTACGACGCCAATTTCGAAGAATTTTTTTTTTTTTAAATATTTTAAAAATTATTTGAATTTTTAATTTCGAAGAATTTTTTTTTTTAAATATTTTAAGAATTATTTGAATTTTTAATTTTTTGATTTTTTTGTAGCGACTCCGACTTCGAATTTCCTGCCCTTATCTTCGTTGGTTTTTTTTTTTTTGCGAAAAAATAATGCTTTATTACAACTCGAAATTATCTTTCTTCCATTTATGTACAGTAGGTCGTTTCACCAAAAACGTTCATATCGGATGCTATATTTATATGGGGACTAGGTCGAAATATGGACCGATCCTGACCATATTTGTAACGTCACTTATATTTTGAAAAAATATATACAAACCAAATTTTAGAAAAATCTGTGCAATATTTTTGCCTTTGATAGATTTAAGTGAAGAGTGGAAAGCGGATTTGCATGGGGACTATGACTAAGAATTATGCATCAGGTCTTATTTTTAGATTACTGATTAATAGGTGTAATACATGCACACAAACCATATTTGACCGAGATCTGTATGTGACAATTTCGAACTTATGGCAATTTAAGTCGATGACTCCTATGAGCCATTTTCTTTGGGACTAGGTCTGAATATGCACCAATTTTCAGCAATTTCACTTTTCGAGTCGAAGGTGATTTTCAGTAGATCGTTATAATAAAAGATCGGCCTAATTCAAATATTAAGCACATCTCGTTATAATTACCTAACCACATTTTGGTATAGGATAAAAAAAATATTATAAGCCTCAATACGTAATATATAATTACGTGCAATTTTTGCGTAAATTAAATAAGTTAGATAGGCCTTCAGAATACATTTCATTTAAATCCAATCTGTCTCATGTCGCTTTAGGAAGTAATATTAAAAAAAAATATTTTTTACCCCATTGCATTCCACCTAACCATAAGATTTGTATCAATATTTTCAAATTTAATGCTGGTTTAAAGGAAATGCATTCCGAAGACCTCTTTAAAGCATTTAATTTTACACACAAATGCTGTCAGTTTCTCGAAGAATTGGGGTTTGAACTTGGCAAATACATAGCTTCTAATTTTAACGTGATCAAAGTACCCGTTGACTTAATAAATTTTACCGCAGCTAATTATACCCTATACCACTATGTGGCTTGGGTAAAATGACTTTGTGCTGCTGTTTGTAACTACCAAAAATATTTGACCTAGAACCAACTTTAATTATACCGATCGAATCAGAATCACTAACTGAGTCGATTTAACGATGTCCGTCCGTGTGTCCGTCCGTACGTCCGTCTGTGTGTCCATGTAAACCTTGTAATCAAACTACAGGTCGCAAATATGAATATATTTTGATGAAATTTGGTATGTAAGCTTTTATTGGGCATAGGATGAACGCTATTGAAATTGGTGAGAATCGGTCCATGTTCAGACCTAGCCCCCATACAAATGACCCCTATGAAATTGACATAAATTGCCATAAGATCCAAATTTTCATATAGATCTTACTCAAATTGGGTTTGTATGCGTTTATTACATCCATTAATCAGTAGTTCAAAAATGATCCCTATTGGAAAACTCTTAGTCATAGGCCCCATATAGAGCTGCTTCCCAATCTTCACTTAAATCTATCAAAAAACAAAAATATTGCACTAATTCTTCTCAAATTTTGTTCGTATATATTTTTGCAAAATACAAGAGACTTTTCCAAACATGGTCAGGATCGGTCCATTTTTGGGCCTAGTCCCCATATAGATATAGCATCCGATATGAACTTTTTCATATCTGCAGCCAAAAAAATTTATAAAAATTCCACTCAAATTTGGTTTATGTTTATTTTCTATATCCAGTTAGTTGGGCCTGAGAGATAGGGTCTCTAAACGCATGGTATACGGTATCGTATAGTTGGTCTAGACCGACTATAATTTTCTTACTTGTTATTTTTAGGCTTGTGCTCGTCTGGAGTGATTTGTCTGGTGCTGTGAAAATGAAGCCTTATAATAATAACTAGCAAATTCCAGCGCTCGAAATTCGAGCAGCTTTATTTTTCAACTAAGCCAATTCACAAACCAACACTTTTTTCACTTCATTAACAAACACATCAACAAATTTAATAAACACACACATAGCATAATTTTATGTATGTGTTAGTAGCAACTTTAAATGCAATTTACTCAAAATAAAGGAAAAAATTAAAATCTGTGAATCTGCAAAACGGATTAAAAGAAATACCTTTCAAATAAAATCGGGATAAAATGGTAGAACAAAACATCGGTCACAAGAAATCGCCTAGCCTATTAATATTGTAGATGCATATACATATACATATATATATAAATACTATATATACACGTTTCATAACTTCATTTCCCAAAAACAATCCGTAACAATTCTTTCGCTTTAAGAGTTGCAAAAAGCAAAAAAAAACTTTTTTTCGAAAAGCCTGAATTCTTTCCCCATAATAATGGCATACTATGTTACAGTTAGCCATTTTTGGTTTTTACTATTTTTGTATTTTACGTGGTTTTTCTTTCAATTCTTACGAAATAAATTTAATTTTCTATATTATAAAATGAAACGTACGAAATTTTGATGTAAAATTCAAATTCCTGAAGTTAAGCTAAAATCTACATAATATATAAAATTTCAGAAAACTAAGTTCAATCGAAAACTTAAATTCATTCAAGTTAATCTTAACAATATTTTTGAATTAAAGAACTAATTCATTTAATGCCAGCACATAGATATCAACGCTATAATTGTTTTCTCATGCAGGCATTGCTCCACATTCACACTGACTGCCTCTATTCAAATACTGTTTGTATTTTAGCTTTTCTATTGTTAACGTTGTTTGTTTGTGCAACACTTATTTCAATAATCTTGCGCTTCATTACATGCTGTTGTGCTTTATTTCTAAACTTTTATGTTGTATATGCAACCATTTACTCATGTTTGTTTTTTTTTTCTTTTCTTTTCAGGTGGAAAATCGCGCATTGAGGTTACGCGAAGCTATGCAACAATATCAGGATGAGGTCACACCCTCATCAGCAGCCTTGAAACAGCAACAACCATCAGTGCTACAAAATGCTCTGCAGCGGAAGCCACAACATCAAAGTCAACAATTTGTTGTGGCACAAAACTCCAATAGACTACATACGAATGTTATCATTGGCGGCAGTGTAGATCCTGGAGGATTTAAAGCACATGTTGGCAGTTTAGGTTCGAATATTTTGTTACCTCATGTCGAGACATCGCATGTAATCAGTACTAGTGGTTTAGCCGTTGCACCCAATGGTGGTACTGGTGGAGTTGGTGAGTGGGAATATTTCGATGAAGCGGGTTACATACGCGGTGGTGCTTTAAGGTCTGGTGAAGATCCTTATGTACGTAATCGTTTCAATCAGGAGGCCAGTGATGCTTTGCCAAGTAATCGTGAAATTCCAGATACGAGACATCCAATGTAAGTAAATAAATAAAAAAAAAATACAAAAGTGCTCCATTTAATGTCTGCTCAGAACTGGATTGAAATTACTTAAGACCCAGATAATTCAACGCTACGCTCCACGCATATTTTTGAAATCTAAGCATACAAAAAAGCACTTTATTTTATATGTATGGAAATTTGATTGTTATTCATTTAAGCAAAATCGTAAAAAAGCAAAATCGCAAGAAAACAAAAAGTAAAATGTCAAAAACCAAATATGACAAAACCGTAAAATTACAAAAATGCAAAATCGTAAAAACTCAAAAACGCAAAATCGCAAAAACGCATAAACTAGAATAGCAAAATCGTAAAATCACAAAAACTTAAAAATCGCAAAAACTCAGATCGCAAATCTCAAATGTGTAAAATCGCAAAAACTCAAAATCCCAAAAGCGCAAAACCGAAAAAAAGCAAAATCGCAAGAAAACAAAAAATAAGATGTCAAAAACCAAATAAGTTAAAACCGCAAAAACTTAAAAACGCAAAATCGTAAAAACTCAAAAACACGAAATGACAAAAACGCAAAAATTAGAATAGCAAAATCACAAAAACTCAAAAATCGCAAAAACTCAGATCGCAGATCTCAAATGTGTAAAATCGCAAAAGCGCAAAACCGAAAAAAAGCAAAATCGCAAGAAAACAAAAAATAAGATGTCAAAAACCAAATAAGACAAAACCGTAAAGTTACAAAAATGCAAAATCGCAAAAACTCAAAAACGCAAAATCGTAAAACTCAAAAACACGAAATGGCAAAAACGCAAAAATTAGAATAGCAAAATCACAAAGACTTAAAAATCGCACAAACTCAGATCACAAATCTCAAATGTGTAAAATCGCAAAAAACTCAATATCACAAAACCGAAAAAAAGCAAAATCGCAAAATAACAAAAACGCAAAAGATCGAAAAACGGCAAAAACGCAACATGACAAAAACTCAACAACGCAAATCTTAAGAACAGTAAATCGCGAAGTCCCGAAGTCTTAAAATCTCAAAATCGCAAAAACATAAAATCGCAAAAACACAAACTCTCAAAATCGCAAAAACGTAGAATAGCAAAATCGCAAAATATAATAACAGAAATACGAAAAATGGCAAAAACGCTAAATCTCTAACTCACAGAAACACAAAACGTAGAATAGCAAAATCGCGAAATCACAAAATTGGAAAAACGATAAATTGCGAAAACGCAAAATAACAAAATCACACAAGCAGAAAACGTAAAATCGCAAAATCTCAATATCGCAAAAACAGGAAAACGTAGAATAGCTAAATCTCATAAACGCAAAAACAGAAAAACAACAAATGGCAAAGACGCAAAATCGCGAAAACTCAAAATTGCATATCTATAAAAACTCTAAACCGAAAAAAACAAAATCGCAGAATCTCAACAAACGTATAATCGCAAATGCCATAATCGCAATAACAGAGAGACGAAAAACGCCAAAAACGCAAAATGACAAAAATTCAACACCTCAACAATGCAAATTCCAAGAACGGTAAATCGCAAATACTAAAAACCGCAAGGTCCCAAAAACGTAAAATCCCAAAATCGCAAAGTCGTAAAGTAGCAAAATTGTAAAAACACAAAATCTCAAACCACATAATGGTAAAAACAGAAAAACCCAAGATTGCAAAAACGCACAATGACAAAAATGCAAAATCTCAAAAACACAAAATCGCAAATGGCGAAAACGGAAAAACAAAAAAATCTTTAAACCGCAAATAAAAAGTGCGACAACACAAAAAGTAAAATCGTAAAAACGCAAAAAAGCAAATACGTAAAAAAGTAAAATCGGAAGAACGCAAAATTGAAAAATGAAATTTAATAAAGAGCCCAAAAAAGGCCTAAGGTAAAATTTCATAAAATTGCAAAAAGCGAACCTATTTCTAGTAATGAGTGGAAATTCGATTTTAATAACTAAATTTTGCTAATTTATGGTAATAAATGTTGTCAATTAAAAAAATTTTATTTTTATTTGAAATATTAAAACATATATCGGACAAATTTTCATATTAAGTAATTAATAAATATTTTAAAAAACTAGCAGATTCCAGCTCTCGAAATTCGAGCGCAAATTCTAGCAAATTTTATTTTTTCATTAAATAAAGACCCTAAAATTATGTTAATCAATTATAGCCAATTCACAAATCAATACAAAAAACAAACTAATTTTATTACAAACATATTAATAAATTTACTAAACACACACATATCATATGTATAATTTTATGTTGTGTTAGTAGCAACTTTAAATGCAATTTACTCAAAATAAAGGAAAAAATTGTAAAATCTGTAAATCTGCAAAACAGCTAAAAGAAATACCTTTCAAATAATATACATACGTTTGATCAAAATTGGGATAAAACGGTAGAATAAAACATCAGTCACAAGAAATCGTCTAGCCTATTAATATTATAGATTACTCGAAGAAATTCTTATATTTAATACAAAAAAATGCAAAATTGCAAATGGTGTAAAATCACAAAAAGTCGAAAACAAAAATAAAAAACAAAACGCAAAGACGTAAAAACTTAAATCGGAAGAACGAAAAATTGCAAAAATGAAAATTCTTAAAAGCTTTAAAACGCCAAAGACGCAATTTCATAAAATTTTAAAAACGCGAACCTGTTTTTTTAAATACGTAAATTAATTTTTAGCACTGAATTTAGGTATTTTAAGGTAATATAATATTGTCAATTAAAAAAAGCGTTATTTAAATTTTGTTTCTGTTAAAATTGCAAAAAAAAAAAATTCGCAAATATTCATATGAGCTATTATATTAATAAATACTTGCAGTTCCCAGCCCTCGAAATATGAGTGCAAATACTAGGAAATTTTCTTTTTTAATTTAATAAATTATTTTATAAGACCCTATAGGTGTGCTAACCAGCTTTAGCACTTTTAATATCGATTGCGTTATTGGTTTAAGTTCAATACAATTATTATTGTGAATGGTTTATGTCCAAATTATTTTCAAATTCAACACAATTATTATCGTGAATGAAGAAAACAAACTCACAGACACATTAATAAATTTAGTAAACACACACATAGCATTGTATAATTTTATGTACGTATTAGTAACACCTTTAATGCATTTTACTCCAAAAAAAAATTAAAAATCTGTAAATGTGATGGACAGCTAAAAACAAATACCTTTCAAATAAGATACGTTTGGTCAAAATTGGGAGAAAATTGTGGAACACATCATAGGTCACAAAAGATCGCCTTACCTATTAATATTATAGGTTTTAGAAAATCACTACAACTAAATTTTTTTAAAATAAGTATATCGGAAAAACTAAAACATCTATCGGACAAATTTTCATATAACGTCGTTCGTAAATTATTGTGTTCTATATGCTTTTTGTTAAAGTTTAGTTGCTAAAGTTTAGTTGCTAATTAAAAAAAACTGAACCGATAAAATTGTTGCGACATTCCTACCAAGGAAAGTACTATAGTTTGTGGTTTTTTCCGTTTAAAAAAAATTCCTCTTTGAAAACGCCTTTAAGAACTATTAGAACTTAAACATGGATTAATCAAAAAAAGACATATAGAACACAATATCTTACGAACGACGATTTGCTAATAAGATTTTAAAAAAGGACTCGAAGAAAAATGCATATTTTCATTAAAAAATAAATTGAAAATTTGTAAAGAATTACATGAACACGAATAATTACAAATTTAAAAAATCGCGTGAACCAATAAATATTCCTCAATATAAAACAAAATTATTGGAAATCTCTAAAAATGGCAACATAGAAAAAATATCTTTATATTGATTTTGATTGGGGAGAATTTACATTTAATGAAAAAGAAAATGTAAGAAAATTAAAAAAAATAATATGTAAAAAAGTACGAAATTTCGATTAAACGACATATTAAGA
Organism: Cordilura impudica; assembly: GCA_963682025.1. Classification (NCBI taxonomy): domain Eukaryota; kingdom Metazoa; phylum Arthropoda; class Insecta; order Diptera; family Scathophagidae; genus Cordilura; species Cordilura impudica. The sequence goes on from OY821518.1 coordinate 49,942,558, forward strand.
GAAACAATCTTATATATTAAAAAAATCTATGAAAACTGAAGTCAGTCCGTCTGACCGTTGTATCCCGCGGTATTCCTTCATTTTCTTTTTAATGAAAGGTATTTAGACACAGATATGTCATAAATCATTGATATTTTCTCAACTCCCACCTTACTCAAGTTATACTCAAACGCGATTCTTCCCTGTACATTTCTTATGGGACACATTCACACAAGCAACTCGAATTCTCATAGCTCCTCTTCTAATTAATGAATCTTGATCGCTTCACTCTCAAAACACTCAGTGGAAAGTTAGTTTGAGGAAAGTTATGCGTGCACAATCAACTTTACATATAATTTTTTCAAGATTTTTTCAATATCTTCCTTCACTCAAACCTCTATAACTAAAATTCTAATAAACGTAGGCTTTTGACACAAGTCTAAGAACACTCAGTGGATTGAGCTATTCACTGTTTAAATTTGTTGAGTTTGAGGAAAGTTATGCGGGCACAATCAACTTTACATTATGCATCAAGAAAGTTAACGTACAGATTTCATTACAATAATTGCATAACACATACCCGGTGTTGAATTGTGAATTGCCAAAAATTTGAATACCTTTAGGTGGCATACAAGGTGGCCTTTATTTCTGTGTGTTCAACAAATATTTATAATGAAATAAACTTAATGAATTAAGTAGATTAAAATAGATTAAAAAACATTGAACAAGAAATAAATTTAATGATAAAATAAAATTTCCTAGAATTTGCACTCGAATTTCGAGGGCTGGGCACTGCTAGTTAACATTAAATGAAAAAGAAAATTTAAGAACATTTGTAAAAAAAAAAGTAATATATAAAGAAGTACGAAATTTCTATTAGAGGACATATTAAGAGAAATAATTATTTAATAAATGCTAATTTATAGCGATTTCCATTTTTTATCGGGCGCATTCCAACTACATAGTTATGAATTGCCGAAATTAAAACAATGTTGTCCTATTTTTAGTTCTGTTCTGCCAATATGATGAAAAGCAACATTTCTCCATATATTCCTACAATCACATTCGATATGAACACTAACATATAACCAGGCAATAATTGCATGACACTCTCGTTTATATGCGCTTTCTGCTTATGTTTTCTTTAAAGGTGCCGCAATAAAAACTACCGTAAAGACTTGCCCGAAACAAGTGTAATTATAACATTCCACAATGAAGCTCGTTCCACACTGTTACGCACAATAGTCAGGTAATATAACATGAGGCTATTGTCAATACACTTTTAAGCTGGAAATAAATTCATGATGATTTATTTATTGTTGTTTACAGTGTCCTTAATCGCAGTCCAGAGCATATGATACGTGAAATTATTTTGGTCGATGATTTCAGTGATCATCGTAAGTAAACAAAAGCCAAAGGGAGGGAGGCACTGCATACAATTAATTTTAATTTTCTTTTTTCATTTTTCAGCCGAAGATGGTCAAGAGTTGGCTAAAATTGATAAAGTGCGTATAATACGTAATGATAAACGTGAGGGCTTAGTGCGGTCTCGTGTACGTGGTGCAGATGCTGCTGTGGCTGGTGTCCTTACATTCCTCGACAGTCACGTCGAATGTAATGAACAATGGTTGGAACCTTTATTGGAGCGTGTGCGTGAAGATCCATCACGTGTAGTTTGTCCGGTTATCGATGTCATTAGTATGGACAATTTTCAATATATTGGTGCTTCGGCTGATTTGCGTGGTGGTTTCGATTGGAATCTTATTTTCAAATGGGAATATTTGAGTCCTGCTGAGAGAACAACACGTCAGCATGATCCCACCACTGCCATACGAACGCCTATGATTGCGGGTGGTCTGTTTGTTATCGACAAGGCTTACTTTAATAAATTGGGCAAATACGACATGAAGATGGATGTGTGGGGTGGCGAGAATTTGGAAATCTCATTTCGTGTTTGGCAATGTGGCGGCAGTTTAGAGATTATACCATGTAGTCGTGTGGGTCATGTGTTTCGTAAACGTCATCCGTATACGTTTCCGGGCGGCAGTGGTAATGTATTTGCACGCAATACTCGCCGTGCGGCCGAAGTATGGATGGATGATTACAAACAGTATTATTATGCTGCAGTGCCATTGGCAAAAAATATACCATTTGGGAAGTAAGTAAATATTTACTTACATACACAAATAGACATACCACACACACACACAGACACACACACACATACACATGTATATACAGAAAAATATTTGTAAAACGATTACCTAAAATGCACACTGGGCTGGTGATTAGCAGAAATTTATTGAAAAAAATGCAAAAACTTCAATTTCAGTTATGGTTTTAATTTGATTGAGTCAAGTGTTTTTGAAAACAAAAAAAATTAAGTTTGCTAAGAAAGGTCGATCTGTAATCAATTTAATAAAAAATTTTCAAATTTTATTGTAGTTTTGAAATGCATGAAATATAAAACTTTAACCGTGATTTTAAAAGACCTAACTCGAAACTTTGTTTTAACTTGCAAGAAGCTTTTAAGAGTATTTAAACTTGAGTCATGGTTTCCTATAACTTCTTCTTTTAACATGGGCAATAAAATATGGGAAATTGCACTATAAAAAATATAACTGTAGTATCGGGCTGTCAATTCTAAAATGTCTAGTTACGAAACTAAATACATTGTTTTACATCTTTTAACTATGATCCAAGTCGTTTAATGATTTCAAATACCTTATAAAGATCATTTTTTATAACTTATATTTGTTTTCCATTGATAAAAAACATTCCATTTGTAAGCTCTAACTGATTTGTTATTGTAGAGAGTGTTCTGCGGCATCCATATTGGGTTGGAGTTATGATAGAGGAAACAAATAGTTTTAGCACTCAATTTAGCAATTTGGAAATACCAGTCTTCGATCCAGACCTAAACAATGGAATAATAAATGATTATTTCCAAATAGTGGGAAAGTAACCTAATTTTAGGAATTTATTAAACATATAAAGTGGGTGATAATACATTAGAAACTTTTCCAAAATTTTGAATTTGCCAGTTTTTTTTTTTTAGAAATTTCGCGTTAACGAAAGATAACAAATTTGTTACAAAAAAATACAAAAAAAAGATAAACAAAAAAAACATATTTCAGTGATGAAAAACAATAGAAACTTTTACCAGAGTCTCTAAAAACAATAAAAATAGAAGATGGTATGAAAGAAACGCGCATAAATTTAATTTAAGTAGTTATAGTTTCTGACGTTTTAATCTTATAATTAATTATTATTAAATAATGGCAGAAATAAGATTTTGTGAAGAGTTAAAAACCAAAATGCTTTTACTACTGGTCTTAAGCGAAAGAAAATTCGTAAGACATATTCTATGAATAAATTCATATTTCCACAAATTATGAAAGAGGTTCGATGACGACTCAGCTTTTGGGCTGCAGGATCCGTAAAATGAGTCAAAGACAGAATAATTTGATAGAATTTAAAAAAAGTACAAAAATGTTACCTAAAGAAACCATCAACAATTTGAAACAAAACATACGTGTTCGAACTGTTTCATGACGAAAAATTGCTGCTGATCTTAGTTGTTATCATCCTGTGAAGAAACTACTCATATCGTAGAAAAATCGTCTGGCTGGCGTAAATATTGTTAAAGAACACATAAACTGGTCAAGAGGGAATTGGAATACTGTTCTTTTTTCAGATGAGTGGAAGCTTAAGACTAGACCAAAGTTATACAAATAAATTTGTTAAGTTTGGCGGTGGCAATATGGTTGGTATGGGGTTACTTTTCAGGCCAATTCATATAGCAAAATATACTCTAACTAAAATTGGAATCAGATGTATTCTAAATACCGGTAATGTAGCCATACCCGAAGAAAAGTGTGCCCCTGCTCTAGAAGTTACAACATGACAATGACCCAAAACACATTTCCAAAGTTGTAGTCGAAAAGCTACAATCTAATTCAGTTAGTGTTTTGGAATGATCAGCCCAATCATCAGATCTTAGTACTATAGAAAATTTTTGGTAAATTTTAAATCGAAAAATATGGACACGAAATTAAACAAATAAGATGTCATAGAGACAGTTAATTCAGTGTGGCAAAACGGATTTCATCAACAATTTAATTCACTGCATGCCTTGGCGTTGTGAAGCAGTACTAAAAAATATTGGATATCCAACAAAATAGTTAAACCAAAAATAGATAGAGAGTTTTTAATTATTTTGTAGTAAAGGCTTTCCAATGTTTTGTCAGGAGCATAAAAACGAATTCTTTTAAGTTTTGTTTTTTTATTTTTCTGAAGTTAAGCTGCTTTATGTTAAATTTTTTTCTTTTATAACTAAATAAAACATAAGAATTTTTTAAATAATAACAATTTTTTTAATTTTATGAGCCCTTGTATTGTCACCCACTGTATGTCAAAGGAATGCACAATAAATGTGAGCAACGACAATACATGTGAGCAATGGAACAACTTTGATGAACCAAAAAATAATAAAAACTCTTATCTTTCCTTATACATATGAGTTTTGAATCTCTCGGTGACTGTACGTAATTTTGCGTGACTATTTTAAAATTTATCTTTGTTCACAACAAGTCTATGGACAAAGTTTCAGATTGACTGGATGAGTTAAAATGGGGTTTAAATCACTCCGTTACTGGGCCTGACTATGCGTGACTGGGCGTGATTATGTCAAAGTTAATATTTTTTCACAGTAAGTCTATCAGCCAAGTTTCAGATCGATCGGATAAGGGGAAATAGGTTTTAAATCATTCCGTGACTGGGCGTGACTAATGCCGTTTTCTTTTCTGACAAAAATGTCGCCCTTTTTTTGCCCTTTTTTCGAAAAGTGTATTTCTTTATATATTCTGAATTAAAAGCAACCTTTATTAAACATCAATCGATAGGTCTCAAAGTCGAGCCATCGTAAATCAAAAGAAATTCTAGCCATTGACTTCTTTCAGGTCATAGTGTGAGAATATTTCCCCATTGTTCCCTTTTTTTTTTTTGAATATTTTCACCCTATGACTTCCAAGAGGATAATAATCAAAATTTTTTTGCATTTATGAACACAGCACTTTGAGACCTTTCGATTAATATGTAATATAAGGTTGCTCTTAATTCATAATGTATAAAAAATACACTTTTCCAAAAAGGGCAAAAAAAGGGCAACATTTTTTGTTAGAAAAGAAAACGGCATAAGTCAAAGTTTATCTTTTTTCACAGCAAATGTATGGACCAAGTTTTAGAATGATCGAATGAGAGGAAATGACATTTAGATCCCTCCATGACGGTGCGTAACTATACGTGACTGTGTGTGACTACCCCAAAATTAATCTTTAGTCACAGCAAGACTATGTGCCAAGTTTCAGATCAATTGGATAAGGGGGAATATGGTTGACGCACGACAGACAAACAGACATACAGACAGAGAGTATGAGTTAAAATAAAGAGTTTAATAAGCATCAACTAAATTTTAGTGGTATTGTTATTAATTTGTGACGTACATATATGAAAAAATTTCTTAGCTGATGTTATTTTGATATAGCGACTTGGTCGGAAAGTGGACCTAGTATGACCGTTTTTAGTAACGTCATCATTTTGTTTATAAACAGACATAAGCCAAATTTTAAGCAAGTAAGAAAGTTATAGTCGGTCTAGACCGTCTAAACGATACCCTATACCAAGGTTTAGAGCACCTGTCAAACTAAGTGGGTATAGAAAATAACCAAATTTGTGTGGCATTGCTATAAATTTTTTTGCTGCAGATATGAAAAAGTTCATATCGGATGCTATATTTATATTTTTTGAATATTTGGTAAATATCACTTATTTTTGAAAAAATATATATAAATCAAATCTGAGAAAAATCGGTGCAATATTTTTGTTTTTTGAGAGATTTAAGTGAAAATAGGGAAGCAGCTTTTTCTGGGGGCTATGGACAACTGACAAACGGATGTAATAAACACACTCAAACCCTATTTGACCGAGATCTATATGATAATTTGGATCTTATGACAATTTATGTCGATTTCATAGGGGTCATTTGTATGGGCTCTAGGTCTGAACATGGATCAAATTTCACGAATTTCAATAGCGTTCATCCTATATACCAAATTTCATTAAAATATATTCATATTTGCGACCTGTAGTTTGATTACAAGGTTTACACGGACACACAGACGGACAGAGGGACATCGCTAAAGCGACTCAGAAAGTGATTCTGAGTCGATCGGTATAATAAAAGGTGGGTCTAGGTCAAATATTTTTGGTAATTACAAACAGCAGCACAAAGTCATTATATCCAAACCTTATAGTGGTAGGTATAGGGTATAAAAATCTATGCAATATTTTGTTTTTATACCCTATACCACTATGTGGTTTGGGTATAATGACTTTGTGCTGCTGTTTGTAACTACCAAAAATATTTGTCCTAGACCAATCTTTAATTATACCGATCGAATCAGAAGCACTAACTGATTCGATATAACGATGTCCGTCCGTCCGTCCGTCCGTCTGTGTGTTCATGTAAACCTTGTAATCAAACTGCAGGTCGCAAATATGAATATATATTGATGCAATTTGGTAATGTAAGCTTTTATTGGCCATAGAATGAACGCTATTGAAATTGGTGAGAATCGGTCCATGTTCATACCTAGCCCCCATACAAATGACCCCTATGAAATCGACATAAATTGCCATAAGATCCAAATTGTCATATAGATCTTACTCAAATTGGGTTTGTATGCGTTTATGACATCCATTAATGAGTAGTCTAAAATTGATCCCTGGGACAACTCTTAGTCATAGGCCCCATATAGAGCTGCTTTCCGATCTTCACTTAAATCTATAATATTGCACTGATTCTTCTTAAATTTTGTTTGTATATATTTTTGCAAAATACAAGAGACTTTACCAAACATAGTCAGGATCGTTCCATTTTTGGGCCTAGTCCCCATATAGATATAGCATCCGATATGAACTTTTTCATATCTGCAGCCAAAAAAATTAATAAAAATCCCACTCAAATTTTGTTAATGCTTATTTTCTATTTCCAGTTAGTTGGGCCTATGAGATAGGGTCTCTAAACGCATGGTATAGGGTATCATATAGTCGGTCTCGACCGACTATAATTTTCTTACTTGTTTTTGATAGATTCATGTGAAGATCGGGAGGTCGTTTGATATGAGGACTGTGACTAAAAATGGAAGTACAGGATTTATTTTTAGACTACTGATTATTGGGTATAATATACATACATACACCAAATTTGTATGATATACATGTATAGTAGGGTGACAGCGGTTTTTAAGAAAAAAGATTTTTGGTCGAATTTTGAGGTGTGCGGGTCGGATTATTATGACACTTGATCTAAAACTTTAGTGCGCAAAATTTGAGCCAAATTGGACAATGGTTTTTGGATGAGCATGAGTTCAAAGTTCAAATATGCATTTATATCTAAAAATTATCAAAAAAAATTAAATAATTTTTCACAAAAATTTTGATATTAATAATTGCATTTCAATTAAATTAATTAATAAACCATAATCTAGAGTAAATTATTTTTCTAAAAAAACAACATAATCTATTATTGGTTAAATAACAGCCAAGTTATATCAAGTTCCCTAGGCAAATGCGCCGCAAACCACCTGATTGAGAAAATCGATCTGACATTTTTAAAGACACTCAAATAATTTACAACAACAATATTTTTGCATTTTTCGGATCCCAAAATGATTTTATTCAAGTATTTTGCATCTCGTCTATTGGTATACCTTTCTAAATTAATGTAAAAACGGTACGTACTTTTTTGTGCTATTTCAAAATTTCCAATTTACTTTTTCAAAAATTTTTTTTCAAGAAATTTACCGAAGTCAACGATTGAACTTTAAGGTCCTGGACTTTAAGGTCTTATTAACAAAATATATATGATTAAAAATGCCAAATATTGTAGGTATCCTATTCTTAATTTGGCGAGGGCATCGTTTTTATTTCAGCGGATTTGAAGAAAAATGTGATTTTTCATACATATTCAACTTATAGGCTACATCTTTTTGGTATTTTCATATTTTAAATATCTTTTATCAAAATATTATACTACTTGATATAAGTTTTCAATCTTTTGAATTAAGATTAAATTGGAATACTATAAACTGTCCGTCTTTTTGGTAGAAGATCAAATTTAAGTAGATTTAAATTTTTTTTAAAATAAATTTATCGAAATAATATACATTTGTGGAAAGATTTCGATAAAACTTGTTGATATTATTTTAATAATTCTAAAAAATAATATTCTGGACTTATATTCTGAAATTAACCCGTGGGGTACTCTTGATGTCAAATTGACTCTATATGACAATCTATAAATATTTTCTTCTTCAGGATTTTTTTTTTTTTAAATGAAACAAATTTAATGAATTCATAAAATTCCTAAAATTTTTTTTGTTAGATTAATTAGTTTTGATATTTAATACAGTATGAACAAATTTGTATATCGAGAGCTTATGTTTAGAAAGTGCTATCTGCATGAATAAATTTTTTAAAGAGAGCATGTAAAACCAATTTATTAATAATATTTGAAAGTATTTGTCGATTGATTTGCTACAATATCTATTAAGAAATATTCGTACTAATCATATATGATATCAAAATTAATTTAATTTTGCTATCAAATGTAGATAGCACTTTATATGTGAATATAATAATTCTGAATTAAATAAATAAAATTAGGACAAATTTTGGGACACGCGAATTGTATATGAAAAATTTTAAAACTTTTTTATTTCAGAAATCAATTAATTAATTAATTAAAAGAAAATAATCTTCTAAATCGTAATCCTTTTGTAGAGATTGTAAATTTGCATTTTTCGAATATTGTTGCCTATAATTTTGTACCGCCTTTTAAACGAAAAATTTTTTTTTTCAACATTATTGATTTCAAATTGTTTTCGTCAATCAATGCTTAAAGAAAATTAAAATATTTTTAACTTCTATTGTGGCTTTATAAATGCTAAAATTTAAACTTCAATCATGGCTTTATGAAGGCCTGGCTTTATTAAAAATATTATTTTAAATTTAAATCGTATCTTCGTAGAACCTTAAATTCCATAATTACCTTAAGACCAAAAAATTTACAAAATTTCTAGCTCAGTGTGCACAGTAGAATACGTATTGGAGAATGGGTAGCAGTGATTGTTTTTGTGTTTGTTTGCGCATCTGGTGTAAGGGTAACATTTCTCATTTTTTTTTTTTTGGTCCAATTTGTTTTGCAAGTCTATTGGTCTATTTCCTCCTTTCATTTTTATGGTATTTCTGTGTGATTTCTATGAGTTTGGAGTATATGTTTGTAATGAAAACATTTAATCCTCTTCATTTATCTTATATTTTTTCTTTCCTCATTCTATTTCCATTTGTGAGTTTTTCTTGTTTATTGTGGCTTCTAGGTGTAGTACACGTTGAATATATATATATTTATATACATATGTATATGTTTATACAAAATTCCTTTAATCTTCATTCCAAATAGTTATTTATTATTTTTCTCATTTCTTGTTTTTTTTTTTTATGCAGCATTGACGACCGTTTAGCCCTTAAGGAAAAATTACAGTGCAAACCATTTAAATGGTATTTAGAAAACGTTTATCCTGATTTACAAGTTCCTGATTCATATGAGTTTGGTCAATTTAGACAAGGTGATTTCTGTTTGGATACTATGGGAAATTTAGCGGATGGCACTGTTGGTAAGTTTTCAATTATTGCGAAACATGTAGATTTCTTTGTGCATATTCATTTATTCGTATGAATGTTTATTGGTTTTATAAATGGTAACATCAGTGAATAATTCATGAATTTGAGTGATGTACGAGTATAATGCTATTTGTTATTGAAAGAATATTTAACTATTAATGGAAAATCGTATAAAATGTATAAATAAAGTGTTGCAAAAATTCAACGTTTTTCATCCATTAAACATAATTGCTCAATTCAATAACTTGCAAAAATTGCAGAATACATTATATTCCATCATTCAATTAAGTTAAGTTTCAATTAACGCTTTAGAAGTTATCATGTAATACATTAACAATTTTCAATTTGCATTTCAAAACTGAATGAATTTTAATCCTGTACCACATAATGCTATTTAATGATGCATTCACCATAGGAATGCAAAATGCAGGCGAAATGTATGACAACAAATTCATTTATACAATTTGATTTACTTGCAATCAATGCATTTTTATTATTTCTTTATAAATGTTTAATAAAGCAATATTGATTAAGTACAGAACATACATGAGGATGAAGTAATTTTAACATGCATTTTGGTATTTTAAAAGTATGCATTGATTTTGAATCTAATTTAATTTATGTTACTGGTTGCTTATCAGCAAATTTCGTAAAAAATATGTATAGCTGAAAATTGATACGATAAATAAAAACTTGTATTTTAATAAATATACTAACATAAATTAAATTACAAAGATATAAATAATTCCATTATTTATTTTTATTTTGAAGGTATTTTTTCCTAGAAACGGTAATTTTTTGTACCAGGTATTTTTTTTACAAAAGGCCTATTTTATAAAAGGTACTTTTTTATAAACGGAACTCTTTTATAAAACGTACTTTTTTTATAAAACGTAATTTTTTACAACAAGTGCTGTTTTGTAAAATATAAATTTTTCAAAAAGTAGTTTTTCATAAAACGTGCTTTTTCTAAAAGGTACTTTTTATAAAAGGTACTTTTTATAAAAGGTACTTTTTATAAAAGGTACTTTTATTATAAAAATATTTATTATACTTTTTTAAAAAAGATACTTTTTTATAAAAGGTACTTTTTATAAAGGGTGTGTTTATAAAAAGTTCATATTTTAATCGAAACTTAAATAAAATTCTTTTTATAAAGGGTAGTTTTTTATGAAATGTACTCTTTTGTATATTTTTTTAAAGAACTTTTTATAAAAGCTACTTTTTTCTAGAAGGCACTTTTTTATGATGGAAATATTTTAGAAAATATACTTTTTTTATAAAAGGTACTTTTTTATAAAAGGTACCTTATTATATTAAGTTACTTTTTTAAAAGGTACCTTATTATAAAAGATACTTTTTTTATTCAATTTACTCGTATAGAAAAGATACTTTTATATAAAAGGTACTTTGATAAGTACCTTTTTAGAAAAGCTACTTTTTTATAAAAGTTATATTTGTTTAAAAGCTGTTTTTAGTAAGCGGTACTTTTTTTATAAAAGATAAATTTTTATAAAAGGTACTTTTTTAGGAACGGTACATTTTTGAAAATGCTACTTTTTTATAAAAGGTACTTTTTTTCTAAATGGTATTTTGTATAAAAAGTAGTTTTTAGTAAAGGTACTTTTGTAAAAGGTACTTTTTTATAAAAGGCACTCTTTTAGAAAAGTACTTTCATATAAAGGACACTTTTTCAAAAAGGTACTTTTTAATCAAAAGTAATTTCATATAAGAGGAACTTTTTTTTTATAAAAAGTACTTTTTAGTCAAAAGTAAATTTTTTTAAAACGAACATTATTATAAAATGTGCCTTTATATAAAAAGTACATTTTGCAAAAGGTAGTTCTTTGAAATGTTCTGGTAATTTATTACAAAAGTTCTTTTTTATAAAAAGTACTTTTTATAAAAGGTAGCTTTTTGAAAAGATATAAAAGATACTTATTTATAAAAGGTGCCCTATTATAAAGGATACTTGTTTATAAAATTTACTTTTTAGAAAAGGTACCTTTTTTTATAAAATGGGTATTTTTCACAAACATATTTTTCTGCTATACAAAAATATATTCTTTATAAAAATATATTCTTTATAAAAATCATTTTTTAAAAAGTAGTGTTTTTTATAAACGGTACTTTTTTATAAAAATTAAAATTTACTTTCTATAAATGATACTTATAACAGCTTTTATAAAAGCTTAATCGTCAATCTTTATAACAGGTTCGTTTTTTGAATACGCATTTTTTATAAAAAATATTCTCTTATAATATGATCTTTTTTACAAAACGTACATTACTTATAAAAGTTACTTTTTCCTTTTTTATTTTTTTACAAAAGGGTACTTTTTTGTAAAAGGTACATTTCTTTAAAAGGTACTTTTTTATAAAAGGTAGTTTTTTATAAAAGGTTCTTTTTTAAAAAGGTACTTTTTTATAAAAGGTACTTTTTTATAAAAGGTCCTTTTGTATAAAAGGTACTTTTTTATAAAAGGTACTTTTTATAAAAGGTACTTTTTTATAAAAGGTTCTTTTTTATAAAAGGTACTTTTTTATAAAAGGTACGCTTTAATAAAGCACTTTTTTATACAAGGCACTTTTTTATACAGGGTAATTTTTTATAAAATGTATCTTTTAATATAATATACTTTCTGTAAACGGTACTTTTTTTATAAAAGGCAAATTTCTATAAAAGGCACTTTTCTATAAACGGTACTTTTTTTTACAGAAGATAAAATTCTATAAAAAGTACTTTTTTATAAATGGTCCTTTATCTAAATAGTACTTTTGTATAGAAGGTACTTTTTTTATAAAGCAATTTTTTTATAAAAGGCACCTTTTTATAAGGCACCTTTTATAAGAGGTACTCTTTTATAAAAGGTACTTTTTTTATAAAAGGTACGGTTTAATAAAGCACTTTTTTATACAAGGCACTTTTTTATACAGGTTAATTTTTTATAAAATGTATCTTTTAATATAAGATACTTTCTGTAAACGGTACTTTTTTTATAAAAGCTAAATTTCTATAAAAGGCACTTTTCTATAAACGGTACTTTTTTTATAAAAGATAAAATTCTATAAAAGGTACTTTTTTTATAAACGGTCCTTTATCTAAATAGTACTTTTGTATAGAAGGTACTTTTTTTATAAAGCAATTTTTTTATAAAAGGCACCTTTTCATAAAAGATATTTTTGTAGAAAAGCTACTTGTTTTATTATAAGTACTTCTTTATAAGAACTACCCTTTTATAAAAGCTGCTGTTTAATCAAGAGTACTTTTTCTAAAGGGTGCTTTTGTATGAAACGTACTTTGTTTACAAAAGGAACTTTTCCATAAGAGGTACTTTTTAACAAAAGTACCTTTTTTAAAATGTTCTTTTTATAAAGTTATACTTTATATAAAAGGTACCGTTTATAAAACGTATTTTTTTAGGAAACATCTTCTATTAAATAGTACTTTTTTAGAAAAGTACATTGCTAAAATTTTATAAAAAGTGCCTTTTTGTAAAATGTCGTTTTTAATAAGAAGTACTTTTTCAGAAAAGCTGCTTTTTTATAAATGTATTTTTTTACGAAAGGTACTGTTTTATAAAAGGCATTAAAAAAAATTTAAACAAAAGCAACTTTTTTTAAAAAGTACTTCTTTATAAAATGTACTTCTTTATAAAAGGTATCCTTTTACGAAAGCTACTTTTAAGTCAAAAGGCACTTTTTCGAAAGGGTACTTTTGTATAAAAGGTACTTTGATTACAAAAGGAACTTTTTTATAAGAGCTACTTTTTAATCGAAAGTACATTTTTTGTAAGAGGTACTTCTATAAAAAGTACTTTTTACAAAAGGTGCTTTTTTCTAGAACGTACTTTTTAATGAAGTCTTTTTTTAATGTCTTTTTTTAGAAAAAGTTCTAAACAGCTTTTTATAAAAGTACTTTTTTTGCAAAATTTCGTCTTTCATAAAAGGTACTTTTTCAGAAAAGCTACTTTTTTACAATTGATATTTTTTTTAAAAAAGATACGCTTCTATAAAATGTATTTTTTTTTTTTTATAAAATTGTGCTTTTTTATAAAAACACTATTTTATAAAAGGACTAAGGGAAGCGCTTGGTAAAAGTGAGAAAATGCCTCCTAACTTATGGGAAAATGCCTGTTAAGTCTATAGGAAATGCATGTCAAATGGTAGAAATGCATGTCAAAAATGGCAAAATGTTTGCTAAATTTGGGCAAATTTGGGGGAAAATGTATGCTAAAAATGGGAATTTTTCTTTTAAAAATGAGAAAAATTTGCATGCTAAATGTAGGTAAATTGCATGCTGAATTAAGAAAAATGATTTTCGAATCTGCAAAAAAAATCTTGCGAAAAAACAAAAACCACAAATAAACAAGTAAGAAAATTATAGTCGGTCTAGACCGACTATACGATACCCTATACCATGCGTTTAGAGACCCTATCACTTAGGCCCAACTAACTGGACATAGAAAATAAGCAAAAACCAAATTTGAGTGGGATTTTTATTAATTTTTTTGGTTGCAGATATGAAAAAGTTCATATCGGATGCTATATCTATATAGGGACTTGGTCCAAAAATGGACCGATCCTGATCATGTTTGGTAAAGTCTCTTGTATTTTGCAAAAATATATACAAACAAAATTTGAGAATAATCAGTGCAATATTTTTGTTTTTTAATTGATTTAAGTGAAGATCGGGAAGCAGCTCTATATGGGGTCAAAGGGATCATTTTTGGACTACTCATTAATGGATGTAATGAATGCATACAAACCCAATTTGAGTAAGATCTATATGACAATTTGGATCTTATGGCAATTTATGTCGATTTCATATGGGTAATTTGTATGGGGGCTAGGTCTGAACATGGACCGATTCTCACCAATTTCAATAGCGTTCATCCCATGGCCGATAAAAGCTTACATACCAAATTTCATCAAAATATATTCATATTTGCGATCTGCAGTTTGATTACAAGGTTTACATGGACACACAGACGGACGGACGGACATTGTTAAATCAACTCAGAAAGTGATTCTGATTCGATCGGTATAATTAAAGATGGGTCTAGGTCAAATATTTTTGGTTGTTACAAACAGCAGCACAAAGTCATTATACCCAAACCACATAGTGGTATAGGGTATAAAAAGAATTTTCAACAGTATGAAAATGTGTGTTTTTGCCATCTTATATTTGAATCTTACTTAATAAAATAAGATCTTTTCAAATTTTTTTTTGACATGCATTTTTACCATTTAGCATGCATTTCCTATAGACTTATCAGGCATTTACCCATAATTTAGCATGCATTTTCCCATTTCTCTACAGCAAAACCAATTCTCTCTTATATAAAAGGCACTTTTTTATAAAAGGTACTTTTTTGTAAAAGCTTTTCTTAATTAAATAAAAGCTACTTTTTATAATAGGTAAATATTTAGGATAAAATTCGTTTAACTGTCTGCAAATATGCACATAAATAAACCACCAAAAAATAATTGAATAAACTAAATGACATAAATGCACAACTAAAGTATTTACTTATTTTTTTTTTTGTTTAAATTTATTTTTTCATTTTGCTTTTTTTTCTTGCAGGTCTTTTCCAATGCCACAATACGGGCGGCAATCAAGAATGGGCCTACACAAAACGACAACAAATTAAACATGATGATCTCTGCTTAACACTGGTACAATTTTCACGTGGTTCGCAAGTAGTAATGAAACTCTGTGATGATTCGGAAAATCAAAAGTGGGTATTACGTGAGGGTGGCTTCGTACGTCATCATAAATTAAATGTGTGCCTAGATGCACGTGATCATACAGATGCTGGTGTTTCGGCACAACGTTGCAACTCGGCGCTGGAAACACAGCGATGGTTGTTTACCACCACAAAAGCGTGAAAGGTATACTCTAGTAAAACAGAAGGATTCAAATAAAACATGGAGGTTTAAGTTTAAAAAACTGAAAATAAGAAGACTTTATATTTAAAACAAAAGAAAAACAAAAGAAAAACAAAAACAAGAAAAAAGAAGCATTTCACAGCATAGTAACATTAAAAAAAAGAAAAAAAAATATGAAAAAAAGAAAAAACGAAAAACAAACATAAAAATCAAAATGGTTGGATTCATTTTCGATGTCAAAGTACAGGTGGATTAAGAGTAAAAAAAAAGATGCATGGATAATTGTATCTATTGGAAGGGAGCAATATTGTTGTACCTTCGATAATTATACTTTTGCTAGTGATATTAAATATTGCAGATATTCTCGTTGATTTATTTTCCAAATGTTTTTAGTTTGTTTTCTCGAGTTGAAAAGTGTTGATGATGCAAAATATGATAATGTAGATGATAAAGATTAATATGTTGCTGCCGCAATTTTTCGTTTCTTTCACTTCTTTCACTTCTTTCAACATTTTTGCTAATTATGAGTAAGGTTGATTTTGATAATACTGATTAATGTGTTAAATATTGAGTATTATGTTTGCAATTTTGCTTTCGTTTTTATATAAATGAAGGAATTTTTTAACAGGGATAAGTGATTTTTTTTTATATTGTACTTCGAGAAGGACCAAATTTTTGAATTTAATTTTATGTATTTTTTAGATGGCCTTTTAATGATAGTGAAAGTTTTCTATAATAGTTTTTAATAAACTAAATACCACACAACATTTGTTCACAAAATTGTATCTATTATGAATACAATTATTAAAAACAATTTACTTCTCTTACAAAACATCGACGAAGAAAATGTTTATTGAAATAAAAGTACTAAAAAATAATTTGGAGTTGAACTAAAACTACATTTTTTAGGAACGGTTTAAATAACCACTTTTCAAAATTGAAATAACAAACTTTTTCTAAAAGTGATCTTAAATACCACTTTATTAATGAAGCACTCTGTTTGCAAAAAGTAGTAATTTTTATATTCATTAAAATCTTACTTAAATTATTCTTCTATCTTCAAAATAGTGGCATTAAAAATACTCACGTTTAAAAACTTCACTTTAACTTAAAATTTTAGCAATTTCACTACAGATATAAAGATGGGCAGTCTTTTTTCGAAAATTCTTCGTGTTATTGTTCAATGCGCTAAACAAAATTTTGAAATGATGCATGCACAATTTCAATTTAATATAGTTTTTTTTATAAGTTTAAATTTAAAAATATTTTTTTTTTAAATTATTATAATAATACTAATATTTATTGATAATTAAATTTTCTTTGACTGTCTCAGAATAACACAGACCACACATAAATAAATGTTTTTTTTTTTTTTTTAATTTTTAATTCCTGAAAATAAGAGTTATTTCTTTAGTTTTGTTTTTTGGCCCCTTCTATTTTTTTTTACTGCAAAGAATTTGGCAAACATTCCAAAATGTATATAGCGTTATCTATCTCTTTAAGGGAAATTTTTCAAGTTTGTGAAAAAAAACAAGTTATATTTTCTTGAAGTTGTTTACCATTTTTTTTATGGTTATATTTGGAAAACATGACTGTTAAGTTTATTCTTAAATTATTTAGCACACGTGCTTTAAAAGTTAGTTTAAAAGTAAGTATTTTTAAGAACATATTTTGTTGAAGGAAAGTACCAACTATTTTAAATTTAAACTACGCTCCTTTCAATCGTTGTTTAAATTGTACAAATTGTACATGAAAATTGATTTAAAACAATACATTAAATTTAAAGCTAAAAAAGCAGGGTTTCAAAAAAAAAAAAATAAACATTTCGGCTCGTGTTTTGTTCGAATAATACCATGCGAGTAATACATTTGAAAGTATTTTTAGCTTCATAAGCACATTTTTTGCCAAATATATTTGTATTAACAAGGCCTTTAAAGAGTCATTCCAGTCTCATAAAGTACTTCCTAAAAAATATTCATTCCATTATCATAAAGTACTTCCTAAAAAATATTTTTTATAGGTACTTTTTTTAAAAGGTACTTTTTTAAAAAGTACTTTCTTAAAAGATACTATTTGAAAAGTGACTATTTTGAAAGGTGCTTTTTTAAAAATTTACTTTTTTTTAAAAACATACTCTTTTTAAAAGGGTACTTGCTTTAAAAAGGGATTTTTTTTGAAGGTACAATTTTAGAAAGGTTTTTTTTTTAAAAAGTATAGTGCTTTTTTTATCAATGATACTTTTTTATAGGTACTTTTTTCAAAAGATACTTTTTTAAAAAGCACTTTCTTAAGAGGTACTTTTTGAAAAGTGACTATGTTGAAAGGTGGTTTTTTAAAAATGTACTTTTTTAGAGAGGTACCTGCTATAAAAAGGTAATTTTTTAAAGGTATTATTTTAAAAAGGATTTTTTAAAAATTATTATGTTGAAAAATACTTTTTTAAGAGATACTTTAATAAAGGGTACATATGTAAATGGTACTTTTTAAAAGATATTTCTTTTAAAAAGTATTCTTTAAAAGGTACTTTTCAAAGGGCATTTTTTTAAGTACATTTTCCATCAGTTTTTTATGAATAATTTTTAAAAGGTATTTTTTTTTTAAATGTAGTTATTTTGAAAGGTAGTTTATGAATAGTTGTTTTTTGTAATAGGTACTTTTTTATAAAAGATTTTTTTTTATAAAAGGTGTCTTTTGATACAAGGTACATTTTTTTTTATAAAGGTACTTTTTATAACAGCTACTCTTTAAAAAAAAAACACTTTTTTAAAAGTACTTTCTTTAAAAACTCCTTTTTCTATGTAATACTTTTTTAAAAGATTTTTTAACGACCTTTTTTTAAAAGGGTATTTTTTTTAAAAAGGTTTTTTTTTATAAAAATAACTTTTTTATAACAGCTACTTTTTTAAAAGTACTTTCTTTAAAAAGTACTAATTCTAATTGGTGCTGCTTTAAAAGGTGTTTTTTAAAGTCCTTTTTTTAAAAGGTACTTTAAAAAAAATTTTTTTTTTTAAAAAGGTACCAACTACTTGATAATAGCAAAATCTGTTAAAAGGTACTTTTTTGAAAGGTGTTTTTTTTTAAAGGGACCTCTTTTTAAGCGGTCCTTTTTTGTAATGTACTTTTTTTAAAAGATACTTTTTTACAAAGGGTATTTAAAAAAAATACTTTTGACTTTTACTTTTTTGAAAGGTACTCGTATTTTTTTAAAAGTTAATTTTTTGAAAGTAATTCCTTTAAAAATTACTTTTTACCATTTAAACTTTTTTAAAACTTTTTTAAAAGTAGTTTTTTATTAGACTTATTTTATAAAAAAAAAAGGTACTTTTTTTGAAAGGATTTTTTAAAAAGTATAGTATTTCGTTTAAAAATGACTATATAAAAAGTATACCTTAATAAAAGATACTTTTATAAATGGTACTTTCTAAAATTTATTTCGTTTAAAAGGTATTCTTTGAAAGGTGTTTTTTCAAAGGGCATTTTTTTAAAGTACATTTTCCAACAGTTATTTTAAAATCCGTTTTTTAGAGATAAATTTTAAAAGGTTTTTTTTTTTAATGTGGTTATTTTGAAAGGTAGTTTATGAATAGTTGTTTTTTATAATAAGTGCTTTTTTATAAGAGGTGTCTTTTTATATAAGGCACATTTTTATAAAAGATCCGTTTGTATAAGAGGTACTTTTTTTAACAGATACTTTTTTAAAAGACACTTTTTTAATAGTATTTTTTTAAAAAATACTTTTTCTATGGAATACTTTTTTAAAAAATTTTTTTAAAGGTCTTTTTTTAAAAAGGTACCTTTTTATAAAAAGTATTTTTTTTATAAAAAGTGCTTTTTTAGAACAGCTACTTTTTTAAAATTACTTTCTTTAAAAAGTAGTTTTTTTTTATGAGACTTATTTTATAAAAAAGGTACTTTTTTTAAAAAGATTTTTTAGAAAGTATAGTATTTCTTTTAAAAATTCCTCTCTTTCTTTTTTAAAAGGAACTTTTTAAGAAAAAAAATTTTTAAGAAGATACTTTTTGATATTAGCAAAATCTGTTAAAAGGTATTTTTTTAAAAGGTGTTTTTTTAAAGGGACCTCTTTTTAAATGGTCCTTTTTTAAAAGGTACTTTTTTTTGAAAGATACTTTTTTACAAAGGGTATTTACAAAAAATACTTCTTTCCAACATTTAGTTTTTTGAAACGTGTTTTTTTAAAAGGTCTTTTTTGAAAGTAATTTCTTTAAATTATTACTTTCTCTAAATGGTACTTTTTTAAAAGTTTTTTAATGGTAGTTTTTTTATTAGACTTATTTTGTAAAAAAAAGGTACTTCTTTAAAAGAATTTTTTAGTATTTCTTTTAAAAATGATTATATTAAAAAGTACTTTACTAAAAATTACTTTTGTAAATGGTACTTTTTAAAAGATATTTCGTTTAGAAGGTATTCTTTAAAATTGTTTTTCAAAGGCCATTTTTTTAAGTACATTTTCCAACAGTTTTTTAAAGTCCGTGTTTTAGAGGTAAATTTTAAGAGGTATTTTTTTAAAATGTAGTTATTTTGAAAAGGTTTCTTTTTATACAAGGTACATTTTTACAAAAGATGCTTTTGTATAAAAGGTACTTTTTATAACAGCTACTCTTTTAAAAGACACTTTGTTAAAAGTACTTTTTTTAAAAACTACTTTTTTTTTGGCGTATTCTTTAAAAGATTTTTTTAAGGTCTTTTTCTTAAAAAGGTACTTTTTATAAAAAGTATTTTTTTTTATAAAAAGAATTTTTTTTTTTATAAAAAGTACTTTTTTATAACAGCAACTTTCTTAAAAGTACTTTCTTTAAAAAGTACTTTTTCTAATTCATGCTTCTTTAAAAGGTGTTTTTAAAAGTCCTTTTTTAAAAGGTACTTTTTTAAAAATAATTTTTTTAAAAATTTACTTTTTGATAATAGCAAAATTTGTTAAAAGGAACTTTTTTTAAAGGAGTTTTTTTTTGAAAGGTACTTTTTTTTTTAAAAGAAACTTTTTTACAAAGGGCATTGAAAAAAAATACTTCTTTATAACATTTACTTTTTTAAAAGGTGCTTTTTTGAAAGTAATTTCTTTAAATTATTACATTTTCTAAATGGTAATTTTTTAAAAGTTTTTTAAATGTAGTTTTTTATTAGACTTATTTTATAAAAAAGATAATTTTTTAAAGGATGTTTTAAAAAGTATAGAATTTCTTTTAAAAATTACTATATTAAAAAGTACTTTTTTTAAAAGATACTTTAATAAAAGTGTCTTTTGTAAATGGTACTTTTTAAAAGACATTTCGTTTAAAAGCTGTTCTTTAAAAGGTGTTTTTCAAAGGACTTTTTTTTAAGTACATTTTCCATTAGTTTTTTAAAGTCCGTTTTTTAGAGATAAATTTTTCAAAGGTATTTATTTGATAAATGTGGTTATTTTGAAAGGTTGTTTTTTATAATAAGTACTTTTTTATAAAAAGTGTCTTTTTATACAAGGTATATTTTTATAAAAGATTCTTTTGTATAAAAGGTGCTTTTTATAACAGCTACTCTTTTAAAAACTACCCTTTTTAAAAACTACTTTTTCTATGGGGTACTCTTTTTAAAGATTTTTTAAAGGTCTTTTCTTAAAAAAGCACTTTTTTTTTATAAAAGTTATGTTTTTTTATAAAAAGTACTTTTTTAAAAGTACTTTCTTTAAAAAGTACTTTTTCGAATTGGTTCTTCTTTAAAAGGTGCTTTTAAAAGTCCTTTTTTAAAAGGTACTTTTTTAAAAATAATTTTTTTAAAAAGGTACTTTTGATAATAGCAAAATTTGTTAAAAGGTATTTTTTAAGGGTGTTTTTTTTTAAAAGGGACCTCTTTTTAAAAGGTCATTTTTTGAAAGGTACTTTTTTTGAAAGATGCTTTGTAAAAAAGGGTATTTAAACAAAATCTTTCTGTTACTTTCATTTAATTTTTTAAAATGTAATTTTTAAAAGATACTTTTTTGAAAGTAATTTCTTTAAAAATTTCCTTTTCTTAATGATCCTTTTTAAAATTTTTTTAAGGCTAGTTTTTTTATTATACTTAAAATATAAAAAAGGTACTTTTTTCAAAAGGTCCTTTTTAAAATGTACTTTTTTAAAATGTACTTTTTTTAAAATGTACTTTTTTGAAAATGTACTTTTTTAAAAAGCAATTTTTTAAAAAGTAATTTTTTTAAAACGTGCTTTTCTTAAACGGTGCTTCTTTTAAAAGTTATTATTTTAAAAGTTTCTTTTTTTCAAATGTGCTTTTTTTTGAAAGATACTTTTTATAAAAGGTATTTTTGAATAAACATTACTTTTTTTGATCTACTCTTTTAGAAGGTATTTTTTTAAAAGACAATTTTTTTTAAAGGTACTTTCTTAAAAGCCATTTTTAAAGTCCGTTTATCAAAAGATACTTTTTAAATGCTACATTTCTTTAAGGTACTTTTTTGAAAAGGTATTTATTTAACAGGTACTTTTTTTGAACGTAACTGTTTAAACGGTATTTTTTCGGAATTCGTAAAAATTCGTAGGTTTAAACAAATGCAAGAGGCCAAATATGTGAATACCCTGAAAAAATTTTCAAATCAAAGCAAAATATTTGTTCTTTTACACATAAACTTACCTGAATGTAATTATTTCCTTCTATATTTATTTACTTCTACTATTTTTGGCACAACTGTTACAAAAAACGTAAAAGAATAAAATACAAAAGCTGACTAGATAGTAAAGAAACAACAGCTGATATCACATAATAGACCCCAAAAACATATCCGCAAACGTTGTTTTATTGTATGAAGAATATCTACAATTTTACCACATACGAATCATACAACAGTTAGGAAACGCATATGAATACCTTAATTTTGTTTGAAAGGTACTTCCATTAAAAGCACATTCTTTCCAATGCTGTCTTTGTTAGGTAATTTTTTGAATTTTTTTTTTTTTCAAAAGGTTCTTTTTCGAAATTTTTTTTTCGCATTCTTTAAAGGATATATATATTTTTTTCTCATAAACTTATTTTGTTTTAAATAATAAAAATAATTATTTTTTTACTCGAGATTTTCTCTGAATAATTTTAAGACGTACTTTCTTTATAAATATAATTGTTTATAGATTAAGATTTTTGAAATACTAGTTCTTTCTAATGAGATTTCTTCAAATAGAATTTACTTTATCTCAAGTACTCCAAATCATTATTCCGAACTTATAACGTTTTTCTGAAAAGTTATTTTTAACATTTCTTTAAAAAAAACATTTTATTTATTTAGTCCTAATTTTTGAAATGACCAATTTAAAAAAAAAATTGTATAATTTTTTAATTTAAAAAATTAATGTTTAACAAATATTAGTTTCCCCCAGGTACTTTAATGTACAGAATATTATCGCAAGTTCTTGGAAAGTTTATTTTGTATCGATTTATATAAGTCAGTTACTCTTGTCTTTTATAAATTATAAAGAGCAGTGATAAAAGGTTTCGTTTCCTTTTAAAAATAATATAATGACCTCAATTTGGTATTAAATTAATGTGTTATTTTTGTATTCACACCATTTTGTTGTTTTTCCTTTTTTCCTATTGATTAGTTTATAAGTGTCAATTAATGTTTAAGTATTTCTATATAAAAATTAAAAATTTTTTTAATGCGAAAATGATTTTTTGTTTTTTTTTCCTTTTATAAATATTTCTCGCTCTGTACTTAATGAGAAATAAACACACTCACAAACATACACATTTATAAACACAAACATTATATGAAAACTCAAACATATACACATACATATGTAAATAATTATTTTGTTATTATTTAATTTAATTGTAAATGAATTTTTAATAGATATTTAGTTTGTTTCTAGCCAAAATATTGTTCAAAATTAATGAATTTTTTTTTTACTAATTTCGCTTAAACAAATGCAAAAATAAATTGATAAATTCCCAAATACCAAAAGTATACTTGAATATACAATATAATTATTTCGATATTATTTATAGACATAAACAAAAATTAATATATACAATAATAATAAAGAAATATTAAAATACACTAGAAATAAAACATAAAATATAAATAAAAAAAGTAAATTATAAATAAATACAATAAACTTTTATTTCAAACTTTGTTTTATTTATTTAATTGGAAAAATTCAAGGGTAAGTTATTAAAAGTAATCTTACCCATAAAAACAAAGTTTTTTTTATTAAAACTGTTTCCTTATGCGTATGAGTTTTGAGTGTCTCTGTGACTATGCGTGACTGTGCGTGACTATTTTAAAGTTAACCTTTTTTCACAGCAAGTCTATCGACGGAGTTTCAGATCGATCGGATAAGTGACAATGTGTTTTAAATCACTCCGCGACTGTGCCTGACTCTGTCGAATTTAATCTATCTTTACAGCAAGTATATCGATCAAGTTTCAGGTTGATTGGATGAGGGGAAATCCGTTTTAAGTCTCTCCGTGACCATGCGTGACCATGCGTGACTATGACTAAGTCAAAGTTAATCGTTTTTCATAGCAAGTGTATGGATCAAGTTTCAGATGGATCGGGTGAGGGGGAAATTACTCCGTGGCTGTGCGTGGCTACGCGTGACTCTTCGCGAGTACCCCAAAATTAATCTGTAGTCACAATAAGACCATGGGCTAAGTTTCAGATCAATTGGATAAGGGGGAATGGGGTTGTCTCACGACAGACAGACAGACAGACAGAGAGTATGAGTTAAAAGAAAGAGTTTAAAAAAAAGTTCATTAGGAAAGCCTGGTTGTATAGCATAGACTTAAATCATTTGAAATATTATCTTTATACTAGCAGATTCCAGCGCTCGAAAGTCGAGTGCAATTTCTATGAAGCTTTTTTTTTCAGCTTAGCCAATCCACAAACCAACACGTTTTTGGTTTATTATTATTGTGAATGAATGAAGATAACAAACTCATTACGAATGTGTTAGTAGCAACTTTAAATGCAATTTACTCAAAATAAAAGAAAAAATTTAAAAATCTGTAAACCTGCAAGACGGCTAAAAAGAAATTCCTTTCAAATAATATATGTTTGGTCAAAATCGGGATAAAACGGTAGAACAAAACATCGGTCACAAGAAATCGCCTAGCCTATTAATATTATAGATGTAAAAACATTGGTGCGTTTGTTAATTAAGAATGATCTCCGAAAACAGAGAGCTTATAAGCTAAGACTTTTTTATTTTGGACCCCATGTTATTAGTGTGCGTGGCATCTTACATATAAAGAAAATATGTATGACAAAATAACTAAATTACTATCATAGCGAAGCCTTGAAACTTTGTTTGAGTTCGAACGTTATAGATGTTCAAAGTCAGGCACAGTAAGTATTTAATATTATCGTTCTGCGACACTATTACCGTAGTGCAATTATTGCCGTTTATATAAACGGAATATTTTAAACACGGACAAATAACTATTTTTACTGAGGTTGAATGGGTGAAACAATGAAGCAACTTTCGACGAAATTCGCTAGTCTTGCATATTTGTGTGACACCCATTTTTTTTTTAAATTTCAATACGTGCGGGTCGGATTATTTTGACACTGTATCTAGAACTTTAGTGGGCAAAATTTGAGACAAATCGGACAATGCTTTCTGGACGCGCATTGAGATCAAAATTAAAATATGCATTTATATGTAAAAATTATCAAAAAAAATAATTTTTCACAAAAATTTTTATATTAATGATTGCTCTTCAATTAAATTAATTAATAAACCATAATCTAGAGTAAATTATCTTTCTAACAAAACAACAAAATCTATTATCGGTTGAAAAACAACAAAGTTATATAAAGTTCCCCAGGCAATAAATGCGCCGCAGATCACTTAATTAAGAAAATCGAGATCACATTTTCAAAGACATTGAAATAATTTACAACAATAACAATTTTGCATTCTCCTGATCCCAAGATGATCTCGTATAAAGTATTTTGCATCTTGCCTATTGTTATGCCGTTCTACATTAATGTCAAATCGGTACGTATTTTGTAGCACTATTTCAAAATCTTCAATTTTACTTTTTCAAAAATTTTGTTCAAAAAATTTTTCGAAATCAACGATTGGACTTTAAGGTCTTATTAACAAAAGGCATGTGATTAAAAATATAAAATATTGTTGGCATCGTCCTCTTAATTTGGCGAGGGCAGCGTTTTTATTTCAGCGGATTTAAAGAAAAATGGGATTTTTCACACTTTTTCAACTTTTAGGGTACATTTTTTTGGTGAAAAAAAAAAAAAATTAAAACTAATTTCAGAAAATAAGTCCAGAATATTATATTTTAGAATTATTAAAATATTATCCACAAGTTTTATCGAAATCCTTCCACAAATATATATTATTTCGATATTTTGTTTTTAAAAAATGTAAATCTCCTTAAATTTGACCTTTGACCCTAAAGAGGTCAATTTAACCTTAATTTACAAGATTGAGGACTTGTACCAAGTAGTATAAAATTTTGACAAAAGATATTTGAAATATGAAAATACCACAAATATGTAGCCTAACAGTTGAAAAAGTATGAAAAGTCACATTTTTCTTTAAACCCGCTGAAATGAAAACGCTGCCCTCGCCAAATAAAGAAAACGATGCCTACAATATTTGACATTTTTAATCACACATATTTTGTTAATAAGACCTTAAAGTCCAATCGTTGATTTCGAAAAATTTTTTGAACAAAGTTTTTGAAAAAGTAAAATTGGAGATTTTGAAATAGTGCTACAAAATACGTACCGTTTTGATATTAATTTAGAACGCCATAACAATAGACGAGATGCGAAATACTTTACATATGATCATTTGGAGATCAGAAGAATGCAAAAATATGTTGTTGTAAATACTTCAATGTCTTTAAAAATGTGAGCTCGATTTTCTTAATTAAGTGGTCTGCGGCGCATTTATTGCCTGGGGAAATTGGTATAACTTGGCTGTTTTTCAATCGATAATAAATGTTGTTATTTTATTAGAAAGACTATTTACTCTAGATTGTGGTTTATTAATTTACTAGCTGACCCGGCAAACATTGTTTAGCCTAAAAAAATTATTTAATATCAAGATTATTTTAGAAGTATATTTTTATTTCAGTAAGAAGTTATTTAATAAAAATGAAATACTATTAATTATTTCATTTTAAAGCGAATTAAATTTTCGCTTTAATAAATACAATTTTTTAAACATATTACAATCTGTATCTGATCGTAGTAATTGATAATTTATTCTAAAGCCAACGTGTGATTGAAATTTGACAATTAATATTTTTATGAAATTTAATTGATTGAAAATTAATTTTAATTTATCCAATTTCCGTAAAGTAAAAATGTCAAGAGTTGTACTATACCTTAAAGTACGTATGAACCAAATTGCAATTCTCTAGCTTAATCCATATGGCCAGGAATATTTGCCCCATCACTTCTCTTATTCAGTCCCTTATTCGAATTTCCGGAAAGTAAAAATGTTAAAAGTTTGAGCATACCTTAAGCTATCTCTATTCAAAATTTCAAGTATTTGGTTTAACCATATGGCCTGGACTTCAAGGAGGAGATTTTGCCCCGCCTTTTTACCCCGCCCAGTTGGAATTTTCGGAAAGTAAAAATGTCAAAAACTCAAGCATACCTTAGGCAGTATTAAAATTACACCAATACAGGCATTATTCTAAATTTTTTACTTCCGCCCACTCGCCCCGCTCATTTCCAGTGGTTCTATCAACCTGGTCTTATGACCGTTCGAATTAGCGACCGCGAAAAATATAAAAACGACACGCATATTGACTATATTTGAAAATTTTTCGACCACCACCCCTCTTTTACCACGCCCTCGCAGAGGGGTTACGGGGGTCTAACACAAACAAGAACCATCCGGAGCATAACACGTACACATGGTGTTAATATAAAGTGGATAGCTTCAGTGGTTCAGCCGTGATGGTCAGACGTACATACGCACAATCATTTTTATATATTAAGATTTAATTGAAACACAATTATTAATATAAAAATTTTTGTGAAAAATGGTTTTTTTTTGATAATTTTTACATATAAATGCATATTTGAACTTTGAACTCAATGCGCATTCAGAAAGCATTGTCCGATATGGCTCAAATTTGGCGCACTAAAGTTTCAGATCCAATGTCATAGCAATCCGACCCGCACACCTCAAAATTCGACTAAAATTTTTTTTTCATACAAACCGCTGCCACCCTAGTATATATCGCACCTGTACCTCTAAAGTTTAGTAGCTGTTTTTGCGATTTGTTTCAGTGATCACCAAAAATAACAAGTTTATTGAGTTAAACTCAAAATATGTCTTTTTAGTGGATTCTAAAGGAGCTACTCTTATAACACAAAGGGGGTTACAACTGTATTTATACCCTATACCACTATGTGGTTTGGGTATAATGACTTTGTGCTGCTGTTTGTAACTACCAAAAATATTTGACCTAGACCCATCTTTAATTGTACCGATCGAATCAGAATCACTATCTGATTCGATTTAACGATGTCCGTCCGTCCGTCCGTCCGTCCGTCTGTTTGTCCATGTAAAGCTTGTAATCAAACTGCAGGTCGCAAATATGAATATATTTTGACAAAATTTGGTATATAAGCTTCTATCGGCCATAGGATGAACGCTATTGAAATTGGTGAGAATCGATCAATGTTCAGACCTAGCCCCCATACAAATGACCTTATGAAATCGACTTAAATTGCCATAAGATCCAAATTATCATATCAATCTTAGTCAAATTGGGTTTGTATGTGTTTTTTACATCCATTAATCAGTAGTGCAAAAATAATCCCTATGGAACAACTCTTAGTCATAGGCCCTATATAGAGCTGGTTCCCGATCGTCACTTAAATCTATCAAAAACAAAAATATTGCACTGATTCTTCTCAAATTCTGTTTGTATATATTTTTGCAAAATACAAGAGACCTTACCAAACATGGTCAGGATCGGTCTATTTTTGGACCTAGTCCCCATATAGATATAGCATCCGATATGAACTTTTTCATATCTGCAGCCAAAAAAATTAATAAAAATCCCACTCAAATTTGGTTTATGCTTATTTTCTGTATCTAGTTAGTTGGGCCTGAGAGATAGGGTCTCTAAACGCATGGTATAGGGTATCGTATAGCCGGTGTAGACCGACTCTAATTATAGCCTATACCACTATGTGGTTTGGGTATAATGACTTTGTGGTGCTGTTTTGTAACTACCAAAAATATTTGACCTAGACCCATCTTTTATTATACCGATCGAATCAAAATCACTATCTGATTCGATTTAACGATGTCCGTCCGTCCGTCCGTCCGTCCGTCTGTGTGTCCATGTAAACCTTGTAATCAAACTGCAGGTCGCAAATATGAGTATATTTTATATGAGCTTTTATCGGCCATATGATGAACGCTGTTGAAATTAATGAAAATCGGTCCATGTTCAGACCTAGCCCCTATACAAATGATCCCTATGAAATCGACATAAATTGCCATAAGATCCAAATTGTAATACAGATCTTACTCAAATTGGGTTTGTATGCGTTTATTACATCCACTAATGAGATGTCCAAAAATTATCCCTTTGGGACAACCCTTACTCGTAGGCCCCATGTAGAGCTGCTTCCCGATCTGCACTTAAATCTATCAAAAAACAAAAAATATTGCGCTGATTCCTTTCAAATTTTGTTTGTACATATTTTTGCAAAATACAAAAGACTTTACCAAACATGATCAGGATCGATCCAATTTTAGGCCTAGTGCCCATATAGATATAGCATCCGATATGAACTTTTTCATATCTGCAGCTAGGCTATCGCACCCAAATTTGGTTTATCTTATTTTCTATGTCCAGTTAGTTAGGCCTAAGAGATAGGGTCTCTAAACGCATGGTATAGGGTATCGTATAGTCGGTCTAGACCGACTATAATTTTCTTACTTGTTTTTTTGCGAAAGACCAGAAAAATCAATGAAAGATTTTTACAGTGTATAGATATGACCACTGTATATCGTTTTCTCCAAAAAGTGAAAATTGAAATATTTTGAGTTGACTCACTTTAGAGGCACAGGTGCGATATGCGGCGTTTCATGTGAAATGATCCAACTTATTAAACCGATGTCTTCTGATCGGGATGAAATTTGCATCAAGGTAAGTCCTATTGGATAGTAGTTTAGACACAACTTTTCAACACGATCAGTCCAGAACCCTCTGAGTTAGAGGTTTGACCAAATAGGTGTTTTTTTCTCATCCGTGAAACTTTTTACCTGTTGTCCTTAGCAAAGTGTGTCCCAAATAGTTTAGATAGCCATTGCTTCGGTCTTTCGAAAAAAAATTAAAAAAAAAAAATTTTTTTTTTTGACTTTTTTTTGCAAAATCACAAATTTTTTTGACTTTTTTTTCAAAAGAGGAAAATTTTTTTTTTTGGTCAAAAGAAAGCTTAGGTTATTTCCTTAAGAGCTTTTTGGTCGCTTGGCGGTATGCGAGTGGGATATCTATCAATTTTTACCATATGCACTAATTTGAATTTTGTTCTAAAATAAAAATAATACTGAGAAACTGGACAAATTATTAATGAAAACATTCTGACCTAAGTCGTAATGAAGCGCCATTACATTTATATAAAAAGTTTGTGACCACAGATATATACATTTCAAAATGAATTTTTAGTGGCTCTCCAATGTTGAATAAATACCTAAGTAAAAACAAGTAAGTTAATTACATTCTACAGTCACACCGATTGTACGATAACCTATACCATGCATTTATAAAAGGGGTCTCAGGTCCAAATAATTCAACATAGAAACTAAGTATAAGCCAAATTTAATTTAAGTGTTTTGCCTGCAGATATGGAAAAGTTCATATCGGATGCTATATTTACGTGGGGTCAAGGTCAATAAATGGTAAAGTCACTTATTTTATACAAAAATATTTGCAACCCAAATATAAGAAAAATTTGTACAATAATTTTCTTTTTTAATGGATTTCAGTGAAGACCGGGGAGCGTTTATATATGGGGGCTATGACTAACATGTCATCTACAGGTTTTATTTGTAAACTACTGATTAATAGGTGTAGTAAAAACAAACAGACCAAATGTGACCAAGATCTATATGATAATTTATGTTTTATGGCAAGTTAAGTCGATCTCATAGTGGCCACTTGAATGGGGACTAGGTCCGAACATGCGCCCATTTTCACCAATTCCAATAGCGTCAGTCCTGTGTCTGATATAAGCTCATATATCAAATTTCATCAAAATATATTCATATTTGCGACCTCTAGTTTGATTACCAAGTTTACACAGACAGTCGGACAGACGGACGAACTACTACTAACTACTATTTATGGGGAGTGCCATGCCCATTGGTTCGATACCATCCTTTTTTTGTCCAACTACTCATATTAATATCCGATGGGCTCGTGCAAAGTGTCAATGCTTTCCCTTTTATAGTACTCCAGTTATATGATATTATATTTATTTACTTTGTATGGGCGGTGCCACGCCCACTATTCCGGACATACCCATTTCTTGTTAAACTTATCACATGAATAACTTATGGGCTCTCATTGTTACATAACTTCAGATATGTGACATTTTATGGGAGGTGCCACGTCCATTGGTCCGATACCGCCGTTTTTATACCCTATACCACTATGTGGTTTGGGTATAATGACTTTGTGCTGCTATTTGTAACTGCCAAAAATATTTGACCTAGACCCATCTTTTATTATACCGATCGACTCAGAATCACTTTCTGAGTCGATTTAGCAATGTCCGTCCGTCCGCCCGTCCGTTTGTGTGTCCATGTAAACCTTGTAATCAAACTATAGGTCGCAAATATGAATATATTTTGATGCAATTTGGTATATAAGCTTTTATCGGCCGTAGGATGAACGCTGTTGCTATTGGTGAAATTCGGTCCATGTTCAAACCTAGCTCCCATACAAATGACCCCTATGAAACCGACATGAAGTGCCATAAGCTCCAAATAATAATATAGATCTCAGTCAAATTGGGTTTGTATGTGTTTATTATATCCATTGATCAGTAGTCCAAAAAATAGTACCTATAGGACAATTCTTAGTCATAGGTCCCATATAAGCTGCTTCACGATCTTCACTTAAGTCTATCAAAAAACAAAAATATTGCACAGGTTTTTCTTAAATTTGGTTTGTATATATTTTTTCAAAATGTAAGTTACTTTACAAAATGTGGTCAAGAGCGGTCCACTTTTCGACCTAGACCCCATATAAATATAGCACCCGATATGAAGTTTTTCATATTTGCAGCAAAAAAATTAAAAATTAATAACAATGCCACTCAAATTTGGTTTATGCTTATTTTCTATACGAATTAGTCGGACCGAAAGATAGGGTCTCTGAACCATGGTATAGGGTATCATATGGTCGGTCTAGACCGACTAAAATTTTCTTACTTGTTTTTGTTGAACTACTCAAATTTATATGACCTAAGACAAATTTGCAAAGGTCTCTGTCATAGTACTCAATATATATGATATTGACAGTCCACTTTATATGGGAGGTGCCACGCCCACTAAATATATATAAAAAATATATGAGTAGTTGCGGAGATTACCTCCTACAAGCAAACAAACAAACACATTACCTCTTTATTATAGTAGTATAGATAATGTGTGCAAATCAAGAAGAGAGAAGCAAGAACACGATATTGAGCGTGATTTCTAGAATAGTTTAGACCAGTTGTGTACATAGGACCAATATCGTACCTGTAGGCTTTTTATTATATTTAAAAAAAAAACGGCCATTTGCCAACAAGCTTCATCACGAACTTAAAGATTAATGAAATATGTTTATGGATCTTTGAAATATTTATCAAATTTCTTTTAGGGCACTGTTACACTTTCAATATATATTGTGATATATTGATCGTGGTCCATATATATTAAACGTGAAACAGTGTAATAGGATTATAACAAGCTAATATAAATTTGAAGTTTATAAAATCATTTAAGTTGCTCCTTCACTTGCGAAGGAATTTGATATACTTTTTTGAAAATAGAATTGGATTGAAGATATATAACTTTTGTAATTGTAAAATTTGATTGACATACCCAAAGTCATTCGATTGTAGGTGTAAGTATTTGCATAACAAAGTTAACACAGGCGTATTATTGATATATCATATCGCTTATACGTTCCATACTTGGCTTCACACCACAATGTTATAATGACAGTATTGATGAAAGAATAAAAAAAAAAAACAAAACACCATTTCAACAGAAAGAAAATAAACACACTGACATCGTTAGATGATGTAAAAAAGATTCCTTTGTGATTCCTACTGTTATTAATTCAAAATGTCTGCTAAAATAACATTGTTACATTAACAAAGAAATTTTTATATTCATAACAGATCATAAGATTATTTTTGTGTGTGTTTTTTTTTATAATAGAAGCCTTTATACTAAAGCTCTTATTTTTAAAAATTAAAATTTATTTAATATATTTCAAACATACAGAAAACAGATTCATTCTGTAGTCACAGAATTTATTGATAAAGGAATTGCGAAGTATTTAGTTTATAATAGAATTTTACATTGCGATGTATTAAATATCTGTTGATACCATCGAAAATACAGTTGTTGAACTTTAAACTGTTGATGATTCTTATATTCGGTGTGTATTAATTAATTAAAAAATATGTTTGTGAAATGAAGCCATAAATCTAAGGAGTATACACATATTCATTAATAACTTACGAAACAAAGTTTCAAAGTTATATAAAAAAAAAACTTGTAATTAACCTACACCACACGTGAAACCAATTTAGACTGCTTTCAAAAACCTCTTGATACCATCCATGGTTTGCGGTCCATTGTTAATTAAGTAATTCTATTTTCTATCAGAAACATATTTCACAGTTAATTCTATAGGAAATTTGGTATAAAAGTGAAGTAAGTAAATACTTGTATTAAAGATTTTTCAAGAAAATAAAATCTAGTATTGAATAGCACAAGGTATTTAAATAAATGTGGCAATATTAATTTTGATGAAAAGTAATTAATATGGAAAGATGTTGTCTGAGTTTCTTAACAATATATGAAGAGACTTAGTGCAATAGTGAGCCCTTGATTTTGAAAGTGGTATAAGTCATATATTCCTTGTTTCGAGATATTAAGTAGTTTGCATTTTAAAGGATTAAAAAATATTTTTGTATTACGGAATAAGATATTTCGACAATTAAATAGTGCACTATATTTACGATATAGACACAATGGAAAAAGGAAGCCCATAGTTATTCTGGATTACAATGATAATAAATCCAACGTAAATGAAATTAATCAGATACTTGGTACTTATTGTTGCAAACGCTGACCACATGCAGTGATCTACGATATAGTAGATATTGCTGCATTAGCTTCATTTATCATATTTAAGGGGGTGGGGTGGGGCTGTAAGGTTTTAAAACCTTTTTTTGCATTTCTCTTTCTGAATGCACAACATTTAGAGAGTGTTGTGTCCAAATTTCAAATAATTCGGAGCAAAACTTGAGAAGACACAGCGCATCCTGCGACCGGCCTCAGACAGTATATCGTATATAAATCAGTTTTTAAAAAATTTTAAATCGATTTTCTTGCAAATAAATGATAGAGGACCGTGAACATCATAACTCAAAATCTGCGTGACCGATTGTTTTGAAATTTTACACACCATAACTACACATAAATCGCCAGGTAACCACGAAGAGTTTTTTTATTTTCCACATTCTTCCCCATATTTAAAAACAAATTCCCGAAATTTTATGGCAAAAATCGTGTTTTTCACATTCAAATTCTGCAAAAAAAAAAAAAAAAAAAAAAAAATTTTAAAAAGTCTTTGTCTCTACCTCGGCAAACATGTTTCCTTTTAAACGAATTTAGATTTTTTTATTTCACATGATCCGGTAACGAGTTTGATGTTCATCGCAAAACAACAACGCCTGCGAAGATTCGCTGTCACGGACATATTTATAAAAATTTTGAATTGAAATTTTTTTGAAAGAATGCTAAAATGTTGTACTATAACGTGTATATGAAATAAATAATTCAACATTATTTATATATATTCAGAAAAGAATTGTGAAAATATGACTTTTTTAACTTTTTTTTTTTTATTTATTTAAAAAACTATCATCATTACAATTAAAATAATTTATACATATGGGGGATTTCATGTCAAGTGCACCAACTTTTGAAACCGATGTCTTCCGATCGGGATGAAATTTGCAGCAAGGTTAATCCTATTGGATAGTAGTTTAGACACAATTTTTCAACAAGATCGGTCCAGATCTCTCTGAGTTAGAGGGGATCAAAATTTGACATTTTGGCCAAACAGGTGTTTTTTCCCATCCTTGTAACTTATTACCTATTGTTCTTAGAAAATTTTCTCCCAAATAGTTTAGTTAGCTATTTCTTCAGTATTTCGGAAAAAAATACATTAAAAAAAAATTTTTTTTTTGTAGACTTTTTTTTTTGCTAAATTAAAGCATTTTTTGCCTTTTTTTTCCAAAAAGGGCATTTTTTTTTTTATTTTTTCATAAGAAAGCTTAGGATTTTTCCTTTAAGAGCTTTTTGGTCGCTTAGTGGGATGGGAGTGGGACATCTATCAAAATAAATGTTTTGTAACTCAAGACAACGGTTTTTCAATTTTTCACAAATGCACTATTTTGATTTTTTTCCGATTTGTGTCTAAAACCTTACAAATAAACCCTATATTGAGAAACTAGACAAACTAAACTTTCCGAAGGTATGTAACATACCTTCATATCATAACAGAAGAGAATGGTTATCTTTAACCTGAAAGAGTTATTTGCAACATTTCAATCTGAACACGAGGATGTTAGAATTGGCTTCACGAAATTAACACAAAAGAGGCCAAAACATTGCCTTTTGGCAGAAAGCAGCGGAACTCACACAGTATGCGTTTGCATTTACCATGAAAATGTTAAACTGATGTTGAAGGAAATCAACCTAAAGTATTTAACAGATGATTCGGCAGAAGATTTACACGATTACCGCGATTGCCTTAAATTGACTATGTGTCGTAATGCAACAACTTCTTGCCACTTAGGTGAATGTACCAATTGCCCGAAAACCACATTCATCAAAGAAAATTTAATCAACTTTTTAGATCGAGAATATATAGATGAGGTCAAATTTGATTCTTGGATTCAGACTGACAGATGCACATTGAAAACAATCATTTTAAATGTGGATGATTTTGTGGAAGAAATGTGTACAGGATTGCAAAACTTGAGAAACCATGAATTTTTAGTCAAAGACCAATGGTCATTTGAAGAAACATTTGAAGTCTGGTGAATTCGTTCTTTCATATGATTTCGCAGAAAACTATAAATATGTTCTTCAGGATGTCATACAAGCATTCCACTTCAATAACGACCAAGCAACTATATTCACTGTAGTTATTTACAACATGAAAGATGAAAAACTGGAACACAAAAGTATGGCAATCATATCCGACGATTTAAAACATGATACCGCTGCAGTTTATGAGTACCAGAAGAGAATGCTAAAATTTCTAAAATCTAAATTTACAGTAAAGAAGGTATACTACGTTTCGGACGGAGCTCGTCAACATTTTAAACACAAAAATGGCTTGGCAAATATTATGGCCCATGAAAAAGATTTTGGAATGCCAGCTGAGTGGCATTTTCATCCTACTGCTCATGGTAAAGGAGCATGTTATGGTATTGGAGCAAACCTTAAAAGAAATGCAGCGAAGTATAGCCTCCAGTACTCTCATCAAGATCGCACCTTAGATGCGACTGCTTTATTCCATTGGCCAAAGAGTTATTGTAAAGAAACTAAAATAGTTTTTAGTAGCAAAGAGGATCATCAGGAAACATTGAAAACACTGAAGAGCAGATTCGATGCTGCGGTAACAATCGTTGGCACCGCTCAATACCATGCTTTTATACCGCTTGTCGATGGAAGACTCAAGTTGAAAAAGTTTTCTGCCTCTATTCAAAGCGTTTTCTTTCCAAAGCCAACAAATAAACCATCAGCGAAATCAACAGCGGAACCTAGTAACGCCAAGAAAGGATTGACAAAAAAACGCAGTAAATAAAGGCGACAAAAAAGTTGGATGAAAGACTGGGTACTTAAAAATTTACAAGACTTAAATACTTCATCAGCTACAATAAATTAAGTATAAAAATAGTTATGATATAAATGGATCTAATGCAATTAAGATTAAATTTTAATAAATTATTTATCTTTTTATTTTTAATATTATTATTATTATACATTAATTTAATTATTATTAAAAATAAATAAAAAATAATAATTTTTCAACATTTCTATAGAAAAAAAGCGATTTTTTCCTGAGGTTAACATATTCTGAGTATTACAGTATCGAGGGTATGAAATTTTAGTTAGGTATGTTATATACCTTCGGAAAGTTTAGTTTGTCTAGTTTCTCAGTATAAGTTTTATTTGTAAGGTTTTAGATACAAATAGGAAAAAATTCAAAATAGTGCATTTGTGAAAAATTGAAAAACCGTTGTCTTGAGTTACAAAACATTTATTTTGATAGATATCCCACTCCCATCCCACTAAGCGACCGAAAAGCTCTTAAAGGAAAAATCCTAAGCTTTCTTATGAAAAAAAAAAAATGCCGTTTTTGAAAAAAAAGGCAAAAATGCTTTAATTTAGCAAAAAAAAAGTCTACAACTTTTTTTTTAAGTATTTTTTTCCCAAATATTGAAGAAATAGCTATCTAAACTATTTGGGAGAAAATTTTCTAAGAACAATAGGTAATAAGTTACATGGATGAGAAAAAACACCTGTTTGGCCAAAATGTCAAATTTTGATCCCCTCTAACTCAGAGAGATCTTGACCGATCTTGTTGAAAAATTGTGTCTAAACTACTATCCGATAGGACTAACGTTGGTGCAAATTTCATCCCGATCGGAAGACATCGGTTTCAAAAGTTGGTGCACTTGACCAGAAACGCCCCATATATGTATATAATATCTACAGTTTTTGAGATTTTACTGAAAGTATTGCAACAAATAATTTACTTTTTTTTTAATAAGTGAAAAAACATTTGGAAATATTTACATGTAGGTAAAAAGATAGGGAAAAAACCTTTAAGTTTTCTAAGAAATTCTTTCTTTAACCCCTTCTTGCATGTTCTATTCAGAAGTTACAGAAAAAGTTAATTTTACAAATTTCTTATTAAATCAAAACTTGAAGACCTGTTTCTGTCTTCGAATCTTGTTGTTATTTTACTAATGACAGTTTTAAACAGATCTTGTTTAGAATTTCTGTGTTGCAGTGCAGTTGAGTATCTTCTAGGCAGGTTGTATATAATCTTCAAGTTTTTATTTTGGATAATTTGTAGCTTTTTAAGATAAGTGTTGGCACATCTCGTTGACCATACCTGGCAGCCATATGTCATTATTGGTCGTATACAGGTATTATATAATAACAGCTTATTTTTGCAATTTAGTTTAGATTTTCGGATAATTAGAGGGAAAAGCGCTCTTCCTCACTTTAGTGCCTTATCACCCGCTTGTGTGACATGATTTTTGAATGTTAGTTTTTTATCGAAAACAACTCCCAAATATTTGACTGAATCAAGTATTGGAATTTCAGTCCCTTGCATACAAAGTGTTATTTGCGGAATTCTTTTTGGTGACTTGTTAAACGGGAAAATAATTGCTTGTGTTTTCCCATGTTTTATCTTTATTTTCCATTTGTTGAAGTATTTTTCAGCATGGCTTAAAGCTTTTTTCATGTTCTTCACTATTGCATTTGAAAGTTTTCCACTCGTTATTAATGCGGTGTCATCTGCATAGAAGACCGCTGTTTGGTTTCTTAGGGCTTTAAAGTCTGAAGTATATATAGAGTACAGCATTGGTGATAAGATTGATCCTTGCGGAACTCCTGCAGGAATGTGCCTTTGTGTAGATTTTTCGTTATCCAAATTGACTGCAAAGTATCTGTCTGATAAAAAACTTTTTATAATTTTTTGTAAATATATAGGGTAACTGAATTTATTGAGCTTAAAAATAATTCCATTGTGACATATGGAGTCAAAAGCTTTCTCAATATCAAGAAAAGCTATTCCTGTGCTTTTACGTTGATTTTTGTTGCTATTTATTAAATTTACAGTTCTCTTCACCTGATGTATCGTTGAATGTTCTCTTCTAAAACCAAACTGCTCATTACTCAAAATATTGTTTTGTTCTGTAAATTCATTTAGTCGCGTTAGTATGATTTTTTCAAAAATATTGTCTAAACCATTCAACATACTTATGGGACGATAGCTTTTGGGTGATTTTTTATCTTTTCCTGGTTTAAGTATTGGTGTTACCTTGGCAATTTTGAATTGCTTCGGGAAATAACAGTTTTTTAAGCACCAATTGAAAATTTTTTCAACAAAATTGAAAAATACATTTGATATCTGTTTTAAAACTATTGGTTTTATTCCATCTATACCAGGTGCTTTTGATTTTTTTTTGCTTAAAAATGAAAAATTTTACTTCGTCCACGGTTGTCAACATATCACTTACATTGGTAGGCACAGATTGTAAGTCTAACCATTGAATGTGTTTCGATACCATACGTTCAACTGTCGATGGTTGATTATAAGTTATTTGGTGTGAATTTTCAAAAAAATCCGCTATAATATTTGCCTTTCTTTCATTATTGAATACATCAGCGCCATCTATTGTAAAATTTTCTACAGTTGCTTTATTCCCTCTTATTTCTCTGTTCAGCTGCCAGAACTTTTTGTTGCCAGGTGGCAATTTTTTAATAAAATTATTCCAGTTGTCATTTCTGTCATTTGACACGTGAAAGTTGATTAAAATATTCAGCTGTTTAACAACAGATGATAAGTAATGTCTCTTCGAAATGTTGATTGCTCTTTGTAATTTACGTACAAACCTTTTTCTTTGGCCAATTAAGTATAAAGTTAATTGAGAAATTTTTTCTGCCAAATTTGTTTCTCCTTAACTGGAATTCTTTTGGAAGCCTCTTGGATTATGTGAGTAATTTTATTTATAATTTGTTAAATGTTTGAGTTGGTTATAATTGCAGATAGTAAATTATTTCTTCGAATCTCTTGGTCTACCCATTGATTGATTTCATTCCAATTTGCCATCTGATACAGTGGAATAAGTATTTTTCTTTCAATAATGGAACCATAAATTTGACATGTAACTGGAAGGTGATCAGAGTTTAACATACCTGGATGAGTTTCTATTGTCGAAATATTTAAGTTCGAGTTTGTAAGAAGAAGGTCAATAACTGATGCTTGTGTGGGTGTTGAACGCTGCCCAAATCGAGTAGAGGTGTTGGATGAGTGGATGTAATAATTGGAATTCATTTGATGGTTATATAGTTTTCTACCAGCAGTGTTGTTTCCTTGACAGTTCCAACTAGTATGGTGAGCGTTAAAATTGCCGAAAACGAAAAATTCAGACTTTGTTGTGGTGATTTTGTTTAAATCTTCAATGAAGCTGTTAGTCTATTGTGGGCAGTATGCAGCTGTAAATCTAATTGGCCGGTTATTAATATTTATTACAATGGAAACATTTTTAATAATTGTTGTTGACATTATTGATATATATTGGTGTGGAATTGTATTTTTAATCGCTATTAATACACCTCCTCCATGGGTTAATCGATCTTGACGGTAGACTTTATAATTAAGCAATTTGAATTTATGTTTTTGTTTTAAAAAAGTTTCATTAATAAAAACTACATCGACTTTTTTTCATTTAAAAAGTGTTCTAATTGATATATAGGTGTTGGATTAGTTATGCCTTGGGCATTCCAAAGCATAACATTGATTCTATACATTGTTGTTTCTTTATGTGACATGTTTAAGCATATTTCCAACTACTCGCAGCTTGTCATATTTGTTTTTACATTTTTCTAGAGCATCGACTGCATCAAAGAAAATTTCTAATAGCTTTTCATTAGAGAGATCATCGTTATCATGATCTGTTATTTGAGCTGCTTTAGCTTTTGCTGCGTAGGAAACTTTATTGAGAGCAATATGTGCTCTACTACTTGATGGAATTTCATCGATGCGAGGAAAAATACGGTTATTTGGGATATCGTCATCCCAGATGAAAGGATCAGGTTCCGAATGTTGTGGCATTTTATGAATGTGTTGTTTTCTGGAAACTCTTTGTCGTACTTCTAGGTATTCGCGGCGCGATGGACAGTTTATGTCATCTGCTCGATGATTAACATTTTTCAAGTTATTCTTAATACAATTAAAACATTTATATATTACAGGGCCGTCACTTGTAACTTTATTTAACTGGCAACATGAATAGTCATGTGGACCTCCACAACCTAGACATACATTTTTTCTAAAACAATTTGATGAGCCATGACCATATAACGCACATTTTGAAGACTGTGTCGGTCCTCTTGCACGACGCCGGGGATTTCTCCAGTGGACCACTATACCATAAAAGTACTTTATCTTAAATACTTCTCTTTTAGAAATCTGACTTCTGTTAAATTCTAGCATATACAAAGCATCGTCAGATGTGGATCGTGTGGTTTTAATTTCATTTATGTTTGTTGGTTCTATATTGTACGTATTTTTGAACTCCTGAAGAATCCTTTTTAGTTCAAATTGTGCTAGACCAAAAAGAATAAGTTTAAATTTCTCGTTGTCTTTAACTGGATGCGTAAAGAATTTAATTTCTTCGTGTTTAAGTTTCTTTAAAACTTCATTGAAGTCAATCAAAGTGTTTGGCATCACTTTTGTACCTATCGACATTCTCTTATACTTGGAGTTCGAGCCTAATATCTTTATGATATCAGTGAACTTATCAACAATAATTCGCTGGTGTCGTCATCCATGTCAGATAGCACTTGGAATCTGTTATTTTCTAGAGGTTTGGGAACTTTAAATCTAGGGTTGTTACCCCAGAATTTTTTATGTTTTTGTGTGGGAACTATTCTCAATTACTGCAAATAATTGAAATTAAAAAATTAATTGTTTGTTTACAAAAATTTAACACGTGAGATAAGTTGAATTTTTAATAATACGACCGTATGTTGAGAGTGTCGACAAACAACTGATTTATTTATTTATTTATTTAATTTTGTCATGCGTTTTAATATTAAATAAAATCGGATTTGTAAAAAAGGATATTTATATGAAAAAAAAAAATATCAAAGCAAACCCCTTCAAGCAAAATACCATACAATTTGTTAAAGGTCTCAGCAGACCTTTTCGGTTAATGAGACTCGCTAAACGGAAATAATCAATATGGAAGCTGTTTCAAAATTAATAAAAATTACTATGCAGCTAATAGTGGTGATATTTTCCACCAACGTTTGCAATTTTGAAATGGAACTTGAGTTCGTTGCGATAATTTTACCGAGATTGTATTTGGGTTAATTAAAACGCTAATAAGGTCTCTAAAGAGAAAATATGCAAAAATTGCTATAATATCGGCAAGATTTTCTTAAAATGGCAAAACGCCATAAAAGGAAAAATGTCCAATAACTTCAACGTCAATTTTTGTGCCTTAAACGTGTTAAAAAGTGACTAACTCTGGTTATATCGCCAACACTGCTGTTAGCAGACAATAAATTAATTTATACCTAATTACTCCAGTTCGTCAACCTTATTTCAATACATATTATCTAAGTGAAGTTTGGTCTAAGTTCTGCAAAGAAATCGGCTGTCTTCCCTTAATGGGTAAATTCGCAAAACCAAAAATCGTTAAGTTTTAGCTTGGAATTTAATTTTCTTAATAAATAATAATTTTCTTGGTCTAAGAGAAATTTTTTTCTACGTGCCCATAATATCAGTTAGTAAACTTAAATTATTAAATTAGTTGTGTCTGTGTGGCACAATCGTTTATCTTGAGAATAAAATAAAATATTAATGTATTTTTTTATATTAAACCATTAAAGATAATAACAAAAAGTACCCCTAATAATTATGTGCAGTTTAGAACATAAAGTTAAGCTATATTTTTATTTGGTTCCACATATTTCTTTAATGTTTCGACGTATGCAGCGTATGAGTGTTTTTAATGTGGGGATAAGTAACCATCATACGCCAGTGAACAGAAGGTTTTACAAATAGAAGGCTGTTAAACTTTTATGAAAGTGGTGTTTTGCAGTCTGTTGTTCTATGGTCGTCTGTTTAATATGAAGTGATGAGAACACATTTGATTTAATAGTTATGCAACCAAAGTACCTGAAATGTAATAGTGAGTAGGCTTTAGGAGATACATATATACAGTGAGTGACAATAAAAAGTAAATATTTAACAAAAAATATTTTTGACGACTTAAACGGTCAATAGCAACAAATCGTTTTATTTATCGTTTTATTTATTTAAAAAAGAAAAATATTAATACCAAATAGCTTAGCTTCAGAAAAAAAATAACAAAACTTAAAAGTATTAATTTTTATGCTGTTGGGTATCCTTCGTTTTTTGGTACTGATTTACAACGCCGGACAGTGGGTTGAATGATAGTCAAAATGAGGATTAATTTAGCGAAGCCGTATTTAAAAAAAATATTTATTTTACATATTATTATTAATACAATAAAAACTGTCATTTGGTGAAAACAAAGTTTTTAAACCTGTTAAGCGCTTTTTGTTTTTCGGAGAAAATTGCATTGGTTCACAATTTTTGGTATAACTTTGGATTCTAAAGAGATAAATTAATGAATCGAATTGCCAACTAAACAATAAACAACTAAATATATTTTCAAATTATAATACATTTAATATAAAGTATTTGAATTTGAATTTTTTTTATAATTTTTTTTTTTTTTATTAATTATGCTCCATATCAACAAAATTTTCATTATTGTAATCATCATTACATCAATGCTTAGTGCTGGCGAATATAAATTAAAACATATTTTAACCAATTTTGTTATTAAATTGTTTTATGTATAAAAACTATTTTTTTTTTTTTAATAAAATTAGAAATGACCCAAAGCTAATAAAAGACAATTTATTCAAAAGAATATAAAATACAAAATTAATTCTATTTATTTTGGTGTTTGTTACAAATTGTTTCCTGTAATCACTTACGACGTCCAATAAGTATTGATTTCCTTGTTCGTTCTTTGTTAGTATGTTCTTCAATTAATATAATACCGCGTTCTGCTGTATTATTTACCACTTTTATTTTCGCAACAATATCACTTCCGTTTTAGAAAAATATATATAGTTTTTATAAATTGGTTAAAATTAGTTTTAATTTATATTCGCGAGCAATAAGCAGATAATTGCAGCAACGATATGTCACAATGGATTATTTTGATGCCAGGAGCACTGAAGGATTAAATAAATAAAAATTAACCGAATTATTTTTCTTAAATTCTAAATAGTGGTTTCATCGAGTTTAAAAGAAAAACTCGTTTTCGGTAATTTTTATTTAAAAATATCTTAAAATCCAAAGCTGGCCTTGGCAAATAATGGATTAACGTTCTCGGATTTATCCCAAATTTTAAGAAAGGAAGTTCTGCACATTTCGTTATTACGTTTTAAGCTTCGCATCTAAAAATTCAACAGAACTTACAAAATATTTGAATTTTTTGAATAAATTGTATCTTATTAGCTTGGGGTCATATGTGACCCCAATTCCAAATGGGTTAATGGGGTCATATTATTTTTTCCGAAAGCCTGGGCTATTAAGATAAAATATAATATTTAAAAGTAGAAAAGTGATGAATTTTTGATACAAAATAATTAGAAAGGGTACATTTACAGAATAATTTACAAAAATCCCATTTTACTCGAAATCCGCAAAAATAAACTCCTTGTCAAAAAAATTCTGGTTTATGGATTTATTTAAAAATTCGTACAGATAATCTGTGATAATCTTGAAAAAGGAGTTTTCAAAATTTTATCAAAAAAATATCCCATTTTCGGTCTCTATGCGCAATAGGTTAGCAACGTGGTAATAAAAAAATAGTCCACATTTGAGTCCTTACAAGTATAGAGACCAAAAAAAATTATCGTGTTAATCAATTTCTCAAAGTTGAAAAAAATGCCATCAAATTTCATGACCTAGTTTTATTTTGGCACGAAAGTGGTCTGGGGCATTTGCTATTTCTTGGCGAAGTTTTATTTAATTTTGAAGTCTTATATCTTTTTGAAAGGATAATTTCATATTGATCTCCAATTATATAACAACTGGTCGGGATAATTAAATTATAGAACGAAATATTCGTAAAATCTGAAAAAAGTCATATTTTCCCAATATAAACACACTTGAAATATTCAATCGTGTTGAGGCACGACGAAATGTTTTTTTAATTGGATTAAAACTTTGTATTTCTCAGTTTGTTTGCTATTCGCATAT
Organism: Cordilura impudica; assembly: GCA_963682025.1. Taxonomy (NCBI): domain Eukaryota; kingdom Metazoa; phylum Arthropoda; class Insecta; order Diptera; family Scathophagidae; genus Cordilura; species Cordilura impudica. The sequence goes on from OY821518.1 coordinate 49,987,516, forward strand.
TTTTAGGGGGTGAGACCGAGAGTTTTAACAATTTTTTTATTAAGGGTCACCCTATTACATCATATTTCACCCCAATCATAATCATCATCACTTTCATAGTCATCATCCTCATACTCATCATCATTAGCCCTGTTTTGTTTTGCAAAATCATTAAATGTATTTCCATGATGATTTTTTCTTGTAACTTTTACTTTTGTCGGTAAGTACTAGATCTGAACTAAGTAGAAAGCTAATAAATATGTCTTCATTCGATTTCTCCCAACTGCATTTACGCATATAGTGTTCTCTACAATATTCAAAATCTATGTTTCGAGCTTCTTGAGCTTCCTGAGATAGTCGGCCAATTGGCAATAATGCATGTGATACTATTTCTGGCCCAAGAAAAAAGAATTTAAGTCTTGTCGTGTTGTGAGTATAGTTTCTAAACTTTACAACTTGAATCTCATATCCGCAGGATACACCTATAACTATCACATGCATTCGTTCTATAAATTCTTTGTCCAGTTTTGTAATTTCTGCAGAAAAAACGGCATTATGAAAAAAAAAACGAATGGCAGTGTTATGTATTATATAGTGTACGTGGGGCTATTTTGGTCAATTTTATTAAATGTAAAATAAAAATTCTTTATTTCATTATTTCACTACGTTTCGTTGAGTTTTTGTCAACATCTTCAGGGGCATTTTATTTTGAATCTAACACAAAGAAGAAAAATCAATCAATATAAAGACATAAAACATTAAAAATAATATTCCTTTACATGAATTTTTAACTTATAACATTAATAAACAAGTAAGAAAATTATAGTCGGTCTAGACCGACTATAAGATACCCTATACCATGCGTTTAGAAACCCTATCTCTTAGGCCCAACTAACTGGACATTGAAAATAAGCAAAAACCAAATTTGAGTGGGATTTTTATTAATTTTTTTGGCTGCAGATATGAAAAAGTTCATATCGGATGCTATATCTATAAAGGGACTAGGTCCAAAAATGGACTGATCCTGATCATGTTTGGTAAAGTCTCTTGTATTTTGCAAAAATATGTAGAAACAAAATTTAAGAAGAATCAGTGCAATATTTTTGTTTTTCAATAGATTTAAGTGATGATCGGGAAGCAGCTCTATATGGGGTCAAAGGGATCATTTTTGGACTACTCATTAGTGGATGTAATGAACGCATACAAACCCATTTTGAGTAAGATCTATATGACAATTTGGATCTTATGGCAATTTATGTCGATTTCATATGGGTAATTTGTATGGGGGCTAGGTCTGAACATGGACCGATTCTCACCAATTTCAACAGCGTTCATCCCATGGCCGATAAAAGCTTATATACCAAATTTCATCAAAATATATTCATATTTGCGACCTGCAGTTTGATTACAAGCTTTACATGGACACACAGACGGACGGACGGACGGACGGACATTGTTAAATCAACTCAGAAAGTGATTCTGATTCGATCGGTATAATTAAAGATGGGTCTAGGTCAAATATTTTTGGTTGTTACAAACAGCAGCACAAAGTCATTATACCCAAACCACATAGTGGTATAGGGTATAAAAATTATTGGTGTATTTTGACATCACAAATTGATTGATTTTAAAACACAGTATATATAAATAAACAAATAAGTAAACTATTGAAAAACTAAAACATTTAAATCACAGAATTTAATTCTAGTATCAGAGTGCAAACGAATATATGAAGTTTACGTTGTCTATGTCTTCCTTGTTGTTTATTGTCTTGTCTCTTTTTTGCTGTATTCTCAGGCTTTCTATTGTATATCTTGCGTTGCTATTTTTATACCCTATACCACTATGTGGTTTGGGTATAATGACTTTGTGCTGCTGTTTGTAACAACCAAAAATATTTGACCTAGACCCATCTTTAATTATACCGATCGAATCAGAATCACTTTCTGAGTTGATTTAACAATGTCCGTCCGTCCGTCCGTCCGTCCGTCTGTGTGTCCATGTAAAGCTTGTAATCAAACTGCAGGTCGCAAATATGAATGTATTTTGATGAAATTTGGTATATAAGCCTTTACCGGCCATGTGATGGACGCTATTGAAATTGGTGAGAATCGGTCCATGTTCAGACCTAGCCCCCATACAAATTACCCCTATGAAATCGACATAAATTGCCATAAGATCCAAATTGTCATATAGATCTTACTCAATTTGGGTTCTGTATGCGATCATTACGTCCATTAATGAGTAGTCCAAAAATGATCCCTTTGGCCCCATATAGAGCTGCTTCCCGATCTTCACTTAAATCTATTAAAAAAACAAAAATATTGCACTGATTCTTCTCAGATTTTGTTTGTATATATTTTTGCAAAATACAAGAGACTTTACCAGACATGATCAGGATCGGTCCATTTTTGGACCTAGTCCCCATATAGATATAGCATCCGATATGAACTTTTTCATATCTGCAGCCAAAAAAATTAATAAAAATCAGATTGAAATTTGGTTTTTGCTTATTTTCTATGTCCAGTTAGTTGGGCCTAAGAGATAGGGCATGGTATAGGGTATCGTATAGTCGGTCTAGACCGACTATAATTTTCTTACTTGTTTTCCTTGTCGAATATTATAACTTCGTTTAGATCAGCTGTATGATTGGATTCTCTTATATGTTGTGAGAGTCCAGTTGTTTCTCTCCCTTTTTTGATGTCTGTTTCATGTTCTTTGATTCTTGTTTGTAAGTTTCGTTTTGTTGTGCCTATGTATAATCTCCCACATTCTTGGTCTTTGTTTCCCACACATTTAATTTCATAAACTACGTTGTTTTGCTGAAATTTGTTTATTGTTGATTTTGTGTTTGTGAATAATTTGTTAAGTGTTTGATTTGGTTTGTACGCTGGGATTCTATTGTTGTTGTTTATTATTTGTTGTAAATTGTGTTTGTTTGTTAGGCCTGGAATATATCGTATACTGCGATATTTTAAAGATTCATTGCTGTCTATGGTTTTAGTATTTGATTTTTCTATGGTGCATTGTTTTTTCTGTAATAAGGTGTTTATAAGATTGTTTGGATAGTTGTTCCTTTAGAGTATATGTCTAATTTTTTGTATATTTTGATTGTGAAAATGTTTGTTACTGATGTCCAGAAATCTATTTATGAAATTGGTGACTATGTTTATTTTTTGGTTTTTAGGTTGTGATGAAAAATAATTAATCATTCTTCCGGATGAAGTTTGTTTTGAATACCAATCTGTAATTATTTTGTTTTCTTTGCGAATTATTTTCATGTCAAGATATGGAAGGCTATTGTTTGTTTCAGTGTTGCCATTGTTGGAATTTCCAAAGTCTGGTTTCGATCGGTCAATGATCAGTAGTTGGGATTTGACAGTATTTATTATCATTTATATTTGGGGTTTTACGTTAGAGTGGACTGAAAGCCGATATATTAAAACATACCATGGTTAAGGTATTTTAAGTATGTTGAACTTAAAAAATGTTATTCCACAATCTGTAATATTCCTATTTGTTGTTTTCTTAATTTTTTAGAGTAAAGTAAAAGTAGTGATTTTCATCAAATAAAATGCATTTGTATTAAGACAATGACTATTTTGCAAACCGGAAACTTTTATTTCAATTTAAAGAGTATTCTATGATATGTTTTGTCGTTGTACTTCTTCAGTTTCTTCCCACTATAGTTGTTGATATACGAAGTTACATATTCATATCACCAATAACAAAAATCACAATAACGAAAATAAAGACAAAACAAAAACCAAAACTATGAAGAAGTGTTAGCTATTGAATTTACAGTAAATATTGATTTTCAACTACGGAGTTTTAAGATAAAGTTAAATATTTTGCATTATTGCGGATATAAAATGTTTTATTGGAATCCAGAAGCTGAAATCCCGTTGTTATTTACTATGGAAACATTTGTATCCGATCGCACCCGGTAACATTTTGAATATTTAACATTTTGAATATTTATTTAATAGTATTTAAAAAAATGTTAAAAATTTTTCTGCAACGTTTTTCTAAAAAAAAATAACAACAAGATAGTTCAATACATGAGGTTTAAGCTTCCATATAAAAAAGGTTTGATTTTACAACAAATAAAAAAAAAGATACATGAAATTCGTAGTGTGTAAAGATATTTTTATGGCACTTTTTTAAAATCGAACAGAAAGCGTCATTTATGTCACTTATAGAAATCAACTGCAGGGGCTCTGCTAATATAAAAATATATATTATTTATTATTTCAACTGGTTAAGTTTTATTTTTTCATTTTTTATTATTCTTTTTTGATTTTTCATTTTTCATTTTTGATTTTTCATTTATAATTCTTTATTTTACATTTTTATTTCTCATTTTTTATTTTTATTTTTTCACTCTTCATTTTTATTTTTTATTTTTAATTTTTTGTTTTTCATTTTTCATTTTTTATTTTTCGTTTTTCATTTTTAATTTTTCTTTTTGTATTTTTCCTTTTTTTATTTTTCATTTTTCATTTCTAATTTTTAATTTTTTTTTATTGTTCATTTTTTATTTTTCGTTTTTTATTTTTCATTTCGTATATCATTCTTCATTTTTATTTTTCATTTTTCGTTTTTCATTTTTAATTTTGTATTTTTCATTTTTAATTTTTAATTTTTCATTGTTCATTTTTTATTTTTCGTTTTTTATTTTTCATTTCTTATTATTCATTTTTATTTTTCATTTTGCATTTTTTGTTTTTTCATTTTTCATTTTGAATTTTTCTTTTTTTTATTTTTCATTTTTCATTTCTAGTTTTTATTTTTTAATTTTTCATTTTTTATTTTTAATTTTTTTTTATTATTAATTTTTTATTTTTCATTTTTCATTTTTTATTTTTAATTTTTAATTTTTCATTTTTAACTTTTACTTTTGAATTTTTGTCTTTTAATTTTTTATTTTGATTTTTATTTTTTATTTTTCATTTTTGTTTTTTTATACTTTATTTTTCATTTTTTATTTTTTAATTTTTTATTTTGATTTTTATTTTTTATTTTTCATTTTGGATTTTTTATAATTTACTTTTCATTTTTTATTTTTCATTTTAATTTTTTATCTTGTGTTTTTCATTTTTAATTTTTCATTTTTTATTTTTCATTTTTCATTTTTCATTTTTCATTTTTCATTTTTCATTTTTCATTTTTCATTTTTCATTTTTCATTTTTCATTTTTCATTTTTCATTTTTCATTTTTCATTTTTCATTTTTCATTTTTCATTTTTCATTTTTCATTTTTCATTTCGCATTTCGCATTTTTCATTTTTCATTTTTATTATTTTTCATTTTTTATTTTTCATTTTGAGTTTTCATTTTTCGTTTTTAATTTTTCATTTTTCATTTTTCACTTTTCAGTTTTCGTTTTTCATTTTTCATTTTTTGCTTTTCATTTGTTATTTTTCATTTTCGGTTTCGTTTTTAATTTATCATTTTTAATTTTCAATTTTTAATTTTTATTTTTCATTATTCATTTTTTATTTTTCTTTTTTAATTTTTCATTTTTCATTTTTCATTTTTCATTTTTCATTTGTCATTTTTAATTTTTTTCCTTTTTGAATTTTTTATTTTCATTTTTCATTTTTGTTTTTCATTTTTCATTTTTCATTTTTCATTTTTAATTTTTAACTTTTCATTTTTCATTTTTGAACAAGTTATTACATATCATAATTTTTTCAGCATACATTCATAAGTCACACCGATTTTTCTTACATGTTACGCTGTTTTTGTGATTGTACTGTGAAACAGATTTTTACCACCCTGCGCGTCTAGATGTTTACACATCAAAGAGTAAACAATGTGGGATACTTTTTTAGACAGTTGTTAATGGAAAATGTTATCTGCTTTCACCCGGTACTAAAACTTATTACAATATATTAACTTCAACTATTTAATTAATCCTCACTTTTGACACATTTCAACCGAATGTGCCGAAGCATGAAGTAAATTAAATTGTTTGTCACTTTTAATTGACTGCCTCTATGATATCTGTCTTGTTTGGTTAATTTCGTGTCTTAAAATCAAAAATCCACAAAATAAATAATCGTCAAAATCAAAAATCGTTCAAAAAAAATTACCAAATAATATTCTAAATTAAATGCCAATCGTTAGGCGTTGCCGAATTTAATTTGAAAAAATCCATATATGTAGCTGGCCCCATAATAGGGGCACTGAAAACTTTTGTAGTTTTTGCACCAAAAAAAAAAAAAAAAACAAAAAAGTTTGTGCGTCAGCAATCATTGAAACAAAAAATATAAAATAACATATTTTAATCAGAGTTCAGAAAAAAACACACACTGAATAAAAAACTCGTACATATATATAAACATACCTCACACCAACATACATCAGACCAACAAACACATATTTTTATTTTGATATCAATTATTGTGTTTCTAAATTTTGTACGGTGCCGAACACAATCATGGCTGTGTTTTGTTTTAATATATCGTTATGTACACGAACATGTTTCTATCACGTATGTTTTGCTTCGAACACACATAAACTAGATTTATTTTAAGCTCGTATTCTTGAACATGTTTTTGAACACGTACATCTACAAATTAAAACATTATCCACTCGCGATCGGAAAAATCTGATACACCCTTATAAAAGCGACAACAATTGTTTCAACCCAATTTATTAAAAAAATCTAATATGATTCATTAGCAGTTATAAAAAAAAAAAATAATAATAATAAAGACAATTGCTTTGCCATCTCTACACAAAAATAATTTTTTTTTCGTTTATCTGTTTTTTTTATCATATCTTTTTGTACCAAATTTGTTACCTTTCGATAGGAAACACACCTTTCAGTTGTGTTTCAAAAGATTATTTAAAAAAGTTAAAATAACGCAGGCTAATTATATATCCGCTTTAAAATTAAAAATTCGCTGCTAGAATGTTAGTTATATTTCAAATTGCTTTTTCTTCCGACATTTAGCTTATGGCTTTCAAATAGCAAGTATTATTCATATTTAAGTAACGATGCAGTTTAAAATATTATTTTATTTAAGCCTCATAAAAATTTCATATGATGAATTTCATTACATTTTTCTTTTTCTATAAACCCATTTACTTTAATTTTTGAAAAGCTTACTATTATTACTTTTTTTTTTAGACTTTTAGTGCCATATAAAACTTTGATACAGTTGATTGGTTTGAATTGAATGTACTTTTGAGTTAAATTGAGTTTTATCATATCGCATAATAATTGTGTTACATTCAGCTAAATGTTTATAAATGTGTCGTAACACAAAAATACCTAACCAACCACTCTATTCACACTACTTTTAACCAACAGAAAACGTGACAAAAACTATCGTCAACAATGTTATAAATCATTGAAAGAGATGTGAACCTATATCCAAAATAACATCAAAAAATAAAATAGAATTCCCAAAATTATTATGAGAAAAAACAAGTCCAATGAAAATGTATATACAATATAACTTTTTTTTATTTTATGTGTGTCTGTGTGTGTGCCGGTATGTATGATTCTGTGTATATTAATACATGCGAGATAATAAATGAACAACAAAATTCATGTTGTATCAGGTTTTTATTTGTTAAATTTTTCTTTACAATGTTGTGGTGAAAAAAAAAGTTTTTTTTGTTGAGAATATTGCTTGCAATTTTTTACTTTGCTTTACAAGTTGTTTGATATACAATCGAGAACTCGACGAAGCATATAGAATGATATGTCCAGATGCCAATTGGAGCACATAGCCTTAGTCTTCATAAAATGATTGGAGTTTTAAATTATTTGGAGAAACTCTAGTTTGCAATGGCTTTTTTATCACGTTGCCAAAGAAATAAAATATTAAATTGCGAAAAGAATATGTCAGATTTTGATTGAAAAGTTATACTAAATTCACATTAACATGACTGCACTAGATTAAGAATTTTCAGCTTACAGTATCTAGGTTTCCAAAAAAAAAAACAAGTTAAACTGTTAAATTCGCCTATTCCGAAACTTTAATAGCCTCCACCCGTGTTCACAAGATTGCCTATATTAAGAGATGAAAATGCTGGATTTCACTTTGTAATGGCTAGATTTTTTACAACGATGTTTAAAATAAATAAGACAATTAACAAAAATTTTAGGTATTTCGCGATTTTTTTAATTGAAATCAATTATTAAATGCAGTCAGCCTAAGTTTATATTCACAAATTACAGTTTTGTTTATTTACAGTAAGAGTACAACCATCTTATTAAACAATTGTATAACCACCTTGTGGTGCTTTTATTATCAATGCTAAAATATTGTTTTTGGTAATTATTTCAATGTCTTTAAAAATGTGGGCTCGATTTTCTTAATCAGGTCGTCTGCGGTACATTTATTGCCTGGGTAACTTGACATAAATTTGGCTGTTTTTTAACCGATAATAGATTTTGTTGCTTTGTTAGAAAGATAATTTATTCTAGACTATGATTTATTAATAAATTTAATTGAAACGCAATTATTTATATCAAAATTTTTGTGAAAAATTTATTTTTTTTTTGATAATTTTTACATATAAATGCATATTTGAAATTTGCACTCAATGCGCGTCCAGAAAGCATTGTCCAGTTTGGCTCAAATTTTGAGTATTAAAGTTTTAGATCCAGTGTCACAATAATGCGAACCGCACTCCTCAAAATTCGAGCAAATATTTTTTTTCATACAAACCATTGTCACCCTAATGTAAAGGGTCCGCCATCTAACGTTTTTTTTTAAACTAGTGCTTATTTCGTGAATGGTAACACTTAGCTCATGTCTGGTTTGACAGATAATTAGTTTTATCCTTCCGCTGAACGAATATGGTTGTGTATACGCTTGAACAACGCTGGGAAATATTGCGACATTACTTTGAAAATCATGGTAGAATGTGTGCGAAAATTGCGTACGGATTTTGGAAGAAGAGAAGCACCGTCAGCTCCGTATGTTCGTTATCTTGTGAAAAAAGTGAAAGAAACTGGCATCGTCATCGATAAACCAAAGCGTGAAAAGCCAAAAACAGTGCGTACACCCGAGAATATTGCTGCTGTGGCAGAAAGTGTACGTGAAGCGCCATCAACATCAATTCACCGCCGTTCTCAAGAATTGAACATTTCGGAGGCATCATTGAGACGAATTTTGCATAAAGACTTTGGTATGACGCCATACAAAGTCAAATTGGTTCAGGAGTTGAAGCCAACTGACCATCCAATGCGTTTTCGTTTCGCTAAGTGGGCCTGCGATCGACTTACAGAAGATGCTGATTTTGCCAAAAAAATCATCTTTTCAGATGAAGCTCATTTTGATCTTGGCGGGTATGTAAACAAGCAAAATTGTCACATTTGGGGCACAGAAAACCCGCACGCATACATTGAAAAGCCGACACACCCAAAACGAGTCACTGTTTGGTGCGGATTTTGGTCCAGAGGCAAAACTGGGCCATTTTTCTTCGAAAATGAGCAAGGAGTGGCGGTTACAGTCAATGGCGGTCGTTTTCGGGCCAAGTTGAACGAATTGTTGTTCACAAAAATTGAAGAGGAGGATATTGGCAACATTTGGTTTCAACAGGACGGCGCTACGTGCCACACAGACGAAGCTACACTCGATGTTTTGCGCCCTGTTTTTGAAGATCGCATTATTAGCCGCAGAACTGATGTCGTTTGGCCACCTCGGAGCTGCGATTTGACACCGTTGGACTATTATTTGTGGGGTGCCCTCAAAGTTAAATGTTACGCCAACAAGCCAGCGACAATTGACGCTTTAAAGGACAATATTCATGAAGCCATTGGTGAAATACAGCTGCACACAATCGATAATGTGCTTAAAAATTGGACCGATCGTGTAGGCTACTGCATGGCCAGCCGAGGCAGCCATTTGAATGAAATTATTTTCCATGATTAACCGGAAGGATTGTACTTTCAAATAAAAAAAGAAATTTGAGATAATATTCAGTAGCTTTTTTTATAGCATTTTCAAAAAAAAAAAGTTATTTGGCGGACCCTTTATATATGGGGGATTTCATGTCAACTGCACCAACTTTTGAAACCGATGTCTTCCGATCGGGATGAAGTTTGCACCAAGGTTAGTCCTATTGGATAGTAGTTTAGACACAATTTTTCAATAAGATCGGTCCAGATCTCTCTGAGTTAGAGGGGATCAAAATTTGACATTTTGGCCAAACAGGTGTTTTTTCTCAACCATGTAACTTATTACCTATTGTTCTTAGAAAATTTTCTTCCAAAGAGTTTAGATAGCTATTTCTTCAATATTTCGGAAAAAAATACTTAAAAAAAAATTTTTTTTTTTGACTTTTTTTTTTGCTAATTTAAAGCATTTTTGCCTTTTTTTTCAAAAAGGGCATTTTTTTTTTTTTTTTTTTCATAAGAAAGCTTAGAATTTTTCCTTTAAGAGCTTTTTGGTCGCTCAGTGGGATGGGAGTGGGATATCTATCAAAATAAATGTTTTGTAACTCAAGACAACGGTTTTTCAATTTTTCACAAATGCACTATTTTGAATTTTTTCCTATTTGTGTGTAAAACCTTACAAATAAAACTTATACTGAGAAACTAGACAAATTAACCTTTCCGAAGGTATATAACATACCTAACTAAAATTGTATACCCTCGATACTGTAATACCCAGAATATGTTAACCTCAGGAAAAAAATCGCTTTTTTTCTATAGAAATGTTGAAAAATTATTATTTTTCATTTATTTTTAATAATAATTAAATGAATGTATAATAATAATAGTATTAAAAATAAAAAGATAAATAATTTATTAAAATTTAATCTTAATTGCATTAGATCCATTTACATCATAACTATTTTTATACTTAATTTATTGTAGCTGATGAAGTATTTAAGTCTTGTAAATTTTTAAATACCCAGTCTTTCATCCAGCTTTTTTGTCGCCTTTATTTACTGCGTTTTTTTTGTCAATCCTTTCTTGGCATTACTACGTTCAGCTGCTGATTTCGCTGCTGGTTTATTTGTTGTCTTTGGAAAGAAATCGCATTGAATAGAGGCAGAAAACTTTTTCAACTTGAGTCTTCCATCGACAAGCGGTATAAAAGCATGGTATTGAGCGGTGCCATCGATTGTTACCGCAGCATCGAATCTGCTCTTCAGTGTTTTCAATGTTTCCTGATGATCCTCTTTGCTACTAAAAACTATTTTAGTTTCTTTAAATAACTCTTTGCCTAATGGAATAAAGCAGTCGCATCTAAGATGCGATCTTGATGAGAGCACTGGAGGCTATACTTCGCTACATTTCTTTTAAGGTTTGCTCCAATACCATCGCATGCTCCTTTACCATGAGCAGTGCGATGAAAATGCCACTCAGCTGGCATTCCAAAATCTTTTTCATGGGCCATAAGATTTGCCAAGCTACTTTTGTTTTTAAAATGTTGACGAGCTCCGTGCGAAACGTAGTATACCTTTTTTACTGTAAATTTAGATTTTAGATATTTTAGTATTCTCTTCTGGTACTCATAAACTGCAACGGTATTATGTTTTAAATCGTCAGTTATGATTGCCATACTTTTGTGTTCCAGTTTTTCATCTTCCATGTAGTAAGTAACTACTCTGAATATAGTTGCTTGGTCGTTATTGAAGTGGAATGCTTGTATGGCATCCTGAAGAACATATTTATAGTTTTCTGCGAAATCATATGAAATAACGAATTCAACAGACTTCAAATGTATCTTCAAATCCTTGAAGAATGACCATTGCTCTTTGACTAAAAAGTCATGGGTTCTCAAGTTTAGCAATCCTGTACTCATTTCTTCCACGAAATCATCCACATTTAAAATGATTGTTTTCAATGTGCATCTGTCAGTCTGAATCCAAGAATCAAATTTGACCTCCTCTATATATTCTCGATCTAAAGAGTTGATTAAATTTTCTTTGATGAATGTGTTTTTCGGGCAATTGGTACATTCACCTAAGTGGCAAGAAGTTGTTGCATTAGGACACATAGCCAATTTAAGGCATTCGCGGTAATCGTGTAAATCTTCTGCCGAATCATCTGTTAAAGACTTTAAGTTGATTTCCTTCCACATCAGTTTAACATTTTCATGGTAAATGCAAAGGCATACTGTGTGCGTTCCGCTGCTTTCTGCCAAAACGCAATGTTTTGGCCTCATTTGGGTTAATTTCGTGAAGCCAATTCTAACATCCTCGTGTTCAGATTGAAATGTTGCAAATAACTCTTTCAGGTTACAGATAACCATTCTCTTCTGTTATGTTATGAAGGTATTTTACATACCTTCGAAAAGGCTAATTTGTCTAGTTTCTCAGTATAAGCTTTATTTGTAAGGTTTTTCACACAAATAGGAAAAAATTCAAAATAGTGCATTTGTGAAAAATTGAAAAACCGTTGTCTTGAGTTACAAAACATTTATTTTGATAGATATCCCACTCCCATCCTAATAAGCGAACAAAAAGCTCTTAAAGGAAAAATCCTAAGCTTTCTTATGAAAAAAAAAAAAAAAAAAATGCCCTTTTTGAAAAAACAGGCAAAAAATGCTTTAATTTAGCAAAAAAAAAGTCTACAAATTTTTTTTTTTTTAAGTATTTTTTTCCGAAATATTGAAGAAATAGCTATCTAAACCCTTTCTGAGAAAATTTTCTAAGAACAATAGGTAATAAGTTACATGGTTGAGAAAAAACACCTGTTTGGCCAAAATGTCAAATTTTGATCCCCTCTAACTCAGAGAGATTTGGACCGATCTTGTTGAAAAATTGTGTCTAAACTACTATCCAATAGGACTAACCTTGGTGCAAATTTCATCCCGAGCGGAAGACATCGGTTTCAAAACTTGGTGCACTTGACATGAAATCCCCCATATATATATATATTTTTTTTTAATAATTGAACCGAAATACCTTTGGACTTCACAAAAATGGTGAGTCTAATATCAAAATATTATTTATGGCAGAGAAAAAAAAATGCGCCAACCGAATTGTTCTACAGTTTAACAACTGAATTTTCAATTGTATCGCCAGAAATTTTAAAGCAAATAACTACCTATTTACTATTGTGATAAAATATTTCCAGGTAAGACAAAAGAATTGTACTTGCAAACTTCGTCTATTATTTATGATTTATGATATAAATTTTATTTATTTCTTTTATATTAACAGACAAAAATCCCTTAAATTTAATATAAATGGCCAATGAAAGCAAATTAGAAACCTACAAAAATATCTATAACATAATTTACCATTATTGGCAAAATATTCGTTTTCATTATACCCTATACCACTATGTGGTTTGGGTATAATGACTTTGTGCTGCTGTTTGTAACAACCAAAAATATTTGACCTAGACCCATCTTTAATTATACCGATCGAATCAGAATCATTTTTTGAGTTGATTTAACAATGTCCGTCCGTCCGTCCGTCCGTCCGTCCGTCTGTGTGTCCATGTAAAGCTTGTAATCAAACTGCAGGTCGCAAATGATGTGGATTTAGGACCCTTTTAAGGGAAAAATAGCAAAAAAATTTTTGAACAAAAAACCAGATGGCTACCGGATCCTAAAGATTGCAATCCAAGTGCATATGAAAAAAAAAATATTTTTGATTTTCCAAAAATTGACGCCAAAAGTATCGTAATACAGTGTACATTCCGGGAAAAATTTTAATAATTAGTCCCAAAAGTTACGAAAAACAGAGAGTTTTCGTTAAAACTATTTAAAAAAATGTTAAATGGATTTCAATTATTTTTTTTATAGTAGTTAATTTAGATATTGCAAAAATGTACAAACTTAAAAAAAGATTTGTTATTTTTATACTGGTTTCAAAATTTTATTAAATATTTTTACAAAGAAAAAAATAACAACAAATAATTCATTATTAAAAAAATCAACAATTCTAAATTAAGTAAAAAATTATTTTTATGCGATACCTTTTAAAAGCTTTGCAGAAAAAAAAAATAAGAAATTTACTCTTTGTCATGACTTTCGCTACAGAATTTAGTCAAATTAAAAGTTTAAATTAACAAATCTGGGTTGATGGGTCAATGCGAAATTAAATAAGGTACAAACGGCAAAAACAAATGTTAAAATCGGTTAAAAACTGCGGCCTGCAGGTAAATTTTACAAAAAAGGCCATCTCGTTCCACTTTGAAATAGTTTTAACTAATATCCTCTGGTTTGCGTAGCTCTTGAGACTAATTTAGCTTGAAAGAAAGAAAAAAAACATATACTCACCTTCCATTTTTAAGATGCTCTACGGAAATTTTATTAATATTTTTCCCAGAATGAAGTCTGTATTGCGCAACTTTTGCCGTTAATTTTTTGAAATTTAAAAATATTTTTTTTTTCAAAATCCACTAGGATTGCAATCTTTAGGATCCGGTAGCCATCTTGTTTTTTGTCCAAAAATCTTTTTGCTATTTTTCCCGTAAAAGACTCCTAAGTCCCCATCATTTGGGGGCAAGCAATTTCAAATTCGAAAAAAAAACGAAATCGGGACGCGCTAATGAGCATGCGTTATTTTTTAACTAGTAATTTCGTTTTAGTTTAATTTTAAGAACTGTAGGAAAAGGAAAACGATACTCGAAAGTAAATTAAGTCAGAAGAGATCTACGTAAATTGGGATCACTATTTTAGAGCTAAAACTGTAATCCGTTCTGTGCTCTCAAAGGTGAGTAAGATCAATTTCTATCTTCTTAAGTTCCTAGAGGCCAACTCAGTTCTTAATGATGGCTTCTTCCGTAGAATTCGTTCCACAGGGGACCTGCTAGCTCTACTTTCTGAACCCTGGACGCGATCCATTCACAATTTTGGCAAAAGTAAACTGGTTGCTCTAGATATTTCTAAGGCATTCGATCGCATGTGGCAAGGTGCATTGATATCATAGCTTATTACATTTGGGGTCGGTACTGACTTCTCTCGATTTATATCGAGTTTTCTCAGAGATCACACAATACATTTTGTTATTGATAGGGTCTCATCCAGTGAGTTTCAGCTTAATGCAGGGGTACTCCAATGTTCCGTTCTTTCCCCTGTTTTCAATATCTTTCTTAACGACCCACAGTGGCTGAAAATCATTTTTCATTGGCCAAAATTCTGTAACTTTTGAACCGATCAAAATATTTTAGTACTGTTTTTTTTAATAGATAGATAGATAGATAGTTGATCTTGACTCAGTGTGAATTTCATTTAAATTGATTAAGTACTTTTTAAGGAATTCTAGGTCAAAGTTTAACTTTTGATTTTTTTAAACTTTTAGCGTGATATATGTTTTTTTTTATTTATTTTTATTTATTAGAAAGTGTCATATTTGGAGTTAAATAATTATTATAAACATTTTTTGTAATAATGAAATTTTTTTAATGCTTACACTCAAAAAAATTTTTACACTCAAAAAAATTTTTACACGCAACAAAATAGTAAAATTCACTAGAAATTTAACTAGTATTACTAAAAAATTAAAAATGTTTGCTATCAAATTTGCAATTTGCTTACACTCAAGGAATATTATTATTACTACAGAAAAATTTATTAGTGTTTGCTGCCTAATTTGTTACACTAGCTAAATAAATCTGCTAAACATTAGCGCAATGATTCTAATTTTTTTTTTAATTTTGATATGAAAATATGGGTTCTTATTTTTTGAATCTTTCTTATCTATTAAAACATTGCATTCATATGTGGGAAACCTTTTAAGAATAAAAACTGCAATAGATTTAAATAGCATTTGTAACAATGGTAGGTTCTGTTTATTATTATTTTTTACTAATACTATGTTTTTCGTACTTAAATAACAATGAAAGGCAATTATAATTATTATTCATTAGACTCAAATATTGATTGCAAATATTCCATATTTTGTTCTGTGCTATTTCTGTTCTTTAGTAGTTTTTTGGCTTCTTCATCTAAATCCCGATGTTCCACTTTCCATTGATTTCGAATACTGGAGATGAACGGATCTGACGTTGCCAATAATATATTAAATAGATCTTCATTTGTGGAATTTCGTGACATTTTTCTAGTATTGTGCTGTCTATAAAATCTGTAATCCTTGTTCCTTTTTTCCTGAGCCTCCTCTGATAGATCTCCAAGTGGCACCAAATGATATTTAATGACATCTTCTCCATGATAAAGGATTTTGTGGACTGTTGCAGACATATTTCTCCATGGGTAGTTGGTTGTATATATTTTTGCAGTTTCCTTAGCATAATCTCCAAATTTTCTAGAGTCAATTTCTTCATTGCACGCAAGTACTTCTAGGATTATTTTAAATCTGAAAATAAGGTTTAAATCCACTCCTGTTATTTCAGATGCTGTTTCTGGATCTGAAAAGAATCTTCTTGCGGTATTGCCATCATTTGTATTGCCTGACCCTTGTTTTGGCTGATCTATAATCAATCCAAATTTGCGATATTCATCTTGAACATGTTTCTTTTTTGAACTTCTTAACTCTTTGTTGGTTTCGTTGTTTCTTATTGATCCTGAAGGCCCGAAATCCAAATCATAACTGATTTTTAGTATGTGTTCCATAAGTCGTATTCTTGCATGTAGTGGTGATAATCCAAATTCGAAGGCATCGGTATTATCGAATGATTTTGTCGGGACTTGGTTTAATTGGCTTGATGTTGCTTGGCATATAATGCAGCTGGATGCAGCCTTCGTGTTAGTCAAAGCCTGACCTACTTTTCCATCTATCATTGTCAGCACTAATTGGTAGCTTACTTCAATTTGCTGCCCATCTAACTGTAATTGTAATGGCTGTAGTGTTGCTCTTTGGGCCTTGATATCACTAACTTCTTTGTTAATGGCATCATGACTTTCTTTTTTGAATTCAAATTTGATTGGCCTGCAGTATTTCGTAGAAGATGGTGTCTCATTTTTCCAAATATCCATTGTTTGCGTTGTACTACTCGAAGGCTCCGAATCTTCCAAAATCTTTTTCAATCGCAATGGTACAAATGATACCATGAACATATCTGAGTCCGAAATATTTTCACATACAACTTGTTTGTATTGTTTTTGTCCCGAAGAACCATCACATCCCCATTTACAAAATAGAATTAACTTTGTGTTTCCATATTTCTTTAACTCAGTTCCTGTTATTGATTGTAGCAAGCGTTTGGCTGTGTGATCAAGTAAAGATTGTAGTTGTACTTCTGCCGAAATTGGTGTGATTGTAATAGTGTCCTTTGATGGCAAACAGTCTATTTTAGCAGCTGTTATGTGATGATATGCTGGATACATATTTGAGCCTTTTTCAATCGCACGCAATCTGAGCTGAATATATTGGTGTTTTGTTAATTTCAAATCCAGAAATAATGCTAATGCCTCCTCATTTGTGAACTGTTTTGCATCGCTCGGAGTTGGTATACTTTTAAGAATTCGCTTTGTTCTCACTGGACTAGCATTACAAGTTTTTTCAATGATATCCACTTTTGTTAATTGGTTTTGTGCTCGTAATTGATGTAGAAAAGATTCTTTTATATTTGTAGAACCAATTTCCTCGTTAAAATTTTTAAGTTTCCGCCTCTTAGATCTATCGCTGCAGTTGTCCAATGATTTGCGTTGTCTTCCAGCCTTATCTAGCTTTGCTGTTTCTCCACAAACATTAAGTTGGCCTTCTAACCAGTTTGCACTTTTATTATAAAACTTTTGTTTACAGTGGTTAACTTCTTTCAATCGTTTTTTTAGTACTTTGACGAAATTAGATAATTGCTCTTGTATTTCGGTACTAGACGAATTTAAGTTTAATTTTATTTTAACGTAACTAAGAACATCTTCCTGGTTTTTGTTTCGAAAATACTCTTCGGCCAGTTCTTTATAACTAAAGTTCTCCATATTTTTCTCAATATTTTTATTTGCGTCTGTTATCACTTTTTTATCACTTTTTATCACTTGCGAATATACGTCCGTACACTTGAAGTATTAACTTATTATTGAGTAATCCCTTATAGAATCCGTCATTTTATACATTTTTAGGTACATGTTATTCACACATTGATCTTTAATTTCATAGCAGGTAGTACTTAAATTGAACAAAACTGCACTTGTTATCCAGACTTCAATATCAGGTAAAACTAATTAGTTTCTCGCCAATATGGGGTGGTTTTTTATCTTTAGTGGTTTAGTGCCGCGATTATTGACAAACTTATAAAATTGTTTATGACTTTGGTTGACCCTTAAATTTGACAACAGGTAAATTAAGAAAGAGATCATTTGTTTACTGTAGAACCTATTGTGATCATTTTATGACTTAGTTTTTTGCTGATCAAAACAAAGCCAATAAACCCTTTCGCAGGTATTTTATTTAATTATTTTACTTTTACGTAGTCTAAAGTAAAAAAACAAAATTTTTTTTAGAGTAATTTTTTTAGAGTAATTTCATTAAAATGAAAAAAGTGTTCTACCGGGGGCTCGTGGGGGGTGCAAAAGTATATATAGGGTTAAACAGGATACATTCGCCTTTCTCCGGGTGGTATACGTTTCTTGTTCCCTTACTTCCTTTAGAAGTTCTATTCCACTAAAGTTTAAATTTGAGAAAAATATAGTGGTTTCATAAATATTTCATAACGCCCCTAATATCAAACGTTAGAACTGTGACTACTTACAAAAACTAAAGACTATAATCCTACTAACATTATAAAAAAGACCGCAGGCCAATATCGATGATAGCTTGCGAGTAGTAACCATTTATTTTTGATAAAAAACAAAAAAAAAAACACCTTTTGCTGAATTAAAAAAAACAGTTGAGTTTGACAGCATGCCACGCCCACAATTATCAATAGTTTAACCTAATTTTTTGGCTACCTTAATCTGGATATATAAGCTACAAAAAGGAGTAAAAATTTTAAAAATCGATGACAAAAAAAAATTTGACTTTTGGCCAATGAAATCAAAATTTGAGCCACAGTGCGACCTTCTTGGCCAAACTTATAGTTCTATACACTATTTCGCAGATGACAGCAGCATTTGTCATTTATTTTCCTCTAATTGCAGGCCAAGCCTCTTGGCGGTTAGGGGAAAAAGGCGGACAGTGAATGACACACTCAGTCAAGACCTGTTAACAATCTCCGAGTGGGATACAGCGAATAGGTTTGATTTTAATGCGGTATAGACTCAATGTTGTCTGTTGACCCATAGGCTATGGATTCGACAATGTCATCTTTATATATGGGTGGTATAGGAATTGAGGAATCGGATACTATTGATGTTCTTGACATGAGCATTCAATGAGCTTTCCCATGAAACGAACATATTTTCAAGTTTCGAAAGAAGCATTCAAGTGTCTTGGTTTTCTAAATCGGGGTAAAAATTATTTCACTCCTTCTGATCCCCTTAAAATCTATACAACTTACATCCGATCGAAAATGAAATACAACTCCCATATGGGTAGGAGGTTCAAAGTCTATTTTGGGGCTACTGGACCGTGTGCAAAGGAGAATGTTGGCGCTCATCAATGACAGTAGGGTATCCAACTCTATGGAAACATTGGAACATCGCCGGAATGTGGGTTGTTT
The DNA here is from genome assembly GCA_963682025.1 of Cordilura impudica. Lineage (NCBI taxonomy): Eukaryota > Metazoa > Arthropoda > Insecta > Diptera > Scathophagidae > Cordilura > Cordilura impudica. The sequence goes on from OY821518.1 coordinate 50,006,990, forward strand.
AGCACTGTTCTATGGATACTACCATTGGAAATGTTCTTCTGAGATTAGCGAACATATTCTAAGTGCCCGAGTTTCAGTGCGCTCTACCCGTTTCTCTTGTAGATCACATCCGCAGTCGTCGAACTAGCCGTATGTTGAATAAACTCCAAGAACAAGTCTTTCCCGACAGTTATAATCTTTTAAAATTTAAGACAAGTATCCACCAACACAACTCCCTCTTTCCTCCTTCCTATAACCTTTTTGCCTGAGATTAACACAGTGCACTGCTTCTACAGGGGCATCAACCCTAGTGTTGATTTTTTTTAACAAATCAAATACTGTTAAAGCAAAACTTAAAAACGTTTCCTACCATTTTGTGATATTTGAACATAAGGTTGGTTAGACCCCGAGATATCGAGATATTCGCAACTAGAATTCGGAATCGAGCTCAAAAATTATCAAAAAAAGAAACTTAGCAGTTGGTTAACAAGATGGTTGCTACAAAGGCGGGTGGTACAAAAATAATTTTTCTTTTTTCTACAGGTGCGCAACTTTATCCACTAGACTTTGAAACCAATATCTTAAAATTTTATCAGAATTTTTAAATTTTCAAATGAACGTTCTTAAAGGATTTTGTTAAATCAATGCATGAATCACTTTTTTAACTATTGCTTCTATCAGTTATGAAAATGAAACTAGGCGATTAATACAACTTGTCAGAAACTTGTCTCATATAAGAACTAAAAGCTCCACCTGTTAGAATTTTTAAGCATCTTTTGTACGTAAAAAAGTAAACCAACAAAATTAAAGGTTATACAAACCATAAATTCTAAAAACAACTCCATATAAATCAATTTTAAAAATCATAAAATTCTTAGAACCAATTGGATTTTTTTTCATAAGAGTTTGTTGCTGATTTTATTTTTATTACTTCCAGCACTGTTGCTTCTATTGGCTTCAAGTACTTATGGTATTTGCTAAAATTGATCATTTAAATAATCCTCTTATCGTTTTACTGTATACAAACAAACAAAAACATATTTAACAACAATAAAAATAACTTTCATCCTATATGAAGAATATCTTGTATATTTGTTTGCCTGTGAGTCAGTTAGTCTGTCTGTCACTATCTTTACAAACGACAAAACAAGTCGGATTGTATGAATTTAATTGCCGACGACTATAGAATTTTGTTATTTTTCACAAGTATCTATTTGCTCTATAGTGATGTTTCGTTAAATTTATATATTTATAATATAAGAATATTTTGTCAAGGAGCAATTTAAATTACAAAATATGGATTCTTTTTGTATCCGGCATATCTAATTATAAAATAAAGTTTTAAACAATAATAATACAATCATTCCGCTTGCGTCTGGAATATTTTTCAATTTTAGTTTTATTATCACATTTGAAATTTAGTGTACGTAATTTATTCATTTTTGGCTGAATATCTTGTTATCACACCGCTACGTGAAACTCCAAACTGTCGTAGGATTGTATGTATTGCTATTTGAAAGCAAACAATATGTTTACATTGTAACTAAGCTACAGAGAAAGGCAATTTATTAATGTTTTTAATCGTACGTGTATCCAATGACATTAAAATTTTAATTGAAACTAAGTCTATATTCAAATTGATTAAATTGTTTTAAGAGTTGCAGAATATTAATTTTGTATTAAAAGAGATAATAATACGAAAAGCCTGTAACATTTAATTTACTAATTGTTGCCATAGAGCTGATGAACCCCTCATTGAAAGAACACTTCATTATCTCCTTTAAATGTTCACATCCACAGAATATTTAAAACTTAATGCGAAAAATGTGTAAAATGTTTAAGAATTATTTAATTAACCCTTTCAGACCAAGCTCTACCCATTGTGATTAAAATATAAACAGATTTATTTTTCTGTTCTTTTTTACCGGTATTCAGTGATTGTGTGTTCTCTCGTGCATTTATTGAACAAAAGTGAATTAAAAACAGAAATGCGCTACAAAATTAACAGAATTTTTATATTGATTATTTTACTTATCAGGTCTGAAAGGGTTTATATTGTTAATTACGGATTAAAAAAGATTATACCCTCAAAAATACCCTCAAATTTTTTCAAAACATCAGGGCTAAAATAATTTTAACTAAACCAGTTTAAACCTGATTTTTAATTTTTGAACGATTTGGGAATGGCGAATAGTTAAGCTTTCTAAAAATTTATTTATGTTTTTTTTATATAAATCCAAAATATTTCAAATTTAAAGATTTTTTTGGCGCCTTTACTTTTTAGTGCTTTATTTGAAAATCAATTATTTTTTCTTATTTTTATTTGAAAGTACGTTTTCTAGAATCTGTTCAAGAATGTTAAAGTTAAAAATTATTTTTTATTAAATTAAATAGAAATCAAATACTACTTAAGACGCCAACAATTTTACTGTTACTTTTTATGATAATTCCATAGTGACAGACGTGACATTCAGTGATCTTTCTACTACAATATTATATAGTAAAAGTTTTTCATTGTTCATAAAAATATACCAAATTATGTAGACGGACCTGACCAACATATTTATCATTACAAAAAGTGAGAAAGAATTATTGTTATTAATAATTGGGGGAAAAAGCTGTGGTCACAGCCATGACAACAAACAGACATTATATTAGAGAATGTTTGTAAAACCCAGAAAAGCTCTGAAGATATTTGTGTGGCAAATAAGAAGCAGTCGTTTATAGTTGATATAAGAGCAAGTTAATTAATAAAGCCTATTAAAGGATGTATTTTATGATGTGACAGACATGACACTTCCTTCATTTTCAAAATTACTTAATTACACTTTTCCTTTCTTACTGGAAAAATAGGTGCTACAAAAATATTAAAAAATATGTACATCTAAGAACCCATTGTCATATTTTCATACCCTTGTCTTTGAAATGGTATCAATAAAAATTGTTTAAATTAAAATTTTAATATTCGACGTAAGTTTAACCTTTGCATGGAATTACCCTTTACTCATTATTAAAAAAAAAATGATGTTAACTAAGAAAGAGTTATTTTACTCACTAATAAACATACTGTAAAATAAAAGAAAAATATTATATAAAAGGTTTTCGCATAAAGTGTTGGAAGAAAGCCTCAAATTTGAAGAAATTAAAAATTAAAAACTTGAGAAATTCTGGACAATATTTTCACATGAGAAAGGTAAAAGTATAAGCACTAGGGCGGGTCGATTTGTAAGGAGGCAAAGAAATCGCTCAAGGTACAAGGAAAATCATATTCTAGAGATCAAAATAAGAAACTTTGCCCAAGGAGCCATACCTCTGAAACGAATTCTGATGTCCCGACTTTTGACCTATCTGTCTGTCCGCAATGGGGCAACCCCATTCGCCCTCATGCAATTGATCTGAAACTTGGCCCATAGTCTTGTTGTGACTACAGATTAATTTTGGGGTAGCCACGTACGGAGTGATCTAAAAGTTATTTACCCTCATCCGATCGATCTTTTTGATTAACATAACATAGTCAAGGCGTATGATTACACAAGGGAACAAAATTGAACTTTTTTTGTGTTGATTTGAAATTTATAGCAAATTTACTAATTTGAGGTCGCTGATTTCAAATCTGCACTTGGTTTTTTTCTATCAGCTCGACTTTTCGAGATATACCGTTATGTTCAAAATTAAGGCACTTCCGCTACATATATTGGAATAACTTGAAAACGGTTCACCATATTAAATTAAAAAAAAAATCCGAAACTCGCAAACAATATTCTCTTAAAGCCGTGCTTACTTTGTTTTTAAATTTTCCAAGTAGTTTTAGAGATATCGTTCAAGTTTTGAAAAAAAAATTAAAATTTTTTAAAAAAAAAACATTTTTTTTGTTCTTTAAAAATTCCTAAAAAATAAAAATGGGACAAAAATCACAGTTTTGGTCTACAAACAGTTAGTTAAATATATTTCGAATAAAATGAGCTTTATTTCATTGCAATCGGTGCACAACTTTTGATTTTGTTCACGATTTACTGAATTGATATAAATCGCGATTTCCATACAAAAATAACATTTTCTAATGTGTAAGTGTTTGTATGTAATAAGTTAGTTTTTTATGATTCTAAGAATTAAAAAAATTAAGTAATAAAAAAAGATTATTTCATTTTTATACTTTTTAATTTAACACAAAAAGAGAATTTTAAAGAAAAATAAAAAAATTTAATACACAAATATTACAATGTAATTACAACTCATCGAAAAATTTTCTTTTATAAGATTTTCTTAAATAACCTTGTTTAGAGGGATTTGTTTTAATGCTCCAGCAATAGTCCGCCATCATATGCTTATCCCAGTGACCCTGGTACCGCTCCTCTATAGTGCGGATATCTTGATGGAAACGTTCACCTTGTTCTTCACTGAAGTCTCCAAGATTTTCAGGGAAACAATCCAAATGACTGTGTAGGTAGTGCACCTTAATGCTCATATTACAACCAAGCTGCTTGAAATGTGACAACATGTTATCCACGTGGTCCGAATAGTGCTCACCCTTTTTGTTTCCCAGAAAATTGCGCACTATCCAAACAAATTCATTCCAAGCATTTCTTTCAATATCTGTCATGGAATTACTAAAATTTTCATCATTGATTAATTTTTTGATTTGAGGGCCATCAAAAATGCCAGCTTTCAGTTTCTCCGAACTCAAATTGTTGAACTTTTTACTGATATATCTAAAACAATCACCGTCCTTGTTGAGAGCTTTGACAAATTGTTTCATAAGTCCTAGCTTGATATGGAGAGGTGGCAGTATTATGCGATCCCTGGGCACAAGTGGTAGATTAACTATATTGTGGTTTCCTGGAACCATAGCTTCCCTCGAAGGCCAGTCTTTCTTACTCCAGTGTTCAGATCTGGCTCTGCTATCCCATAAACAAATGAAACACGGATATTTTGTGTAGCCACCTTGTTGGCCTAGAAGAAAATTCACCATTTTTAGATCCACACAAATTAGCCAGCGGTGTTCGTTGTACTTTATTTTATTTATAACTGAGGCAATTGTAGAATATTCTTCTTTAGCTTTAGTTGAATGTGCAATGGGCAACGAACCCAATTTATTACCGTTATGCAGAAGTACACATTTTAGGCTGCGTTTAGAAGAATCTATAAATAGTCGCCAGTCATTTGGATCATACTCCTCTAATCCCATCGCTGTTACTAAACCAGGAACATCTGAACAATAAACAAATTCATCGTCTTCGGAAAAGAATGGAAGTAAGTTTTTTTCTCTGTTACGGTAGTATGAAATTGTTGTTCCTTGGGTTAACAGATTTTTTTGCTTTAATCGAGAAGCAAGAATTTCAGATGCTTTTTTAGAAAGTCCAAGGTCTCTCACTAAATCACTAAGCTCCTCCTGATTAAATTGCTCGCGTTCAGAAGAAATATCTAAATGCAAGTCATCTGATCCAAATTCAGAAATTGGTGAAGGAACATTTTGTCGTAAGTCGTGGAAATTGTGTGTAGATGTAGATGGTTGTGGTTCTGAATCCTCACTAGAGTACAGGACTGGTTGGGTAATAGACAACACGTTAGGATAAATCCATTTAGACCGGTTTGTTTTATTAATGCCTGTTATGTTGACAGCGCAAAAATAACAATCATCATAATGATTCGAAGGTTCCCGCCAGATCATTGGTGTTTTATACTTGAAGTGGGTCCGTTGCTTGTTTGCCCATAACCTTAAATACTCTACACAGTTTTTACATACAGTATTAGGAATCCAGTACTTGTCACGGGTTTCCATGGTAAATCCGAAGTAGTCAAAATAAATTTTTTTAATAAAATCTGACACACTTTTTCTATTTTTTATAAACGTGTATTCGCCACATATGTTACAAAAATAGTTGGGATTGATTTTACAGGTGTTTCTTGACGTAGCCATTGCACAATTTTGAAGTATATATCAAAGTAACACAATTTTCAATAAATAACACACGGGAACAATATTGAACTTTTTTGTGTTGACTGATTAAATGTTCAATGTAAAATGATTTATATTTTTTGTCGTTATACTTTTCGCTTTCGTAAACACTTGTTGAATGAGAAAAATTGGTTGAATGAACCCATATAAATACTTAGTAGTTTTTTACTGAAGTACCAAAAAAAATTATATCCACAATCTTATTGACAGTCACTTATGAATGAACACATGTGTTCAGGGGAATTCCTTTAAAAAATCATCCGTTACCAACGGTAAACCACACATCAATAAAAACAAGTGGACTTTTCTTTTTTCTCTTTAATTGACTGTGAACTGACTAGGTGTCATAAATGGACAATAAAATTTATAGGCGTTATGAGTTTGCTACCGCAACCATAAAAATGAAATAATCTTTTTTTATTACTTAATTTTTTTAATTCTTAGAATCATAAAAAACTAACTTATTACATACAAACACTTACACATTAGAAAATGTTATTTTTGTATGGAAATCGCGATTTATATCAATTCAGTAAATCGTGAACAAAATCAAAAGTTGTGCACCGATTGCAATGAAATAAAGCTCATTTTATTCGAAATATATTTAACTAACTGTTTGTAGACCAAAACTGTGATTTTTGTCCCATTTTTATTTTTTAGGAATTTTTAAAGAACAAAAAAAATTTTTTTTTAAAAAAATTTTAATTTTTTTTTTCAAATCTTGAACGATATCTCTAAAACTACTTGGAAAATTTAAAAACAAAGTAAGCACGGCTTTAAGAGAATATTGTTTGCGAGTTTCGGATTTTTTTTTAAATTTAATATGGTGAACCGTTTTCAAGTTATTCCAATATATGTAGCGGAAGTGCCTTAATTTTGAACATAACGGTATATCTCGAAAAGTCGAGCTGATAGAAAAAAACCAAGGGCAGATTTGGATTCAGCGTCCCAAATAACCTTAAAAACAATATTCAGTTCTTAATCAACAGAACCATTGTTCCCTTGTGTTATTATTTATTAGCAGAGTAGATGATACGTATACGTATGACTGTTAATTTTAATATTAACTCAGACATAGTCAGCCCAATTCTAAACAAAAAATGGTGATTTTTTGAAATGTTTGTATGGGGAACTCCCAGGGGGTTCCACAGTGTGTGCCACTGGCATGGATGGGTCGGCCCTCTAAAGTTAGTGGGGGTCGATCATACATTTACAAATTGGGTCAAAGTGGGACACACAGACAGCAAGGTCAAAAGTCGGGACATCAGAATTCGTTTTAGAGGTATGGTTCCTCGAACAAAGTTTCTTATTTTGATCCCTAGAATGCGATTTTCCTTGTCACTTGGGCGATTTTTAAATCGACCCGCCCTAATAAACACATATATATTTTTGGAAAGTTTATCTATTCTTATGTGGTCTTACTAAGTTTGAGGAATTTTGCTGTTACACTTCTCCAGATGTTTGGTATTAGATAATCATTTTGTATGAGAGGTGCCACGCCCACTTGATGTATCAAAACAATTACAGCCTATGCCACTTTCTATAGTCACTCTTAGACGCTGTAAATATTGAAAGCAGATCAGTATAAAGGTATAGGCTTCCGCATTTATATATATCATATTGGTACGCCCTGTTGGGCTTCGCTACGACTCACAGTGGCTGAAAATCGTTTTTCATTGGCCAAAATTCTGTAACTTTTGAACCGATCAAAATATTTAATTATTTTTTTTTAATGGATAGATATTTAGTTCAGCTTGACTCAGTTTTAATTACATTAAAATTGATTGAGGACTCTTTAAGGAATTCTAGGTCAAAGTTGAACTTTTGTTTTTTTAACTTAGAGTGAAATATGTATTTATTATCTTTTTTTTCATAAAATTTAATATTTGGATTTTAATAATAATTATAAACAGTTTTTTTAATAATGGGATTTTTTTTAATGTTGCACTCAAAAAAATGTTTACACTCAAAAAAAAAAAAAAAACAAGTAAGAAAATTATAGTCGGTCTAGACCGACTATATGATACCCTATACCATGGTTTAGAGACCCTATCTTTCGGTCCAACTACTTCGATATAGAAAATAAGCATAAACCAAATTTGAGTGGGATTTTTATTAATTTTTTTGGCTGTAGGTATGAAAAAGTTCATATCGGATGCTATATCTATAAAGGGACTAGGTCCAAAAATGGACCGATCCTGATCATGTTTGGTAAAGTCTCTTGTATTTTGCAAAAATATGTACAAACAAAATTTGAGAAGAATCAGTGCAATATTTTTGTTTTTTAATAGATTTAAGTGAAGATCGGGAAGCAGCTCTATATGGGGTCAAAGGGATCATTTTTGGACTACCCATTAGTGGATGTAATGAATGCATACAAACCCAATTTGATAAGATCTATATGACAATTTGGATCTTATGGCAATTTATGTCGATTTCATATGGGTAATTTGTATGAGGGCTAGGTCTGAACATGGACCGATTCTCACCAATTTCAATAGCGTTCATCCCATGGCCGATAAAAGCTCATATACCAAATTTCATCAAAATATATTCATAGTTGCGACCTGCAGTTTGATTACAAGCTTTACATGGACACACAGACGGACGGACGGACGGACGGACGGACGGACATTGTTAAATCAACTCAGAAAGTGATTCTGATTCTATCGGTATAATTAAAAATGGGTCTAGGGCAAATATTTTTGGTTGTTACAAACAGCAGCACAAAGTCATTATACCCAAACCACATAGTGGTATAGGGTATAAATAGTAAAATCAACTGGAGATTTCGCTATTATTACTGAAAAATTAAAAATTTTTTGTTGTCAAATTTGCAAATTATTTACACTCAAAGAATGTTTACACTTAAAAAAAAAAGTATTTTATCTAAAAATCTTGCTATTACTACAGAAAAATTTATTATTTTTTGCTGTCAAATTTCATAATTTTAAAAAACATTTTAAAAATAAAAACTGCAATAGATTTTAATTGCATTTGTTACAATGGTGGGTTCTGTTTATTATTATTTTTTACTAATACTTTGTTTTTCGTACTTAAATAACAATGAAAGGGAATTATAATTATTATTCATTTGACTCAAATATTGATTGCAAATATTCCATATTCATATGCGATATTCATCTTGAGCATGTTTCTTTTTTGAACTTCTTAACTCTCTGTTGGTTTCGTTGTTTCTTTTTGAAGACCCTAAATCCGAATCATAATTTATTTTTAGCATGTGTTCCGTAAGTCGTATTCTTGCATGTAGTGGTGATGATCCAAATTCATATGATTTTGTCGGGACTTGGTTTAATTTGCTTGATGTTGCTTGGCATATAATGCAGCTGGATGCAGCCTTCGTGTTAGTCAAAGCGTGATCTACTTTTCTATCATTGTCAGCACTAATTGGCTTCAATTTGCTGCCCATCTGACTGTAATTGTAATGGCTGTAATGTTGCAATTTGGGTCTTGATATCACTAACTTCTTTGTTAATGGCATCATGAGTTTATTTTTTGAATTCCAATTTGATTGGCCTGCAGTATGTCGTAGAAGATGGTGTCTCATTTTTCCAAATATTCATTGTTTGCGTTGTACTAGACGAAGGCTCTGAATCCTCCAAAATCTTTTTCAATCGCAAATGGTACAAATGATTCCATGAACATATCTGAGTCCGAAATATTTTCACATATTACTTGTTTGTATTGTTTTTGTCCCGAAGAACCATCACATCCCCATTTACAAAGAAGAATTAGCTTTGTGTTTCCATATTTCTTTAACTCATTTCCTTTTCTTGATTGAAGTATGCGTTCGGCTGTGTGATCAAGTAGAGATTGTAGTTGTACCTCTGCCGAAATTGGTGTGATTGTAGTAGTGTCGTTTGATGGCAAACAGTCCATTTTAGCAGTGGTTATGTGATGATATGCTGGATACATATTTGAGCCTTTTTCAATCGCGCGTAATCTGAGCTGAATATATTACTGTTTTGTTAATTTTAAATCCAGAAATAATGCTAATGTGTCCTTATTTGTCAACTGTTTTGCATCGCTCGGAGTTGGTATACTTTTAAGAATCCATTTTGTTCTCACTGGACTAGCATTAACAACTTTTTCAATGATATCCAGTTTTGTTAATTGGTTCTGTGATCGTAATTGATTTAAGAAAGATTCTTTTATATTTGTACAACCAATTTCATCGTTAACATCTTTAAGTTTCCGCCTCTTAAATCTATCGCTGCAGTTGTCCAATGATTTGCGTGGTCTTCCAGCCTTATCTTGCTTTGCTGTTTCTGCAGCGACAGTAAGTTGGCCTTCTAACCAGTTTGCACTTTTTATATAAAAATTTGGTTTATTGTAGCTATCTTCTTTGTAGCGTTTTTTTAGTGCTTTGAAGAAATTAGATAATTGCTCTTGTATTTCGGTTCTACACGAATTTAAGTTTAATTTTATTTTAACGTAACTAAGAACATCTTCCTGGTTTTGTTTCTAAAATACTCTTCGGCCAGTTCTTTATAACTGCAGCTCTCCATATTTTTCTGAATATTTTTATTTGCGACTCTTATCGCTGAAATATATTAAAGCAATTGAGTTTGTATTCAAATGTCGCTTTCTTATAAGCCTTCTCATAAGCCATCATACTATATTTCTAGGTAAAATAAAAAGGTAAGAAAATGGCATTAGTGCATTATTACCAATAATAATATATAAAAAACCACTGTAAAAATGTGTTATTTCTCTACTACTTGCATTAGTGCATTGTCAGGTAAAATAAAATGGCATAAAAGAGGTATGGTAAAAAAAGCCGAGGTTACTAATGTATTGACATTCTGAGTTACAAATATATTATGGTAATGGAACAAATAATGACTATTATAAGCTATAAAATACCTAAAGCACAAATTTAATTCACCATTGTATACGAGTACTTACAGGGCTGTTTAAGTTATCATAATTTGAATTTTTTTTAGAGTAATTTCATTTAAATGAAGAAAGTGTTCTACCCACGGGTCGTCACGGATGCAAAAGTTTCTTGTTTTCTTTTGTTCCCTAGAAGTTCTATTCCACTAAATTTGAAATTTGAGAAAAATATAGTAGTTTCATAAATATATCATAACGCCCCTAATATTAAACGGTAGAGCTGTGACCACTTACAACAACTAGAGACTATAATCCCACCAACATTATAAAAAAAGACCGCAGGTCATGACAGCTTGCGAGTAGTAATCATTTATTTTTGATAAAAAACGAAAAAAAAATCATCTTTTTCTGAAATTAAAAAACAGTTGAGTTTAACATCATGCCACGCCTACAATTAGTAATAGTTTAACCAAATTTTTTAGCCTTAATCTGGATATATTAGCTACAAAAGGGCGTTAAAATTTTAAAAATCGGTGACAAAAAAAATTAGACTTTTGGCCAATGAAATCAAAATTTCAGCCACAGTGCGACTTACCGAGACTTCTTGACGTGTATGTCTGGAGCAAGCTGCATAAAGCTGGCCGTGATAAAACCATGAGTTTTCCAACTCATATTTGGCAAAACTTAACCATTGGCCTTGTATTTAGAATATTATAATATTTTCTTCAACATATATTTTTTTCAGAAAAAATACTTTAAAAGGATATTTAGCTTTATATATTTGAAAAGGATATTTTTGAAATTTTTGGTCCAAGTCCATTAAAATCTGTTATTTGTTTGCATTCTTACCTTTCATATGGTTCGTGGAAATATTTGATTTTATTTTTTGAAAGTGGTGTATCCTTTGAAATTTTGAAGTCCTTAAAAAAAAAAATTCTGACGTTCTGGCGATAAACTGAGAACGTAGTTTTAGTACATAAGGTTTGTCGTTTGACGTATATATGGTTTTTATCAAGTGTGAGAAAAAAATTGAAAATTGTAGCAGGGCGTTATTTGTCACTTTTTTATTCTAGTGATTTTTGATTTTGGCGATTTTTTCGTGATTTTCGATTTTGATAATTTTTGATTATGGCGCTTTTTGGTTTTCGGTGATTTTTCATCTTGGGGAATTTGGCGATTCCGCCCATATGTTCCACGACTAATGTACTTGTTAATAGTTTCAAGACTTTCGCTTTCATAGTTCTTCATATTTTTTGTATACTGCCCATTTTTTGTTAAATTATGATAGACTCATACATTCCCACTTATAGTACTCCAGTTATATGATATTATATATTTACTTTCTATGGGCAGTGCCGCGCCGACTCCTTTTATCACGCCCATTTTTTGTTTGACCTTCATATGAATATCACGCAAAGTCCCAAGTCTCTCATAATTACAGTACTGCGTTTATATGACATTTAATATTTACTTTGTGTGAGGGGTGCCAGCCCCATTTTTTTTCCGGACTACTCACATTAATAGTAGATGACCTCAAAAAAATTTCCAAAGCTATCTCTGTCATAGCAGTCGAGATATATGACAATGAATATCTACTTTGTGTGGTAGTTGCCATGCTCACTTCTTCGATTCCGTCCATTTTCGACATGGCTATTAACATTAACAATAGGTTACCTCGCACAAATTTGCACAGCTCTCCTTTTCATAGTAGTCAATATATATGATATTAAAAGTTGACTTTGAATGAGAAGTGCCACGCCCACTACATATACAGGTCCTTCCAGATACACAGCAAGACTCTGCAAAATTTCAGAAAGACCGGTGTAATGTTTTAGACTCTTAGATGTTACAAATAGACATACATACTTACTTTCGCTTTTACATATACAGGCCTTTGATGGAAATCGATTGATTCTAAATCGAAAACGAAATTCTAAACTGCCAAAAAGCAGTTTCAGTCTTAATTTTTGTTCCACTTCATCATGTTTCTTTCAAAAAAGTGTCACTATGTTATTATTTTATTATTAAATACAACGCTGTGTTAATGTTTTTCACAAAAAAAATTAATATTGTCGTATTAATTTTGTGTTTTTGTTTGAAAAAAATTATTAAAATGGAATTTAAAAAAACGACAAGTGGAGAAAATGTCACAAAAGAAAGCATAATTCATAACTCCTTTTGGAGCAAAATTTTTAAGTGAAGCAATTTTTAAACCTTCTGATGATGGCGTTAAATGTCCTATTTTTTTGTCGTGGATTTATGCGTTTTCTCCTGAAAAATTATATTAAGTAAGATATTATAGCACGTGAATTTATTATACTTAAATTTTTTAAGTTACATTTTTATTAATGCGTTAAAAAATTGAGGAAAAAAAAACATCTGTTTCAAACTAAAAAGCAAAGTCTTCTTGAATTAAAAACGATAAAAAAAAATAATCATTTCGTTTTCCATCACATCAATATTTATCCATATTTCCATAGAACAAAATGGAAAATAATATATAGGCACCTTAAAGCCCAAACAACCTATCAGCAGTTTTCAAAAGTTTACAGGTGAGAGAAAAGCGTTATAAAATTGGAACTATTTGCAATATTGAAACGAAAATTATATATTTTTAATTTGGTAATAGCTTGGTTATTTTTAATATTAGGCGTTCAAAATTTTGCATACATATGCGTTTTGATATAGGGAATAATATTAAATAAAAAAACTCAATTTTGAAATTTTTGCTGATAGGTTGTTTGGTCTTTAAGGTGACGATATGTATATTTATTCCTGAAAAAAAAACGAAAGCAAAGCGAAAAATTACTTAAGATCACACCTATTTTCGATTTTGTTTCGTTTTGGTATTGATTTCGGTTTCCATCACAAGCCTGATATAGATAGAAATTAATAGATTCTTATCAAAATATCCAACATGGCCCTATGCCCCTTGTAGGAACTACGAGAACTTATATATGTATATATATATATATATATAAAATATCCAACGAAGCTCACTTTTTTCGTCAGAATTCTTACTTTATGCCAGTTTGATATATGCTGAAAAACATCAATATCAAGAAATAACTTTGATTTTCTGGCTTTTAGTATAAGAGGTATAACTGTAACGTTCCCTGGTTTATTCAGCTATAGGAAAATGTAAAAATCAAACATTTATTACCAGACTGTAATGTATCATTTTTAACAAAAATATTTAAAATAATGCAACATTTTGAAATCCTCTGGATTAAGATCGGTGTTATTTGTCTTTAATATTCACAAACCGCATGGCAGTACACACGTTTATAAAAGCTGATATTTTCTCTGGTCTGTAACGGCTTCCTTTGTCGTTGCTGAGAATCTTCCAACGGCCTTTTAATAGTCTTCTACACGATACAATGAGCTTTGGAGTATACTTTACGGAAATATGATTCCATGACGTTTCATTTGTATTTATGTATGATGTTATCAACCAAGGCTAAACTTGAGTCTCCTATAGAAAATAAAATTTTAAGTTTGATCTTCTTCTAATATATTTCTTACCCAGAAGTCAAATTATTGTGTAATAATGTATGCGCTGCATCGACATATGTAGAATTTATAACTTAAATTTTATATTCGTTGTCGCGTATCTGAAAAAATTAAGTCTCATATAATTGGTCACTTAAATTTTTTTAAATGAACAAATTTTACTACCATAAGTTAAGACTATGAAACCCTTTTCTATTAAGGAACATATATTCGTTATTGATTGGCTTTTGTAATCCAATATAGGTACCGTTTTCACATCCAAAAAAAATTAATTAAAATATCACATACATGCTTACAATATCACAATAAACAAAATTACAGGAATATTAATACTGTGAGTATATAAAAAAAGAAAACACCAATTTTTCATCTTCGAATTGTTTTATTACAAAGTTATTATTGCCTTACGATAAAAAATAGTACAACAGATTTTACAACTATACAATTTGAAGATTGACTATTATAAACGTGAAATATAATCAAGTGGCAACATTGCACAAATTACTCGAAAGTGAAAATGCTCAGATTTTACGCTTAAAACCAGAAAATATTGGTAACACTTACTTCCATTTTTTTAATATTTCGGAGATGAACCTAAACTCATTGAGACAAATTTGTAGTCATGAAGTGTTTTACTTTCCTAAAAATCATTTTAAGTTGACTTGTACTAATTAATAACAACAAAAAAGACGTAAAAGAAGGAAGTCTCATCATCTGACACTTGGAAAATTATGTTAAATTTAGGAGTCACTGAGCAATACAAAAAATTGTAGATAAATACGCAAACACTATCAGGTTCAAGATTTACTGAGATATGGAAACCCATAGCGGCTTAGTGCTACTTAAGTTATAGTAGTAACATATGAAAAGACATATCCAGCTTCAAGTGCAATTAAATTATCAGAAAACATGGTGCAGACACAAGTCAGTGTGGGTACAATAAGGAGAGCGCTTCACAAAAATGGCCTACAAGGAAGGATTACAGGCAAGAGACGATACATATCCAAGGCGAATCAGAGCAAGCGTATGGATTTCGAAAAAAAAAATATGGTAATAAGGCCTTATCTCTTTGGGAAAATATGTTACATACAGATGGGAACAAATTCGAAATTTTTTGAGTGCAAATGTTCTCAAAAATATGGCGTGTTAAGAATAAAGCTTCCGAACAAAAGTGTGTTACCAATAATGTCAAACACGGTTGAAGCTCAGTTATGGGTTGGGATTGAATGGTGGCAGCAAGTATTGGTAATCATGTTTTCATTGACTCCACCCTGAACAAAATAGAGTCGATAAATTAGGCATGGTTGGAAACTGGATCTTCCAACAGGACGCGAATACAAATCATAGGTCTGGAATTGTAAAAAAGTTGCAACTATACCGGACTCCTAAGACCATTGATCAGCCGCCGCAGTCCACGGACCTTAACCCTATCGAGCATCTGTGGAAACATCTTGACAGAAATATTCGACCAAGGCAATTTCAAGCAGGGCAGACTTCAACAAGGCCCTCAGGGAAGAACGGAGAAAAATCTCATCCAATGTAACAAAAAAAAACTTGTCGAGTCGATGCTTTGGAGACTAAATGAAGTGCTTGAGGGATATAGACGAACTATTAAAAAATGTAAGAATTTTACTTATTGTTTTGAAGTTCTGTTGAAGTTCGATTTAAATTTAATCCGCGATAAGGCTATTGGAAACGTTAAAAAATTTTATTCGATACGAAAGTATACTTGATAACGAATGCGGTGATTAGACCCCCGGATATAAATACAAAGAATTATTAGTGGACGCATGGTGGCCACAGGAAAAACCTTTTGAAAATATATACTTCATTGCAGTAGTTCTGATTAAAAAAATTTAAACCAGATATTTTAATACCATCCACACCGCTGAAGAGGGTACATATCAGTTTGTCATTCCGTTTGTAACACATAGAAAAATGAATTTGTGACCCGATATAGTATATATATCTTTGATCCTTACAATATCTAGAGTCGATATAGCGAGGTACGTCTATCCGACCGTCTGTCTGTCTGTCTGCTGAAATCACGCACATCCAAAAATTAAGCAATATCCTGAGTAAATATAATACAGATTATTGTTATTCCGAGCATGAGATAAAGCGGTCACCATTGTCGAGTATGGAGACAGCTCTAAAAAGTACTAAAAATTTAGTGTGTTTGTTGTACTTACTTGCCAAGACATACTTATTACCAATACTAATGTATGGATGTGAGCTTTTCTCCAGTTGCGATTCATTAAGCAAACAAAAGCCAAATGTAACTTATAATAACATTGCCAGATACATATATGGCCACAAAAAATACAACAGCATCTCACAATACTCGCAACAAATCTATAATATTTATATCATTCGAAAACTTACTAAAATGACAAACATTGTTGTATTTACATAAAATAATTTATAGAGGTCAACCTGAATAACTTTACAACAGAAAAACTTTTTCGAGGTCAATGCGAGGTAAAAAAAATATCACTGTACGAATTCCTGAATGCTATTTGCCTTTGGCAACAATTCCCCCCAACACTCAATTTATCTATGCTAATATTATAAAGAGGAAATGTGTGTTTGTTTGTTTGTCGGAGGTAATCTCCGTAACTACTCATCTGATATTCCTGAAATTTTCACAGAGTCTTACTGCGGATATGGGAAGTTCTATAGGCTATAATTTTTTAAATATTTTTAGTGGGCGTGGCACCTCCCACATAAAGTAAATTTTTAATATCATAAACACTTATTGAGTATTATGACAGGGAGAGCTTTGCAAATTTGTGTGAGGTCACCTATTGTTAATATTAGTAGCTACGCCGGAAATGGGCGGGATCAGATAAGTGGGCGTGGTATCTCCCATACAAGTAATAATTCAATATTATATATATCGGGTACTGTGATAGAGAGAGCTTTTCAAATTTATCTGATATCACCTATTATTAATGTGAGTAGTCGGACAAAAAATGGGCAGTGTCGGACCAATAGGCGTGGCACCTGAGATACAAATTAAATATAAAATGCCATATATCTGGAGTACTGTTATAGTGAGAGTCTTGGGACTTTGTGTTAGGCCATAAGTTATTCATGTGATTAGTTAGACAAAAAATGGGCGTGATCGAAGCAGTGGGCGTGGTAACGCCCGTACAAAGTAAATATATGACATCATATAACTGGTGTACTAAAAAAGGGAAGCTTTAACACTTTGCACGACACCATCAGATCTTAGTATGAGTAGTCGAACAAAAAATTGGCGGTTTCACTCCAATGGGCGTGGCACTCCCCATGCAAAGAACTATTTAATGTCATATATCTGGAGTACTGTAAAAGAGAGGGCTTTGTGGCTTTGCATGAGCCCATAGATTCTTTGTATGATTAGTCGAACAAAAAAATGGGCGTGATCGTAGCAGTGGGCGTAGCACCGCCCATGCAAAGTAGATATCTAATATCATATAATTGGTGTTCTATAAAAGGGAAAGACTCGATATTTTGCACGAGTCCATCAGATATTAATGTGAGTAGTCCAATAAAAATTAGGCGGGTCAACGTGATTTGTCGTGGAAAATATATCGCCAAAATCAAAAATTCGCCAAAACCGAAAATTGTGAAAAATAAAAATCGCTCAAAAAAATTCTTCAAAATCAAAAATGGGCAAAATCAAAAATCGCGAAAAAGAAAAATTGCCAAATGATATTCTAAGTTCAAGGCCAATATTTATGTGTTGCTAGATCTAATTTTGAAAAACCATATTCTTTTCATGGGCAGCTACATATACCTTGCTCCAAGGTAGGAACGCCGAAAAAGCTGATAACTTTTGTACCGAATGAAAAAACAAAAAACGTTGTATATCAGCATCAGCAAGTATCGATATAAAAAAATCCATACTAATAATCTATACTAAAGAGGTAATATGTGTTTGTTTGTTTGTTTGTTTGTAGGAGGTAATCTCCGTAACTACTCATCTGACCTTCCTGAAATTTTCACAGAGTCTTACTGCGGATATGGGACTGCTACAGGCTATAATTTTTTTCAAATAGTTTTAGCGGGCGTGGCACTTTTCATACAAAGTAAATTTTAAATATCATATACTGTGAGCGTCAAAATAAAGTAAACAGCAAATTTTAATCTTTAAATTGTCTTATAACAAAATTATTATTGACTTACGATAAAAAGTAATACTATACCCATTTAGAGATTGACTACTATAAAACATGAACTCAAATCAATTGGGAATATTAGACCAATCTCTCGAAAGTGAAAATGCATTAGATTTTACGCGTCAAAAAAAAGTAAACAGTGGTGACACTTATTTACGCTTTTTTATATTTCGGGGAAGAACCTAATCTTTTTGTGACAAATGTGTACTGAGCACGTCTTCTACTTTACTAAAAATTATTTAAAGTTGATTTGTACTAATTAATAATAGCTAAAAACATGTAAAAGCAAATATTCCCACTATGGGAAAGAAAATATCGGTTTATACTCGGAAAATATTTTAGATTAAAAAGAAAAATGTAAATCTTTGCGTGAAATTGGCGAAATTGTGGGTAGGAACCACTGCACAATAAAAAAAAAGTAGTTGATGAATGCGCCAAACACCAACAATTTGAAGATTTTACGAGACTTGGATGCCCAAAGCAGCTTAGTGGTACTGAAGTTAGAGCTGTAGTGAGAGAAGTAAAGACATATTCAGCCTAAAGTGCTGTTAAATTGTCAGAAAACATAACGCAGACATCAGGCAAACCAGTAAGTTCGAGTACAGTAAGGAGATCGCTTCACAAAAATGGTCTACATGGGAGGATACCATGCAAGAATCCATACATATCCAAGGCGAATCAGAGCAAGCTAATGAATTTCGATAAAAAGTAGAAAAATTAGGTTCTATCTTTGTTGGAAAACATATTATAGACAGATAAGAGGAAATTCGAAATTTTCGGCGCGAATAAGCCTCCAAAAATATGGCGTGCTAAGAATGAAATATGCAAAGCAAAGTGTGTTACCAAAACTGTTATATACAGTGGGGGTTCAGTTATGTTTTTACTTACTCCACTATGAAGCAAATGGATTACTTAGTCATTTTGAAGGACAATGTTGGCCCTAGCGTCGAGAAATAAGGCATGGCTGGAGATAGGATCTTCTAACAGGACAACGATCTAAAGCTTACATCTAAAATTGTGAAAGAGTGGCTACTGTACCGGACTCCTAAGACACCTGATCCATCGTCGCAGTCCCCGGACCTTAACCTAATCGAGCATCTGTGGGCAAATCTTGACAGAAAAATAGGTCGAAAAGCTTTTTCAAGCAAGACAAACTTAAAAATGCCTCAAAAGAAAGAATGGAGCATAATCTCTCCTGATGTAACAAAAAAAAAATTGTCGAGTCGCTGCTTAGAAGACTGCATAAGGGGCTTAAGGCCAAATGAAAATACACCAAATATTAAAAATTTTAAAAGTTTGCTTTTTGTATTGAAGTTCTGTTGCATTATCTTTGCTGTTTACTTTTTTTTGACGCGTAAAATATGGTCATTTTCTAAATAAAGTGCATTTATTTCTGTTTTGTAATGCTTCTGTTTAATTTTTATACCCTATACCACTATGTGGTTTGGGTATAATGACTTTGTGCTGCTGTTTGTAACAACCAAAAATATTTGACCTAGACCCATCTTTAATTATACCGATCGAATCAGAATCACTTTCTGAGTTGATTTAACAATGTCCGTCCGTCCGTCCTTCCGTCCGTCTGTGTGTCCATGTAAAGCTTGTAATCAAACTGCAGGTCGCAAATATGAATATATTTTGATGAAATTTGGTATATAAGCCTTTATCGGCCATGGGATGAACGCTATTGAAATTGGTGAGAATCGGTCCATGTTCAGACCTAGCCCCCATACAAATTACCCATATGAAATCGACATAAATTGCCATAAGATCCAAATTGTCATATAGATCTTACTCAAATGGGGTTTGTATGCGTTCATTACATCCACTAATGAGTAGTCCAAAAATGATCCCTTTGACCCCATATAGAGCTGCTTCCCGATATTCACTTAAATCTATTAAAAAACAAAAATATTGCACTGATTCTTCTCAAATTTTGTTTGTACATATTTTTGCAAAATACAAGAGACTTTACCAAACATGATCAGGATCGGTCCATTTTTGGACCTAGTCCCTTTATAAATATAGCGTCCGATATGAACTTTTTCATATCTGCAGCCAAAAAAATTAATAAAAATCCCACTCAAATTTGGTTTTTGCTTATTTTCAATGTCCAGTTAGTTGGGCATAAGAGAGGCATAAGGGTTTCTAAACGCATGGTATAGGGTATCATATAGTCGGTCTAGACCGACTATAATTTTCTCTTGTTTTTATTGAGTTCAGCTATAATTAAATAATTCCTGAATTCCTTATATTTATTTTTGATTTTGTGTTAATTACTTCATTTTAATAAAACTTTTATTATGAGGAACTAAGGTTTACTATACTTTATTTTGATGCTCACAGTATATTAATAGATAGAGAAAGCTTTGCAAATTTATCTCAGGTCATCCGTTATTAACGTGAGTAGTCAGACAAAAAAATGGGCGGGATTGGACAAATGCGCGTGACACCCCTACACAAACTTAATATTAAATGTGATATATTGTTGTGTTCGGACTTCATGGCCGAACTTTAGAAAGGAAACAAAGGTGTTTTCGTGTTGGTTTCTTGTCATAGACTGCTTTTATTTAAATTCAAATTGTAGTTATATTAATTGGTTACAATACTAAATCTTAAAGCTAAGCAAAAAAAGGGTAAGAGAAAATACACAATTAGTATTAAACAATTGTTGGTAATTTGATTAGACCTTTTATATGAGGTGTTTAAACTTAAAGGTATGCCAATTTATATCACCTGATATTATGAATAATTATGTCGACTTGTACTTTAAGTAAGTCATCAAACTATTACTTATTCATTTGTTATGTTGGCAATTTATTGAACTTTAAATGAATTACAAAACTATTACTCATTCTCTTGGTATTTTACCATACCTCCCTTTTGAAATGAAAGGTCTTATAGAGATCATTGATCAAGTGATTTCGATAAGAGCTTTCTTTATAAATGTAACATGATTATATGTAACATTAATTATATGTAACATTAAATTTTGTTGTCTCTTAAGTTTAACGGAATAGTAGTAAGTGTAAAGTTTGTTCAATATTATATATTACATATTTGTATATAATTTGTTTAATTTGGTATTATATAATTTTCCAGATTATATATGTATGTATATAAAATAATCAAAATTATTTGTTAAAGATCTTTATGTTTTGTTTATTAACTTTCAGAGTTTTCCCTTTTTTCTTTATAAATACATTGTTTTTGTCGTCAATATCAGTAACAGTATATGGTCCTTTGTAAACTTGTTCTAGTTTGTGTGCTGTGTGATTTTTAATGAATATTTCTTGACCTACTGTAATTGTAGTATTATTTATGTTTTGATCATGTGAGTGTTTCTGGTTGTGTTTTGTTTTGTTAATTAAGTGTTGTGCTCTATTTAATGCTGTTTGCAAACGAAATTTTACTTCTTTTGTATAATTATCGAAATTATATACGGTATCTACCTTATCAGTTTGTTTTAGTGGAATATGATTTGGTACATTTGGAAAAATTAGTTCAAATGGACAATATCCATGCACAGTTGAGGGCGTTGTGTTAAAAGTATACGTGAAATACTTTATCCATTCGTCCCAATCGTTTCTGGATGCGTGAATGTATGAGCGTATGTATTCATTAAATGTGCGATGTGATCTTTCAACTGTTCCTACTGTTTGATGGTGGTAGGGTGCTGATGTTGCCTTTTCTATTTTTAAAAGTGTAAGAAGTTCCTCAAGAATTTGATTGTTATATTCAGTACCCATGTCACTGAGTATTTTATTCATGGGGCCATAAATTAATATGAAATGTTCCATTATTGCTTTAGCTATTGTTTTGGCGTTTTTATTAGCTACTGGAAATGCTACTAGATATTTAGTAAGATCGCATATAATAGTTACAATATATTGGTTTCCGTTTTCTGATACAGGCAGTGGTCCTACCGTATCTATTATAACAGTTTGAAAGGGTTTCTGTGGTGTTGGCGTGATAATCATATCTGGTCTTATGTGCTTTGTCGTCTTATTGGTTTGACATTGAACACAATTCTTTACGTATTGGTTTACATCTTTAGTGATATTTTTCCAATAATAAAATTGTCTAAGCTTTCTAAGTAGCCTAGTTGTTCCCGGATGTCCTCCGAAAAGGGGGTTGTCATGAAATTTCGCTAATAAATCTCTTTGTTCATCCTTGTTAGTTATTATGCATATTTTTGGTGTAAGCGCTATTTGTAACTTGTGTACGTATTGATTTGCTTTTCGTTTAAATTTCTCAATTGATACGAGGCTAAATAAATTATCATTTAAATTTATTTGTATTTTATCTAGATTTCTACTTATTGTTTCTTTTTCAAGAATTGGAAAAAATTGATTTAAGTCGATATTTCCATTAACAAAAGTATTTTGTATATTAATTCGTGGTGCTAGCACTTGTTTACCTCGTTTAAAATAGAGTGTGGGGATATTTTTGTTTATATTAACCTTAAGTTTAACCCACTTTTTTACGCAATCAAAGCCAATAGTTTCGAAGACTTTAGGCTTTTCATTAATTACGTTATTATTTTCCTTAATTTTCTCTTTAGTTATTCTTCCGGATTTTGCGCGTGTAGTTACCATGAAAGTATTGTTAATTAAAGGTATTGACTTTATATCATTGAAAGTAATTCGAGACAGCGCGTCCGCTCCTGAATTATCTTTACCTTTAATGTGTTCTATAATAAAGTCATACTCCTCCAGTTCCAGACGGATTCTCGTCAATCTGCTTGAAGGATTTTTTAAAGAATATAGATATGTCAGCGGTTTATGATCGCTGCGTACTATAAATTTTTTTCCATAAACGTATGGTCGAAAGTGATTAATTGCCCATTGGATCGCTATTAATTCCTGTTCTATTGGAGACTTGTTCGATTCTCCTTGTGTAAATGCACGTGATGCATACGCTATAGGTAACTGCATCCCATCTCTTTCTTGAGATAATATTGCACCACAAGCTATTTTACTTGCATCTGTGGTTATATAAAAAGTTTTTTCAAAATCTGGATATTGAAGAATTCGTGGAGATAATAGTGCTGTCTTGAGATGTTTATAAGCTCTCTCACAGTCAGCCGACCATATGAAAGGTTCTTTTTTTCTTGTCAGTTTAGTTAAATGGACCGAATAAAATGCAAAATTTTGTATGAAACGTCTGTAATAATTACAGAAAGCTACAAATCTACGAACCTCATCGCCATTAGTAGGCTTTGGGTAATTTTCAATTGACTCGTATTTGGTATTATCTGGTAAAATACCTTTATCAGTGCATTTATGACCCAAATATGTTACCTCGGATCTGAAAAAACTGCATTTGTCTGGATGTAATTTTAAATTACAGTCTCTGCATCTTCGAAAAACACTTTCTAAATTTCCAAGCATGTGTTTTATTGAACATCCAGTTACAATTACATCGTCCATATATACAAAAGTTCCAGAAGGTGTTAAACCTGTAAACGCAAGATTCATCATTCTCTGAAAAGAATTTGGAGCTACTTTCAAACCGTATGGTAATCGAGTAAAACGAAACGAACCATTTTCTGTTGAAAATGAAGTAATGTCCCTTGATTTTTCATCTAATCCGATTTGATGAAATCCAGAGGTTAAATCTAAACAACAAAACAATTTTGCTCTTCCCAGTTGGTCTAAAATATCCTCAATTCTGGGTAATGGAAATTTGTCTGCTATTAACTTTTTATTTATTTGTCGGTAATCAATTACTAGACGCCATCGTTTGTCAGGATTATTCGGTAATGATTTTTTCGGTACGAGTAGAATAGGACTATTATAATTAGATGCTGATGGTTCAACTATACCATCTTGCCGTAGTTTTTCAACTTGCCTTGCTATCTCATCTTTTTGTGAGTGTGGCGTACGGTAATTTTTAATGTACACCGGATTATTATCAGAGACTCTTAATTTCTGTGTGTAAAAATTGTTCGTACTTATTTTATCACTTTCTAACGCAAAAATATCAATATATTTGGAACATAAATGAATCAATTCAGATTTTACAATTTCAGGAAAATTTTCCGTTAACCTTTCCAAAATTGTTTGTTCTCTTGTGTTATCCATATTGGATGTATTTAGGATTTCATAGTCCGACAATTTTTCATATTTTATTGATAATTTGTTTAAAAATTTATTTTCAGAATTTGTGTTAACGATTCTAACGTATGGAAAATCCTTTGATACTATGCAACCTGCTACATATACTCCATCGTGTATTGTCTGATGGGGAACTACAAAATCAGAAAGTTCATCGTCAATTGTTATAGCCCTAAAAACTTCAGCACGAGCTGGAAGTGTCATTACTCCCTCGCCCAGAATTTCAAGTATTGGGATATTTATAGGATCCTTTAAATTATATGGTCTTAACGAAAGTAAATTTGAATTTGTATCTTGACCATATTGAATTGTAGCATTATATGTTTTGAAAAAATCTAAGCCTAAAATACCTTGAAATGGTATTGGAAATGTATTCGAAATTACATGGAATTTATGAGGAATCAAGAAGTTTTTTACCTTTAAATCTATATTAATTACTCCCAAGGATCTAATAATTCCTTTTCCGATTCCAGATATTTGGATAATATTTTTCGTATTGAATTTTAATGAATTCAGAGCACAGATTTTAATTAGTGAGACATCTGCTCCAGTATCCACAAGAAATGTATTTAAATTATTACTATTTGATGTTTGTATTTCAATAAAACTACTTAAATTGAGGTTTAAGTGGAATATTGATTTAATATTATTTTCATTTAATTTTGGTGATAGCCCCCCGCGTTTTGGGGGGAAATCTCGTTTTCCGAGATTTCATGAGTTATTCTTACTCTTCCTCTATTTTGTTGTAGATTGGATTGGTTTCCGTGGTTGTGCCTTTGGTTACCTCGATGCCCATTAAAATTGTTATTGTAATTTCTTGAATTGGTCTCATTATAATTTCTTGAATTGTTATTTTGATGCCGGTTTTGACCACGTCCGCGATTATTAAATCTGTTATTTTTATAGTGCTGCTTAGCATAACCACTGCTCTTAAAATGAAATACAGTAGAATTTGAATTGGAAGCTTCAGTGCTAGTTTCTATGAATCTAGATACAACTTCATTAAGTGAGGTGAAATTTTCTGCTTTAATGATGAGTTTTACCTCCTCATTTGTAGCGTTTCGTGAGATGGCTTTAGCTGCATTTTGCTTTGTTAGTTTCTCAGCAATGCTATGTGGGTAACCTTCCCGTATGTAGGCACTACTTAGTTTTTTAGCGATTTCTTGTATTTCTTCCGCATACGTAGTAGCTGATTTTGATTGCTGTCTTATGTTCATTAGTTTTGAACATAACAATTCGGATGATTCTCCCTGTATTGAAGATACTAGCTTAGACTTAATATCTTGTATTCTGTTTTCATTAGTAATCAAGTTCCTTGCTTGTCCCTTCAGTTTAGTTTTTATTACTTCTATTGCTATCCCTTCATGTGTTTCTTTTATCCGATCTATTAAGGTAAGAGCGTCAAGGAAACTTTGCAACTCATTTACATTCCCATCGAATACAGGAACGATTTTTGTTGTTTTGTCCATAACATCATCCTCCGTTCGTGGCATGATGATTGTTTTAATTTCCTCAACGGTTTCTGTTTGTGAGTCTTCCCTATCACTTTCGTCTGTCTCAGTAATTTCAATGTTAATTTCACAGTTTAGTGAAAGTGGTACTTTAATATTAATATGGTGTCTATGAAATACTCTTATTAATTGATCTCTATATGTGTGAAAGATCTTATTGGCCTCTTCCTTGTCAGGTGTAGAGTATCTATCGTATTGCCCGTGTAATGCTGCTCTAATAGCATTAAAAGTTTCTATTAAAATTTGTATGTGTTTGTCTAGTGTTTCAGTTTTTATAGGTCTATTCTGGTTAATGCATTTGTAAGATTGTTTAAATTTACTTTCAAAGGGTTCTAAATTATGTAATATGTTTTCCCATTGCATATTTTTTTTTTATAAATTTTATTAAATCAAAAATTATTACGTTAAGATAATAGTCATAATAGAAAAATTTTCATTAAAGATAAAACTTAGTCTCTAACCTTACATATATTAATTTATTCTGGATCAGATGTACTTCAGCATGTTGAATATTATGTTGATGATGCTGCTTTAAGATGACCATGCTGCTGTTGATGATGCTGCTTTTTCTTTAAGATGACCATGCTGCTGTTGATGATTAGGCTTGATGATGATGTAGTTATAGCTGTTTTTTTTTTTCAATTTTGACATTTTTTTTTTCAATTTTGAAACTTGTTTTTTTTTTTTTTATATATTTTCCGTTTAATATTTTGTATGATAATTGTACAAATAAAATAAATGATCAGTTTTTCTTTAATTTGCAGTGCATACACGTTTGTTTTAAGTTTTAATTTTCAAATATTTTTTCGTTTCATTTAAAACATAAAAAGTTTGTTGTTAATGCACGAGTTAAATAATTTAGTTTAGTTAGTTTTTTTTTTTTTTTATATCTGTTGCTCGCGTGCGATATATCTATTTCTGTTATTTAATGTTTTGCAGATTGATTTAATGGTATAAATCGCTGCTAGAGTAATCACTAATATTATAGTGAGGATTTCAATAAAGTTAATTTTTTCATTTTTGTCAATACTTGGTTCATTGTTCATTTTTACACTGCTGCGTATTATTTCGACTAATTCTTTGTTATCTTTGTCTTCTGTGGATTTGCCAACCTCGTAACCCGCAACGAGTAACGGAATTGTTTGCAAAATCTTTTTCCACCACGTCATTGTATCTTAAGTCTGTATATTGTTGAAACTCTTTTAGTGTTTTTTTTATTCACTGAGTTTTATGTTTGTTATATATTTTTTTTTTTTAAACACTTGCACTTATTTTGAACACTTGCACTAATTTTTAAACAATTGTACTTATTTGATTCACTGTCCTGTCACGGTCGCCATGTTGTGTTCGGACTTCATGGCCGAACTTTAGAAAGGAAACAAAGGTGTTTTCGTGTTGGTTTCTTGTCATAGACTGCTTTTATTTAAATTCAAATTGTAGTTATATTAATTGGTTACAATACTAAATCTTAAAGCTAAGCAAAAAAAGGGTAAGAGAAAATACACAATTAGTATTAAACAATTGTTGGTAATTTGATTAGACCTTTTATATGAGGTGTTTAAACTTAAAGGTATGCCAATTTATATCACCTGATATTATGAATAATTATGTCGACTTGTACTTTAAGTAAGTCATCAAACTATTACTTATTCATTTGTTATGTTGGCAATTTATTGAACTTTAAATGAATTACAAAACTATTACTCATTCTCTTGGTATTTTACCATAATATCTGAATTACTGAATTAGTGAGAGCCTCGGGATTTTGATTGAGCCCTCTCATAACGATTCGTGGGGGGGGGAAGGGGGAGGGCATAGCGGAGCTCACCGGGTTACATCTAGTTAGCAACAAAAAGCACTTCAAAGCAACTACACTAGTCGGCATAATTATTTTGACATACGCAACTGTGATGTTTTCTCCAGTTCATTTAATTGCAAGAACTAACAGTACATGGGTTATGTTCAAAATAAAATCCATATTTATAGCTATATGCGTGCCCAATACTTTGTCGTTTACGCTTGGCATTCCCTTTCATCTAATAAGAAAGCAAGCAGACAGCGAATTGTTTCGTGGCATAAGTATTTTGACAAAATCTTTGTGGCAGTATTTTCGCATGGTTTAGCAAGGGATAATCAAATACATTTGGTATTTAAATTTTATTGACTTTTTTTATAATATTCAAATAAAATATTGAATTAAAGTTATTTGAGACCATGGGAAAAACGGCCGAGTTAAGCTGTGTTGTTGAGCTTCAACATTGGCAATTTTAATTCTGGCATCGCTGTAAAAGACATTGTAATTGAATTTAATTAGTCGTGCCAAACGGCCCACTATCAAATTAAAAAATTAGAAACATAATGACATCAGAAACTTACCTAGATCAGGTGTTAAACGCTAAACAACTCTAAGTGAAGACCGAATCCTTCTGCCGGAGTTTCACAAAAATATTCAACTAAAGCCTCAATCTGCTGCAAATCAATGGAATCAGTCGGCAAAGAATTCAATCAGTGAGCACAGTGTTCGGCGACGTTTAAAAGACGGAGATTTTAAAACATACAAAGCAAGAACATACCTCCATATGAGATGTGAACATGCTGAAAAGATTGGCCTTTCCAAAGGAGCATCTTTAGAAGCTAAAAGAGTTTTGGAGAAGCTTTCTGTGGACAGATCAAAGCTCCTTTGAGTTCAACTCATCAAAACAAAAGATTTTTGCCACAGGTACAAAAGCCAAAAAGTGAGCCATGGTATAGGCTCTGTCATGTTCTGGGGGTACTTTGCGAACAATGGGTTGGGTGAATTCGTACCCATCGCCGGCTCATTAAACAAGGCCAATATTTGACCAACATAAATGATAACGCTTTCCCGTCTGGTAACATGTTGAGCGGAGAATCAGTTATACTACAACAGGACAATGCCCAAAAGCAGGATGATATCAAAATATTTGAAGGATGTTGATGCTACTACTCTGGATTGGCCACCCCAAAGTCCTGACTGGAATACCATTGGAAACGTGTGGTCTCTTATCAAACGTAAAAGACGCCTTCAAAAAGTTATTGAAGCCAGAGGGTGCTATACAGTTTATTAAGTCGTAATCAAGTTTCTATACATTTGTTAAATATTAAGCTTCTTTTTTTAATAATAATAACTTGTCAAGATACTTTGCCAACACCTCAAAATTACATTGATTTATATTTTTTAAATTTTTTATGAAAGAAACTCTAATGAGTTATTTTTTAGTTTATGTTGGCAATATCTAAACAAAACAAAAAAATTAATTATATTCTATTAAGACAACCAAAAATTGAATCATTTTGTTTTTTCAAAATAATTATGCCGACTAGTGTATATTTAGCAACTTAGCTTAATTAAAAATATTTTATAATAACTATTATACTTACTTGTTTTACTTATAATTAAATAATCGCTAAGATAAAACTACTTATTGTTTAAATATTAAAACTTGTTATAATTTTATTTCATTTTGTTTAACAGTGTTCTATGTTTGCCTTAATCTACTCAGTACTGTAATATAAGACATGTTCTTGTTGTATTGTATTTATCCTCAATAAATAAATAAATAAATTAATAAACAACAATTTAGTATTAAGTTTTTCAAATTGTTTACATTTTCAAATATTTTGTTTACATTTGTTGTAGTCCAGATATCAAAGATCCGACACAGCCGAATTTAACAAAAAAAAAAAAACAATTTATTATTATCACGTCCTTTATTTAAACGAAAACTCCACCCACGATTTAATCTTATGTTTGATTTATAATTTAAAATTGCAAACGTTTCAATAATAAATGAAAAGTCAACATAATTAACTATAATTTAGCTGCTTTAAGTTAAAAATGATTAGACATTAAACTGGCTATTAATCAGAAATAGCTTAATTATCACATTATATAATATCTTATAATCATTTGAAGTTCAAATCTAAATAAGCTTTTACGTTTAACTTTTGAAAAATACACAAGCTAAAAATCAAGTATGGCGTCATTGTTGACGTTACCTAACTTGGCAATATTTCAAGTATTTGACTGTTTTCAACATAACGTACGTTATCTACTCCTGAGGCATATTTCGTGAAACAACATTTTGAAAGACAAAGACGAAAAAAAAATAATATTAAAGCAAAAGGATTTAATGTTGCTCATAAATAATGCCATGGCTATGAAAGGCTTCTTGCTTTTTTTTTGACTATACATCTCCAAAGTCTAATTTAATCGCCTATTTATCATCTAAACAAAGTATTTTTGCTACATGCAAAAACTTGCTAAATAGGAAAAAAAAAATATACTACTACCAAAAGGAGGACAGGTTAAAGCTCTTGCTGATAACTTTAACTTTTATTTCAATGCAGCAGTAATATTACTTATTATTTGAAGTAGAGCGGTTAGCTATGTTTTAAATCACCACTTACTATTTTATATATAACTTATAATCGAATTTAATTTATGTACACCGATATACTCGTAATAATAACAAAATAGTAGACTCACTTCATTATACGCAATTTCTCTCACTATTTTTTTTAAAAGTTTTCTTTTTACTAAAAACATAATTTTATTTCAAAAGTTCTTTTATTAAATAGTAGTAACTATTTTAAAAATGTATTTTGTTATTGAAAAAAGGTACCATTTTCATTAGAAAGTATCTTTTTGAACTCTTTCTTTTAACTCATACTCTCTGTCTGTCTGTCTGCCATGGGTGGACCCCATACTCCTCATTCAATTGATCTGAAAGTTGGCCAATAGTCTTGTATCGACTATAAATTATTTTTGGGGTAGTCACGCATAGTCACGTGCAGTCATTTCCCCTCATCCGATCGATCTAAAACTTAGTCCATACACTTGCTGTAAAAAAAGATTAACTCTGACTTAGTCACGCACAGTCACGCATAGTCACGCACAGTCACGTAGTGATCTAAAACCTATTTCCCCTTATCCGATCGATCTGAAACTTGGTCGATAGACTTGCTGTGAAAAAAGATTAACTTTAAAATAGTCACGCAAAGTCACGCACAGTCACGGAAAGATTCAAAACTCATATGCATAAGGAAAGAAAGAGTTTTAATAAAAACTTTGTTTTTATGTGTTAGATTATTTAAAAAAGTACCTTTTAATAAAAAAGGTGTTTTTTTTATTAAAAAAGCTAATTTTTTAAAGTACCTTTTATTAAAAAGTACCTTTTATTAAAAAAGTACCTTTTATTAAAAAAGTACCTTTTATTAAAAAAGTACCTTTTATTAAAAAATACCTTTTATTAAAAAAGTACATTTTATTAAAAAAGTACCTTTTATTAAAAAATACCTTTTATTAAAAAAGTACCTTTTATTAAAAAAGTACCTTTTATTAAAAAAGTACCTTTTATTAAAAAAGTACCTTTTATTAAAAAAGTACCTTTTTTAAAAAAGTACCTTTTATTAAAAAAGTACCTTTTATTAAAAAAATACCTTTTATTAAAAAGTACCTTTTTAACCCATTAAAAACCAAGACCATTGTAAATTAAATTTTTGAAATTCATTTACTTATTTAAACTAAAATGCAGTCAAGGAACATAAAAAATTAAAATTGAAAAAAAAAAATATTAGGAACTGCGTTTTTGAAACTGTACGCGAACGGGTACAATGGCGTAATGAGTATGCTATTTTTTTTTTAATGCGTGTAATTTTTTGAAGCATTCTTTTTCAACACAAAGCGCAATATCACATTGTTCACACAATCATCTGATTCTATTGTGACATTCACGGCACCGTAAGGAAATTTTTATCCTTTTAGGAAAGTGGTTTCCAGCAGTAATTGCAACACCATATCTTTCTGGGTATAATTTCATAAGTAAAAGCAAACAGTATTACGTTGAAACTATAGCAAGTCCGTTTGTGATCTGTTTGTAGTTTTAAATAACTTCGATGCATTTACCATAGCAGAAATCAAAATTGCGGTAAAAAGCAGCCACTACCATTTCTTTGCTTGAAATTTTAAACTGTAATTTTTCACAGCTTAATTGCGAAGGTCGACGATATCCATTCTCGAATTATATTCTGAAATCAGACCATTGCTTTGGTCTGATGCTTTCGAAATTAGACCCTACAGTTACCGCACTATTGTCGTTCCCTTGCACAAATATAATTTTATTGATCTTGTAAAATCTACAGTCAAAATGTAATTTTTTTTCCATTTTGATTAGTGCTTTTGACTTTAGTGGATTGCTCTTTGTTCCCGAATCACCGAAGGGAAAATAGCTCGAAATCCTCTTTCATTTAATTCAACCAGGAATCATACGACGTAAAAAATTTTTCGAAAACCACAACAAGTGGCATTTTCGATCTATCTGCGCTTACACCTTTGGCCCCATAGTAAGTATTGAATTGGTATAAATAACAACAACTGCTCGTCAACATCCACTTTTTTAAATCAAAACTTATTGGTTATTTCTGATGAATTGTTTGAAATATTGGGTACCAAAGTAACGTACCATTGATTCATCAACTGCCAGCTTCTCATGCATGTAACCATATTGACAAAAATTGTTTAGAAGTAGTTTTGATAAGGATCTCACTTTGGCCAATTTGTAAGTACCATCTAAATTAGTGTTATCAGCCAAAACAATATATTCAACAATACCTTCCTCTTCATCCGTATTACAATCGGGATCTGGTGTAATAACCGCTATATTAGAATTGCGGTGATCTACATTTTCCAAAAAATCAAGAACGCTATTTGCCGTACAAACTTGACGATTTGATGGCTTGATATTCCAATTTAGCCTAAGGAAAAATCTAATCAAAATGCATACCTAATGAACCATTATACTCAGTTAGGTACACCGATTTTCTTACTCACCTAGCGTTATCCAAAATAATTTTTTTTCCTGTAAATTTTTATAAAGCAGGTACAATGGCTGGGAATGGGCTAAAAAAGTACCTTTTTTTTTAAAAAAATACCTTTTATTGAAAATTACTTTTATTAAAAAAGTACAAGCCAATAAAAAAGTACCTTTTATTAAAAAAGTTCCTTTTAATAAGTACCTACCTTAAAAGCACATTTCTTAAAGTACTTTTTTAAAAACACTTTTTATTAAAAATTAGCTATTAAAAAGTACATTTTATTAAAAAAAAGTTTACTTAAATATGTACCTTTTATTAAAAGTTTATTTTTGCAAAAAGTACATTTTATAAAAAAATGTCTTTTATTAAAAATGTACCTCCTTTTAAAAAAATGTCATTTTAATAAAAAAAAGTTTATATATTAAAAAATCATTTTTTAAAGTGCCTTTATTTAAAAGTACATTTTTTTTAAATACCATTTTTAAAAAAGTAAAAAATCGCCTTTTTAAATTAAAAACGTTCCTTTTATATAGAAAACATTTTATTAAAAAATTACCTTCTATTGAAAAGTAACTTTCATTAAAAAAAAAGCTTTTACTTAAAAAAGCATCTTTTATTAAAAAAGTACGTTTTCTTAAAAAATATTCCTTTTGTTAAATCGTATTTGTTAAAAAAAAATTACGTTCGCTACTGATGTTTGTGACATTTCGGCAATCAATGGGTAGTTGATATTGTAATTGCCACTCGGATGTCATCATATATTTTCACGTCGAGAACCTGATTGTGAACGTTATCTAAGTCTTAGTAGTTTACCTTACTTGCGCATTGGTCGAATGTTGACTTGTGCTTTCCACTACAATTGGCACATTTAGCGGCATTTTCTGCGCTACCACAAAAAGTTCTACACATGAACCGTTTTGAGTCATTGCCAATCATTTAGAAGTTATAATACTTTTTATAAAAAAGTAACTTTTATTAACGAAACCACTTTCTTTAAAAAAACACCTTTTATAAAAAAAATACCCTTTCTTAAAGCACCTATTAAAAATTTATCTTTAATTAAAAAAGTACGTTATATTAGGTAAGTGTTTCTATTTAAAAGGTTCTTTTTATTAAAAAAGTACGGTTTATAAAAAAAGTACCTGCTAAGGCTACTCCCAAAACCCTAACCATTTTATTCTCTTTCGATCTAGCAATATTATATTTTTTCAATTCCGAAAAATAAATATGTTTACTGTCATCATTAATTTTTAACGAACGTATTAGTTGACAAGATATGTCTTAAATTTTTCGCCATTTTATATTAATGTATGCAATGGATTAGACGTGACGTGACATCTTTAGTATAAACAAATCCGTTAACTTTTCCACTGGTTTCCGTACTAAAAAGTATTATATAATTGAAACATATATTTCAGTCTTTACTTATACATATATAAATATATTTCTTTTTTATTTGTAAGGAGATTTAATATAAATACATTTGCATGAAGAAATCAGGAATTTTATTCACAATTCTCTGGAAATTGCTGGCCCGGCCAATTGCCTTTTCAACAGTACCTTTTATTAAAAAAGTACCCATTATTACATTTTCTTATAGAACTACGTTTTACAAAAAAATAACTTTTTCTAACTTACGTTTTATTAGAAAGTACCTATTTAAAAAATGCCTTTTAGTAAAAAAGGACCTTTCATTAAAAAAAAGTACCTTATATTAAAAATTACCTCTTATTAAAAAAATTCCTTTTATTAAAAAAGTGCCTTTTATTAACAAAGCATTTTTACAAAAAAGTACTTTTTTTTTTAAATGCGTTATTGTAAAAGTAGCGTTTATTTAAAAATTAACTTTTATTAAAAAAGTTCCTTTTATTAAAAACGTTACTTTTCTATTTAAAAAAATACCTTTTATTAAAAATCGCCTTTTGATTATAAAGGTACCTCTTATTAAGGAAGTACCTGTTACTAAAAAAGTACATTGTATTAAAAAAGTAACTTTTATTAAAAAGGTATCTTTTATTAAAAAAGTACCTTTTATTAAAAAAGTACCTCTTATTAAAAAAGTACCTTTTATTAAAAAAGTACCTTTTATTAAAAAAGTACCTTTTATTAAAAAAGTACCTTTTATTAAAAAAGTACCTTTTATTAAAAAAATACCTTTTATTAAAAAGTGCCTTTTATTAAAAAAGCACCTTTTATTAAAACAGTACCTTTTAAATATTAAAATAGTACCTTTTATTAAAAAAGTACATTTTATTAAAAATTAACATTTATTAAAAAAATTCCCAGTTCATTTATTTTATTTAAGCTAATATGGCTTAGTGTTTTATATGTAAATAAAACAATTTATTACATTTACCCGACGTTTGGTCAATTTTATGTTGACTTTTTCAATGGTTTCGTCCAATTAAAAAAAAAATATATATATAAAAATTTTTGTTACATTTTTGCAAAAAAAATAATTTTTACAGCAATTTTTAAATCACTTACATTAATAAAATTATTATCACATCACAGTAAGCAAAATATTAACATAAAACATCTATAATCTTAATAGGCTAGGCGATTTTTTGTGACTGATGTTTTGTTCTACCGTTTTATCCCGATTTTGACCAAGCGTATATTATTTGAAAGGTATTTTTTAGCCGATTTGCAGACTTACAGATGTTTAAATTATTTTCTTCATTTTGAGTAAATTGCATTTAAAGTTGCTGCTAAATCATACATAAAATTATACAATGCTTTGTGTGTGTTTATTAAATTTGTTAATGTGCTTAAAATGAGTTTGTTTTTTGTGCTGATTTGTGAATTGGCTATAATTGATTAGCATATTTTAGGGTCTAAGTTTAATGAAAAAATAAAATTTCCTTGAATTTGCGCTCGAATTTCGAGGGCTGGAATCCGTAGTATTATATTAAACAGCTTAAAATCACTTAATGTTTATTGCAGCCCTGTAACTATTGTTAATGTTGTCATTATCTTCTTTTAAGTTCACTGTTTTTTTTTTTTTATGTTTTGCTGGATTCGTAACTTTCAATCTATTTCTATGCAATCTTTCTTTCTATTTATTCCTTGTCTAGCCTGTGGGACCTGTTTTTAATATGTGTTATGCTAATGCTATATTTTCTTTTCCTTTCGCGATATTCATTTAATACTCTATCATTCTCGTCTCAATAGTTCTCTTAGTTGTTCCTATGTATATCAGACATTTAACTTCATACACCACGTTGCTTTGTTGTTGTTTTTCAATGGGTGTTTTTACATCTGAAAAAATTGAATTTAATGTAGAGTTCGATTTATATGTAAAGCTGATATTTTTGATGTTATTATTGTTCTTATATTCCTTTTATTAAAAAAGTTCCTTTTATTAAAAAGCATCTTTTATAAAAAAGTACTTTTGTAAAAATAGCGTTTATTTAAAAAGTACCTTGTGTTAAGGAAGTCCCTTTTATTAAAGAAGTACCTTTTTAAAAAAAAGTACTTTTTTAAGGCTTTATTGTAAAAGTAGCGTTTATTTGGAAAGTACCTTTTATTAAAAAAGGTCCTTTTGTTAAAAAAGTACCTTGTATTAAAAAAAGGTCCTTTTATTAAAAAAGTACCTTTCTATTCAAATAAATACGTTTTATTAAAAAAGCACCTTTTTATTAAAAAAACATAATATTTTAAGAAGTACATTTTATTAAAAAAGTACCTGTTTATTTAAAAAGTACCTTTTTATTAAAAAGTACCTTATTTAGAAAGTACCTGTTATTAAAAAAGTACCTTATTTTAATGAAGTACCTTATTTAAGTACCTTTTGTTAATAAGGTACCTTTTATTAAACAAGTACCTTTTATTAAAAAGTACCTTTTACTAAAAAGTACCTTTTATTAAAAAGTACCTTTTATTCAAAAGGTTCCTTTCATTAAAGAATTACCTTTTATTAAAAAGGTACCTTTTGTTAAAAAAGTGCCTTTTTATTAAAAAAACAGCTTTTATTAAAAATTAAGAAGGTGTATTTTATTAAAATAGCACCTTTTATTTAGAAAGTACCTTTTATTAAATAGTACCTTTTTTAGAAAAGTACCTTTTATTAATCAAGTGACTTTTACCAAAAAAGAAGCGTAAAAAAGTGTCTTTTTATTAATATAGTATTTAAAAACTACCTTTTATTAAAAAGTAGCTTTTAGTAATAATAAATTTTGTTAAAAAAGTACCATTTATTAAAACAAGAAGCATACATTAAAAAGTACATATTTTAAAAAAGTACCTTTTATACAAAAGCACATTTTCAAACTAAAGTTCCTATTTTTAAGTAAGTACTTTTTGTTAAAAAAGTACCTTCTATTAAACAGATATATGTTTTTTTATAAAGTAACATTTATTAAGAAACTAACTTTTTCTAAAAGTGAATCGAATTATATCAGCAATACTGTTTTTTAATCTAGATTAAGTGGCAGTTGTTCGCCAGACTTAGCAAGGTAATATTCAGTAAGAACGAGGTTTAGATTAAAAATAGGAAAACCTTGTAAAAAACTGCATAGAAATTTTTCAGGGATGTTTTAGAATACTTGAGGACCATAGCCAACAATATTATAATTGTCACTTATTTGCATATTGCTCGCCCTTCATATTTTTCCATTCTTGTTAAAACGATAAACTATATGAGTACAAAAATTGTGTTTGATATACATAAATCTTTTATCCCACAGGAAGTGAAAAGTTTTTTGAAGATGGAGAAAAAACTTAAATTTCCTTTGGCACAAAAAAGTGTGTATACTTCTAAACAATTTTTTTTTGTTACCTCCATAAAACATCTGTCCTACATCGTCTTTAACAAATCATGTATATCCTGTTTAAGAAGTGCAGATAATTTTGTTTTGAGCAGCTTTAGAGCTGACTATGTTTACAATATATGTATCTATACATACATATAAATACAACTACGAAAGACGTATGTGAATAAAAAGTTTTAGCCTTTGTTTAGCAAAAGTTTAATTTTTTCTCATGCACACCAGCAGTCATGTCCTCAAGAGGATTTCAAAATGTTTAGTTGAACTTATCTCTTTTTTTTTTCTGTTAAAAGAAGCAGAACAGTACAAATTTAACATGTGTTTGTACAGAGTTTATCAAAGTTAAGAAAACAAGTTTGGTTTTTTTCTTTCACTTCTTAAGTTAAAGAAAAAAAAAATTGATTAAAGATAGAAAAATAACAAATTATAGTTTTCTGTTTGGAAAAATATTTGAAAAAATCTTTTGAATCTTAAAAGGCTTCAGATGAACGAGAAACAGTGATCTGCCATTTAAAATAATAATATCCAAGTCCACACCGTATGTCTGAAGATGATTAGACACTAAGTTTTGATAAAGCAACCAAAAGACGAAGAAATGCATACTAACTTTAGTGTAAGGGTAATACCGATCCTTAAAGTATTATAATTGATTTATTTTTTTTTTTTTTTGTATTTAAAGATATAATTATTATTTTTCAATTGACAACGTACATATTTAAATAAAATGATTTTAAAACAAACAAATGTCAAGAGCAAAAAATAATTATATTTAATAGTGAAAAATTTATTGTAGAAAACAGTTTAAAAACACAAGAGAATAATCCTTTTTTTTTTTTTCTTATTTAAATGTCATTCAGCACACCTTTCAACCGAAGAAAACCCATTGAAAAGGCCATATCAACAATTTGCCAAGTCATACACAAACACTTTTCTGACATTTTCTCCATCGTTGTTAAAATATCCTTGTATTTTTTTTTTTTTTTTTGTTAATCCTTCACTACTCTACAGTAAAATGTGGGGACAGTGTCAACAGAAATTTAAAAAATGAAAACTAATGACAAAAAAAGAAAACGAAACTGCAACACTAATATTTTTTCTTCTATACTCTTAATTACACCACAAACACCATTAGTATGAGCAACAACAGAAACATGTCGTACACCTGGTCACAATAAAAAGTTACTCTTTTTTAAACATGCGCTGCAAAGTGTTATATTTAGTTGAGACGTGCTTTTATATAACTCATTACGTAAATATTTACTTCTTCCAGTCCAAACATAGGTCAGGATTTTCATAGGATATTTTGATGCTTACTCTGAAACCTTAAAAAAGTTTGTTCGTTATTTGCTAAGTTTTTACAGTGCACGCCTTAAATAATAAATAATAAAATTAAAAATACAGAGGGCACGCCGCACAGTGAGACAACGCCGGCATTAAATACAAGGAGTCATTGTAGAGCCCTGAAATTTTGCACAGGTTATTTTTAAGACAATTCCAGTTTAAAAAAAAATATTAAGAAAATTCGCCCACTTTTACGCCCACCTCCCATACAATCGAAATTTGTAAAATGCCGTATTGTCTGTAATACTTTAGGTATAACTTTCAATTTTGGTATACTTGAATGTTATGTTGTCACAAACATTATTGTAAAAAATTTTGAACTTTGGCTCACTTTTACCCCCACCACCCATACAACCTCAACATAAAAAGTGCCATATTTTCTAAATTATTTTAGGTACAACCTTCAAATTTGATATTACTGTAATTTATATCATTTAAAATGTTTCATGCAAAAATTACAATAACACGCCCACTATTACGCCCACCTCCCATTGAAATACAATAAAAAAGAATAATTTTTTTTTTCATTCTATCAATAATTTTTTAATATCATCATGGTATTCTAATTTATTCAATTTCATTCTCATTTTAATTGAATTAATATAAGGATCTGATGATATTTGCAAATAGTGCATTACATCTTCATTCATAGAAATACGTGAATATTTACGAGAATGGAAAAGCCTACAGTTTCTATACTCCTTATTCATTGCTTCTTGCGCTTCTTCGCATAACATTCCTGTAGCAAAAAAAAAAGTTAATATTAAATAAAATTTAAAAAAATACTTTCAAAAATAAAAATTGCAAACAAACCTATTGGCAATATAGCCTCAGATACCATTTTGCTGCCGTGAATGAGAACTTTATGCACAGTGATAGGCATGTAATACCAGCCATAAATCTCTACATACAATTTTGCAGTGTCAATGCAATACGTATGGAATTTACCAACATCTATATTTTTACTACTATTTATAGTATTTAATATAATTTTAAAGCGGTGAATTAAGTCTACATTTACACCAGTTATGTCAGCGGTTATTTCTGGATTATCAAAAAATCTTCTAGAGACATTACCATCATTGGTTGTTCCCATGCCTTGTTTCACCACTTCGACTTTTAAACCCAGAACTAGTTTGAATTTTTTTTTATTTCTGTTTTAACAGCTTCTTTCTGTTCTTTTGTGTCTTTATTTGTCCTCCACGCTTTAAAACTTTTATTATAACTGATATGTAATATACATTCCATGAATTTTATTGGAGCATGTAGCGGCGAAATTCCAAATTTCAATGCTTCAGCTGAATTTGTTCTCAAGATAACTGCATCCAAATTATTCATTTCAGTAGGTTTTGCTCCACATATGCTCCAAAGTCAATGACCTTCAAAAAAATTATCAATCAAATGAACAATGTAAATAAAATAATAATAAATAATAAGTGAATAGTTGTAAACAATTAAAAAAAAATTTAAGTAAAAAGTTGTAAACATGCTATTGCATGCTAACATACGTATAGCGACAGAATGTGCGCGATGCGTATTTTTTGTAGTTTTTTGTATGTTTAAAGTACTTTTGCAAACTTTTGCTATATGCCCTTTACTTTAAACGAAAGCTGAGACTTCAGTCTTTCATTTGATATAAGTCTGCACCTAGGGCGAGTGGCTGCTCTATATTTCCTAGTCCATTGAAAATGCGAAATGTTCAATTTTTACACCACAATTCTGTTGTTAAAAATTTTTTTTTTGTGTTTTTTTTTTTAAATTTATTTTTTCATCTGCTCATTCTACAACAACTAAATTAATTAAAAAAATACTTTAAAGTTATATTTATTATGTATTTTTTTTATTAATAAGCTTTTGAATATTACATATTGAACTAACATATTTCAAGCGCGTTGGCATACCTCAACTTTGACTTGCTCTATACCAAAAAGTAATGAAGTTATGAGGCTGAAATTTCAGGGAATTGTTACTCATATATCTGTTAATATACTTTCTTCCAAATTGGACGACACGCCAAAAACCATTTTTTTGCCGCGGTTACTATAGGGCTGTCTCACTGTGCGCCGTTAACGCTAAATGTAAGTTGAGAAAAACAAATCAAGACAAAAATAAACATGTATATTTTAGTATGCAATGTGTACTCGTATACAAACATATTTCCTTCAAGTTATTCTATATTTTAGTTTGTTATATTGGAAAAGGCTTAAATAGTATAACTTTTGCTTGAATTCTCATTTGGTTGCTTTCAGCAAATGTATATGAATTTAACACTAAATAAGCTGTATACTGCTTTTGGTTACTGATGAGGCTTGGCGACTCTTCCCGAAACAGCTGTATAACCAGTCATGCAGATTATAGATCAATTTTTTGAAATAAATGTGTCAATATTTTTGTTTTATTTAAAGTCAAAACATTTGATCTTGAATCTGAATAATTTCAAACTCAATCATTAAAATTACAAACTTCAGAATGAAATTTAAAAATTTTTTCAATTTTAATATTATTGGGTTGTTTTTTTTTAGTTTCAAAACTTTAAATTAAAATAAAGCAAAGAAAAATGTTTCTAGTATCAACTGGGCTAGCTTTGTGGGATAGAATAATTCATGCCATTAATGCCCAGGTATGATTTGGACCATATGATCACTATGGCTGTAGCGTACATGGCGCAAACTTTAACTCACAAAGTTTTCGCGTCCCGTATTTCGTCAATAAGTCGTCGATGTTGATTTCCAGGTGTTCAACTGCTTCTGATTTATCGGCGTAGATAAGTGACTTTACATAACCTCAAAGAAAACAAATAAGAAAATTATAGTCGGTCTAGACCGACTACACGATACCCTATACCATGCGTTTAGAGACGCTATCTCTTAAGTCCAACAAATTAGATAGAAAAAATAAACATAAACCAAATTTGAGTGGCATTGTAATTAAAATTTTTCCTTCGGATATGACAAAGTTTTTATCGGATGCTATATTTATATGAAATCTCAGACCCCAATGACAAAGAAGACTTCTACAGCCTCCTGGAAAAGGTAATAAAGGACACACCTAGTGGTGATATTTTACTTCTTACCGGTAATTTCAACGCTCAAGTGGGCTCAGTTAACACGAATATTGAGTCCGTTATGGGAACTCATGGACTGGGGCAAATGAACGAGAACGGCGAATTATTTACCGGAATATGTGCAAGCAGTGGTCTTACAATCGGTGGCACTATTTTCCCTCACAGGGACGTGCATAAACTAACTTGGGTTTCCCCCGACCACAGAACAGAAACCCAGATTGACCACATTGCGATAAGCAAGAAGTGGCGGGGTTCATTACTAGATGTGCGCAATAGACGTGGGGCAGATGGAGCGTCAGACCACCATTTACTTGTAGGAGAGATACGATTAAGGATATGTGCAATCCGACGACAAACAACACAGTCTTTGCCAAGACGATACGATGTATCCAAATTAAAATCCTCAAATACTCTCGAAAGTTACGTAGGCTCCCTAACGACTCGCTATGAAGGTATCCCGAACAACAATAGAGGCTAATATCCCGAACAACAATAGAGGCTAATGGAATGCTATAAAAAGCATTTTCATAGACAGTGCGAAGCAACATCTTGGTCATCCTCAACCTAAGCGTAAAGTATGGATCTCAGACGCTACCTGGCAACTTATTGAAGATAGAAGACAACTTAAAGGCTCCATTAACGTTGCCCGAACAAGAGCTTCTAAATTTATCCTACAGGCACAGTATACCAGTCTAGATCGCCAGGTAAAACGAAGTGCGCAACGAGACAAGCGGGTTTGGGTGGAAAATATGGCCATAGAAGCACAGTCAGCTGCCGATACACATCGTAGTAGAGATTTGTACAAAATTGCAAAGCAAATATCAGAGAACTACCGTTCAACCACATATCCCCTTAAAGATCCGTTGGGAGGAACTGCCTCGTCCGTGGAGCGGCAACTGGCAATATGGTCCGACTATTATGCCGGCATACTGTCAATTCCGCAACCCACAACAGTCTGGCAATGTCACTGTACTTCACACCAAATCAGATCCGACATAAATACAATTTGCCCAGACGAAACTGAGATCGTCATTGCAATACGTGCACTGAAGAATGGCAAGGCACCAGGCGTAGACAACATTAACCCTGAACTGCTTAAGACTGATCCGACTCTTAGCGCTAAAATAATCTACCCTATTATCAGAGACTTTTGGACATCACACTCTCTTCCTGCTGAACGAAGTGAAGGAGTGATACTAAAACTACCCAAGAAAGGAGACTTAACAGAGTGTAAAAATTGGCGGGGTATAACTCTTTTAACCATGATTAATAAGGTGTTAGCGAATATAATCCATGATAGACTGGCATCATCAATTTTAGCAGATCTTCGAAACGAGCAAGCTGGTTTCAGACCACACCGATCTTGCACCGATCATATAAATAGTCTAAGAATCATAGTGGAACAGTCGGTGGAATGGAGATCTCCATTATACTTGATATTTATCGACTTCGCCAAAGCATTCGATACGATCCACCATCAGGCAATTTGGCACGCACTTCGATGCAAGGGAGTTCCACCTGTGCTAATCGACTTAATCAAAGCTTTGTATGGCAACTCAACAAGTCGAGTACTGCATGAACGCACGTTAAGCAATCCGATTGGTATAAGCACTGGGGTACGACAGGGATGTATCCTATCTCCGCTGTTATTCAATATTGTATTGGATTCAATTATGCAGCAAGCAACCCGAATAAGAAGAGGCATTACATGGGGTATGAATGGTCGATTGGAAGACCTTGACTATGCTGATGATATTTGCCTGCTCGCACATAACTTTACCGACATGTCAGCCAAATTGGATCAGATACATCAGCTAGCATCTGGTGTCGGTCTTCACATTAACTTCGACAAAACTAAGGTTCTACGTATCAATTCGACTAATCTCTCCAAGTTCCGAGTAAACAACATAGAACTCGAGGACGTCCAATCGTTTTGCTACTTAGGATGTATCATATCAACAACAGGCGGCTCACGTGATGATATTGCATATCGCATAAGGAAAGCAAAACAGTCTTTTGGTGCATTACAAAGAGTATGGAAGTCACCACAAATACATATA
Source organism: Cordilura impudica (assembly GCA_963682025.1). Taxonomy (NCBI): domain Eukaryota; kingdom Metazoa; phylum Arthropoda; class Insecta; order Diptera; family Scathophagidae; genus Cordilura; species Cordilura impudica. The sequence continues at coordinate 50,051,159 of OY821518.1, forward strand.
AAAACTAAGCTTCGCCTCTTCTCCTCTAATGTTCGCTCTATCCTGCTATATGGATGTGAGTCCTGGAACTCTACTGCAAGCGACATTCAATCCCTGCAAGTATTTGTTAATCGTTGCTTGCGAAAAATTTTGTGAATATTTTGGCCGAACGTAGTTTCCAACAGAGACCTCTGGCAAAGAACAGGTGAAACACCAATTCGCATAGAAATTGCAAAGAGGAAAGAAGACCCCATGATGACATATCAAAGATGGCAATTGACTGGAACCCTCATGGCAGCAGAAGAAGAGGTAGACCAGCTAACACCTGGAGAAGGCAGCTAGATTCCGAAATTAGCGAAACAAGAAGAACTTGGTCTGAGATCAGAATAATCGCACAGGACAGATCCCAATGGAAGAATTTCGTTACGGCCCTTTGTTCCAACTTGGAACCATAGGAATCAATATATATATATATATATATTTATATGGGGACTAGGTCGAAAAATAGACCGATTCTGACCATATTTGGTAAAGTCACATATGATCAACACATATACAAACCAAATCTGAGAAATCTGCGCAATATTGTTTATTTTTTTTTTTTTTTTGATACATTTAAACAAATTCAACTTCTAAACATTTTAATAAAAGAATTGGTGAGTAAGGATAAAATTCAAAGCTTTAATGAAAAACTGAATAACATCAAACCAGGACCTCTTGCTCATAAGAACATTTATAATATTCTAGGTTATAAAAAAACGTACATCAATTGGGGATTATTAGTTTTAGAAAATGAGACAATTAAACTAAATATTTTAAAAGAACATTTTTCAAAAATTTACAGTGGTACCTGTATTGATAGAGATATCTCAGAAATTGAAAACTTTGTGGAATGTTTGGTTGACGATACATTATTTAATTTTACTGATGACTTTTCTGCATTGAATAATCAAAATTGCGTAAAATTTGTAAAATTAGATAACGTTGTTGTTCATTCAATTTCTTTGAATAATAAAAAGTCTGCAGGAATCGATCAAAATTCAAATTTTTTAATTAGAAAATTTCCTATGAAGGCCTTTGAGTTTTTAGTTGTTATTTTTAATAATTGTTTAAATAATGCATATTTTCCTAATAACTGGAAAATTTCAAAAATAATTCCTATCAAAGAGAGAACAAATTCTTCCGATATTAACAATTTAAGGCCCATTTCTTTGCTTTCGAACTTAGGTAATTTTTTTGAAAAAACCGTTCGTGAAAAAATGAATATCGGTTTAAATAACTCGTATATTCCAAATTTACAGTTTGGATTTAAAAAAGGACATTCTACTTTAGACGCTCTTTCAAAATTATATAACGATGTAGTTTGTAATTTACGACAGCGTCTTTGCACACTTGTTGTTTCGTTCGATGTCGAAAAAGCCTTTGATAGAGCGTTTCACGCAGGTATAATTTTCAAAATGAGTTTAATTGGTTTTGATATACATATTATTAAATTATTTAAGAGTTATTTTTGCAATAGACGGTTTTGCATACATTTAAATAATTATTTTTCTGATTTTGGTGTTATTTCTTGTGGAGCTCCGCAGGTCTCAATTCTGGCGCCACATTTGTATAACATTTTAATTCATGATTTTCCCCACAACTTTTCAAACTCTACTGGTATTCTCTATGCAGATGATTCTCTTCTCTACGCCCATCATGAGTCTCCTGATAAAGCTTTACAAGTTGTATCAAGACATCTATTTAAAGTTAAAGATTTTTATGATTTTTGGGGTATTAAAATAAATGCTACAAAAAGTGAAGCAATTTGTCTCAGAAATGCGTCGGGGAAATGTGCTTACTTCGTAGTTCCAGAAAGCAAACGATTAAAGTTGGTTTTAAATGGTATTGAAATTCCTTTTAAAGACAGCTTCAAATATCTTGGCATTATTTTTAATAAGTTTAATGAACATGGAAATTTTGTATTAAATAAAGTTAACAGAGTGAAATTATGTCTTGGCAGAGTTTTATCTAATAAAACTTTACCAGTTAATACAAAATTACTACTTTATAAAACATGTATGAGACCTGTTTTGTTGTATGCATTTCCTATTTGGTTTTCTATTTCACCGACATTAATGAACAAATTTGAAATTTTTGAGAGAAAGGTTTTAAGATTTTGTATTGGAAAAAATTTTTCATCAAAAACAAAAAGGTTTTCAAATTTAATTATTTACAATGAGTCGGAAGTGCTTCCAATGAGCTCTTACGTGTTTGACATTATAAATAATTATAATAATAGATTATACATGCATGATAATACTGTTTTAAAAGAAATTGCACAATCTCAGAGGAATTACTTACAATTGGCGTAATACTCAATATTTGGCTCCTCTTGGTTTAAACCATGAAATTAGTGATCTGTCGGCTCTTACAACGGATTTTTTTTAAAAAAACTCACCCTGGTACTCACAGGGGTTAATTAGCAGTTATTTTTAGTTTTTATTATTATTATTTTTCTAGCTTGTAAGATTTTTATTTTTTTTTTTTTTTCTAATATTAAGTTTATAACTTTATTTTAAGAGATTACTCTATCGTTATGGCTAGCCTATGGAGCAAGGGCGTTTTTTCTTTTTCTCATTCAATATCATACCCTCACTGTCAAGTTTGTTACTGTAAATTACTCTTTCATAGTTTTAAGACATTACATTATAATCTTAAATTTTCTTTATTTAATGTATTTTTTTTTTTCTGTTACTATTTGCATAAAAAGTCTCAATAAATATTAAATTAAATTAAATTAAATTAAATTAAATTAAATTAAATTAAATTAAATTAAATTAAATTAAATTAAATTAAATTAAATTAAATTAAATTAAATTAAATTAAATTAAATTAAATTAAATTAAATTAAATTAAATTAAATTAAATTAAATTAAATTAAATTAAATTAAATTAAATTAAATTAAATTAAATTAAATTAAATTAAATTAAATTAAATTAAATTAAATTAAATTAAATTAAATTAAATTAAATTAAATTAAATTAAATTAAATTAAATTAAATTAAATTAAATTAAATAAAATTAAATTAAATTAAATTAAATTAAATTAAATTAAATTAAATTAAATTAAATTAAATTAAATTAAATTAAATTAAATTAAATTAAATTAAATTAAATTAAATTAAATTAAATTAAATTAAATTAAATTAAATTAAATTAAATTAAATTAAATTAAATTAAATTAAATTAAATTAAATTAAATTAAATTAAATTAAATTAAATTAAATTAAATTAAATTAAATTAAATTAAATTAAATTAAATTAAATTAAATTAAATTAAATTAAATTAAATTAAATTAAATTAAATTAAATTAAATTAAATTAAATTAAATTAAATTAAATTAAATTAAATTAAATTAAATTAAATTAAATTAAATTAAATTAAATTAAATTAAATTAAATTAAATTAAATTAAATTAAATTAAATTAAATTAAATTAAATTAAATTAAATTAAATTAAATTAAATTAAATTAAATTAAATTAAATTAAATTAAATTAAATTAAATTAAATTAAATTAAATTAAATTAAATTAAATTAAATTAAATTAAATTAAATTAAATTAAATTAAATTAAATTAAATTAAATTAAATTAAATTAAATTAAATTAAATTAAATTAAATTAAATTAAATTAAATTAAATTAAATTAAATTAAATTAAATTAAATTAAATTAAATTAAATTAAATTAAATTAAATTAAATTAAATTAAATTAAATTAAATTAAATTAAATTAAATTAAATTAAATTAAATTAAATTAAATTAAATTAAATTAAATTAAATTAAATTAAATTAAATTAAATTAAATTAAATTAAATTAAATTAAATTAAATTAAATTAAATTAAATTAAATTAAATTAAATTAAATTAAATTAAATTAAATTAAATTAAATTAAATTAAATTAAATTAAATTAAATTAAATTAAATTAAATTAAATTAAATTAAATTAAATTAAATTAAATTAAATTAAATTAAATTAAATTAAATTAAATTAAATTAAATTAAATTAAATTAAATTAAATTAAATTAAATTAAATTAAATTAAATTAAATTAAATTAAATTAAATTAAATTAAATTAAATTAAATTAAATTAAATTAAATTAAATTAAATTAAATTAAATTAAATTAAATTAAATTAAATTAAATTAAATTAAATTAAATTAAATTAAATTAAATTAAATTAAATTAAATTAAATTAAATTAAATTAAATTAAATTAAATTAAATTAAATTAAATTAAATTAAATTAAATTAAATTAAATTAAATTAAATTAAATTAAATTAAATTAATTGAAGATCGGGAATCAGCTTTTTCAAACTTTAAATTTACATAATCCTTACCATTTTTACGTACTAGCAGGAGACCTAAACTGTAAGCATATGGATTGGGGGAATGCCTCACACAATACGAAAGGGAATATGCTAAAAGAATGGTTGTCATCTAATGAAATTATGTTCTGATGCAGCTTATATATTTCTGTCATACCATCTTATCCTCGTTGTGGTTCATATATAGATATTTGTATAGCTGACTCTCGTCTAGCTATACAAAAATAGGTCAATAAATTAAATTGTCTCCGAACCCTTGATTATGATAGTGATCACAACGCTTTACAAATCCATGTTTTAAATGATAAAAACGATTATGCACTTGCTTTTTTTAAAGAGTTAACTGACTTAAAATTCAATTATAAAAAAACAAATGGGAACAAATTCAAAAACAATATCTAAAATGAGTTAAATAGTAATGAAACAATACCAAATAATAGGAATTTAACTAATTCTGAAATAGATTTCTATTTGGGTAGATTAAATAAACTTATAACTAGTTCAATAGAAAAGTCTGTCCCAGAATTTAAAAGCGAAAATTCAGTTGAAAAATTTGCCAACGCAACTATTAACAATTATCAAAAAACACAATAGATTGGAACATTTATTGACCCCAGCTGATTTGAATTTTCAGAAAAACAAATTAAAACTCATTAAAAAAAACTTATAAATGATAATTTTGTTCTAGCAGTTAAAATACATTTTAAGGAAAAACTTGCAAGCATTAATCTGAAAGAAGCCTCAAATATGTTTAGTGAAGTCAAAAAACAGTTTAAAATGTCACAATCGTTGTGTACTAACATTATGAAAAATTCCACAGCAAGAAGAAATTTGGTTAGAAATGCAGGAATCAATCCCGGTGAATAGACAGTGATAACAATAACTTCATTATAGAAGACCAAGATCAAATTCTTAATATAATAGGGTCCTTTTTAGAATCGATTCACTGTTTCAAAGATATTGATCCTGATAATAGAATACATATCGATGTTAATAACTATTTCTCTACATTTTTGGAAGCGAAGCCTGAATATGAAAGAAACCAAACAACTTTAATGCAAATTTAATGCAAATACAAAGGCCAACGAACTAAACGATACTCTTGAGGATGATTATTTCATAACAAAAGAATCAATTTTTTATATTTTCAATAATTTAAGAAAGAAAATGTCATCTGGTATGGAGAACATCCCCAATATTATTTTAAAAAACATTCCAGAGGTTATAATTCTTGAGTATCGTGCTCTGTTCAACAATATGCTTAATAATTCATACTTCCCTCCTGCATGGAAAGAAGCTAAAGTTGTGGTTTTACCAAAGAAAGATAAAGGTACTTCTAACCCGAAGAACCTTCATGTAATAAGTTTATTACCAAACATAAGTAAAGTTTATGAAATATGCATTGACAAAAATATATTAAAATTCTGTGAAAATAAAATTTTTTTAAATGACAATCAATTCGGATTTAAATATAAACATTTAACAATCCATGCAATACATTTACTTATCACAAATATAAATTGGAATATGAATAAATCTTTTTATCCGGGCGCGTGTCTCATAGATTTCAAAAAAAAAAAACATTTGATAGTACCTGGATTCCTGGATTAATATATAAACTTTGGAAACATAAATTTCCGCAATACTTAATAATACTTATATATAATATGTTAAACAACAAATCCTTTTTTGTCAGTAACAATAAACAAATAAGTTCTAAAAATTTTACTATAGTTAATGGCTTACAATAAAAAACTGTTAACTCACCAATCTTATTTACTTTGTTCATCTATGACCGCCTAAATAAAATATATAATACTAGCTGGAACCGCCACAGCTTGTTTTGCCCTCAAGGATTTTTTTTTTAGTTAGAATCTGTATATACCTATTAGGGTGTCCCTTAATAAAAAAGTTTTCAAACCGCCGGTCTCACCCCCTAGGAATATGCGAATAGCAAAAAAACTGAGAAGTACAAAATTTTGGGCCAATCAAAAAACGTTTAGTCGTGGCACAAAGCGATTGAAAATTTCAAGTGTGTTTATATGAGGAAAATATGCCTTTTTTTTCAGATTTTACGAAAATTTCGTTCTACAGTTTAATTTTTCCGACAAGCTGTTATATAGATCGGGATCAGTACTAAATTAACCTTTCAAAAGGCTATAAAACTTCAAAATCGAATAAAACCTCGCCAAGAACTAGCAAATGCCCCAGACCACTTTTGTGCCAAAAAAAAACTAGGTCATAGAATTTGATGGCATTTTTTTGAACTTTGAGAAATTGATTAAAGCCATCACTCTTTTGTAGTCTCTATACTTATAAGTACTCAGATATGAAGTATTGTTTTATTACCACGTTGTTAACCTATTGCGCATTGAGACCGAAAATTGGAAATTTTTTTGATAAGATTTTTAAAAAATTTTCTTAAACAAAATTTCAAAAAATGAATCTGTCACTTTAAGGTTGTATTAAACACATGTTGGAGATTAACTGTGTACATTCTTAAGTAAATCCCTCTGCCAGAATTTTTTTGACAAGGATTTTATTTTTGCGGATTTCGAGAAAAATTGGATTTTTGTTTAATATTCTGTAAATGTACTCTTTCTAAATACTTTGTATCAAAAATCATCACTTTTCTACTTTTAAATCTTATATTTTATCCTAATAGCCTAGGGTTTCGGAAAAAAATAATATGACTATATTAACCCTTTTGGAATTGGGGTCACATATGACCCCAATCCAATAAAAGACAATTTTATCAAAAAATTCAAATATTTTGTTAGTGCTGACGAATTTTTAGATGCTATGCTTAAAATATAATAGCCAAGTGTGTAGAAGTTTCGTTCCAAAAATTTGGGATAAATCCGAGAACGTTAACCCATTATTTGCCAAGGCCAGCTTTGGATTTTAAGATATTTTTAAATAAAAATTACCGAAAACAAGTTTTTATAGTAAACGCGATGAAATTTTATATTATTATATTAATTTTATATTTCATATTCTTTTGAATAAAATGTAATTTATTAGCTTTGGGTCATTTGTGGGTCTTCTTATTTTATTTTAAAAAATTTAGATAGTTTTTATACATAAAATGATTTTATAGCAAAATTGGTTAAAAGTTGCTTTAATTTATATTCGCGAGCAATAAGCAGATTATTTCACCAAAGATATATCACAATGGATTATTTTGATCCCAGGAGCACTGAAGCCTTAAATAAATAAAAAATAACCGAACTATTTTTCTTAAATTCGAAATAGTTGGTTCATCGAGTTTAATAGAAAAACTCGTTCTCCGTAATATTTACTTAAAAATTTCTTAAATTCTTAAATGCCTTGGCAAATAATGGGTTAACGTTCTCGGGTTTATCCCAAATTTTTGGAACGAAACTTCTACACATTTGGTTATTATATTTTAAGCTTCGCATCTAAAAACTGGACAGCACTTACAAAATATTTGAATTTTTTTAATAAATTGTCTTTTATTGGCTTGGGGTCATATGTGACCCCAATTCCAAAAGGGTTAATGTAGTCATATTATTTTTTTCCGAAACCCTAGGCTATTAAGATATAATATAACATTTAAAAGTAGAAAAGTGATGATTTTTGATACAAAGTATTTAGAAAGAGTACATTTACAGAATATTTCACAAAAATCCAATTTTTCTCGAAATCCGCAAAAATAAAATCCTTGTCAAAAAATTCTGGCAGAGGGATTTACTTAATAATGTACACAGTTAATCTGCAACATGTGTTTAATACAACCTTAAAGTGATAGATTCATTTTTTGAAATTTTTTTAAGAAAATTTTTTCAAACTTGGAAAAGGAGTTTTAAAAATTTTATCAAAAAAATTTCCAATTTTCGGTCTCCATTCACAATAGGTTAACAAAGAGGTAATAAAACAATACTTCATATCTGAGTACTTATAAGTATAGAGACCAAAAAAGAATGATGGCTTTCATCAATTTCTTAAAGTTGAAAAAAATGCCATCAAATTTCATGACCTAGTTTTTTTTTGGCAAAAAAGTGGTCTGGGGCATTTGCTATTTCTTGGCGAGGTTCCATTCGATTTTGAAGTTTTATAGCCTTTTGAAAGGCTAATTTAATACTGATCTCGAAATATATAACAGCTTGTCGAAAAAATTAAACTATAGTACGAAATTTTCGTAAAATCTGAAAAAAAGTTATATTTTCCCCATATAAGCACACTTGAAATTTTCAATCGCTTTGCGCCACGACTAAACGTTTTTTGATTTGCCCAAAACTTTTTATTTCTCAGTTTTTTTGCTATTCGCATATTTCTAGGGGGTGAGACCGACAGTGTGAACACTTTTTTTTCCCTCCATATAACGAAGGGCCACCCTAATACCTATATATAAAAACGTTTGTGCATTTGTTAATATTAATTGAAAACTGTTAAAGAAAAACCATGTTTTTTTATGAAAATGAAAATAAATATTTATTGTAACATATAAGAATGACCAATATATTTCTATTATTATAATGCTAAAGAGTGAACAATATTTTTAGTTTCACTTTTCCCACCGTAAATGAATAAATTATCTGGCTTTCCGACACGGGAACATGCCACATATAGTTGCTCGTAGGCAAAACAACTGTTTTCGAGGTCCAAACCACATATTTGCAATGATTGTCCTTGAGATTTATTAATGATCATGGCAAAGCCCAATCTGATCGGAAATTGCAATCTTTTGAATGTTATCGGTGTGTCGGTGGGAATCATATGAATTCTTGGCAGCAAAACATGTTCTCCTTTAAATTTTTCCTTTGAGAGTTGTGCCCTCAATAACATTGGGCAGTATTCTCTCAAAAATTGACCAGGTTACATTTCACATTCTCATTAAAGTTACGTAGTAAAATTATTGGAGAACCAACTTTTAATTTTCATAAATGTGGCGGTAGACCGGGCACATCAAGTGAATTCAAAAATTCTGTTGGATAATTGATTGCTTAATTTTTTTCAACATCACTATCCATAGATTTCAAGGAAAACGTTTCAGAATCAATCATGTCCTGAATAACACCATTAATATTATCAACATCGACATTGAAATTTTTTTGTGGCTAAAATAGCTCTTTCACTTAACCAATCATGGTTACGATATTGATTTTGAATGTCGGGGAATACATTTTCAATTAATTCATCGTTTGACGATATAAATTGACAAAAATCTTGTGTATATTTTAATAGTTTAACTGGTTGGGTTAATATTGATTTTACCATTACTAAGATCAAGTAGTTGTTTTGAAAATTGGTCAGACATTGAACCATTTTGTAATCGTACTCCCATGTTTGTTGTTAATTTTATAGTTTCAACGCTACTCCATAATGTTGATGATTTTCAGCAGGCATTTATTTCGTTAGCATAGGTTGATTTTGGCATGACTGGCAATGTTTGACGAAGATCTCCAGATAAAATGAGAGCTCCACCAAAAAGTCTTTGCTTCTAAGGTACATTCATCCCAAATAATAATTTTGATATTATAGACGGCATTCACATTTCTTTGTACGTTTAACGGTGATTTGAGTACTGAATGAGCTGTACGACCACCATGCAATAGTGTAGTGGCATTTTTCTTCCTTTTTGGTTAGAATATTTATATATAAAAACGTGTGTGAATTTTGAAACTTATAAAATTTAAATAAATTTGACAACTCATTATTTTTCGAATGCCAGCGCCATCTTCCGGATCCAACAAAAAAAATTTTGGCATTATCTAACGTACATATTTGTACATTCTTAGTTTCAGTAAAATCGCACCGTCAATAAGAATATTCGTAATAATTTTACCCCAGCGCCACCTATCGGGTTCATTTAAAAATACAAAAATTTCTTATGACGAAATATATATACATTCTGAATTGCAGTCAAATCACACTGAAAATAAGAATTTTGTTTATAACTTGACCCCAACGCCAGCTAGAGGGTTAAAGTTAAAAAAAAACACAGAAGAGCTCGAACCGAACCTATGGTGCAAATCTTAGCTCGATAGCTTTTATGGTTCCGAATATCATTCGTTACAAACAAATGCACCAACGTTTTTATATATCTGTGGTCACAAGCTTTAACCGCCTGAGTCGAAAATCATGCTTTCGAGAAAAATAACTTTTTATATATATGTAATGAGGCTTCACTACGACTTAGGTCAGCATGTTTTTATTAATAACTTTCTAATAAACAGTGATAGAGAAATGGGGATTTCACGTAAATATAAAGCGTTTTTAGTAGAATATGATAGCCTACACAACTCAAATCATTCTTAAGTCGACTTAGGCGGTTATCGCTTGTGACCACAGATATATAGATAATTAGTTTCGCTAATGACATTATTATTTATAATTCCGATAAAAAAAAATTGAAAAAATTAACGATAAATTACAAAATCATTTTAACTTAGTAGAAACTTATGCAGCTGATTTGAAAATGAAAATTAAATGCCAAACTGTATTGTTTCGTCCCCCAGTAGGAAAATGTAATTATAATATTAAAAAAAATTGGAAAAATTTTGGTATAATAGTCATATTGATATTCCAAACAAAGATGTAGTTAAATATCTTGACATTTTTTTTCATGATATATTAAACACGAAGTTAAAGTCATGTTGTACAAATCTTTAATAAGGCCTATATTGCATCATCTTATATGGAGAAAATAAGAATATTTGAAAGGAAATGCCTAAGAACGTGGACATCACTGTATAGAGACCCTAATAGTGATTTTAAGAAACATATATCAAATAAAATACTGTACAAGACAGCGAAGTAGAATCGATAGTAGAATCGATATTTTTATGATTCATTTGATAAGAAATCACATCATTTAGAAGCTGTGAGTGCAAAGTTAATAATTTAATTAAGGCTCCATATTATGAAAGTGAAGAATATACATATTTTTAATACATTACAGAAGCGTTCGTATATCTAGATAGGAAAGGTTACATATAGAACGAACTTGGCTTATCTATAATTTTTCAAATTTATAGGCGAGCCAATATTAAAGCAATTCATTCTAATAAACTAACTCTTGAAAATCGCAGATTTGATACTAGCGTTTACCTAGATGATAAAAATATGATACCGAACATAAATATTAAATAATATTGGTGGCTCAATGAATAGCTTCCACTTCTTTTTTTATCCTTTGACAATAGCTTTTATCTTTTTTAAATATAAAAGTAATGATTTTTGGTAATTTTTTTTCTTACATTAATTAATCTATAAAAATTTCGCACAAATATTATATACATATTTAAATTATGTTATTTATTTTCAAAAAACAAAATGTTAATTAATATTTAGTATACTCGAGAGCTCGAATATGGGACTGTGTATATTAATTTATATACCGACTATTTGGTTATTTATAGTTTAAAATTATGAATTTGAAAAAAATAAATATTAAAAAAAGGGAATCAGATTTATATGGGGACTGTGGCAATTCAAATCGATCTTATATGGGACACTTGTATGAGGACTTGATCTGAACATGAACCGATTTTCATAAATTTCAAAAGCGTTTATCATTTAGCAGATAGAAGCTTATATACTAAATTTCGTCAAAATATGTACTTAAGATAAACACATGGACAGACGGACAGATAGACTGATGGACAAACGGACGTTGCTAAATTAGCTCAGAAAGTGATTATGAATCGATCACTATAATAAAAGATGGGTTTAGGTCAAATATTATTGATATTTACCAATATCACACAGTCATTATACCCCGACCACATAGTGGTATAGGGTATAATAATCCAATGGGGTGAAATCACAGTACCATTACGTGAGATTATTTGTTTATTAAATCTTTCTTTGAGTAAATTAATTGTTGCGTGCGCTGTGTGGCATGTGGTTCCTTCCTATTGGAAGACATGTCAGCAAGATTGATGCCATCTGAGTGAGATACGAAAAAACTTGCAATCATTTCTCTATACCATTCACCGTTAACAGTAACATTTAGCCCATCATCAATTTTCAGGACATAAGGCATATGAAACAGTTATTTTCTGTAGATTTAATAATGTTCGGACAAAAGCTTTTAGATTAAGTATGAGATTTATCGGTAAGCAAAATTTTGTATGGAAAATCAAAATCAATATAATTAATTTTTTAATTCAAAAGGCGCCTTCAACCTACGTATTTCGTTAATATAATAAATATTTTTGTTACATTTGTAGTCATTTTCAGACATATTGCAATTAGTACTGTAATTAGTATGCATATTTCAATTTTGTTTCAATGATGCGTGGTAGAGAAGAAGAAAGCATATATTTCAAAAATTCGTAACTACACTGTACTCTTAATCGGACCGGTTTTAGCCTTCATCAGCGATTTATTGAACATTGTGATAATTGTTGTTATAATTGAACAGATTGTTAGGCGGCCGTGAGGTTTGAACCCTGAACTTTCACATACACTCGTACTTGCATTTTTTGGTCAGCGCTTTAACACACTCATATCAGGTCAGGCCTACGATGCCTGACATTAAATTCAAGCAAGGCGTCAATTTTGAAGCGTATATGAACGATTGCAGTTGGTTTTGAAAAATGCATATTTTTAATGAGTGTATAATTTTCCAGCAGGTTTTATTGTCGGATGGGGCTCAGATCTATCACCCAAAAATATAAGGTTCAGTTGAAGCAGTTCTTGTAATCTTCTCTTGGTTGCGTTTCCTCAAGCTGCGCTTTTATAATACTTTTTAAATCTTCGCGTATATATTTCGGCATTATTTTTCAACAGTTTTGTGGCTGATGCAGTCGGAAAAATTGCCCTTGTCAATGGACTCCCAACATTGCTGAAGAGTGGCAAAGACTTTGATTTGTGGTGATGTTGTCTGTTCTTCAATATTAAGTGCCTTAGACTCTGATCCCGCAACATGCTGACGGCATGCTAAAAACATGAGGCCTTTTTTTAATTTTTGGCAAAGTAAAACAATTACCCCAATTCGACATTCCTGTATTGGACCTTATTATGTCTGTACACATGAATTTAACACTCTCAGTTAAGTTCCATGTTTTTAGCACCTGAAACTCTGCCTCGGCTTGATCTTCTGCCCTACCGAATGGAAGTGGTACGAATCCCAGAAGCTTGGTGTCGAAGTTTTCCGTTGCACTAATTTAAAGTCGATCAATTTTTTTACTTTTGTTTCTGTAAATCGGGGATTATCCTTCCATTCCAATGAACTGTAATGAAATTGGATGCCTCAAACGATTTCTTTATAGACGTTCCCTCTAAATTCATATTGAAGATTTAATATCCGTAGCCAGCTTAGCCTTTTTTGAAGCCTGCAACATATCTGTTGATTTTTTTACAAACAGATCCGGATTATTGGTATAACAGCAAATCATTTAGTGAAGCAAAGAATAAAGTTCAGCAATTGCACGTGGTAAATGATGTCCCAGAGCGCAGCGTGGCCTTGGCTCATTCTTATATTAATGTAGCAACTTCTGAAACAGATTTTCAGAATTTATTGCAGGGCATAGAACTACATCGTAAAAGCTCCAATAAATAATTGCAAACTTTTTAATTTCTTTTGTGAGAAGTAAGCTGCCTAGAGTTTTGCGGGGGAGGTTTCAAAAAATGTCAACATCAACCATATTGACTCACAAAATGGGTACAAAACGTAAAAAGGGTATAACTTTGGAACGGTAAGAGAAACTTCAAAACTTTTTTCTCAAGATGACTCAGAATTTATCCGCCTTTTATACTGCGTCATTTGTTGTTTTAACTTTGATATACACAGAAAACAAATTCGTTGTGGCTACCGAATTTATTGCCAACCGAATTGCGACGAAGCAAATAACCGAATTTTGTGCTTATGACAATTATAATTCTATGGTCTTAACAGTAAATATTTTATCACAATAGAGAATTAAACGTTGCTATAAAATTTCTATTAATACAATCGAAAATGTAGTTGTTAAACTTTAGAAAAATTCGGTTGGTACATTTTTTTCTGTGTGTAGAAATTTTAAAAGTTACAAAACATTACTTTCAAAATTTATGCAAAATTTATGAAAAAATGTCATTAAGGGTACCCAAATGAGCAAAAAATTACCGAAACTTACGATTTTTACACAGAAAATTTAAGCTTGAACAGTTTTCTTTCAAAATATTGACTTCGTAACAAAGAAAGTCGTGGTTAAGGGACAAGTAATAAGTAAAACTAAAAAATGTCCGGCAAATCCGATTTTTGGGTAAAATTCGACTTTAGTGACCTCTAAACCTCTCCCCAAAAATCTGAAAAAAATCAGCAAAATACTTCACACTATAAGCTTTAAAAAAAAGCTGGGGGACAAATTTTTTTTTGGGACACACTGGTGTTTATACTTCATTAATTTTGATTTTCCAATTCGTGAAGAATTTATTAGAATTAATTTATTAGAATTCTTTTGATATTAACATTAGAGTCTTTTACTCCGGTTATTGCGACAGTATCCTCTACGTACAACGCTGCAGATTGTTGTTCATAAAACTGGAGGAGCCACCCCTCAGTAGAGCATTCGTCGTCAATTTTAACTAATATGTTCTGTCATTAATAAAAAAAATTTTTTTAATTTCAGCGTATAGATCAGACCATTATGCTAAATGGCATCAAAGGCTTTTTCTATGTCAAAAAACACTATTCGAATATACGTCCGATCATTTTAATATTTTTCTTATATATATAATAAACAGTTCATTTAATTTGATGGACAGTTGAATGATCCTTTCGAAATCCAAGCTGCTCATTCTGCAATAAACCATTGTTTTCTATAAATGCATTAAGTCTTTTTAATATGGTTTTTCAAATACTTTATCCAGAACATTTAACATGATAATCGGCTGATAGCTTGTTGGTGGTTTATGGACCATTTACATGATACTACACAGTTTTTCGACATAAAGCTCCAATGAAATTCATCGTACTGTCATAAAGTCGTACCTACATTAATTCTGCGTACTTAGGCCATATAAACCATCATACATGCGTGTATTCAAGTCTTATGAAACAGCTTTTTAGAATAACAAACATATTAATATTTTTTCTACTTTCTTTATATTTGTTTACCGTTTTCTTAATATTATCAAAAAAATAAAACTTGAAAAAAGCCATCGGACTTCGAAAATAAAATCATACAGACTTCAATTTCATAACATAAGTTTTTTTTAACTGATACGACTTTTTTATAATACTCGACTTTTTACAGGTCGTATTACAAAGTGTGATTGTGTAAACTGGCCTTTAGCATCCTTACCATGATTTAGAATTTGTATTACTTTCTTAGTTTTGAAAACTTTAGAAAAATATCCATTTTCAAACACTAATTAAATGTTTTTGTTTTATCACCTTCCGATTGACTTTTGGTGCTAATTTGTACGTTGTTTTGTGATAATTTACAAAAACTTCTGCAGTAATATTGATTTTATCTTTACTATTGTGGATACTAACGCCATCTATTGTTAAGCTCCTTATTGACGTTTGTTTATCTTTCATTGCACTTGTCAACTTCCAAACCTTTTTATTACCTGTTGACAAATTTTTGAAAAATGATACCAGCTGTTACTTCTATCGCTGATAATGTGATTATTTATTAATATAATCAGCTGTTTAAGAACACAATTTATTAAATTTCTTTCGGACGAAATAAAACATCTACAAATGTGGATTTTCTCTCTATTTAGTTCTTTGACCAAACAAATACACACCTAATTGGGTTAGGTTTTTTGCCAAGCGTGCTGCTCACGGAGTTTGTTCTAAAGATTTTTGATTAATGTAAGTGAATTTAGATAAGATTTGCTCTATGTTTGAGCTTGTTGATATTGTAGATTCTATCGGCCGTATTTATAATGAAAACCTAGGGAGTATCTAGCATGAGTTTTATTTAAAATGCACTTGCTGCTGCGTTTGCTAAACTCAGATCAACAACCTTTCAAACACTGACTAATTGTGTTAAAACAGCTGATGTGTGTCAAATTAAGCAAAACAAAATACACAAATTATTTTGAAGTGCAAATAAATATTTTTTTAATTTGCGGATTTTTAAATAATTTTTTTTACATAATTTTCAAATTAAAACAATTTTGTCTTAAACTTAATACTTGTAAATATAAATTTAAAAAAATGATGGAGTGAAATCACACAAGTTGAATATAAACAGAGTTGATTTTCACTATATCAGATTGCATAATCCAAAAATATGGTGGCATTACAAATATTAGAATTATTTTTAAAGCTATTAGATGACAACAAAAAATTAATTATAAATAAAGTATGTGCTAACTAAAAACTAAGGCTAATCGGTTGACTAGTAGAACCTCGTTGAGCGTGACAGCGTAAACAGCAGCTAACTTTTCATTATGAATTCGGGGGTATGATTTTATTATGAGTCTCGGCGTTGCGTTCTAACTAAATCACGTATAAGTGTTAGGAGAATGTATGTAATAGTGCGAGCTAAGTTGATGATTATACAGCCTATTACCAGCAGTGTTATTTTGATTGCAACCCCAACTTGTATGGTGGGCACTGAGGTCTCAAAAAATAAAGAAATCTGTTGTGGTTTTGGTAATTATGTTTAGATATAATATATCGAATGTTTATTTTGATCAATGTAGACATGATTTCAATGTTTGAGGTTGGAAACGTTCAGATACGTTCCTGAGGAACAGAACTTTTGATCGCTATGAGAACTCCCCCGCCATGTGTACTGCGATCCTTTCTGTATACTCTTAAATTTCACAGTTTGAAATTGTGTTTTGCTTTCAAGAATGTTTCATTAATAAAGAGAGAGTCGATTTTTTTTGGTGTAAAACTTGTTCTAATTCTATTATTGAAGTAGAATTTGTTATACCGTGGGCATTTCAATGCATAAGGTTCAGACTATATATTGTCATACTTTGTTTTGCATATTTATAAAGCATCAATGGCTGAAAAATAAATGTCTGATATATCATCTTTGAAATCATAAATTCCAGCCATTAAAGCGTACGAAATATTTTCATTTGTATCTGATTTTATGGTAGCATCATTTATTAGCCTTCTGCTGGTGACTATATTTGGTAACCTTACGGTGGTAGATCATCTTCCGATGAGTAATCGTCATAATTGCTGCATTGAGTTAACTTGAAATGGTGCCTGTTAGTTTTAAGTTTTCTACTTTTCTTTCGTGACAGGCAATGGGGGTCATTAGTATGATGATTAACTCTTTAAAATTTCTATTAATACAATTGAAGTGCTTGCATATTTAGAGCATCGACAACGACTTTGTCATAGAGGAATATTTTATTTTAACTAGTTAATCATATTGTCTACAATAGAATTCTCACACTAAAAAATAAATTTGTTAACAAGTTATAAATTTTTAGCTTAATACACGGAAAAAATAACTTAATGTTTAGATTTTATTTTGATTTTGTTTTTATTATATTTGTTATTAATTTACATATCTAAATTTCATATATAACTTAGAGTGGGTTGAAATTATATGACATTTTAGTCCTACTTTGATATTTGCTTAAAAAATAATAATACTTGTGTATTTTCTGTCACTAGTGTGGTTTCTGATTGCGGAGTTTATCACGCAAAAATGTAATAGGTAATTTTTTTATAATGGAAAATTTCTCATTTTATGAAAGATTTTGGTCAGACCTTTAAGGTCACTAATTGATGTAAATAAAACGTTTCGTTGGGATTTTTCCACCATCTTCAGGTATTTAAATTTATTGAATATATAATCTTTTCTCATATTATTATTGTTTGAGAAGGTCTGGTTCGTTTCGCTGACCAAATCATCACTAAATGTGTTTTATATTTTCAAACAAAGAACTAATTAAATATAACATAATATCAAATTCATCGGTGTATAAATAAGGTTACAACGTTAGAAAAATTAAGCATTAATGTAAAAAAACGAAACCTTATGTTATTTACGAAGTTTTATCTCATTTTGTAGGCAGCATACGAATAGCACGTCGCACAGTGGCTGAAAATGGTTTTTCTTGTATTGTGCTGTCTATAAAATCTATAATACTTATTCTTTTTTCCTGAGCCTCCTCTGATAGATCTCCAAGTGGCACCAAATGATATTTAATTACATATTCTGCACAATAAAGAATTTTATGAACTGTTGCAGACATATTTCTTCATGGGTACGTGGTTGTATATATTTTTGCAGTTTCCTTAGCATAATCTCCAAATTTTATGGAGTCAATTTCTTCATTGTACGCAACGACTTCTAGGATTATTTTAAATCTGAAAATAAGGTTTAAATCCACGTGGCTTGATATTGCTTGGCTGCTGGATGCAGCTTTCGTGTTAGTCAAAGCCTGGCCTACGTTTTCATCTAACATTGTTAGCATTAATTGGTAGCTTACTTCAATTTGCTGCCCATCTATCTGTAATTATAATAGCTGTAGTGTTGCAATTTGAACTTTGATATCAGCAACTTCTTTGTTAATGGCATCATGAGTTTCTTTTTTGAATTCAAATTTGATAGGCCTGCAGTATTACGTAGAAGATGGTGTCTCTTTTTTCCAAATATCCGATGTTTGCGTTGTATTAGTCGAAGGCTCTAAATCTTCCAAAATTTGTAAAAATGTTAAAATGAACATATCTCAATCCGAAATATTTTCACATACTACTTATTTGTATCGTTTTTGTCCCGAAGAACCATCACATCCCCATTTACAAAACAGAATTAACTTTGTGTTTCCATTGACATTCTTACTTACAAATATATAAAAGGGGTGGTGTATTTTGTAAGCAGATATCATTACTGGTAATAGAACAAATAATGATAATAATAATAAGCTATAAAATAGCTAAAGCACAAATTTAATACAACATTGTATACGAGTACTAATAGGGCTGTTTAAATTACCGTAATTTGAAATTTTTTGAGTAATTTCATTAAAAATGAAAACAGTGTTCTACGGGCTGGTCGTGATGGGTGCAAAAGTATATAGAGTGTTAAAGAGGACACTTTCACCATTCTCAAGGTGGTATACGTTCCTTGTTTATTCCACTAAAGTTGAAATTTGAAAAAATTATAGTAGTTTAATAAATATTTCATAACACCCCTACTCTTAAACGGTAGGGCTCTGACCACAACAACTAAAGACTATAATCCTATCAACCTTGTAAAATGCACAGCTGCTCTTTATTGACAATAACTTGCGAGTAGTAACCATTTATTATTAATAAAAAAATCACCTTTTTCTGAAATTAAAAATACAGTTGTGTATGACAGCATTCCACACCCACAATGATTAACGCAATAGTTTAAACTAATTTTTTGAGTACCTCAATTTGGATATATTACTTTAAACTTTAAAAACTTTAAACTTTAAAAACTTTAAAAATCGGCGACAAATAAAATTTGACTTTTGGCCAATGAAATCGAAATTTCAGCTACAGTGCGTCGGAAGAATGTTCCATGTTTTGTGGTTATAAACTAATGGACCCAATATTTGGTGTCCTGATATGATGTGAAGAGCTGCTCTTAAGGGACATATGTCATTGATGGAAACACTTGGAAATCAGAAGCAGCAATTTCTGGTTATTACGGTGTGTGGGGTAACATTCCCAATCTAATGTATCCAGGTAAGTTATGAACAGCACCGGAAAAAATGAGGCTGATAATTATCATGCAGTATAATATCTGTGTTGTGTCTGGAGTAACAAACTTCTCCTTGAGTGTTCGACTCAATTTCATCAATTGTGGTAGTTCGTTAAGCAACCCCAGTAATGTTCTTGTTCGGTTCGGGCAACTCTTAATTTACGACTCCAAGACATTGTAATTTTAGAAAATTTTAGAACCTCATTACTAGTAAACCTCATTACTGTTACATGAAAAGCATTTAGAGCAGTTACCGAACTCAAGTGTCACGTAACTGGAACGACCCAATCTGTTGAAAATAGATTTTTTCTACGTTTGTACGTGACATTTGTGAACAGCTGATAATGTTTGGTTAATTTTACACAGCAACATGCTGGTTCGTTTTTACGTTCTATAATTGCATTAAATGCCAACGTTACATTTACGGTACGGATACATTTTAACAACGTGTGGCTAACAACGTGTAGCCTTAATTCTCATTTGAGCCTTGTTTCAACCTCTGTATCTAAAACTTAACCGCAGAACTCTTACCAAAAATCCAAACCTTTATCTTATATCACATTAATTAGGTAACAATAAAAAACAAATTATAAAATTATTGTTGGTCTAGACAGACTATACAGACTTGAATCCAACTATGCTAAGGCAAAAACTTTAACCAATTTTTAGCGGTGTTGTTAATTTCTGGCGTTCAGATATGAAAAAGTTTTTATTAGATGTTAGAAAAACACACCAATCATGACCATGTTTAGTAAAGTCACCAATTTTTTAAAAAATCTATAGATTTACGTGAAAACAGGAAATCAGCTTTATATGGGAACTATGACTGAAAATGGTCCTGCATGGTCCATTTTTCAATTACTAATTATTCTCATTAGTATGTTTTTTTTTTTTAAATTAACCAACACTCAGGGGATGCTCCCTACAAATGCAGTGCATTGTGTTTATATAAGGAAAATTGGTTATGGGAAGGAGGAGAGAGGGAGTAGTGTTTGTGAATATTTGACTTAAATTTTATTAGATTATAACTGTCATGAAAGACCTCTGCGCGGAGTTTATTCCACATACGGCTAGTTCGACTGATAAACGAATTCTCTCTGTAATGCGTTGTGTGGTCAACTGGACATTAGCCTTCAAACGGATGTGATCTACTAGAGAACCGGTTAGAGCGAACCGAAACTCGGGCACTTGGAATAAGTTCGCTTATCTCAGAAGAACATGTCCCGTCGTAATATCTATAGAACAGCACAACCCAAATTCCGATGATGTTCCAATGAATCAATAGAGTTGGATACCCTACTGTCATTGATGAGCTCCAACGCCCTCCTTTTCACACGGTCTAGTAGCTCCAAAAGAGACTTTGAAGCTCCTGTCCATATATGGGAGTTGTATTCCATTTTCGGTCGGATGTAAGTGGTATCGATTTTAAGGAGATCAGAAGGAATGAAGTAATTTTTACCCCGATTTAGAAAACCAGGACACTTGAATGCTTTTTCGACACTTGAAAAACATGCTCGTTCCAACGAAAATCAATTGAATTCTCATGCCTAGAACATCAAGTTTATCCGATTCCTCAATATCTTTATCACCCATATATACAGATGACATTGTTGATTGCATGGCCCTATGGGGCCATTCGCTTTACCCCACTCGGAGATTGTTAACAGGTCTTGATTGAGTGTGTCATTCATTGTCTGTCTTCTGCCCCAACTTCCAAGAGGCTTGGCCTGCAGTTAAAGGAAAATGAATGACAAATGCTACTGTCATCTGCGAAAGAGTATATAGAATAAAAAGTTTGACGAATAAGGTCGTTCAGAAAGATGAGGATAAGAGAAGAAGAAAGAACGGAACCTTAGGGTACCCCTGAATTAAGCTGAAACTCATTAGGTGAGACTCCATCAATAACAACACGTATTGTTCGGTCTCTGAGAAAGCTCGATATAAATCGAGAGAAGTCATTACCAACCCCAAATGCAATAAGCTTTGATATCAATGCACCGTGCCACACACGATCGAATGCCTTGAAAATATCCAGAGCAACCACTTCACTTTCACCAAAATTACGAATGGATCGACTCCAGCGCTCAGAAAGTAGAGCTGACAGGTCTCCCGTGGAACGATTTCTACGGAAGCTATACTGTCGATCAATAAGAAGTGATTTGGCCTCTATGTAGTTCACAAGATGGAAATTGATCTTACTTTCCATTACCTTTGAGAGCGCAGAGCAGATTGCAATTGGACGGTTATTAGCCGCACCCTATTTAGGGATTGGTTGAACATTAGTAACTTTCCAGCTAGAGGGAAAGACTCCCTCACGGTACGAAAGGCTGAAAAGTTTTGCTAATACACTGGCTAGCGTCGAAGAGCACTGTTTCATCACCAGTGCTGGTATACCATACGGTCCCGAAGACTTATTAATGTTGAGATCCGAAAGAACCTTCTCAACTGCACGTGCTCGAAAGAATATTTTATGCATAGTACAAGATACACTTTCAAATTCAGGCAGTGGATGATCGCTATCCGACAAAAACGAGTTTGCAAAAAGTTCAGCTAAATGTTTAGCCTCATCAACCGGTTCAGTGAATATTTGGTCATGTGTGTTATGATCTGAGTTTTACGAATATTATTGTCTGTCTGATAGCGTTTAATTATATAGGCGGTAAGACTGTCCTATAGCTGATTAAAGCTTCTATTCCAATTTTTATCAAAATATATTTATATTTGCAACCTCTGGTTGGATTAAATTGTTTACATGGATAAACATACAGACGGACAGACAGACAGACAGTTGTACGGGCTGACAGACGGATGAAAGGATATTGATAGATCGACTTAGATAGTGATTCTGAATCGATTTGTTTAATAAAAGAGGGACTCTATGTTTTTAAACACTGGTTAAAATAAGGGCATGCTATGTATGGGGTATTGGCTGATCATATAAGATGACTCGGATATACGTATATGGAGAAGACAATATCAATTACAGAAATTTATTCAGACATACTTGGACACTAAAGACTACATTTATTTGAAATTGTACTTCTAGTAATCCTATACAGATTGTGATTTCTCCAACAGTCACCTGACTGAAAAAAGGTCCAAAATTCAAAAACTAGAGACTTTTCAATGTCAACAGAGGTATATTGTCCTAACATCCTTACATAAAACATACAGTTCACACCTACACTCTCTAGTGCCACTGCTGTAATAAAATTCTTTTAACAACTATAATAAACGTTCTACACCATAATGTTATGCAGCTATGCAGAATTGTATATGTTTCTATCTCGCCATATGTTTGTGGTAAATTGTGCTTCTATTGTGGTATGACATTGTGTGGTTTTGGCTAAATACTCGTGCGTGTATTTACAACCATTTATAAGAATACTAATTGCCTTCGAACCTTAAAACGATAGGATGTACACCTGGTGCTGCAGAAAAGAAAAACCATAAATTTTTGGTTAATTTTGGTTTTTTTTTATTGAAGAATCTCTATGTTTGTTTTCAATCATCTTCTGATGCATACATTATAAAAAAAAAAACTGATAAATGAAATGTTCAATGTTTATTTGCAAACAATCATAAATTGAAAGAAAAAAAAACCTTTTTTCTATTCAATGTTGGTCTGAGAAAACAGACAGCAATTACGGGTTTTTAAAGATGAGGCGAACTTAACTGAAAATTCTAAATTTGAAAATGCTTGAAAAGAAGGTTCACTTCACTTCGGATATTTGATAGAAGAATCATTATTGAATATGATAAAGATTCTTGTTAATGCAAAGACTCGTTTGTCTTGCTTAACTGAAGAAAGTAAAAGGATAACTTGGTGTTTCACCAAGTTATTTGTTAGAAAGGATTTTAATTATCCAAGTGGTACATCGGGATAATATTTAGGTTTTGCTGAGTTTAGTTATCAAAGTGGTACACTAGGATAATGTAGAACAATAAAAAGGGATGTAGATTGGTGAAATGACAAAATAAGAATGAGTGTTTTATTAAAGAACTCATGCTATTTAAATATTATTGCAGGTGAGAAGTATGTATATAAAATTAAAAGTAAATGAAACAAAATAGCAAATAAAACAAAAAAGCAACAAAAAAATATGCATGCCAAACATCGTTCATTATTTTCCCATTAGTAGCCAAAATATTAATTTCATAACTGCGACTGCTAATTCGTATCGGCACGCGTAACGTTTACTTATTTCATTTGAGCCATGAATTTGCAGCCTCAGTAGTTCTCACCTTTTGCCTGACAAAACCGTGGGAAATGAATATAGGCGATTTAAGTTATAATTCTATTAAAATTATTTTTATTTTGTTATGAAAAATAAAAAAAATCAGAACGAATTAACAATTCTGTTATCACAACAATAAATATTTTACCACAATAAAAATGGTTGGCGTTTCTTGATTTTCTGTTGATACCATCCCAAAGTAAATTGTTTAACTTTGAAAAAATTTGGTTGTACACTACTAGAAATTCACATCTAAACCACATGTTTATTCTCACAAATAGTTGGTCACATTATGTACAAACTTTGTAGGATTGTTAAAGGAAATAGCTGGAAAAACTACAATTGTGATAGAATAGTGATTATTTCCATTACTAGTATTAGAGCAGGTGCCTTTGTATTGAAAACTTTTTTTTTTTTTTGGTAAAACAATTGATAATGGGATGAGTTTCATAACTGATGGAAGAAAATTTTGCTAAGCGAAGAATTTAAATTTGGCAAGAATTTTCATATACGTGCCTGGTTGTGAAACATTGTGTTGTTGTTGTGATGTTGTTATGTGGATATTCTCTAAACTTTACGACTGTCAAATATAAAAATAGAACCATGTCTGTGTGTCCATGTAAAGTAGAGTGGCCCTTCGTTATGTGGAGGGAAAAAAGTGTTCAAACTCTCGGTCCCACCCCCTAGAAATATGCCAATAGTAAATAAACTGAGAAATACAAAGTTTTGGGCCAATCAAAAGACATTTAGTCGTGCCTCAACGCGACTGAAAATTTCAACTGTGTTTATATGGGGAAAATATGGCTTTTTTTTTCCATATTTTACCAAAATTTAGTTTTAGAGTTTAATTTTTCCGACAAGTTGTTATATAATTCGCGATCAGTATTAAATTGTCCTTTCAAAAAGCTATAAAACTTCAAAATCGTATAAAACCTCGCCAAGAAATCGCAAATGTCCCAGACCACTTTTGTGCTAAAAAAAAAACTAGCTCATGAAATTTGATGGCATTTTTTTTAACTTTGAGAAATTGATTAAAGCCATATCTTCTTTTTGGTCACTATACTTATAAGTACTCAGATATGAAGTAATATTTTATTACCACGTTGCGAAACTATTGCGCATTGGGAACGAAAATGGGAAATTTTTTTGATTAAATTTTGAGAACACCTTTTTCAAGTTTTAAAAAAGTTTATTTAACAAAATTTAAAAAACTGGATCTAAAACTTTAAGTTTTTCTTAAATATATACTACAGATTAACTGTGTGAATTTTTAAGTAAATCCCTATGCCAAAATTTGTTTGACAAGGATTTTATTTTTGCGGATTTCGAGAAAATGGGATTTTAGTAAAATATTCTGTAAATGTACTCTTTCTAAATACTTTGTATCAAAAATTCATCACTTTTCTACCTTTAAGTGTTATATTTTATCGTAATTGCCTAGGGTTTCGGAAAAAATATTATGGCCCCACTAACCCTTTTGGAATTGGGGTCACATATGACCCCAAGCTAATAAAAAACAATTTATAAAATAAATTAAAACATTTTGTAAGTGCTATGGAGTTTTTTGATACGACGTTAAAAATATAATAACTAAATGTGTAGAACTTCCGTTTCCAAAATTTGGGATAAATCCGAGAACGTTAACCCTTTATTCCCAAGGCTTGCTTTGGATTTTGAGATATTTTTAAATAAAAATGTTTTCGTTCTTTTTTATTTAAAAATATCTTATTCTTTTCTTTTTCTGTTAAACTCGATGAAACCACTATTTAGAATTTAAGAAAAATAATTTGGTTAATTTTTTATTTATTTAACCCTTCAGTGCTCCTGGGATCAAAATAATCCATTGTGATAAATCTTTACTGCAATTATCTGCTTATTGCTCGCGAATATAAATTAAAACAACTTTTAACCAATTTTGTTATAAAATTATTTTATGTATAAAAACTATCTATATTTTTCTAAATAAAATAAGAAGATCCACAAAGAACCCAAAGCTTATAAAAGAAAATTTATTCAAAGGAATATGAAATATAAATGAATATGAAATATAAAATTAATATAATAATATAAAATTAAAGAAAAGCAATTCTTATTGCAAGTCGTAAGTGATTACAGAAAACATCCTTAAATACACCAAAATAAATAGAATTAATTTTATAATTCATATTCCTTTGAATAAATTGTCTTTTATTAGCTTTGGGTTATTTGTGGGTTTTATATTATTTAGAAAAATATAGATAGTTTTGATACATAAAATAATTTTATAGCAAAATTGGTTAAAAGTTGTTTTAATTTATATTCGCGAGCAATAAGCAGATAATTGCACCAGGGATATATCACAATGGATTATTTTGATCCCAGGAGTGCTGAAGGATTAAATAAATAAAAATTAACCGAATTATTTTTCTTAAATTCTAAATAGTGGTTTCATCGAGTTTAACAGAAAAACTCGTTTTCGTTAATTTTTATTTAAAAATATCTTAAAATCCAAAGCTGGTCTTGGCAAATAACGGGTTAGCGTTCTCGGATTTATCCCAAATTTTAGGAGCGGAAGTTCTACATATTTAGTTATTATATTTTAAACATCGCATCTAGAAATTCAACAGCGTTTACAAAATATTTGAATTTATTTAATAAATTGTCTTCTATTAGCTTGGGGACATAAGTGACCCCAATTCCAAAAGGGTTCATGGGGTCATGTTATTTTTTTCCGAAACCCTAGGCTATTAAGATAAAATAATAAATTTAAAAGTATAAAAGTGATGAATTTTTGATACAAAGTATTTAGAAAGAGTACTTTTACAGAATATTTTACAAAAATCCCATTTTTCTCGAAATCCGCAAAAATAAAATCCTTGTCAAAAAATTCTGATATAGGGATTTCCCTAAAAATTGACACAGTTAATCTCTAACATACATTTAACAAGAACTTAAACAGCTAGATCAATTTTTTTTTTTTTTTTTGAATTTTGTTAAAGAAAATTTTTCAAAACTTGAAAAAGGAGTTTTCAAATTTTATCAAAAAAATTTTCCACTTCCTTCTCAATGGTTAATATGTTAACAAGGTGGTAATAAAACAATACTTAAGATCTGAGTACTTACAGGTATTGAGACTAAAACAAAATATTGGCTTTAATAAATTTCTTAAAGTTGAAAAAAATGCCATCAAACTTCATGATCTTTTTTTTTTTTTTTTTTTGACACAAAAGTGGTCTGGGGCATTTGATATTTCTTGGCGAGTTTTTATTGGATTTTGAAGTTTTATAGCTTTTTGGAAAGATTATTTAATACCGATTCTGAATTATATAAGAATTTGTCGGAAAAATTATTCTATAGAACGAAATTTTCGTAAAATCTGAATAAAAGTCATATTTTCCCCAAATAAACACACTTGAAATTTTCAATCGCGTTGAGCCATCTCTAACTGTTTTTTGATTGGTCCAAGACTTTGTATTTCTCACTTTTTTTGCTATTCGCATATTTCTAGAGTGTGCGACCGAGAGTTTGAACACTTTTTTTTATTAAGGGCCACCCTAGAATACATTACTTTTTTCGTAATAATTCTATCATTGTATCTGTAAAATAACATATTATAAGCTAGTATAGATAGAAATATTTAGAATTTTACTGATATCGGGAAAAACTAAAATTGCCAAGATTTTTAGTCAAGATTAATTTTTATCTTTTTTTTTTTTTTTTGAAATATCGCATAATTTTTGATATCTCATACATTACAACGTATGATTCCATAGCTAGACGTTGGGTATTCTAATGCCGGTCGCGTTAAAAATCTATTTTTCTTTGGTCTTTTGTGAAGGGCTCTTAATAGTTTTTCTACTCCAATAATATTAGTAAAGTTATTAGTAACGATGCTGGCTCTTTTCTGTTAAATACAAACATAACGTTTGATGGAGATTTATTTTATTTTGGATCATTTTCTGCCGAAGATATTGGGAAATCAATATCATCATTAAAGTTCAGCAGCTGCTGGATATTAAGAAATCAATATAAAGTTTATTAAACTTATAGTGCCGTTTATACCACCTGCTTTAACTCAAATTTTCAACCAAATCGTTCCTACATCAATTTTTCCTAATATTGGAAGATCGCCAGTTGTTATCTAAATCAAGAATATATAAATCAATTGAACGCCTAATTTCCAAAAAAATATTTAAACAATTATTGGGAAAAAAATTCTGCTTTGTGATAAATAATCGGGTTAGAGAGCTAGAAGGAGCTGTAGCACTGCCCTAACAGAACAAAACAAATAAGTGATTTCTGTGTTGAAAAATCACGTATTTCTGTAAGAAATATACTGTTTATGTATTGTTGTTCTACCTAATCCAACATGTTGATGTATTTATGTTTATGAATACCCCACGAAGTAAATGTCGTTTCATGGTAAAATTCCAAATTATGTTTTGCCTTATTATAGTTTCTACAACTGAGGTAAAACCTTTTCAATTAAGTTGTTTGAATTTCTTCAACAAAAATAAGTATGACTTGTAGCAAAAATAATGAAGGCACGTGCAGATTTATCAACTTTATATTATTTGACAGCAAAGTTTTGCTAAGTTTAATAATGTAAACCTTTTGCTAAACAAAAAAGCAAAGTACCTTTATCAGTTACGGGGGCATTTGATACAATCTTTTACTTAATCATTTTTAAATCTTTATTCACTTGTTTCTCCACATTTTTCTTTTCTGATATCAAATAAGTATGTATTTTTTTAATTCAAACACATATTTAGAAAGAACCTCCTTTTTAAATACTTGTTATTTTTTTGTTAAACTAAAATTTGTGGTTAATCTAGCAAACTGAGTGAACGCCTCAATATTTTTATTTGTAAATTCTGGACAAATTTAAGTGCTAAAATTTTTTTTAAAAATAAGCTTAAATTTCGGCAACGATATTGTGATAAGCCACCATTGAAAGCTTTATTTTTTGCAGATATAAAACATTCGTCCTTTAGTATATATTTTCTTCTATGTAAACAAAAATTCTAATAAAATAAATATATATTTTTCAATGAGAAGTCAAGAAATAGTTAAAATTGTATCATATTGCCGTAGGTAATAAACCTTGTTTTTATAGTTCCATATAAAAACAAACTCCTGTCCGCACTAAGGAAATATGTCCGTTAGTAATCTTTTCTTTGTGTGTAAAAATTAAATCTGTAATATATTTGGGTTTTTCTTTGTATATGCTATTAACATAAAACCTACGAAGAAATGAATTGGCTAAAAAATAAAATATATATGAAATTACACCATTTACAATTTCTGGCGATAACAATGCCAATAGTTAGAGTTCGTATTTATGTCAGGACAGCGAGCAATAGTTGAAAACCTAAGAAGGTATTTAGACGAGTGCTGTTCAAGCAGGATTTTTCTTCAATTCACTTTTGAAGATGCTACGTAAATCCCCGTGCATTTACTTGATGCGTTTTTGGTTGCAACTACTCTTGATTTTTTTACGTTTATTTTGTCAATCTTTTTCATATCTCCATTCGCATAAAGTAAACAACTTAAGAACCATTTTGTGTTTTCTAATTACGTGGAAAAATTATGGAAAATTTAAATTCTTTTGTCCATATTTTATTTTATTTTTTTTAAAATTTAATTCGCGCTTAATAAAATCATTTTAAACGTATTGTTTCAATGGCGGTTTACAAAATCACTTGTCACTTTGTTGAAACAAGAATAGTAATAAAACACTTGTCAAGAAACGAAAGAGTTTAGAACGAAATGTAAAAAAAGTCCCCCACAAACAAGAAACACTAGCTTTTTCACGCAGCGTGGAAACGCTCGTGTAAATGCCTTTTAAAATCATATGCCTATCATCGTTTTAATTTCCGTTTGAAATCCTTAAAGTATATTCAGAGAATTCTTCATGCAATTTTAATAAAATATACAAAAATAAGAGTGCAAAAATTTTCCAAAGATTTAGAGAACAATTTTATATCAATATATTCTTATTTTAATATTTTTGTTAACTAACAGGGACACTAGAATCGCATATATCATTCAGAGGACCATGGCGCATTTTATTGTCTATACTAATATTTCTTAAATATAATTTTTTGACTTATATTATTATTTATTAAATATTTTTCATATAAGTTCATATAAGAAAAGGGGCCAAATCATGGGGTAATTTCATGTATATAGTGAATGACCATTTATATAGTTAAATAGCAAAATAGCACAAGTTCGAACTGTGGAATGTGATACATTACACAGTGATATAAAAAAGAATTGCCAAACCGATTAACTTATGTTTATGTTTTCTTCCAATCCGAAATGACAAAGTGTTTGTTTGTCACTTAACTGTTTATATTCGAAACAGATTCCTGTAATAATAAAGGTATCGTTAATGATGTTAATAATTATTATTAGAAAAAATGGTTTCAAATATAAACGGAATGAAATTAATAAATTACGTAAAATTTAAATTTAGGTTCCCAATTTAACAAATTATTATTTTAAATTTATTTTTATGTAATAATTACTAAAAAAAATTATATACTAGTAAAAACAAATAATACCAAAGTTTATATTATTTATATAATTTTTTTATGTTATAATCTCAAAAAATGTTTTTATTAACATTTAATATTTTTTTCGAAGATGATTTGAAAAACTTTTTTTTATAAAGAACTCTTCCCTAATGTTTGAGCAAAATGTTAAATATAAATAGAAAATATTGTTAATTATTCTTTTTAAATAAGTATATGTAACCCTGCCTCAAGTGCCTCAAATTTCACGAATTTTCTTTTTTGGATTTGTATGTGAAAAAACCTTCAATATTCATATGAAAGCGGCCGCAAGTCTCAAAAACATCGAAACGAAATGTAAAAATGCAATTATATAAAACAGTAAAAAGCCAGTTGATCAAATTCATCACACTCGCCAGACATTTTCACAATAATCAAAACAAACATTCAACAATGAAATGGGAACGTGCTTACTATGAAAATGCAACACAGATGGGGAAACTTTAATTGTGTTCACATATACAGTTGTCATTTGTCTGTTGGTTTACTTATAATTCCTTTTTAATTTTAGTTTTAAAAATTTGAATCTTGAACAAAATTTTTCATTTATCGAAAAATTTTTGCATCCGAAAACTACAAAAATTTTAAGTTATTTTATTCATATATTGAAATTCTGAACATTAAAATTTAAGTTAATTTGTTTTCGGCCTTAATATTTACTTCGTAGCAAAAAATGCTTTTCTTATGCGAAATTAAAGGCAAATAAGTTATTTTTGTTTAAATCTTGGAACAAAAAAAAAAAATTAAATATTCACTTTAAATTATAATAATTAATAAAGAGTTTCAAACTATCACCACTTTTCTAAAAACCATAAGCTTTACAGAAAACAAGTTGAAAACGGACAGTAGATCAAGACCACTACCCCAAAGCACTCTAGAGATCCACCCCACCGTGACTGAAATTTTGATTTCATTGGCCAAAAGTCCAATTTTTTTGTTACCGATTTTTAAAATTTTAACGCCATTTCGAAGCTGATATATCCAAACTAATGTAGCCAAAAAATTGGGCTAAATTATAGCTAATTGTGGACGTGGCATGCTGTCAAACTCAACCGTTTTCAGAAAAAGGTGACTTTTTGTCTTTTTTTTTATCAAAAATAAATGGTTACTACTCGCAAGTTATCGTCGATAAGAACCTGCGGTCTTCTTTACAAAGTTGGTAGGATTGCAGTCTTTAGTCATTGAAAGCGGTCACAAGCCTACCGTTTAATATTAGGGGTGTTCTGAAATCTATAACATTAATAGGTAAGGCGATTTCTTGTGACCGATGATGTATCAAACAGTTTTCTCCCAAATTTTACCAAACGTATCTTGTTTGAAAGGTATTTCATGGACAGCTAAGTCCACCAGATTAACAGATTTGCACCATCTCGGACATTTTTTTGTAGCAATGCTCATTTAAAATTGCTAATAACACACACATAAAATTATACAATGCTATACGTGCGTATATTAAATTTATTAGTGTGTTTGTAAAAAAAAATGAGTTTGTTTCCTTCATTCACAATAATAATTGTGTTGAATTGAAAAATAATTTTAGACAAAAGCCAATAACGCAATCGATATTTGAAAAGTGTTGAATTATAAATTGGCTTATAAAATAATTTATTAAATGTAAAAATAAAATTTCCTAGAATTTGCACTCGATTTTCGAGGGTGGAATCTGCTAGTATTTATTAAACTACTACACTTGTGTCAAATTTCAAATTTAGTGGAATAGAACTTCTGGGAGACAAAAGAAAACAAGAAACGTATACCACCCAGAGAAAGATGAAAGTGTCCTCTTTAACCCTATGTATACTTTTGCACCCGTTACGATCCGCGGTTCGAACACTTTTCTCATTTCAATGACATTAATCAAAAAAAATTTCAAAATACGGTAATTTAAACAGCCCTATAAGTATACAATATAAGTATGCCGATCGAAGCAGAATCGCTTTTTCAGTCGATTTAGCAATGTCCGTCCGTCCATCCGTCCGTCTGTGTGTCCACGTAAACCTTGTAATCAAACTACAGGTCGCAAATATGAATGTATTCTAATGAAATTTGGGACATAAGCTTTTATTGGCCATAGAATGTACACTGTTGAAATTGGTGGAATTCAGTCCATGTTCACACCTAGTTCCAATAAAAATGACGCCTATAAAATCGACATAAACTGCCATAAGATCCAAAAATGGTTATGTAATTCTCAGTAAAATTGGGTCTGTATGTACTTATTATATCCATTAATCAGTAGTCCAAAAATAATCCCTATACGACAATTCTTAGTCATAGGCCCCATATAAAGCTGCTTCGCGATCTTCACTTAAATCTATCAAAAAACTAAAAATATTGCACAGACTTTTTTCAAATTTGGTTTGTATATATTTTTGAAAATATAAGTGACATTACCAAATATGCTCAGGATAGGTCCATTTTTCGACCTAGTCCCCATATAAATATAGCATCCGATATGAACTTCTTCATATCTGCATCCAAAAAATGAATAACAATGCCACTTAAATTTGGTTTATGCTTATTTTCTATATCCAATTACTTGTTCCGAAGAAATAGGGTCTCTAACCGCATGGTATAGGTTATCTATAGTCGGTCTAGACATAATTATCTTACTTGTTTTTAAAAGGTTTTTTACCCACATATGTATGAAATGTTTTAATAAATAAGAGAGATTCAAAAAATATCAAAATCAGAATCATTGCACTAATATATATTCAGCAGATCTATTTTGGAAAAATTAACTAATTATACAGCAAAAAATTATACATCTTTCTGCAGTAATAGCAAGAATATTAGATAATATTACTAACGTTTTTTTAAGTGGATATGTTCTTTGAGTGTAAAAAAATTTGCAAATTTGACAGCAAAAAATTTTTAATTTTTCAGTAGCAAAGCAAAATTTCCAGTTGATTTAAATTTTTTTTTTGATTGAAAAAATTTTTCGGAGTGTAAACATTAAAAAAATCCCATTATTACAAAAAATGCTTGTTATTATTATTAAAATCCAAATATGACATTTCTTACTAAATAAAAAAAATAAAAACCCATATTTCACGCAAAACGTTTAAAAAAATGAACAGTTCAAATTTGACCTAGAATTTCTTAAAAAGTGCTCAATCGATTTTAATGAAGTTGAAACAGAGTAAAGCTCATCTAATTATCTACCCACTGGAAAAAAATTACTAAACTATTTTGATCGGTTTAAAAGTTACAGAATTTCGGACAATGAAAAACAATTTTCAGCCAATGTGCTCCCGGCCGCAAATTTATCATAAGTGCATGTTCAGCATTTTGTATATTACTTTCCATGTTGTACCAACCTTTGAATTTTTCTTGTCCACTGGTAAGATATACATACATAAAATCCCATTTGCCATTTGTTTCGTCAGCATATTGAGTACAGTTTTTATAAGCATGACTGTACTGCAATATAACAGGATTTTATAGAAAACCAATTTTTAAATTGAAATTGTAAAAAATATATATATTTATATATACATATAAAATAACAATAAAAATACGGAGAATACAAATAACGAACTATCATATGTAATCTATTATTATTTTTTTTTTACCTTTATGTTCATTTTTTTATGATCAAAAAGTTGAGTTTCAATCGAAGTGATATAAAAGAACAAGTGGTTGCTTAAATATGACATATAACTACGGAGTATGTTCATGGTAAAATGATTCTGTAAAAATGTACCTGAAGTGTTAGTTCAGAGTTATAAAAAATTTATGTACTAAGACATTATGGCGTACTGAAGAAAAGGATTTTTATATTTTTTATTAATATTAAAAGTTAAGTTTTAGTTAGATAGCTTAAATTTTACTAAATCGTAGTTCGATTTATGCCCTTTTAACTAATTGTAACGAAAATACGTTTTTATAGTATAGTAGTGACATACAATTAAAATTTTAAAATTTAACTGAAAGTTACTGTTTCATGGAAAAAGATTTTTTCAAACATTTCTTTAGATACGATATAAAGCCAGGAATGGTAACGTTTAGCTATTTGAAAAGATGCTTGCTAATATTGGCAAGAGAAACTTAAGACATATCGATTTGATATTTGATTAAGACATTTTAATAATTTGAATAATTAAAATTTTAGAAAGAATGCTTCATTTCAAATTAGTATAATAATAATCTGATCCATATAAGTAAAGTTTTTACTGAAACTCTTCCTTTCCTTATGCATACGAATTTTGAATCTCTCCGTGACTTTGCGTGACTATTTTAAAATTAATATTTGGGCACAACAAGTCTACGGACAGCGCTTCAGATGGACCGGATGAGGGGAAATGGGGTATAAATCACTTCGTGACTGTTACTTTGTGACAGACAGACAGACAGAGAGTATGAGTTAAAAGAAAGAGTTTAAAAAGTAGATTTTTTTAAATCTAATTTTATAACATTATATTTGAACAAGGTAAGAGTAGTAAACGCGGCTATGTTGAATCTTTGATACCCACCATCTGGTTCTTAACCACAATATTATAACCACTTTAAAACTGTTGCAGATACTGAAACTTTAAATTCGAATACCAATAAATTTCATATTAATTTCTTTTGTTTTTGGCCAGTTTCTATTACTTTCTTCTTGCGAAAGAGCTTGGAAAACATATGATAATTAAAAAAAAAAAAAACAAAAATTAATTTCAAATGATTCTTCGCTAAAAATGTTCAATTATAAATATTAACAAAAAGTAAAGTAAAGTAAATAATATAAAAAAAAAACAATTAAGAAAATACTTTACACCACGAATTTAGAGACCCTAACTCTTATGTATATCAAATATGATGGAGATAATATCATAAACCAAATTTTAGGGGCATTGTAATAAACTTTTTTGCCTTCGGATGTGAAAAAATTCATATCGGATGCTATATTTGTATGGCGACTAGGTCGAAAAATGGACCGATTCTGACCATATTTGATAGGGTCAATTTTACAAAAACATATACAAACCAAATTTGAGAAATGTCTGTGGAATACTTTAGTGTTTTTGTAGATTTAAGTGAAGATTCGGCAATCACTTCATAAGGGGCTATGAATAAGAATTGTCCTATAGGGTTTATTTTTGGACTACTGGTTATTGGATGTAACAAAACCATACAAACCCAATTTGGCGAGATCTGTATGACAATTTGGATCTTATGGCAATTTTAGAAGACATCTCATTTGTAAGGACACTAGGTTTAAAGATGGACCAATATGAACTAGTTTGAATAGCGTTCATCCTATGGCTGATAGAAGCTTATGTGCTAAATTTCATCAAAATATATTCATATTTGCGCCCTGTAGCTTGATTAAAAAGTTTACATGGACACACAGACGGACGGACAGATATCACAAAATCGACTCAGAGAGCGATTTAGAGTCGATCGATACAACAAGAGATGGATCTAAGTCATATACTTTGTGGAGATACGAACATCAGCACAAAGTCACATTGTGGTATAGGGTATAAACAGGTAATAAATTAAGTTCACCCTAAGGAAATCTATTTATTGTGAAATTTGGCAGAATGTGCTTTAATTTATTTGAATTTGCTTTAAATAAAGCTACAATTACTTTAAAAGTTAAACTTTTCGATTGGTGTAATATATATTTTAAATAGTTTTTCGAATTATAAGCCGGCTTAATTGATGACTGATCTCATTTGCTAAGAAAATTTCATATTCGTAAAAATTTTTTTATTTCAAACCAGTAAATTTTTTGGTTGAATACAAATTACTCACAAAATTAAATGTTTAAAAACAATTTACAACTAAACTTACATACAAAAAAAAAAAGAAACAGTATAACTTAATTTTATGTTGTAACAACTTTCGAAATTACGCAAATTTCGAAAATTTTCTTATAACAAGCAACACGAAAACGAAGTGCAGGTAAAACGAAATTTGCATCAAAAAGTTTCATTGGCACGTCGTTGAAAAGTAATTAACTTATCGTTGTGTAAACATAAGTATATCGAAAAACTTTATATCCAAAATTGCCTTTTTACTTAAATTCATGTATAACAAGGCATTGATGAACAATTGCCATCAATTGGTTTGATAAGTAGACATTAAATGGTTCATAGTGGATGTACAGAAGTACGAAGAAAAAAAATGAGCAATATTAATTTAAACTCTGGCAAAAATGAATTTCAGTAAATTTTTCTTTATAAAATTATGCTTTTGTTAGCCTTTAGTCATATTTAAACTGCCATAATGAAAACGCTTAACACGTTAAACAAATTATGCATTCATTTCACAATTGCATTTTTAAACAAGGCTCTGCTGCAATTTAAATTTGTGGTAATTCCATAAAAAAGTTCATAAAATTTAATGTTAAATAAAGTGCAAAAGTTCAGTTGTAAAGTGTACTTTTCACGCCCTACATCAAAGTGATTATTTATAAACAAGACATCCAGATAACGAATAAATATTGGTTTTAAGTTCAGAGGCTGAACGATCGAGCTAGTAAATGATAAATTTTCTAAAGTAAATGGAAAATATTATTAACGTGCTTTGCAGTTAGGTAGTAGAAGATTGCACTAAAATTAGGAAATCTTTGCTTTTGGTAAACACTTTAAGCGCTTCAAACAATTTAGAAATATTTTTAAATTTTCTACATTGTGTTCCTTAGTTCATTAATTTTAGATGCTGAAACTACGAGTAGGGTATATAAATATTAAACTGAAATTTTTGACTTGTGATGACACAAAAAATAAAAAATAACAATGCAATTAATTGGAATTTAATATACAATAAATTTCATATGAATATATTTATGTATGCTATACAAATACTGGCATGTTAACAATAATATATTCATATTTAAAACATAAATGTAAAACAATGTTATTACAAGCATTATTAAAATTAAAAAAAAAATAAATAATTAAAGTAAGGTAATTATGACCAGATGATGCTTTACAACGCAAACATAATGAGAAACTTAAGTTATAATAAGGAGCGATTTTAATGTGGCATATAGTGAAATTTTCTTGAGACTTTACCTTACTTTCAAGCGATTTGCGCCTTTGTTTTTTGCAATAATACAAATTTAGAACGGATTCGTTATGGCAACCGAATTTTGGTAGACCCATGTACCACCAAATTGGAATGAAAGATATCTTGTTGATCTACAAGTTTTAAACTCAAAATAACTATTAAGAAAATTATAGTCGGTCTAGACGGACTATACGATACCGTATACCACGCGTTTATAGATCCTGTTCTTAGCAGTGTTGCCACAAATTTTTGGAAGTTGTAGCTAGATTATGAAAAAATAATAGCTAGAAAAAGCTAAAAAAAAAAAGCTAAAAGAAGAGCTAGCTTTTGTTTTCTTATTAAATATATTTTTTTATTGTCAGGAGACATATCAGACTTAGAATTTACGTAAAGTGTAATTATAAATTATAAAACAAAAATTCAAAAAGTGCTATCTGCATCAATAATTTTTTTAAAGAGAGCGTGTAAAACCAATTTATTAATAAGATCTGAAAGTATTTGTCGATCGATTTGCTACAATATCTATTAAGAAATAGTGGTACTAATCATGTGTAATATCAAAATTAATATTATATTTGACAATTATTCAGACAACAGTTTGAAATCAAAAATTAATATTGCAGTCAAATGTATATAGCACTTTTTGAATATAAACCCTCGATATATGTATACTTTAACTTAAAATGCTTAGTACCCCTTTTCTAAAAGCACACAAAATTCTCAAAAAGGTATACAATGTTTTTTCTGCATAATCGCTGTTTTAGATCTCAAAATCAAAATTTTCATCGTCAGAAGTCTGAACGGTGTCGTCTATATTACGAGAGCTTCCTAGCTTTATAAGATCGTCGGAAATCGTGAAGTTATGACAATATTTATCAAGTCTTTTTAGTCCATATCGAATAGTTAAAAGGAAACTTAACATCAGCAATTTTAGCTTGTTTCTTTGCTTTGTTTTTATTGCATTCATAACAGAAGTAAAAAAGTAAAAACAAAATCAACTACGTCCTTAAACGGGTTTTCATTTAGCGCATCTTTAAACTGTTTTATTTCTATCCAAAATTCTACTGTTGAATTTTATTTTTTGACACGGATATGTAGACATTTTCTTCCATTGCAATTCAATTGCTGTTACTTCATCTACAGTAAAATTACATTTCTCATTATTAAAGCTATCAAATATATTTATTTATTTATTTATTTATTTATTTATTAAATTAAATTTATTAAATTATATTTAATGATTTCCTGCACAACAAACTAAGTCTTATAATTACAGTACAGAATTTTAGGAGTGTACAAACATGTTTAGCCAAACTAAATTAAATAAAATTTTAACTAATACATATAAAAATTAATATAAATAATATTTTAACATAAGAATTTTTAAAATTATGACATTAATAAAATATGACATAGAATATTAAAAAAAAAAAATTTAAATTGAAAATTATTAAACATTACAAAAAAAGGAGAGAGAAAAAATTAAAACAAAATAAGCATACAATAAAGAAATACCTTTAAATAGTTTAGGTTTAGGCAAAGTATTTAAACAAGGATTTTTTGAAATGTATTGCTTTGCTATTAAGTTGAATATTAGGTGGAAGGCTATTCCAAAGACGTACAGCATTTAAGCAAAAGTGCCATTCTGATACTAGGCAGCGATGTTTTGGAATAATTAATTTTTTACCTCTGTTTGATTTGGCAAATCGTATATGATTGCATAAGTATTGTGGCTTTCCAGTATATATTATCCTATGAAGAAAAATTAGTACTCTAATCTTTAGTAGGTTTTCAAGTGATACTCCCTACAGGCTTTTCGAGAAGGACGATATGTGTTCAAATTTCCTTAAACCATACACATACCTAACAATATTGTTGTAAAGCATTTCAAGCTTTTTTTTTGCTGATTGAATCGCAATTCGCAAACAGTTCGCATCCTTAAGTTAGTGTTGGAATAAGGTAAGCCTTTGCCAATAGTGTTCTTATTCTTAATGGTGTAAAGAATTGCGTTGCCCATAGGGTCCTTAGTTTAATGTATGATTGTGCAACAAGCATATTGATGTGACTTAAGTTGCTGTTGAAGACCAATCCAAGATTTCTAGCTGTTGAAACTATCTCAATTCTTTGATTATTTATTGATATTTCTATATCAATAAGTGGGTTTATAGTCCATTTGTGTATCACTACGCATTTAGGTTTATTTGGATTTAAGCAAAGTCCATTAGAAATTGCCCAACAATTTATTCTGTTAAGGTCATCGTTTAGGTTATCCACATTTTGGCGAATAGAATTAAAGGGCTGCTACGGTAAAGCTGTACATCATCTGCATACATGTGAACATTGCAATGTGATAAGTGGTGGGGTAAATCATTGGCATAAATAGAGAAAAGAAGAGTTCCCAGAATTGACCCTTGGGGTACACCTCTACTAATAGCTAATGGTTCAGATATTGTATTATTAACGAATACTGATTGTAGCCGTTCTGAGTGGTATATTCGGTTAATTACTTCCAAAGAATTTACTTCCAAAGATTTTTTAAGTGATTCAATATTTTGTGGTAACCTCTGACGTAGCTGCTCAATTAATCGAACAATAAATATCTGACAAGTACTTCTTATCTCAAGTTCCGTCTCTTCATAAATACAGTTTTCAGGTTTTTTTTAATAGTATGTACTGCTCAAAACAGAAATGAAACTGAGGAGTTTTAGTTAAATAAGTATCAAGTGGGTTACTTAAAGGATCAAATGTAAGAAAAGGAGAAACGATAAAATTTGAAAGATTAGAAATTAAAAAGACCAATTCGGAAAAAAGTTTTGTTGGATCTGCTTCGTTGCTTTCGAACAATTTACTAACTCGCTGAATGTCGGATAACACAGGTTTTAAAAACTGCAAATAGGCCAAATTTATATTATTAAAAAGAGTGACTAAAACTTTTGCTTTGTGGCACACTTCAGTGGCCTTCGCAATTTCAAAATGAGTTTTTAACTCCAACCATTGCTCCACTAATCGCTTGATAGCCACTTCAATGGACAACCATCTTATATCGCACGCCCTAGCAATTTTGTTCGGCTGCAAGCCATTATTTATAGCTGCGAATACGGTTTTATAGTGATTTTGCCTTAACGCAGATTTGGAAAACCAATTATATGTTTCTGAAACGAGAAATCCAATTTCACCGGGAATAATTTTCGTTGCACTTGAAACTGTAATTTGAATCGAGTGGCATATACATGGGACCAACCTAATTTTCGGATTCAGCTGTTTTAATTGAGGAATGACACCTCGGTTTACACCCGTCATAGCATTAGTGTTATCCGTTACTACCCCTATCGAGTTGTTTATATCTAAGTTATATATCGTTTCTAATATCGAAGCAACTATTCCCTGCGCAGTGTAGTTATTAAGCTCTGCTAGTTTTAAGAAGGTGTTGACAATTTGGTTCTGACTCTCACTGTAGTAACGAATGACTATACCCAAGTATTTTTTTACACTGATATCAGTCGATTCATCTATAATCAGACTGTATGCAGTGGCTCCAATATCGGACAAGAGTAAACTTTTAAAATGTGGAAATAAGACGTTTTTTATAAGGGCGCTGCACTTCGTCCTGCCAAGCTTAAAATTGCCTGCACTATTGCTGTCATCGAATATATCACGTTGCAAGTTGACCAAGTGGTCAACGGATCGAATTGAGGTGTGTGCCACAACAAAAACTGCATTTGATAATTCTGCTTTTAAAACAGTTTTATCTACCTTTATCGGTAGAAATCCAAC
Source organism: Cordilura impudica (assembly GCA_963682025.1). Lineage (NCBI taxonomy): Eukaryota > Metazoa > Arthropoda > Insecta > Diptera > Scathophagidae > Cordilura > Cordilura impudica. Next base: position 50,092,701 of record OY821518.1, read on the forward strand.
AGAAGGCTGAGTACGACGTAAAAATGGAGACATGGCGTTAATATGATTTTTAACGTTCATATGCTTGTAACTTACATTTCCATTTCTGTCAATTTTAGTATTTGCAGTAACTAATTTCCATAACTACTTAGGTTTTTCTCCACTTTTGTTTCGTTTTTATTTTAGGGATGAAACTGAGTCGACAATGTGAAAATAATCGATAAACTTGAAAGGGCTTATCAAGCACAGAAAGAAAAAGTGTCAACAAAGCCTATTTCAAAAAAAGGGTTGTTTATACGGAAAACATTTTTTATAGCTAAAAAAAGCTAATCAAAAAAAGTAAAAAAAAAAGCTAAAAGCTAAACCACAATTTCTATAGCTAAACACCAAAAAAAGAGCTAAATCTAGCTATAAAATAGATAAAATGGCAACACTGATTCTTAGGTTCAACAAATTAGATATAGATAATAAGCATAAATGAAATCTGAGTGCATTGTTATTAATTTGTTTGTCTGCGTTTATGAAAAAGGTTACATCGGATGCTATGTTTATGTGAGAACTATGTCGAAAAGTGGACCAATCCTAACCATAGTTGGTGAGGTCACGTATATTTTGCAAAAAAAAAAACACATACAAACCTGAATTGAGCCAAATCAGTGCAATATTTTTGTTTTTTTTTTTGATAGATTTAAGACCCATCAGTTTATTGAGCAATTTGGGAAAACTGTATGAGAAAATTGTTCAAAATCTAATCTGCGACTCCATCGCAAATATGCCGATTATCTCCAACGAACAATTTGGTGTGAAAATACAGCACAAGTTAACTGTACAACAAATATAATTAAAGCTAATAAACGAACAAAAAAATCTACAGGTTTAATTATATTGGACATAGAAAAGGCATTTGACACCGTTTGGCATAATACTTTAATATATAAACTGCTCGAGGCTGATATAACGAGATATCTGAGCGGGTTTATTGCTGACTTTCTCGACGATAGTACATTTGTTGTCGCATCCAATAATTAATTATCTCCTCCCAAATCTATCACGACTGTCAGCCACAAGGTTCAATATTATCTCCCTTATTGTACTCTATTTACACGTCAGATTTTTCTCTTCCCTCTCACCTAAAGACTACTTACTATGCAGATGATACTGCCCTCATTACTTCAAGCAAACTCACTAAAGCACTTTTGAAGAAAATGGAAAAAGATTTGTTACCTGCAGAAAATATTTTTACAGGTGGAAAATTAAAATAAACCGAGGCCGAGACCGAGACCGAGACCGAGATCTATATGATAATTTGGATATTAAGGCAATTTAAGTCGATCTCATAGGGCTCATTTGTATGAGAGCTAGGTCTAAACATGAACCGCTTTTTAGCAATTTCAATAACATTCATGCCATGACCGATAGAAGCTTATTTTTTTTTTTTCTTTCAAATATATTCTTTATTTACAATCTATCGGAAGATAATAAGCAAATTTATTAAATTTAATTTCAAATCACAGGGGATATGTAGCTCCAATGAGTTACATACCATAAGAATATGCAATCAAATGTTGGTTATTATTTACAATATTAATATTTATAAATGAAAAGTATTTAATGTAGTTATTTACAAAAGAATTTACAATTTTGGGTTTTCAAAAAGAATGTTGGTTTTTTTTTTTATTTACAGTTTGATTATGTTTTATTTTTATTTATTTTTTTTTATCGCTTGTTGAAATAGGGGGTAGTTAATTTATGAATGGTAGATCCAGTATATGCTTGCGTTTTAGTCGTCTAGTTTCATCAGTGCTGTCTAGCAATGAAATAGCCACAGGGTTAACGTGGTTGCTGAGCCTTTCTAGGTATCTATCACTAGATTTTCTGACTTATTCTCTAAGTGGAAGCATGGAAAGATCTATTTGAATAGATTTATTAGTGAGGTACCACGGTAATCAACCTAAGTGTTTTGGATTGATATCTTTCTAGAATATCAATATTTGTATTGCTAGCAGTGCCCCATAATTGGACACCGTAAGTCCTGGTTGGTTTCAGTATGACATTGTATATGTTTAGTTTGTTGGGAAGATTCAATTGAGACTTCGGTCCTAGAAGGCTTTTTGGATTTTATGTTAAGCTGTTGCTGTTTTTTTTAATATGCGCTTTCCAGGTAAGGCATCTATCTAAGACCATACCGAGATACCGCACTGAATCACACTTAGGAATGGTATTTCCGTTAATGGTAACTGGAGGACAGTCACCTCGTTTAAGTGCAAACGTTGCGTGATTTGATTTTTGAGTGTTTTCCTTTATGTTCCATTTTTATAGCCATTGGTCCAACAGATCTAGCTCAGTTTGGACAAATAAGGATGCTTATACAGGAGAAGTATGTGCAGCAATAATTTCAGTGTCATCTGCATACGTTGCTACCAGTATGTTGTTGATTACAGGCATATCTGCTGAGTACATGGTATACAAAATGGGTCCTAATACGCTATCTTGTGGGATTCCAGCTTTTATCCCATACAGTTCTGTACTCTCATCATTGAATTTTACATAAAAGTTTCTTTCATTTAAATAACTTTTTAAAAGTAGATAGTACGGTGCAGGAAGATACGTTTTAATCTTGTGGAGCAACCCTTGATGCCATACTCGATCAAAGGCTTGTTGTATGTTAAGAAGAACAGCTGAGCAATACATTTTATTTTCTAGGGCATCTGTAATAACATTCACTATTCGGTGAACTTGCTCCGGTGTACCGTGTTTCTGTCTAAATCCAAATTGATAGTCTGGAATAATGTTTTTATTTTCCAATATAGGCGACAATCTTCGTAAGAATACTTTTTCAAATATTTTTGAAAATATATACAATACGCTTATTGGTCCATATGATGAAACTATATTTTCTGGTTTATTTGGTTTTTGGATCATAATTATTTCCACACATTTCCACTGCGATGGGAAGTGATCAAGCCTGAGAACTGAATTGTATATTTGTGTAAGAAATACGATACATATTCGTGAAAAATTGCTTATGACATTCGCATCAATCTGATCATATCCTGGAGATTTATTTTTATACCCTATACCACTATGTGGTTTGTAACAACCAAAAATATTCGTCCTAGACCCATCTTTAATTATACCGATCGACTCAAAATCACTTTTTGAGTCGAAATAGTAATATCCGTCCGTCCGTCCGTCTGTGTGTCCATGTAAACTTTGTAATCAAACTACAGGTCGCAAATATGAATCTATTTTGATGAAATTTAGTATATAAGCTTCTATCGGCCATTTGATGAACGCTGTTGAAACTGGTGAGAATCGGTTCATGTTTAGACCTAGTCCTCATACAAATGACCCCTATGAAATCGACATAAATTGCCATAAGTTCCAAATTATCATACAGATCTCAGTCAAATTGGGTTTGTATGTGTTCATTACATCCGTTAATCAGTAGTTCAAAAATAATCCTTATAGGAAAATTCTTAGTCATAGGCCCCATATAGAGCTGCTTCCCGATCTTCACTTAAATCTATCAAAAAACAAAAATATTGCACAGATTTTTCTCAAATTTGGTTTGTATACATTTTTTCAAAGAATAAGTGACTTTTCCAAATATGGTCCATTTTTCGACCTAGTCCCCATATATATAAAGTATCCGATATGAACTTTTTCATATCTGCAGTGAAAAAAATTTATAAAAATGCAATTCAAATTTGGTTTATGCTTATTTGATATATCCAATTAGTTGGACCGAAGAGATAGGATCTCTAAACCATGGTATAGGGTATCGTATAGTCGGGCTAGACCGACTATAATTTTCTTACTTGTTATTTAAAAATTTTATTTCATTATACCCTATACCACCATGTGGTTTGGGTATAATGACTTTGTGCTGCTGTTTGTAACTACCAAAAATATTTGACCTAGACCCATCTTTTATTATACCGATCGAATCAGAATCACTTTTTTGATCGATTTAACTATATCCGTCCGTCCGTCCGTCTGTGTGTCCATGTAAACCTTGTAATCAAACTGCAGGTCGGAAATATGAGTATATTTGAAATTTGGTATGTAAGCTTTGATCGGCCATGGGATGAACGCTATTGCAATTGGTGAGAATCGGTCCATGTTCAGACCTAGCCCCCATACAAATGACCCCTATAAAATCGACATAAATTGCCATAAAATCCAAATTGTCGTATAGATCTTAGTCAAATTGGGTTTGTATGTGTTTATTACATCCATTAATGAATAGTCCAGAAACGGTCCCTATGGGACAACTCTTGGTCATAGGCCCCATATAGAGCTGCTTCCTGACCTTCGCTTAAATCTATCAAAAAACAAAAATATTGCACTGATTCATCTCAAATTTTGTTTGTATATATTTTCGCAAAATACAAGAGACTTTAAAAACCATGGTCAGGATCGGTCCATTTTTGAACTTATGAACTTTTTCATATCTGCAGCCAAAAAAATTAATAAAAATGCCACTCAAATTTGGTTTATGCTTATTTTCTATATCCAATTAGTTGGGCCTAAGAGATAGGGTCTCTAAACGTATGGTATAGGGTATCGTATAGTCGATTTAGACCGACTATAATTTTCTTATTTGTTTTTTATTTCATTTAGAGTAAATGCCTTAATAGGAAGGTCCATTTGTAAAGGTGAATTAAGAAAATTAGATATTTCTTCTTGTTGAGCTTCGGTGTTAAATGAAAATGGTCTGAACGTATGTTTAAGGTTATTAGCAAATGTTTCCGAAATATCTTTATCGGTCTACACCAAGAACCATCGATATTTTTAATAAACGTATTTTTCTTAGTTGGCCTTTTGAGATATTTAGTAGCTTTCCATAAATGGTGTTCTTCATACTTTGAATTATTTATTTTATCCAGAAATTCTGAAGTTTTCGCATTTTTGTGCTCAAAAAGTAACGTTTTAAGTTCCTTGCATGCCCTATTAAATAAACATTTATCATTAATATTTCTGCTTACTTGCCATCTTTTTCGTAACCTTCTTTTTCTCTCACAAGTTGTCCAATTTCAAAATGTTAAAATTTGAATTATTTGTGCCAGCAGATCTATCAATAACTGGTGTTGCCATCTGGGCAGATTTGTGAAACTCGTTTGTAAAGTATTCAACTGCATCATCAATTTCAGATTTTGTTGTTAGGCTCATGTTTAAACATAAGTTATCCTCCAAATATTGCTGGAAAAGTGATATATTGGTGTTAGAAAAGAAGGTGTGGTACTTTGAAGTTTTCATTGTAACAGAAACATTATAATTGATAAGTACAGGTGTGTGATCAGAACGTAAGTCGTCGCAGCTACTTATTTCCAATTTGTGGCTAGGAATACCTTTGTAGATTCAAAAATCTAGCAAATCAGGAATTTTTGGAAGGTCACTAGGCCAGTACGTTGGTGTTCCTGTGGCCAAAGTATACATATTATTCTTATTAAGACATTTGAAAAGTTATCTTCCGCCAACAAGAAATCGGCTTCCTAAGGTACTGAAAAAGTTTTCGTAGTCTTGACATTTGATATTATGCCGAGGTGGAAAATATATTGAAGAAATAACCAAATCTCCATTATCACATTTAAGTTTTATAGATGTTGCCTGAAGGTATGCTTTTTGAAATCCATTAAGAATGACGTATTTTATAGTAGATTTTATTAAGATTCCAGACCCTTCGTGAGCTCTGCCATCAGGATGATTGGTATTGATGGAGCATAGCCACTAATTTATAAGAAACTTCTACATGTAAGATCAGTAGCAAGTCAATAAAGTTTGCCTTAAGGAAAAGTTCTACTTCTTTAGTGTGATTTGAAATGCCGTTGGCATTCCATAGTGCTATCCGTAAATTTAAACGCATAGTTTTGTAATAACAATTTGCATCATTTGCAAAATTGTATTGAATAATTCACTTTGGCTTTGCAATAAAGTTTCAATATTTTTTAAAGTATTTTGTTCACGTTCATTGTTATTTCTATTATTTCTAACAGTTTGAGCATATGAAAATTGACGTGTTTGGGATTGATTGCTCTATGGTATGTTGTTATTAAGGGAAGGGAAATTTTCTGATTTAAATGGATGTCTTGAGTGATGGCTGCGAATAGCGAGTTTCCTTTTTAGTAGATCTCTGTAAACCTTACATCCTTTGTAGTTTGCAGTGTGATGTTGTAGACAATTGACACACTGTGGAGGTGTATTTTCTGATTTTGGACATTTTTCTGTGGGAGGACTAAGTCTGCATTTCACACAATTATATATTCTCCTACAATATGTTTTCGTGTGCCCAAATTGCTGGCATTGGTGACATTGTATAATATCCTTTGTTTTTAAATGAGTTTCAATTTTAACAATCGCGTTAAATAGATGTTTTATATCACAAATTTTCTGGTTATTTGGATTTGGCTCCAAATCGACAAAGAACATTCACATGGGTTGCTTTGTAATTCTGCTCTTTATGTTCATTAGGTTTCGTACCATATGACCTAAGCTTTCGATTTCGTTTTTTATATCATGAATTGGAGTTGAGTAATGTATTTTTTTAAAAACTACCCTGTAAGCTTTTTCCTGTTTGATTTGGTATTTCTGAAATATTATCTTCTTTTCATCAAGATGTTTTACTACCTCTCTATATGATTTCACTTTTTTTTATCACTAGTCTTACCTGACCATCGCTTGTAGATTTGTATGAAAAATCTTTAGAATCTAATATTATTTGTCATGTACATTATATCTGTAACGTGAGGAATTATTATTGGCGGTGGTTTTGGTTCATACGATTCTTCATCATTATCAATATCAATATTTTGGTTATCATCATTATCATTATTTATTTCATCATTATCATCAATATCGAGAACAGAGAATTTGTTTTTGCTGGTGTTTGCAGTATTATTATATTTACTTATTTTGTTTTTATGTTTCGTTATTTCTGGTGATTGAGGCATTCGACGTTTATTTGTTGGAATTGTTTGCCAACTATCATCAATATCATCATCGCTGCTACTGCTCATCGTCGCTTCTGCTTAACAAGCAGGGAATTAGTAAAGCAAATCACTAATCCCTCTGTTTTGAAGTTTGTTAATGAATGTAATAAATTTGTTGTAGTTTTTAACATACAAAAATTTGAAATCAATAATTTAGTACAATAACAATTGCTATTGATTTTAATTTTTACACAAAGAAAAGATCACTAACAGAAGGTTGTGCGTTGTGCGGTTAACTCGTGTTTTCTAATCGCTCCAATTATAATTGCTTTTACATCATCAAATAAAAACTGAAAAATAATTTAAACTCATAAACATTTTTAATAAACAACATACATAGATCAGTGATACAAAATTGAAACAAAACTTTAATAATTATCACATCATTTTATAAAAATATTACACAAATATTAGAATAAACTTTCTGTTTTTCAAAAATTACAAGCAATAGAAACCCAAATAAATAAAACAAAGCATGAAAGTAAACAGCAAAAACCGAAGAAAAACAACAACAAATACAAAAATATAAAATAAAAAAACCAAATATACAAGCAAAAAACTGAGTGGCTTTAAAAATAAAAAATAAATAAACAAATAGTGAGAATATTCTATCTCTTAAACTAAAACTATCTCTTAAACTAAAAATATGTCTCCTCGTAAATCTAAGAGAACAGCACGCGAAGCTGATCTTGGCACTTGTTCGGCGGATGCTCCAAGAACATCGGAGCTTGTGTTTTCAAATACAACTGAATCACAAACACGCTTGTGGGGCTGGTTAGACACTAAATTTAATAAACAAAATGAATATATTGCAGAGCAATCTGATAAAATAAAAAAAATGTTCGAAGAAAATAAGAGTATTCTAATAAATGAAATTGAAAAGAGATTTACTGAGTTGAAACAAGAAATTATAAACGATGTAAGGAAAGAACTATGCGAATTAAATGATAAGGTGAAAGTATTAGAAACAGTGAACATTGAAACTGTTCAACTTAAAGCTGATGTAAAAATTTTAAATTCAAAAATTCTTCAACAAGAAAACTCTACTGTCGCATCAGACTTACGAATAACCGGAATACCGTCTAATGACAAAGAAGATCTACAACTAATTTTTCAAAATATATGTGATACTGTAAACGTTAATATGCCATATTTTAAATCAATATTTCGTGTTAAAAATATGAAATATGTTCGTAACTTGGATGACGGGCCTATTGTTATTAAACCGTATTCGCCATATGAAAAAAACTTTCTGCTTAAAAATATTGGTGAATTTTGTCGTGCGAATAAAAGTCCTCTACGTTTATATCATGTTGGATTCGAGAGTAATCAACCATTTTATATAAATGAAAATTTAACACCGCACAATTATAAAATATTCAAAACTGCACTTCAATTAAAAAAAGATGAAAAACTTGTTGCTGCCTACACTCAACGTGGTATAGTGCATGTTAAAAAGAATGCAAATGATGAACCATATCGAATTGAAATGCCTGAACAACTCGATCAGTTTTTGTAATAACTATATTTGCCGTGATTATTAACCAATTATTATCTCTATATTATTTTTATATACATGATTCAAATTATATTTTTATTTCTTATATTATCGTTTTTAAATGTACCATTTCTTGTACCGTTCCTTTTAACACTATATGGTTTATCTCTAATGGTTTTTTCTTACGTGTTGCTTTTCAATCTTTGATAAATGATAGGTGATTCTATTTTTAATTCCAAAGACTCTGTTTACACTATGATTCGTATCTTGTCTAAACAGAAATCAGGCCTTAAAATAGTTCATATAAATGCCCAAAGTCTTAATTGTAAAATGGATGAGTTCAGATATATTTTTCTTGGGTCAGGAATTGACGTTATCTGTGTATCGGAATCTTGGTTTATCCCAAAAATAAATGATGCAATTTATGAGTTACCTGGATTTAAACTTGCTCGTGCTGACAGAAAAACACATGCCGGTGGTGTTGCCGTATATATTAAAAAACATTTAAATTTTTCAGTCAAACTTAAAACTGCATTATCAAGCGAAATTGAATACTTGTTTTTAGAATTGACTACTAAGGAAAAAACTAAACTTTTAGTGGGGACTGCGTATAGGCCGAGAAAAGATATTGATACTTCCAAATTCTTAGAAACAATTGAACCACTGATGCCTTTGTATAATGATATAATTATAGCTGGCGATTTTAACTGCAATCTTCTTGTTGATAATGAGCTTATAGAGTCCATGCAAATCCTAGGCTTACAACCTATAAATACAGCTATTCCAACTCACTTCCCTAGTGGCTCTAACAGTTTACTTGATGTATTTTTTGTGAACCAGAAAAAGAAAATATTGCTGTATGATCAGATTTCTGCACCAGTTTTTTCGAGGCATGACCTTCTCTTGATTGTGTATGACAACCCGATTGAAGCACCAGACGATCAATTTACTTTTCGTGATTTTCGAAATATTAATTATGAAATGTTGAAACAAAAGCTCAATGATGTTAACTGGAGTTTGATTTACGATTATGAAAATGTAAATGATCAGGTAACTTTCGTTCATAACAACCTCATTGATATTTATAATAATGTTGTGCCAGTTAAGACCAAAATTGCCAAGGCCACGCAGCCACCGTGGTTTAATTCTACTATTAAAAGCTTAATCGAACGTCGTGACGCCAGTTATAACAGATGGAAAAGATTTAAAACCCCGCAATTACATATTTTATATAAATCTTTAAGAAATAAAGTTGTTAACACAATCAATACTGTAAAATCGTCATACTACGAACAAAAATTTTCATCTGCTATGGAAAGTAAACAAAAATGGAAGGAAATACGGTCAATAGGTATTGGTAAAAAAAAATACTCGTGATGCCAATATTGATGTTGATGTTGACAATCTAAACACTCAATTTGTTGAGATCCAAGTAGATACACCGACTGAAAATGAATATGAAAATATCCCATCTGTGCCTGTAGAAAATGGTTTTTCTTTTCGATGTGCTGAACAATCGGAAGTTCTGGAAAGTATACTATCAATTAAGTCAAATGCTGTTGGCGTGGATAAAGTCAGTCCGAAGTTTATTAAAATTAGTATCCCAAAACTTTTACCATTTTTTACCTACATGTTTAACACGAGCCGTACTAAGTCGATATTCCCAGATATGTGGAAACAAGCTACAGTTATCCCAATCCCGAAAAACAACACAGAATTTCGACCAATTGCGATACTGCCATTTTTATCAAAAGTTTTGGAAAAATTGATGTATAAACAAATAAATGATTATATAAAAATGCTAAGTCTACTATCAGAAAAGCAGTCAGGTTTTAGGCAAGGAAGAAGTTGTATCACAGTTTTAATCGACGTCGTAGAGGATCTCAGGTCTAAACTTGATGTAAACATGGTTTCCTATTTAGTGCTATTAAACCACAGTAAAGCTTTTGATACGGTCAATCATTCAATCCTTCTTTCTAAGCTAATAAAATTTTTTAACTTCTCTAAATCAGCCTATAAATTCATGTCCTCATATCTTTCAAACCGCCAACAAATTGTCTACCTAAATGGTATAACTTCATCAGCCCTCAACGTTGACAGGAGAGTTCCGCAAGGCTCCATACTTGGCCCATTACTTTTCTGTATGTACATAAATGATCTCCCTGGAGTTCCTAAACAATGTAGCGTCCAAATGTATGCAGATGACGTACAGGTATACATCAGCACAAAAATACAGAATATTGAAACCTGCACTGAGTTAATTAATGATGATTTAAATAATATATATAAATGGGCAGTCAAAAATGGTCTTAGTCTTAATCCTGCCAAATCGAAGTATATTTTTATTGCGAAAAATGAGATTACCGTAGATACTGATGTTTACTTGAAAATAAACAATGCTAAAATCGACTGTGTTAAATCGTCATCAAACTTGGGAATACATTTTAATTCACAGCTATCCTGGACTAACCATATTAATATCGTTGCAGGAAAGATATATGGAATGTTGAGAAATTTATGGGCTGTTCAATCCTCGACGCCTCTTAACATAAGAATGCTCTTGGCCAAAACATATCTCATACCAACTCTGCTGTATGGGTGTGAAATATTTGCAAACTGTGACAGTACTGATACTAAAAAACTTACTGTTGTCTATAACAATATAGCTCGATACGTATTTACCAAAAAACGAAGTGACAGTATATCGGCATTTTCGTATCAGATTTTTAATATGACTTTTGAAAATCTACTACGATTTAAATGCCTTGTATTGATGCATAAAATCGTATACGAAAAGCAGCCTCAATATCTTTACACAAAAATTACTTTTGCTAGATCTCAGCGTGGGAAGAATATGATATTACCAAAATTTAGAAGCCTTATTTCGGAAAGACAATTTTTCATCTATACTACACGTCTTTGGAATAAATTAGACAATAACGTTCAAACAGAAAGCAACACGTTACATTTTAAAAAGGAACTAGTGAAGGAATTAGTAAAATTACCTTGAAAATTGTTATTTTTCGTTCAATAAATTATAATTGTATCAATTAAAAATATTATATCTAATGTATCATTATACTAAAATAAGCTCTAAAACATATAATACTTTGCAAATTATTAAGCTATCACTTTAACTTATAAGATTTATCTTGTTGTGATAGCATTTAACAAACAAATAAATAAATAAATAAATAAAATAAATAAAGACAGCTGCACTGTATCACTGTCAGAGATAGATTGATAGAAGCTTATGTACTAAATTTCATTAAAGTATATTCATAGTTGCGACCTCCGATTTGATTACAAAGTTTACATGGACTGGTGGGCGGGTGGATGGACAGACAGGCGGACAGGCAAAATCAAAAAATGATTCTGATTCGATCGATAATAAGATAATAAGAAAATTATAGAAAATATTACATAAATGCAAATTGTCTCCAAATTCGATTTGCTTGTTGATGCCTTACGGGTATTGTGCAATTTCGCAGTTATCCGCTGAAAGTTTGGTTGATGACCTGTTATGGCAGTTCGCACCAGCACTGTAAATACTTATCAGCTAAAACAGACCGATACTTATTTTTAACAAATTTAAGTGGTGAATACGAACACCGTATATAAATACAGAAATATATGAAAAAAGTATATTTGACTTCTTTTGTTTTGTTTGATTTTGTTATTTTCTGGAAGAAATATGCTTAGTATATATGTATAATTATATATGAAGTTCAAATCAAAAAATATTACGTCAAATCATAATTACTTTTCGGAAAAAATATGATAATAGCGTAGGACTTAGTAATATGTCGTTGAAACTGACTCATTTTAACTAACGGAAATAAGGTTATTTACATAAAATTCAACTTGTTAATTTAAAATGTGTATTGTTGTGCATAAATGTTTACTTATGTATTTTACATATTTACTTATCAGGATTAACATGAAATTCCAAAAAAAAAATATATATATTTATATATATATGTAGTATATACGCAATATTTAAACATTTGTTCATGCTTTTATCAACACTTTTAGCAATAAAAAATCAACATATTACGATATAATCTCTACTTAGGATAGACTTAACTCAGCTACTCAAATAAAATAAAACATAACTTTTTTTTTAATTCTTATTTTCGATTTATATCATTTTAATGTTTTCACTTTAAATAAATCAAGAACCCTTGGCACATTTGTTTTAAAAATTGATCTATATCTGCATGACAGATTATACAGCTGTTTCGGGAAGAGTAACCAACCCTCTTCAGTAATCATAAGCAGTAGATACTGTGCTTGATAGAAAATTAATTCATATATCGTTGCTGTGAGACCAAAAAAGCAAAGAGTTGTACAATTATTTCGCAATTTTAACAAGTAAAAATTCGAAATTTTTTTTATGATATATTTTGAGTCAAGATGTGATAGTAATATCGATAATCTGACAAAAAAAATTTTTTTTTAATTTTTGATAAATCCTCTATTCCTGTATCTTTTACAGATTTTCTAGGTACCGAACAAATTGCCAGATTTTGTTTCGCAAATTTACAAAAAAATTTTTTATCTATTTTATTACTACTATTTCAAAAAACGATGAATGTTATAAATCCAAAGAGTTTAGTACTTTTATTACTTTACAGTTTATGCCGTATGAATTGTTGCAACAAAAGAGTCTTTTAATAAATCAATTTTAACCACAATTGATTCTACATATCAAGTAGTAAAGAAAAACTGTTTTCAATGTTTGCATAATCTGCATGGCTAATTCGCAGCAAACAGAGAAGATTACTATTTTTTCTTTTTGAAACAAGGTAACTTTCAATAACTACATCTTTGGTTAAATTGTTAATGAATTAGTGTGTAAAAAATTATGAAAACTATGCTGAAAATACAATCGATATTATACTAGCAGTTTTAGAGATATCACACACTCCTGAGGCTGTTGTTATTATCAACGAAATAAAAAGTTCAACAAATAACAATAAAAGATATAAATAAACTGAATCTAACCACACTGCTCGTAGGCCTGACTTTAGGTGAGTGTGTTAAAGCGCTGACCAAAAAGTGCAAGTACGAGTGTATGTGAAGGTTCATGGTTCAAACCTCATGGCCGCCCTAAGTAGAAAATTTTTATATAGAAACAATCTATTCAATTAAAAACATAACAATTATCACAATGTTCAATAAATCGCTGATGAAGGCTGAAATGCCAGAAACCGGTCCGATTAAGAATACAGTGCAGTTATGAATTTTTGTAATATATGCTTTCTTCTTCTTTACCACGCACCATTAAAACAAAAATTAATATTAATTACAGAGGTAATTACAATATATCTGAAAAATGACTATAAATCTAACAAAGATATAAATAAAATTATCAAAAGTTGGAGATGAGCTTCAAGATTCATTGTGGCATACTCAGATTTAAAGAAATATCATTTGCGATTTGCTCCCAAGTTTCAATTACCACGGCTTTAAGATATTATAAAGTGTCGTATTACTTATCACCACAAAACATTTTTAGTACCATGTATCCCCGATGTTGGTCAGGAGAATAGACTGTCCATTGCAGTTGATGTATATTGGAAGCTGCTATCAACAGTGGCATTATCTTGCAGGAAAATCAGATTATTTTCAGCATTTTGTTCAAAAATACGTTTGAGAATTACCTGGAGAAGAGTTTTGTATTCTTTAGAGTATTTATCTTTTAATAAATATAACGTTTTATATTCACTCTATTAAGTAGCGGTTATTAGATATTGTTGTACGAATATAACAAAGAAACGTTGAATTAAAAAAATCATGTGAGTCCGATCACAAGGGAGATGTGTAAACATATAATAATTAAAGAAAACATCAACATCATATTTTCCAGTGCATAAAAAATAAGTCGATTATGCTATTTTCTGAAATTCAATTGATGTTTTCTGAAATGCAATTGATGTTTTCTGAAATTCAAATGATGTTTTCTGAAATGCAATTAATGTTCTCAGCAATTCAAATAATGCTTTTTGAAACTCAATTGATGTTTTCTGAAATTCTAATTATGTTTTCTGAAATTCAAATGATGTTTTCTGAAACTCGAATGATGTTTTCTGAAATTATATTGATGTTTTCTGAAATTCTATTGATGTTTTCTGAAATTCAATTGATGTTTTCTGAAACTCGAATGATGTTTTCTGAAATTATATTGTGTTTTCTGAAATTCTATTTATGTTTTCTGAAATTCAGATGATGTTTTCTGAAACTCGAATGATGTTTTCTGAAATTATATTGATGTTTTCTGAAATTATATTGATGGTTTCTGAAATACAATTGATGTTTTCTGAAATTCAAATGATGTTTTCTGAAATTATATTGATGGTTTCTGAAATTCAATTGATGTTTTCTGAAATTCTATTTATGTTTTCTGAAATCCAAATGATGTTTTCTGAAATACAATTGATGTTTTCTGAAATACAATTGATGTTTTCTGAAATTATATTGATGTTTTCTGAAATTCAATTGATGTTTTCTGAAATACAGTTTATGTTTTCTGAAATTCTATTGATGTTTTCTGAAATACAATTGATGTTTTCTGAAATACAATTGATGTTTTCTGAAATTATATTGATGTTTTCTGAAATTCAATTGATGTTTTCTGAAACTCGAATGATGTTTTCTGAAATTATATTGATGTTTTCTGAAATTCTATTTATGTTTTCTGAAATTCAAATGATGTTTTCTGAAATTATATTGATGGTTTCTGAAATACAATTGATGTTTTCTGAAATTCTATTGATGCTTTCTGAAATTCAATTGATGTTTTCTGAAACTCGAATGATGTTTTCTGAAATTATATTGATGTTTTCTGAAATTCTATTTATGTTTTCTGAAATTCAAATGATGTTTTCTGAAATTATATTGATGGTTTCTGAAATACAATTGATGTTCTCTGAAATTATATTGATGTTTTCTGAAATTCTATTTATGTTTTCTGAAATTCAATTGATGTTTTCTGAATCTCGAATGATGTTTTCTAAAATTATATTGATGTTTTCTGAAATTCTATTGATGATTTCTGAAATTCAATTGATGTTTTCTGAAACTCGAATGATGTTTTCTGAATTTATATTGATGTTTTCTGAAATTCTATTTATGTTTTCTGAAATTCAAATGATGTTTTCTGAAATTCTATTTATGTTTTCTGAAATTCTATTTACCACGCCTAACCGCCATCTGGGGCCTTATGGGACCCTTAGAAGCCACTGCCTGTACGCCAGCCACTTTACCGCCCTCGTACACCTCCAATCGCCCCTTCAGCAGTTGCTCATATACGCCAGCATGCCCCATAACCGCCTTGGCCAACCGCGCATCAACGCCATCAGCCATTACCAGCTCCAACAAATCGGCGCTTACCTCCTTCATTCTACCAACCATGCCAGCTTCACGTACTGGCTGGGCCCTAATACGGTCACGCGTCTTTCTACTGGTGGCAGCAGACGCCTTGTCGCTGATTACAGCTTCAGCAGCCCCATCCACCAACTCCTCAGCACCAGCAACAGCAACAGCAACACCAGCAGCAGCACCAGCAGCAGCACCAGCAGCAACAACAGCAGCAGGACGCCTAAATCTAGGCGAAGCCGGCTTCTTCGTAGAACCAAATTTGACCCTCTTAATTTCTTCGTCCATCTCCGTGCTCGACAACTCGCTCTCCGTGTGACGGAGCAGACTACCACCCGCCGGGGATGCACCAGTACCACACCCATCGGTAGTCGCCATGTCCGAAGCGTCACCTTTCGGCTTCACGGCCCGCTTTCTGGGCGGCGGCGGCATCTCACAACTTAACTACTAAGTACTAACCTTGAGAAACTGCTACAGAAGGACGGACGTTGACGGAAGGACGGACACGTCAACGGAAGTACGGAAACTTCAGTGGAAGGACGGACACATCAACGGAAGTACGGAACGTCGACGAAAGTACTGACTCCTTACCGGAAGGACAGACACGTCCACGGAAGGACAGACACGTCCGCGGAAGGACGGACACACCGACGGAAGGACGGACAAAAATTCTTTTAATAAATCGAACGAACAATCAGTACTGTTGCGTATACTTAATAGTTTATAAAAGTTGTTATGTATACGCAACCCGCTCACCACCGTACTACTACTAACTATGACGGAAGTTAGCAGAGTCTCACACCGGTTACACCCGAGACACCAACCGGAAACGGACTTAGGCGAGACACAAACCGGAAATGGACGACCCGAAACCGGAAACGGAAACCGGAAATAGACTTTAGTTTCACTACTCGCCGCTAGAGTCAATATTGGCGGTAGTGTATATCTTCTATACGTCACCGTCTCTAACCACACTTTTGGCCGGAGATTTTTGAGACACCGATTTTACAAATGTTCAGCGGAGCACCCAAACAAATAAATCTCAAGGTTAATTTAAAGTCACTGTCTTAATTATTTTCACAATATTCACTCTATCACTATCGATCAACCGCACTTGTTAAAAACACAACCGTTCTATTCAACTGCTAAACACCGAATGAAAGACAGTTGGAAAATGTTTAGAAAAGAACATATCATAATTTTTCACCAATACAATCATAAGTCACACAGCGTTATCTGCTTCAGCTCACACCGATATGAGTTACGCTGTTTTTGTGATTGTATTGTCAAATAGAAATTTACCCCCCTGCGCGTATAGATGTTTACACATCAAAAAAAACTTTTGTACTTGGATTAAAACTGAACACAGGTGTATACTTTTTGTGTTCCAATACATTACATAATTTGGCAACTTGTAAAATAGAGTTTTTTAATTATTATTTTTTTCTCCTCGTGATAAAAACAATATTACTAAATATGACTACAGCAGCATCAGTTACAGTTTTTCAACCATCGAATATGCGGGAATTTATTCCGAACATTGAACCTTGGCATGTGCGGAAAGAGAGATTAGACATTCATTTCGGCGAAATAGATCGCAGCGATGACAACAAGAAGAAGGCAATCATGTTTAAATCTAGTTATTGGGGCTGTATCTTCCAAAATTTTGCATAGGCTCTGTAGTCCATGTTCACCAGTCAGCAAGACAAACTTACATTATACTCCACCTGTAATAGTTTCTAGGGTGGGAAAACAACTCCACTCATCTACAAAGACCGAATCAGACACAGGTGCTGAATGGTTTGCTAGAGTGAAGCAACTAACCCTTAATTGTAAATATGGTGGAAGCTACCAGATATTAGTTTTGAAAAGCTTTTTGATGAAGACGAAAAACCTACTCTTCAAGTTGCCTTTGAGAAGGATATGATTATTGAATCCAGAATCATCCCAAATAAAAAAACTACAGACTGTGTTAATTATGTCAACAACAACATGTATCCAAATAAACCATCGGGTCAGCACAACGTTGAGAGGAAGTGGCTTGACCCATGCAAGGATTGTGGCTGGCGTGTTTCACAAAAATAAACGAAGCCACGTAAACTATGTATCAAACAATTTGGACAATGAGGAACCATATTTAAAAAATCGATTTTTAGTTTATTAAATAATACTTCTAATGATTTATACAATGTTTCAGTTATATTGACAGAGTAAAGCTAGATGCTGTATGTAACACTAGAGCGCCATATACACTGATTCCCATCTCAGTTTATAAAAATAAAAATATCTATAAATATTTAAGACCTTGTGAGATTCCATACGTTGATTCTAATGCTTCGTGAATTTGTGTGTTGCATCAATTAGTTGTTGTGGTGTAACGAAAAATGTTGTTGTTTTTGTACCCCTTTTGTTCGGTCGTTCATTTCTAAGAAGATTTAAATTTGCTTTAGTACAAATCGGTTTCGCCAGTGAACAGAATGGATTCTCGGTCAAAGTGGAAGAAATAAAGAGAGAGTTTAAAGAAATTTTTGAAGATAGTCTTGGGATTTATAGTATAACAGAAATATCTCTTAAAATAAATGAGTGAGCTACACCAATTTTTTTTAAACCGCGACCTATACCGTGTGCTTGGAAATCTAAAGTTGAAAATCAGTTGAATAATTTAATAAAAATAGGTGCTATAGAACAAGTCAGACCGGGCTACGCCACTGGTACTAATTCTAAAACCAAAGGGTAAAATTCGGATTTGCGGTGATTGCAGAGTAACAATTAACAAATATTTAGAAGATTTTAAATATCCAGTACCAAAGATTGTAAGATATTTACATTTCCAGGATGGTGAATTATTCACCAAACTTGATTTGTTAAACGCGTACACGCAATTTATGTTAAATGAAAAATCCAAACTTCTTTGCACTTGGAGCATACACATGGGTATATTCAAAGTTAAACGTTTGCCATTTGGCATAAAAATTGCCATATTTCAAAATAAAAAGGAAAGTTTATGGCAAAACATAACTAATGTTTTCGTTTATCAGGATAACATAACTGTTACGAAAAAAGATATGAAAGTGTATGTAAAAACAAATTGATACCAGCTGGTTTAAAATTGAACATACGAAACGGTATGTCCTTTCAGGAAGAAATTTCTTCCTTAGGATTTACCATTAATAAACATAGCTTAACGAAAATTTTGAAAGAATATCTAGTGTAGTTTCAGCACCAATACCGCAAAATATAACCGAAGTGAGAGCAATCATAGGAATGGTAAATTATTATTCAAAATTAACAGCAAATTATGTCACCATTATATTATCTTTTACAAAAAGATGTTCCATTTAAATGGACCAAACAGTATCAGAAGTCAAACGATACAATAAAACTTGAAATTAAATCCGATCAAACTTGCTTTTTTAAAACCTCTGATGATAGTTGAATAATTTGGTCGAAATATTACTATATTGACCTATTACTTGCACCCTGATATGGAATTTCGCGCCACCCAGACAATGGCTGTATAATTAATCATAACAAATGAAAAGAAAAGTAATAGACAGTATCTGAGTAATATATTTTTTATATTGCGTTTATAATTACGCACCATGCAAAAATAAATATAATGCTATGGTTTATACACACAAAAAAAGTATATTTTGTCTATTTTCTTATTAATCCTTAACGATCTTTCAGATGACATAAATAAGCCATTTCTCATTTTTGTGCATGTGTAGGAAATCGCTAAACAGATCATGTGGTTTCTAATTATGAACGACAGTGTATATTGCCAAACCAAATTATAACATTTTTTTGAGGGGATATGAACAGCTATAGGGGTTTCTTAACATCCAGTATTGTCGAGCAAGGTAGAGGATGAACCATCTTTTTAAATTTAGCAAATTTCTTTTGTAATGAATAAATTTGAAATAAAAATTATAATCACATTTTTAAAAATTTGTAGTATTCATTAATCGGGGTGATGTTTCTTTAAGATTTGTTTAAATTAAATTAAATTAAATTAAACTGAATTAAAAACAAGTAAGAAAATTATAGTCGGTCTAGACCGACCATATGATACCCTATTCCATGGTTTAGAGACCCTATCTCTTCGGTTCAACTAATTTGATATAGAAAAAAAGCATAAACCAAATTTGAGTGGTATTGTTATTAATTTTTTTTGGCTGCAGATATGAAAAAGTACATATCGGGTGCAAAATTTTTATGGGGACTAGGGAGAAAAATGAACCGATCCTGACCATATTTGGTAAAGTCACTTATATTTTGAAAAAATATGTACAAACCAAATTTGAGGAAAATCTGTGCAATATTTTTGTTTTTTTTTTTTTTTTGATAGATTTAAGTGAAGATCGGGAAGCAGCTCTATATGGCGCCTACGACTAAGAATTATCCTCTAAGGATTATTTTTGGACTACTGATGAACGGATATAGTAAACACATGCAAACCCAATTTGGCTGGGATCTATATGATAATTTGGATCTATGGCAATTTATGTCGATTTCATAGGTGTTATTAATACGGGGACCAGGTCTGAACATGGACCGAATTTCATCAGTTTCAAAATCGCTTATCCTATAAAAGCTTATATACCAAATTTCATCAAAATATATCCATATTTACGACTTGTAGTTTGATTAATATGTTTACGTGGACACACAGACGGACGGACGGACATTACTAAATCGACTCAAAAAGTGATTCTGAGTTGATCGGTATAATAAAAGATGGGTCTAGGTCAAGTATTTTTGGTAGTTTCACACAGCAGCACAAAGTCATTATACCCAAACCACATAGTGGTATAGGGTATAATAAAACACAGTTACTGAAAAAAGCGCTGTATCAGGATATAATGACTTTGTACTGATGTTTGTAACCACCAAAAATATTTGTCCTAGACCCATCTTTTATCATACCGAACGACGCAGAATAAATTTCAAAGTCGGGCCGTCCGTCTATCCGCCAGTCCATGTAAACTTTGTAATCAAACTGCAGGTCGCTAATATGCAGCATATATTATAATGAAATTTTGTATATAAGCTTCTATCAGCCATGGCCGATAGACGGTTCATGTTCAGACCTAGATCCCATAAAAATTACCCACTTGACATTGACTAAAATTGCCATAATATCAAAATTATCATAAAGGTCCCGGTCAAATTGGGATTGTGTTACATCCATTTATCAGTAGTTCAAAAATAAACCCTATGGAACAATTCTTAGTCATAGCCCAATTATGAAACTGATTCCCGAAAAAAACAAAAATATTGCACAGATTTTTCTAAGTTTTGTTTGTATATATTTATGCAAAAAATAAGTATCTTACCATTTTTGGACCTAGTCCCCATATAAATATAGCATCCGATATGAGCTTTTTTATACCCGAATGAATAACAATGCCATTCAAATTTGGTTTATGCTTATTTTCTATATCTAATTAGTTGGACCTAAGAGATAGGGTCTCTAAACGCATGGTATAGGGTATCGTAGAGTTGGTCTGGACCGACTATATTTTTCTTGTTATATCTTTATTTGTAGCAACACACTCTTGCGTATACGTGATGCTAGGTAAATTGAATATAAAGTATACGCCGTGATGTGTGCTTATTTTAGACATTACATATACATATGCATACATTTAAGCAGCGCAAGATTTAACAAGGCCTATGTTATGTTATAAATAGCTCGCCATATAAAATTACGTGAAAGTGTAGATGGAAATTGTGAACTTTAAGAAAATTTAATAACAAGTACTTACGTATCGTTATTAACATTAGTTATGTTCGTTTTCCTGTTACAATTTCCTTTACAATTTACCATTTCTATTACTTTTTCTTCAAAAATGTTCGAGTTCTTCAAAATATAGTAAAAGTTGAATTCATAAGAATAATTATTTCTCCTTTGCTTTAAGTTTATTAAAAAAGGGTGGAATATTCAATCATATTTTCAAATTAAAAATAATAATATTCTTACTACATTTTACATATAACCAGAGGACTTTTTAGTTATATCTTTTTCTATTTTTACTTCACTAAAGGTACTTGTATACAGATTATAATGTATTTATACCCTATACCACTATGTGGTTTGGGTATAATGACTTTGTGCTGCTGTTTGTAACAACCAAAAATATTTGACCTAGACCCATCTTTAATTATACCGATCGAATCAGAATCACTTTTTGAGTTGATTTAACAATGTCCGTCCGTCCGTCCGTCCGTCCGTCCGTCCGTCCGTCCGTCCGTCCGTCCGTCTGTGTGTCCATGTAAAGCTTGTAATCAAACTGCAGGTCGCAAATATTAATATATTTTGACGAAATTTGGTACGTAAGCTTTTATCGGCCAAGGGATGAACGCTATTGAAATTGGTGAGAATCGGTCCATGTTCAGACCTAGCCCCCATACAAATTACCCCTATGAAATCGACATAAATTGCCATAAGATCCAAATTGTAATATAGATCTTACTCAAATTGGGTTTGTATGCGTTCATTACATCCATCCATGAGTAGTCCAAAAATGATGCCTTTGGCCCCATATAGATCTGCTTCCCGATCTTCATTTAAATCCATTAAAAAACAAAAATATTGCACTGATTCTTCTCAAATTTTGTTTGTATATATTTTTGCAAAATACAAGAGACTTTACCAAACATGATCAGGATCGGTCCATTTTTGGACCTAGTCCCCATATGGATATAGCATCCGATATGAACTTCTTCATATCTGCAGCCAAAAAAATTAATAAAAATCCCACTCAAATTTGGTTTTTGCTTATTTTCTATGTTCAGTTAGTTGGGCCTAAGAGATAAGTTTTCTAAACGCATGGTATAGGGTATCATATAGTCGGTCTAGACCGACTATAATTTTCTTATTTGTTTAAAAATAAATTATTTCAAATTATATATTTTTTTATTATTTTCGAATGCAAACTCTTTCAATGACCATTATTAATAAGCTACTTATTTCAAGTTACTTACGATTCTTTAAAGGTACTACGATTGTTTGAAATAATGTTAATAGTTTATAGTCTGTAATTATTTTGTTGAATTTAATACCATTTCTCAGAATAAATTTGTTTTATTGTTCAATGAATTTATAATTTATTGTGGCTTGGAAAAGCTTATTTTAGAGCCACTTGTCTCGTTTGTATAAATAGAAATAATTAAAAATAAATGCTTACAAGGAAAATATAATAAATTAATACTTGCACTATAATCGAAATATATATACGAGATATTCCCTGCTGCAGTTTAATCAATTTATATAAAAAAAAAATAATTATAACCCCAATTTCCTGAATACAGATAATTTTCAGTAAAAAGTTTTTAATAAAAGCAATACTGTTAAAAATGACGTAAATGTGTTGAAGTAGCAAATGTTAATAAATAAATTGTGACCAGCAGATACGAAAATCGTGTCAGTTGCATAAAGTACTTGGTGATTGTATTAGGAATCGTGCTCTAATTTTGCAAAAGAAATTATTTGCCTGATGTATTTTAATATTTTTACATAAACTAGAATAAAATTAAATTAAAAATAAATTTTTTTAATAATTGCAGACTAACAATATTTAAGATATTGGTGAACGATTTCACTAACAATGTTATCAGCGATTATGGAACGCAAATCTGATGGGAGATTTTATTTAGTTCCTTACAAGAGAATCAAAAACTGATTTTCACAGTAGACAAAACGACGTCTAAAACAGTTTTATATAATTTATCCATCTTTAAAAAACTTATTTAACTCTCCGTCTAGCAACACTTCTGGTACCCTTAAGCGCATGACAAGGTCCGGGACCTATTTTTGTTGATATGACATTTTCTATGAAAAAGACATTTTAAAATTTTTGTTTTGTTATTTAATTATTGTTTATTAATTAAAGTGTTGATAAATAAATTAAAATATTTTTTTTTTATACTAACATAATTACTAACGAAACTATAACCACATTTATACCCTTTTCGTTGCCTACTTGTGTTCTAGCTTGAACATCTGCGTATATCTACAAATAGAGATTAGTATTAGAAGGTAATAAAACAAATGTTAAATTCGAAGATCTCGTTTAAAATGCGTTCAAACAATAAAACAGCTAAAAAGAAGCCAAAATAAAGTTTATGTCTTAATGATTTCTTGTAAGTTCAGTACGAGGTCCCTACGGACCTTGTCATGCGTTCCCGTACTACTCACCTTTAAACCTCAATAAAAACTAAACTATTGAGCGTATCACCTTGAGTTTACTTTTAAACGATTTTTGACAAAATTCTCTTGGAAAACTTTTGGGGTACCATGTCCTAGCCAAAATAGGAGTAATTTCAGTTTGAAAATGAAAGAGGTCCCCAGGGACCTTCTCGCTAACCGAAGGGTTAAGTTATACAATTAGGTGGGCAAATAAAGTATCGTGCCACCAGTAAGTTACGTTAAAATGTTTCTTATGAAAAACGTTATTACGTCAGGTTGAACATCTGTTAACAACAAAACCTTGATATATTTGAGAATTTGTTTCATAATCATGTATTTTTTTATGCGAATATGTCGAGTTTTGAACCGACTAAGCTTAATTTGCTCCAACTTTTGATTTTATTCTTCAATTTGAAGAAATCTGCAGCTGAGGCGTATCGATTTCTTGTAGAAGCATAAGGTAAGACTGCCTAAAGTGAGGGATGTTGTGGTGATCACTTTTTGATCTTTTTATTATTATACTATGAGCAACTTCCGATTTTCGATTATGCTCGAATTAACTGATCGAACGAATTTTCATTTGGTGTTATGGCGCACATTCGATAAAATAGCGATATTGTGAATTTCACTCAATTGGATTATTCACAATATTTATCATGGCACTATAAATAACCATTGTTTGTTTACCAATTTATTAAATAAAAAACAAGTAAGAAAATTATAGTCGGTCTAGACCGACCATATGATACCCTCTACCATTGTTTAGAGACCCTATCTCTTTCGGTGCAACTAATTTGATATAGAAAAAAAGCATAACCCAAATTTGAATGGCAGGGACCTCCTCGGTAACCGAAGGGTTAACAAAAACAACTAAAATAAATAAAAACTCGAATTTTTTTCAAAACTAGGTAAGGCTCGCTTTTCCGAAGTATGTGTCTATTTATAATATAATAATAATAACAAAGTAATATTGTAATGGTGCGGCGTTGGTGGAAGATCCGCTTCCGTTTCCCTGAGCCTTTGCTGGTCGCACGTGCTGGCGTAGGGGCCTAGCTCGCCGGATGGGTGGGGTCTTGCTCAGGCCCAGGGAAACCGCACTACAGATTTTCACGTGCGATTTAAAAAAAAAACAACTGTCAAAACAAACGGACGCTAAATGGATGGATGGCTATACTTACCTTGGGATTGGGGACGAGGTGTTCTGCCCCTTTTTCCCTCCCAACCATGTTACCTCGACTCCATCTTAATTGGAGGTAACCCACTTCAATGAAAAGATTTGGTTTGGTTTGGTTTTCTACATTGGGATATATAAATTTTTATTTACCCTTCATTTTAAGGGTTTTAATTTTAAATTATTTTTCGTAACATTTTAATTTTTTTTAGCCAATTTTTATTTTTAGCAAAATTTTAAGTTTAGCAAATTTTAATTTTATCTCAATTTGAATTTTAGCACTACAGAATAATAATAATATTTTAAATTAAATTTAGTTTTAATTTTAACTTTAACAAAAAATTTTTCTTTTTAAATATGGTACCATTTTGTAAATTCTCTTAAATTTCTATAGTGTTAAATTTAGGTTAATTTTAAATTTTAGCAAAATTTTGTTTTAGGAAAAATTTAGAAAAATTTTACCATTTTTTTTTTTTTACAAAATTTTCATTTTTAGCTAAATTATATTTCTTATTATAATTTTTTAATTTTAGCTCAATTTTATTTTTATTTAAGAAAATTTTTAGTTTAATTTTATATTTAGCAAATTTCTTAATTTAGAAAATTTTTAGTTAAAATTTATGTTTAAATTTATATTTAAAAAAATTTTGATTTATAATTAGAAAAATCTTTAGAAAATAATTTTAATTTATAGTTAGACAAATCTTAGGAAATTTTTTATTTAATTTAGATTTAAGAAAACATTTTAATTAGTGTCTTTTAATTACCGCCATATGGTTGTAGGTGTTGAGGATGAAGCTGCTGCCGCCAGACGCCTTGGTTGTGGGTCGCAATATGCAATTAAAAAAAATCGGCCATAGCTTAATTCTGCATATGATTATTTAATGTTTTATTACCCAATTTGTTTTTGTAATCGGCTAAATGTATTCTTCTTTATTCTTATCACCATTAATTTTTTTATAGAGATTTTTTTTTTTTTATTTAACGCAGTATTTTTTTTTTATGTTTAATTTACAATTTAACAATATTTATATATTCTTAATTGTACATTTTGATTTTTATTTCGTTTTCTTAAATTTAAAACGGTTTTTTTTTTTTTTTTATACAACGTTTTTATCTGGAATTTTATTTTTTTATTCTTAAATCCATAATATTGTTTTTTTTTTTAAACTTAAACATATGTATTTAGTTTTTTCTTCTTTAATATTAAGTTTGTTACAGTGTTTATAAATTTTACTTTTAAACTTTCTTAAAATTTAACTTTATTTCACTACAACTAATTTTATTTTAATTTTAATTTAAAGTCAGGTTTTTCTTCAACCTTTTTTTTTTTTAAACTCCTTAAAAAATTTTAATCTTAATTTTTAAGAGGTTTTTCCTCATCCTTCACTTTATCACTACATTTTAAATTTTATTTTAAGAGGGTTTTTCCTCAACCTTTATCTTCAACTATTAATCTTCAACTCCTCGTTTAATTTTCAATTCTTGTTAATCAAGCCAAATCTTCCTCATTCATTCCTCTGCAGATAAAAACCTGTTTATTAAACAAACAAAATCACCAGCAATTCAGTAAGAACATTCATATGCATTCATAATATTCTCTAGTATTTATAACACTCACACTCATATATGACTATGAGAGCAAGTGAGATCAATACAAGAAAATACGTGGTTTGACCAGCATGATTGCATATGAATGTGTTCATGATTTACTTCAACACAATGAAGAGAAAAAATACGCCATAAAAAAAAAATGCCATCAACATATTACCATATAAGGTGTTGTTTATATGTACATACTTGAACTTGAAAATAATTTCAAGATCAAGGTTATTATTTTTTCTTCTTTCTTATTCTGCCTGTACCAGAAATTCTTCTGCTACAGTGCAGAGCAAAAAAGATCACCGTCACAATATAAGCATAACTAAAAGGTAATTATTTTTTATTATTAAAAATTTTTTATATCTTCTTAAAAAATACTAAATCTTAGAAAAAATTTTGATTAAAAAATTTATATACAGAATTTTTAATTTCGACTGTCAGACCATCAGAATTTTTTTTTTATTTTTTTGCATAGTAAAAATCGAAATGTTTTTTTAAAAGAATCTCTTATGAGGCAAAAAATTTTCGGTGAATAGCTTTCCGTGTTACTCAGAATTGTAGCAAACTAAATAGAAACTCTGAGCAGTTGCAGAATATTGTCACCTTTAAAGAAAATTCTGAACATTTCGTAAAAATCAGCTCAAAAAGGCAAATGGTCGAACACTTTCGTAAGGAAGAAAGATATTGTGTTTTTGAAAAAAAAAAAAATAATAATAAATAAAAAATAAGGAAAGACACACAGCAGGTTGAAAACAGTAACACACTTTTGTCTTAGATATTGTTTGCGCCCAGCAAGGTCATCACTGAAAATAATATTAAATCTTTTATGGCCGGTATTCCTGAAAAAGCCAAAATATTCATACAAAACAATTAGTTTTAAAGAATAATCTTATATATTTTATGTTAATTTTAATAACATTTCCATAAATTAGTTAGTGATTTCTGATAAATTCTGTTAAACCGCTTAAATGTTATTAACCATGTTACAATTTTTATGTACACAATCCTTACTAAACAATTATTAAACTTTTGTCAAAGTCAAAATTTTATGGAATAGACTGCTTACATAAATATTGTTGGCATTCACTGAACGCGAAAAGTCTTCAATAAGGTTTTGGCCAAATAATTTACTACATTAGTTGAAATATCGCAAACAATATTTTCAACAGCTTATGCCGTTTTCTTTTCTGACAAAAAAAAGTCGCCCTTTTTTGGCCTTTTTTCGAAAAGTGCATTTTTTATATATTCTGAATTAAGAGCAACCTTATCTTATACATCAATCGAAAAATCTCAAAGTCGAGCATTTGTAAATCACAAAAATGCCAGCCATTGACTTCTTTCAGGTCATAGTGTGAGAATATTTCCCCATTGTTCCCCTTTTTGGAATAATTTCACCCTATGACTTCCAACAGGATAATAATCAAAATTTTTTTGCATATATGAACACAGCACTTTGAGCACTTTTCGATTGGTATATAATATAAAGTTGTACTTATTTCAGAATATATAAAAAAATACACTTTTCGAAAAAATGGACAAAAAAGGGGCGACATTTTTTGTCAGAAAAGAAAACGGCATTTGTCTACCAAATAGTTTGAAAATACGCTCAACGGAAATATTCTAAGCGGTTATAAATACAAACTAAACAAGTCAAAAAATACGTAACCCTATATCATGGGTTTGGGGAGAGGATCCGGGATCTAACTTTGTTGAGGCAATAACTGGATATAGAAAAAAAAAACATAAACCAAATTTTAGTTTTATTATTATGAATTTGTGCTATATGCAGATATGAAAAATTTCATATCTCATGTTAGTTTTATATGGCGACTAAGTCAAGAAATGGATAGATCATGCCCATATTTACTAAATTATCTTACTTTCTTCAAAAAAACATATAAGCCAAATTGAAATAATCTATGCAATATTTCTGTTCTTTGATAGACTTAAGTGAAAATCGGGAATCAGTTTTCTATGGGAACTTTAATAAAAAAACGGCAGCACAAAGTTATTTTGGGATTTCTGATTAGTGGGTGTAATGAACTTACATATAAAAAATATTTTTTTTTAAATGATTCTTTATTTACAATCTATCCTAGGAGACACTTAATAAAAATAAAGTTTTTTAATAAGAATTTATTGTCGTTAAGCTTAGCGTCGGAATGGTAGATCAAATATGTGATTTCTTTTCAGTCTTTTCGTTTCGTTCGTGCTATTTAACAAAAAAACGCAACAGGATTGACACGGTTGCTCAGCCTCTGCAGGTATCTCTCACTTATAATGTTAATTTCTTCTCGAACGGACGACATTGAGAGGTCTCCTTTAATCACATTATTTCTGACATATCATGGTGCATCAAGTATTAATCTCAATGTTTTAGATTGGTATCGTTCAATTATATCAATGTTTGAGTTGCTGGCCGTACCCCAAAGCTGGACCCCATACGTCAAAACAGGTTTCAGAATTACTTTGCAGATTCGTAACTTATTGTTTAAATTTAGATTTTGGGCCTATAAGCCAGTACAGTCTTTTTGTTTTTATTTTTAATTTTTGCTGTTGCTGTAGATCAAGTACTATTCCAAGATATTTCACTTTTTCTTGTTTCGGAATTACGTTGCCATTTATGGTTACATCAGTGCAATTACCACCTTTGAGTGCAAATGTTGTATGATTAGATTTCTCAGCATTTACCTTAACATTCCATTTTTTTTTAGCCAATGATCAAGTTCATTAAGTTCAGTTTGCAAAATTGTAGACGCTTGACTCACTTGTATCGATAATTGCAGTATCATCCACATATCGAGGGTTTACTAACGCAACCTCGTAACTCGATTTTTTTCCGATTTTGGGTTTTAACCGGAAAAGTAATTAGTAGCTACCGCCACATAATTATGCAAAGTTATAAATAAAAATATTAATTAGTTTTTTTTTAATCAAAAAATGCAAACTCGTATCTCAACTAGTACAAAATTGTTATGCGCAACCTCGTATCTTAAAGTAAATACATAGGTAGATTTGGCATCACTGATGGTCTGATCACGCATATTATGCTAGCTAGTCTTAAGTTCATCTCCATTTAAGTCCATCTCGGCCTTCGAAAATTAATTTAAGTAAACATTCAGAAATTGTTTAAAAAAAAAATACCTCGTAAGAATCAAGGGGACAACAGTGACTGGGAACGAAATAAAGCTAAGAAAACTCGTGAGGCAAGGCTTATTTTAGCTTAAATCGGCAAAACAGAGATAACCGTTCACTTATTCTGAGAAATGAACGAAAAATAAATCCAAGATGTACGTCAAATCTAGTCAAATCAAAATTTTTAATTCATTCTGGAATGATTTAAACTGGGATAAAAAACAATCTTACGTTATTTCTCTTGTTACCAAAGAAATAATTCCTCGAAAAGAGAACACCCTTATATCGCGAAGAAATTTTACTTTTCAATATTATCTTGTCGTTAATAATAAAATATTGTTAGTATGTAAAAAATGTTTCTGAATACTTTAGATTATGGTGAATCTCAAGTTTTGGACTGGGTTAAAAAAAAATAGTGCCAATGGTTTACTGAAAAAAAAAAAAAAAACAAAGGAAAGAACACAAGAAATTACTCAAAAAAAAAATAAAACAAGTAAGAAAATTATAGTCGGTCTCGACTATACCATGCGTATAGAGACCCTATCTCTTAGGCCCAACTAACTGGATATAGAAAATAAGCATAAACCGAATTTGAGTGGGATTTTTATTAATTTTTTTGGCTACAGATATGAAAAATTTCATATCGGATGCTATATCTATATGGGGTCTAGGCCCAAAAATGGAACGATCCTGACTATGTTTGGTAAAGTCTCTTGTATTTTGCAAAAATATATACAAACAAAATTTGAGAAGAATCAGTGCAATATTTTTGTTTTTTGATAGATTTAAGTGAAGAACGGGAAGCAGCTCTATATGGGGCCTATGACTAAGAGTTATCCAATAGGAATGTTTTTTGGACTACTGATTAATGGATGTAATATATACATACAAACCCAATTTGACTAAGATTTGTATGATAATTTGG
Source organism: Cordilura impudica (assembly GCA_963682025.1). Taxonomy (NCBI): domain Eukaryota; kingdom Metazoa; phylum Arthropoda; class Insecta; order Diptera; family Scathophagidae; genus Cordilura; species Cordilura impudica. The sequence continues at coordinate 50,123,577 of OY821518.1, forward strand.
ATCTTATGGCAATATACATATGTTGATTTCATAGGGTCATTTGTATGGGGGCTAGGTCTGAACATGGACGGATTCTCACCAATTTCAATAGCGTTCATCCCATGGCCGATAAAAGATTAAATACCGAACTTCATCAAAATATATTCATATTTGCGACCTGCAGTTTGATTACAAGCTTTACATGGACACACAGACGGACGGACACACGGACGGACATCGTTAAATCGAATCAGTTAGTGATTCTGATTCGATCGGTATAATTAAAGATGGGTCTAGGTCAAATATTTTTGGTAGTTACAAACGTCCGGACGGACGGACGGACGGACGGACATCGTTAAATCGAATCATATAGTTATTCTGATTCTATCGGTATAATTAAAAATGGGTGTAGGTGAAATATTTTTGGTTGTTACAAACAGCAGCACAAAGTCATTATACCCAAACCACATAGTGGTATAAGGTATAACAAAATTTGAGAAGAATCAGTGCAATATTGTTGTTTTTTGATAGATTTAAGTGAAAATCGGGAAGCAGCTCTATATGGGGCCTATGACTAAGAGTTGGCCCAGGGATCATTTTTAGACTACTCATTAGTGGATGTAATAAACGCATACAAACTCAATTTGAGTAAGAGCTATATGACAATTTGGATCTTATGGCAATTTATGTCGATTTAATAGGGGTCATTTGTAAGGGGGCTAGGTCTGAACATGGACCGATTCTCACCAATTTCAATAGTATTCATCCTATGGCCAATGAAAGCTTACATACCAAATTTCATCAAAATATATTCAGATATGCGACATGCAGTTTGATTACAAAGTTTACATGGACGGACATCGTTAAATCGAATCAGTTAGTGATTCTGATTCGATCGGTATAATTAAAGATGGGTCTAGGTCAATATTTTTGGTAGTGACAAACAGCAGCAAAAAGTCATTATACCCAAGCCACATAGTGGTACAGGGTATAATTATAGTTGGTCTAGACCGATACCCCCTACCCTATACCATGCGTTTAGATACCCTATCTCTCAGGCCCAACTAACTGAATATAGAAAATAAGCATAAACCAAATTTGAGTGGGATTTTTATAAATTTTTTCGGCTGCAGATATGAAAAAGTTCATATCGGATGTTATATCTATATGGGGACTAGACCCAAAAATGGACCGATCCTGACCATGTTTGGTAAAGTCTCATGTATTTTGCAAAACAATATACAAACAAAATTTGAGAAGAATCAGTGCAATATTTTTGTTTTTTGATAGATTTAAGTGAATATCGGGAAGCAGCTCTATATGGGGCCTATGACTAAGAGTTATCCAATAGGAATGTTTTTTGGACTACTGATTAATGGATGTAATATATACATACAAACCCAATTTAACTAAGATTTGTATGATAATTTAGATCTTATGGCAATATATGTTGATTTCATAGGGGTGATTTGTTTGGGGGCTAGGTCTGAACATGGACCGCTTCTCACCAATTTCAATAGCGTTCATCCCATGGCCGATAAAATATCAAATACCAAATTTCATCAAAATATATTCATATTTGCGACCTGCAGTTTGATTACAAGCTTTACATGGACATACAGACGGACGGACGGACGGACGGACATCGTTAAATCGAATCAGATAGTGATTCTGATTCGATCGGTATAATTAAAGATGGGTGTAGGTCAAATATTTTTGGTTGTTACAAACAGCAGCACAAAGTCATTATACCCAAACCACATAGTGGTATAGGGTATAAAAACAGTCACATGTGGAAGACTTCTTAAATAATTTGTCCAAAATGGAGTCACACTACTGTCGTAAAGATACTACAAAGTTGTATTAAGATAATTTTTATACAAAATATGTTGAAGAAGTTTACCGTGATTTCTTAAAATATATGGGAGAGCATAAAATTCTAGTTAAAGAAAGAGCTTGCTATGGGTTCTTAGTTAAAAAAATTCGACTGATGGATATAGACATTTTTAAACCTCGAAAAGATTTTTGTGATATTTGCTTTGCTTTTAAAAATACAAATATATCTGAAGGCGAGTATAACAATCATGTAATAGAAAAGAACCCTGCTAGGAATGAAAAAGATAATGATAAATCAACGCAATTTCTGGAGAAATAAAAGCTTTCACGGTAGATGTCCAAGCTGTGCAGATGATACCACAGTTACCTGCTGGTGCTCTTTATTTTAAACAAAAACTAAAATGTCATCAGTTTACGGTATACAACATAGCTAACGGAGATGTATTATGTTATGTATGGCACAAGGGTGAAGGCGGCATTGATGGCAACGTTTCTGCGTATTGCCTGATTAATTTTTTAAAAACTGAAGTTGACCTTACTATGCCGATTGTATTTAACAATGATGGTTGTAGTGCCCGGAATCGAAATGTAACCATAGCTAATTCTTTATTTCAATTCGCTTCAAAAAGCAATATCGAGATCTTCCAAAAATATTTGGTTAAGGGTCACACCCAAATGGAATGTGATTCTATTCATTCCGCTATCGAAAGACGTAAGAAAGACCGATAAATGTATGCGCCTTGTGACTTTGTAAAAATCATAGAATAATCACGACAGAAAAGATCGTACAATGTTAAGTATCTGGGTTATAGTTTTTTCAAAAATTATTCTGGTTTGAAATACTTTAAATCAATTCGGCCTGGAATTAAAGCAGGATCTCCTACTGTCTTACAGCTAAGAGGATTAAAATACTGCAAAGATAAATTAATGTTTAAATTATCTTTCGTTAGTGAATGGAAAATTCTTCCTCAGCGTTTAAACAGTAAATATCCTATTGACACCGAAGTTAAGGAGTTATATTTTGAAGAAATTCCATTGACCAATCAAAAATACAAAGACTTGCAGTCTTTAAAATCATTGATACTAAAGGAGTACCATACTTTTTATGATAATTTTAAATACATCCGTGAAAAATAAACACATTTTCTTCTACAACACTAAATATTATCTCTTAACAGTGTTGAAATAAAACATTTCAATTTTTTTTAAATTTTTTTTTAGTTATTTGTTGTGATTAAAAGTATTATTGAAACTACGTAATCTTAATATACTGTTAATAAGACTAATTTTTTAAATCACAAAAAAAATTATCAAAAGTACTGTTTTGTTATAATTAAAAAAAAAATATCAGTAATAATAATATTTTTATTTGATTAAAAATAATTAATGAATTTAGTAATATGTTTTTAAATAAATAATTCGAAAAGCTAATTTAAGTGCTCTTATTTCAGAATAATGCAATCGCGTATGTTACGCTTTATAGCAATTTTTCTGTGCAGAAAACACGTATCTCAAAAAACGGGCGAAAAAATAAAGGTGGAATATTTAAAATATTACAGTTGTTTTAAAAATCTATTGACATTTCCATTACTTTGTTTAAAAATGGCAAAAGCTTATTATAACTAAAACGTTTTTGTCTCTCCTGAAAAGTGGTAGTTTTTGAGATACGAGGTTGCGTTAGTAAACCCTCGATATGTAGCCACCAATACATTGTCTCTTGTAGGCATATCCGTGGTGTATATTGTGTACAATATTGGACCAAATACACTACCCTGAGGTATTCCAGCATTTATTTCATATAAATTTGAAAAGTCTTCATTAAATTTTACGTAAAAATGTCTATTAGAAAGATAACTTTTAAAAAGCAGGTAATAAGGAGCAGGTAGAACATGTTTTATCTTATAAAGTAGTCGTAAGTGCCAAACTCTAACAACAGCTTGCTGAATATCAAGAAAAGCAGCAGAAGAGTACTTTTTTTCCTCCAAAGCCTCAGTTATAAATCTAACAATGCGATGAATCTGTTCAGGAGTCCCATGTTTATATCTAAATCCAAATTGATGTTCTGGAATGATGCTTCTGTTTTCCAAAACCGGTAACAATCTTTGCAAAAAGATTTTTTCAAATATACAAAATATTATTACATATTATATTAACTATTACAAAATATTATCGATATATATGTATGTACACGATAGTCTGGATCTCACAACTATTTTACTTGCTCTGATAGGGGTTACTTGTATGGGTGTCTGGCCCAATCTCAATAACGTTTGTTCTATGTTCAGTGAAAGCTAATACAAAAAATTTCATCAAAATATATTCATAGTTGCGACCTGTAGTTTGATTATAAGACATAAACACAGACAGGCAGATGGACGGACGGACGACTTAAAAAGTGATTCTTAGAAAGTGATTCTAAGTAGATCGATCTTGTTACGAATATCAGAAAATATTCATCATAGTCTCATCACATAGCGATATAGGGTACAAAAAGAGAATAAAATGGAACAAATCTGTTGCAGTGTTTGACAGAGACCATTAAGAAATTGTTATCTTGTGTTTACATTTTGTTATAGCTAAATTCTGTTATTTCACTTTTAAATAACTAAAACAAGTAAGAAAATTATAGTCGGTTTAGACCGACTATAAGATGCCCTATACCATGCGTTTAGAGACCCTATCTCTCAGGTCCAACTAACTGGATATAAAAAATAAGCATAAACCAAATGTGAGTGGGATTTTTATTATTTTTTTCGGCTGCAGATATGAAAAAGTTCATATCGGATGCTATATCTATATGGGGACTAGGCCCAAAAATGGACCGATCCTGACCATATTTGGTAAAGTCTCTTGTATTTTGCAAAAATATATACAAACAAAATTTGAGAAGAATCAGTGCAATATTTTTCTTTTTTGATAGATTTAAGTGAAGATCGGGAAGTAACTCTGTATGGGCCTATGACTAAGAGTTGTCCAATAGGAATCATTTTTGGACTACTGATTAATGAATGTAATATATACATACAAACCCAATTTGAGTAAGATTTGTATGGTAATTTGGATGTTATGACAATATATGTTGATTTCATAGGGCTCATTTGTATGGGGGCTAGGTCTGAACATGGACCGATTTTCACTAATTTCAACAGCGATCATCCCATGGCCGATAGAAGATTGAATACAAAATTTCATCAAAATTTATTCATATTTGCGACCTGCAGTTTGATTACAAGCTTTACATGGACACACAGACGGACGGACGGACGGACATCGTTAAATCGAATCAGAAAGTGATTCTGATTCGATCGGTATAATTAAAGATGGGTGTATGGCAAATATTTTTGGTTGTTACAAACAGCAGCACAAAGTCATTATACCAAAACCACATAGTGGTATAGGTTATAATGGAAAGAGGAACAATCAGTCATATGAGTATGGGACATAGATAAGAAGAACACAAAAATTTATATCTTAGTGATAATTAGGATATCCATGTCATTTGTCCTTTGTAATGTTTGTTTGTGGGATTTTCCGATAATATAACTAAACTTAAGTAAAACCTACAAATTTAATAAAATTTTGGATCTAATGATATTAAAATGGTAAGAAATTAATATTGATATACTTATATATGGGAACAGTCATAATCATGTTTGACACTTAATAGTGTTATGTATAGTTTAATACATAAGGTCATATTTTGGATCATATTTTATATATGTAGTTAAATTACCATCTAGATAGTTTATATATGCAACTGCTATATTCAGATAATAATATTTAATCTAAAATAATTGTTTATTTTATTAAACTCTTTCTTTTAACTCATACTCTCTGTCTGTCTGTCTGTCTGTCGTGGGTCGACCATACAATTGATATGAAAGGCCAGTAGTCTTGTGACGGAGTGATCTAAATGTCATTTATTTAATGCAATCGATCTGAAACTTGGTCCATACACTTGCTCTGAAAAAAGATTAACTTTGAATTAGTCACGCACAGTCATGTATGGTCACGCACAGTCACGGAAGGATTTAAAACGCATTTCACCTCATCCAATCAATCTGACACCTCCTCGATATATTAGCTGTAAAGAAAGATTAACTTCGACATAGTCACGTACAGTCACGCATAGTCTCACACAGTCACGGATTGATATAAAACCAATTTACCCTTATCCGATCGATCTGAAACTTCGACGATAGACTTGCTGTGAAAAAATATTAACTTTGACATAGTCACGCGCAGTCACGGAGTTATTTTTAACCCATTTCCCCTCGTCCCATCGATCTAAAGCTTTGTCCATAGACTTGTTGTGACCAAAGATTAATTTTAAAAAAGTCACATAAAGACACGCACAGTCACGGAGAGATTCAACGCTGATCAGTGTTGCCATTCTAGCATTTTAGTTGCTAGATTTAGCAACTTTTTTTTGTCGTTTGGGATCCAAAATTTATGAAAAGATGCTAGATGCTAACTTAGCATCCTTTATTAATAAGAAGTAGCTTTAATTTATTTTTTTTTTTTATTTTTGTTTCATTATTTTTGAATATACAATTTTAAATTTAATTGTATTGATAAGTTTTAATTTCTAAAAGTGTAATATGAGAAATTTGTGTACTACTCTTTTAACAACTCTCCTTTTTTCTTTCAACATATATAGAAAAACATTTTGAAATAGAAGAATGTAAACAGCAACAACAGTTACATTTTTTTTGCAAGTTGTGAAGTGACAAAATTTAAATACAAAAAGGAAAATATTAAAGTATTTGTTAAAAATACATGGATAATTTTCGAGATGGATAAGTAAGTTTTTAATTGTTTTTTTTAACATTTTTTGCTTTTTTACAATATTTTTGTATTTTAAAATATGTAAATAGTAAAAAAAACAACAAAATTGACTACAAATACTTAATAGTTTTCTTTTATTACAAATATTAAAGGTATTTAAAAAAAAAAAAAATGAGCAGCATAAAGACGCTCACATCAATTATGATGTGATTTCTTGAACGCCGAAAAAGTTTGTACTAGGTATTTTTGAAAGTACATACATATATTATTAGAGCTTTGTACATTCATTTCACAAGAATTTTTATATCCCACACCACTTCGTGGCACAGGATATAATGAGTTTGTGCTGATGTTTGTAACTACCAAAAGTACTTGGCCTAGACCCACCTTTAATTATATTTATTTAACGATGTCCGTCCGTCTGTCTGTTTATATAAATGTTGGAATCAAGCTACAGGACGCAATTGTAAACACATTTGGATGAAACGTGGTTCAAAAACGAACATTGAAATTGTTGACATATTCGGTCCATGTTTAGACCTAGCCCTCAAACAAATGACTCCTCTGATGACAACTTAAATGACCCTTTGACCAAACCAACTATTAATTTTTTACTTTCTTTTATACGAAAACGTCTTCAGAATTTCTGATGTTGACCGATGTAATGGAAAAAGATCTAAAACTAAATTAGTTCATTATCTGTTAATTAAAAAAAAAATAACGATCTCGATTTTTAGAAAAAAGAAGTACCAGCAAAAAACTAGATCCAATTGGTTACACAATCCTCTATTTAAACATTGGGTCAAGATTAATGACAACGATGTTTACTTTGTAAAATGCAAATATTGTTCTACAGATATTCAATAAAAATTATCAAGTTTAAAAAAACATATGTCCACCAAGAAACACCAAATAAATGCAGCACCTTTTAAATGTTTGCTAAAACGAATAATCATCGATGAAAATAACCCAACATAAAAACTAGCAAGGAAGTGTGAGGCTAGATTCGCATTGTACATAACCTGCCATTCAGCTATTAATGCAATTAATCATTTGATTAGCTGTGAAAAACAATTTCACAAAAATGGTCCAATGACATCAGAAGTTACATTAGCTAGGGCAAAATGTACCGCCATTATTAAAAACGTGTGGGGTCCACATTTTAAAGAGGAACTGAAATCTGATTTGGCAAATAGCCCTTATAGTTTAATAATTGACGAGGCTTCGGACGTATCCAGTTAAATATATTGGCATAATTATAAAATATTACAGGGTAAAAAGAAACGACATTACAACTACTTTTTTATCTATCGAGGAGTGTGAAGATTGTACTGCTGGAGGAATCGTTTCCGTAATTAAATAAAATCATGTGAGTCCGATCACAGGGAAGATGTGTAAACATCTAGTAATTAAAGATTTTTTTATGTCATTTTTTTAAATCAAACAGAAAGCATCATCTATGTATCACGTATAGCAAAAACTGTTTCAGCTAATTCAACAACCGTTTGCTGTAAAACGTTAAAAATATCCTAATATAAACGTATATAAGTGATACATAGATGACGCTTTTAAAAAAGTGGCATAAAAAAACAATTTTATATCATAATTATTTCACCAATACAATCATAAGTCACACAGCGTTATCTACTTCAGCTCACACCGATATGAGTTACGCTGTTTTTGTGATTGTATTGTGAAATAGAAATTTACCCCCCTGCGCGTATAGATGTTTACACATCAAAAAGTTTTGAACATTTTTAATTTGGATATTGAAAATCTCTCTGGATTAGGAACGGATAATACAGGTATACACAACAGCGTACACACAAAACTTCAAAATATGAAAGTAAACAAAAACTTAATATTGGTACCGTGTGCACAATCATTGCCACCTGATTTAGAATTTTTATCCAACGAAACTTACTCCTTATTTTCTAAATCATCCAAAAGACAGCTTATTTATAAAAACCTTTTTAAAGCTATAAATAATGATGCTGAACCACTAAAAATAACTCGAACATGTCCAACTCGTTGGATGTCTATTTAAGTATTTACAAAAAGAATTTGTGAACAGTGGTTGGAGTTATAAACTCATTTTAGGATAGCTAAAGTGACTGAAAAATGTTATACAGCTGGTATTTTATGTGATTTGTACAAAAATAAAAAATTATTCAAGCTAGCAAATTTCTTAAAAAATATTTTGAGAAAAACTCAAGTTACCAATAAAGCCTTGCAGGCTAAACAAAGCGACCCTTTAAAAATTTTAGATGATTTGTTTTTCTTAGTCAATATAATTGCTGGAAAAATTTATAAAAAAGAAAAATTGAAGATGTTATTTTAAATAATGAAAAAAATAATTCTGGTGAAACTTTACTACTTCCAAACCCGTATTTAGGATACGAATTTGAAAACTTATTAAAGCAAAAAATTTAATCAAATGAAATATCTATGAAGATGGAAATAAAATAAGAAATATATGAATTACATTTTTAAAGGAGCTTGTTAATGAGTTAAAAAGTCGATTGTCAAAAAATATTATTGCTTTAAAAAAATTGCAAAATTTTCAACACAAAACACATTAAACCGGGTAAAAGAACCGATAACGAATATATTAGAAGATTTTAAATTTATTTCATCTGAAACAGAAAATATTCAAAAAAAATTATATCACAGAACAATATTGGGATACGAAACTTAATACAGCCTCTTTCTGGTTTGAAGTTAATAATTTCAAAAATTCTATTGGCGAAAATCCATTTAAAGAGTTATCCACATTTGTATTGTCTTTATTAGTTTTGCCTTTCTCAAATGCCGAGGTTGAACGTTTGTTTAGTTTAATGGCTTTAGTTAAAAGCAAACTTTGCAACAGAATAAAATCAGAGTTGTTATATTCGATAATACGGATAAAAGAAGGTTTGATATTTAAAAATGCGTGCTGCTACACTTACGATATACCGAGCGATGTCGTTGATCAAATTCGATCATCAGATTAATATCAAGGCCAAGAAGAACCTAAAGATGAAGACATCACAGAAATATTAGATTCCATAAACAAATTATTCTAATATACTCATATCTTTTGGTAATGTATATTCTGTAATATTTGAAATAAAAAAATCTCTTTAAAATTCAAAATATTTAATTTAAAATTAAAAAAAAACTCATTTTGTAATTAAAAAAAATTACAGATGAAATTCAAAAACTTTTTAATTCAAATTTAAAAAATATAAATCGATACTTACATTTTATATTAATTTTTCCGTTTAAAACACAAAGAATTTATTAATAAGTATTTAATTTTGCAATAAAAATGTAATAAAATTTGAAAAAAAAATTTTTGCATCTTATCTTTGACTCCAGTAAGTTTGGATCTTTTTTTTTTGCAATTTAGCACCTTCAAAATTTCAAAATATGGCATAAGAAAAGAAAGAGTTTTAATAAAAACTTTGTTTTTATGGATTAGATTATAATATAAACTTTAAAATTTCATAATCTACGGAACGAGTACTCTGAAATTTTTTTGTTATATACATTTAATTTTATAAATGAATTTCATATCGTAATTGTTAATTACAAATTTTTGTACATATTTATGTATGCTATATATGGATTTGTATTTTTGAAAACCACAATTTAAATATAACAATAAGTGTACTTATACAATGCTGAATTCTCAAATGCACTCCATGGCAACAATACAAACATAATAGAGAAACTACATTTACGCAAAACTGAAAGACCAACAAAAGCGCCTTTTGAACACCAAAAATACTATAAACAAAGCCAGTCATTCCTGGAAACTAAAAGAGAAAAAAACTTTGACAGCTGACAGTCTAGGGTTAGTAAAAATGTAACACTACACGATAGAACAGTGAATTTTCATTATTAAAAAATATATCAAAAATAATGGAAATTTGGCGGTTATAAATAATGATCTAACTTCGTCAACTGTGACGAGAGTAATTGATCTAACTTTGTCAACTGTGACGAGAGTAATTGAAAAATTCAGGCAGACAGAATCAATTGATGTCGCTAAGTACACTGGTCGTTTAAATACATGCCGTACCGTTGTCGAAATTTTCACATTTTGGTTTCAGGCAAACCACATTTTTATCAAAAACAAATGCATCCACAACGTGTCATTTTTTGAGATGGATTCTGCGTTAGAGGCATCATTCGATCATTCTTCTTCTGGTGCTCAATTCGCAACATGATCACAGATTTATTTGTTCCAAAATTACAAGACAGTATGCCCTGTCATACTGTGTGTCCATGTAAAGCTTGTAATCAAACTGCAGGTCGCAAATATGAATATATTTTGATGAAATTTGGTATATAAGCTTTTATCGGCCATGGGATGAACGCTATTGAAATTGGTGAGAATCGGTCCATGTTCAGACCTAGCCCCCATACAAATTACCCATATGAAATCAACATAAATTGCCATAAGATCCAAATTGTCATATAGATCTTACTCAAATTGGGTTTGTATGCGTTCATTACATCCACTAATGAGTAGTCCAAAAATGATCTCTTTGACCCCATATAGAGCTGCTTCCCGATCTTCAGTTAAATCTATTAAAAAACAAAAATATTGCACTGATTCTTCTCAAATTTTGTTTGTACATATTTTTGCAAAATACAAGAGACTTTACCAAACATGATTAGGATCGGTCCATTTTTGGACCCAGTCCCTTTATAGATATAGCATCCGATATGAACTTTTTCATATCTGCAGCCAAAAAAATTAATAAAAATCCCACTCAAATTTGGTTTTTGCTTATTTTCAATGTTTAGTTAGTTGGGCCTAAGAGATAGGGTTTCTAAACGCATGGTATAGGGTATCGTATAGTCGGTCTAGACCGACTATAATTTTCTTACTTGTTTTATAATCAATTTTTCCTTCGAAGTTTGCACTGTGCAATAAAACATTTTAATTAATTTATTTAATATTTTTTTTTTATTCATTTTAATGCTTTATGACATACAATATTTTTTTGTTTTTTCATTCGATGTAAAAATCTTCAAATTTTTCGGCGTTCCTACTCTGGAGTAAGATACATATAAATGGTCCGCCAAATAACTTTTTTTTTTGAAAATGCTATAAAAAAAAACTACTGAATATTATCTCAAATTTCTTTTTTTATTTGAAAGTACAACCCTTCGGGTTAATAATGGAAAATAATTTCATTCAAATGGCTGCCACGGCTGGCCATGCAGTAGCCTACACCATCGGTCCAATTTTTAAGCACATTATCGATTGTGTGCAGCTGTATTTCACCAATGGCTTCACGAATATTGTCCTTTAAAGCGTCAATTGTCTCTGGCTTCTTGGCGTAACACTTATCTTTGAGGGCACCCCACAAATAATAGTCCAACGGTGTCAAATCGCAGCTCCGAGGTGGCCAACAAATGTTTCCAATATCCTCCTCTTCAATTTTTGTGAACAAAAATTCGTTCAACATGGCCCGATAACGATCGCCATTGACTGTAACGGCCACTCTTTGCTCATTTTCGAAAAAAATGGCCCAATTATGCATCTGGACCAAAATCCGCACCAAACAGTGACTCGTTTTGGGTGTATCGGCTTTTCAATGTATGCGTGCGGGTTTTCTGTGCCCCAAATGCGACAAGAATGCTTGTTTACATACCCGCCAAGATCAAAATGAGCTTCATCTGAAAAGATGATTTTTTTTGGCAAAATCGGCACCTTCTTTAATTCGATCGCAGGCCCACTTAGCGAAGCGAAAACGCATTGGATGGTCAGTTGGCTTCATTTCCTGAACCAATTGGACTTTGTGTGGTGTCATACCAAGGTCCTTATGCAAAATTCGTCTCAATGATGCCTCCGAAATGTTCAATTCTTGAGAACGATGGTGAATTGATGTTGATGGCGATTCACGCACACTTTCTGCCACAGCAGCAATATTCTCGGGTGTACGCACTGTTTTTGGCTTTTCACGCTTTGGTTTATCGATGAGGATGCCAGTTTCTTTCACTTTTTTCACAAGATAACGAACATACGGAGCTGACGGTGCTTCTCTTCTTTCAAAATCCGTGCGCAATTTTCGCACACATTCTGCAACATTACCATGATTTTCAAAGTAATGTCGCAATATTTCCCAGCGTTATTCAAGCGTATACACAACCATATTCGTTTAGCGGAAGGATAAAACTAATTATCTGTCAAATCGGACATGAGCTAAGTGTTACCATTCACGAAATAAGCACTAGTTGAAAAAAAAAGGTTAGATGGCGGACCCTTTATTTTTTTTCATCACATTTTATTTACACCTGTCTTTATATTATAATAAGTAACTAGTTTCAAGGTTTGGGTGTTAATTATCTTAAATCAATACTAAGGATAACTTATATTTAATTGTAGTATAAAATAATTTTTGCTTTTTAATATATTATTAGAAACACATCGCACCAGATTTTATAAATCTGGTAAATAACTCTGATGGGGTGCATCGCTTTAGTCGTGTTGAACCTGAGAGGTCGTTGTTGGGGAGTTGTCTGACTTCATTGTTAGTATGAGATGAAAAGTTACTGATACACGACATCAAACTAGCGTCAATATTTTTGGTTGTATGTGTGAAAAATATTGAAAGAGCTGATAGACGCTGTCAAACTCTCTCTTCATTATTCATTTTTAATCGGTCTTCTAAGTGTTAAATTATGCGGAGGGCAAGAAAGAGAAAAGGTAATGAAGAAAAAAAAAATGAGTAGTAAAAAAAAATATCTGCAGCAAAATTTCTTATTGCTCATTTTTCTCATGTTTGTAAGCATATTCCTTACATTTTGTATCCCGCAACACCGGTAAAAAATGATACACTTCTAGCAGTTCAAAAATGAAATTCTGCTTTTCCTTCTTTTCATGCGATGTGCACGAAAATCAAATCAAAACGATTTTGATTTTCGTCAATATCGCACACAATATCAATATCACGCGCACAACCAAAATATTGACGCTAGTTTTATGTCGTGTATCAGTCAATTAAGTTGAATTGTATCCTTAAGACTGGAATATCTTATTACCTTATGGACTGCGCTGACGTTAAGATCACGATGTATATCTTCATTGGATATCTACCATTCGACGTTTATGATAGTTCTTAGTATGTTTGATTGAGCTTGTTGGATGATTTTTATATTTGCGTTGCTTGTAGTTCCCCAATGTTGTGCACCATTTTTCTGTATTAATAAAATCGACTCCTTTCCTAGGAGCCAGTATAGTTGTCCAAATTTGTACTTTGTTTTCTTTTGCGTATGTTGTATTCTTTCCAGATTAGTTTGGAGTCGATTATCATGCCAAGATATTTAGCTTTATTATCCTTGAGAATTGGAGTGATGTTTATTTTAATTGTTGCTGGTCACTGACATGTCTATTTGTGTAAGTTACTTGGACAGTTTTTTCACCGTTTACTAGTATGCCCCAGGTTTCAAACCAGTTTAGTGTATTGTCCAGCAGTTTTTGGTGGTTCGAGATAGACATAGTTATATCCTTATTTGATGACATTAGGATAGTGTCGTCTGCAAATGTAGCAATCACATCAGAGTTTCTTGTTCTTGTCTGCTGTGTACAGAAGGTAAAGTATTGGCCCAAGAACACTGCCTTGCGGAACTCCAGCTTCCATTTTAATTACTTTTGAACATTCATCTTTGTATTTTACATAAAAATGTCTGTCAGTTAAATAACTTCGTAGTATGAGAAAGAAATTCGTTGGTAGAATCTTTTCCAATTTATGAAGCAGGCCAGCATGCCATACACTGTCGAACGCTTTCGCTACGTCAAGGTATGTAACCACACAAAGTAGTTTTGTTTTTTTATCAATTTTTGATGAGAATTTGTTTGTCACTCTATGTATTTGCTGGATGGTAGAGTGGCTGGGTCAAAAGCCAAACTGATGCGCTGGAATAAGAGTTCTTTCTTTGAGTATGGGTTCTAATCGGTCAAAAATAAATTTTGCGAATAATTTCGATAAAAGTGGTAGTAGACTAATTGGTCTGTATGAAGTAGCTTTTGTAGATACATATAATTGCCCATGAGAAACATATTTAATTTCAAAACTAAGTCCAGCAACACTTAACGATGGCCTTGAATTAAGAATACCATTTGACAAATTTTTTATTTGAGTGATTTTTGATTTTGGCGATTTTAGATTTTGGAGATTTTTGATTTTTCCGATTTTTGATTTTGGAAATTTTTGTTTTTTGCGATTTTTAAATTTGGTGATTCCGCTCATATTTTCCACGACTATGTAACCACATGGGTAATTAATAAGGCGGGTCGATTTAAAAATCGCCCAAGTGACAAGGAAAATCGTATTCTGGGGATCAAAATAAGAAACTTTGCCCGAGGAACCATACCTCTAAAATGAATTCTGATGTACCGACTTTTGACCTGTCTGTCTGTCTGTCTCACTTTGACCCATTTAGAGTGCCCCAATCGAGTCCAAATATATGATCGACCCCACTAACTTTAGAGGGCCGACCCACCCATGCCAGTGGCATACCCCTGGAATCCCTTGGGGGTTCCCCACACAAAAATTTCAAAAAATTAACCATTTTTTGTTTAGAATTGGGCTGACTATTATTTAATATTAAAATTAACACTCATACGTATACGTATCTTCTACTCTGCTAATAAATAAAAATGATACGCCTTGACAATGTTATGTTATTCAAAAAGATCGATCGGATGACGGTAAATAACTTTTAGATCACTCCGTGGCTATGCGTGACTCTGCGTGGCTACCCCAAAATTAATCTGTAGTCACAGCAAGACTATGGGCCAAGTTTCAGATCAATTGCATGAGGGGGAATGGGGTTGCCCCATGGCAGACAGACAGACAGACAGACAGGTCAAAAGTCGGGACATCAGAATTTGTTTTAGAGGTATGGTTCTTTGGGCAAAATTTCTTATTTTGATCCCTAGAATATGATTTTCCTTGTCACTTGCGCGATTTTTTTGCCTCCCTACAAATCGACCCGCCCTAGTAATTAATGTACTTGTCAAAACTTTCAAGACTGTCGCTTTCGCAGTACTTCATATATTTTAGTGTAGTAGGTGCCACGCCTACTAATTCCATCCTGCCCAATTTTAATCGGACTACTCATAATAAAATCTGATTGAGTCGTACAAAAAGTCAAGGCTTACCCATTTGTAGTACTTTAGTTATATGATATTATATACTTACTTTATTGTGTACCGTGACATACCTACCGCTGCGGCCATGTCCATTTTTAGTCAACTAATCGCATGTATAACTTATGGGCTCACGCAAAGTCACAAAGCTCTCACTATTACAGTACATACTTCAGATATATGGCAATTCATATTTACTTTGTATGGGAGGTGCCACGTTCATTGGTCCGATACCGCTCTGTTTTTGCCTCACTACTCACATTAATGAGACATGAGACATGAGACAAAATGACATGAGACAAATTTGCAAAAGCTATTTCTATCATAGTACTCGAGATAAATAATATTGAATTATTACTTTGTATGGGAGGTGCCGCTCCTACTTCTCCGATTATGCTCATTTTCGGCTTCGCTACTAAAATAAATAATAGGTGACATCGCACAGATTTACAAAGCTCTCTCTGTCATAGTACTCAATATATTTGTTATTAAAAGTCACTTTATATGGGAGCTACCACGCCCACTAAAACTATCAAACAAATTTATAGCCTATGTATATCCTCAAGGCCTATTCCAAATATGGAAACTAACATTTTTAAAACCAGATGAACAGTTACGAAGATTACCTCCTACAAAAAACACACACATTACCTTTTTATTATATCGCTAATATTAATAGGCTAGGCGATAGCTTGTGACCGATGTTTTGTTCTACCGTTTTATCCTGATTTTTACCAAATGTATATTATTTGAAAGGTTATTCTTTTCAGCTATTTTTCATATTTCCAGATTTTTTAATTTTGCCCTTTAGTCGGTCTAGACCGACTATACGATACCCTAAACCATGCGTTTAGAAACCCTATCTCTTAGGCCCAACTAACTGGACATTGAAAATAAGCAAAAACCAAATTTGAGTGGGATTTTTATTAATTTTTTTGGCTGCAGATATGAAAAAGTTCATATCGGATGCTATATCTATAAAGGGACTAGGTCCAAAAATGGACCGATCCTGATCATGTTTGGTAAAGTCTTTTGTATTTTGCAAAAATATGTACAAACAAAATTTGAGAAGAATCAGTGCAATATTTTTGTTTTTTAATATATTTAAGTGAAGATCGGGAAGCAGCTCTATATGGGGTCAAAGGGATCATTTTTGGACTACTCATTAGTGGATGTAATGAACGCATACAAACCCAATTTGAGTAAGATCTATATGACAATTTGGATCTTATGGCAATTTATGTCGATTTCATATGGGTAATTTGTATGGAGGCTAGGTCTGAACATGGACCGAATCTCACCAATTTCAATAGCGTTCATCCCATGGCCGATAAAAGCTTATATACCAAATGTCATTAAAATATATTCATATTTGCGACCTGCAGTTTGATTACAAGCTTTACATGGACACACAGACGGACGGACGGACGGACGGACGGACGGACGGACATTGTTAAATCAACTCAGAAAGTGATTCTGATTCGATCGGTATAATTAAACATGGGTCTAGCTCAAATATTTTTGGTTGTTACAAACAGCAGCACAAAGTCATTATACCCAAACCACATAGTGGTATAGGGTATAACAAGTAAGAAAATTATAGTCGGTCTAGACCGACTATCCGATACCCTATACCCTGCGTTTAGAGACCCTACATCTCAGGCCCAACTAACTGGATATAGAAATAAGCATAAGCCAACTTTTAGTGGGATTTTTTTTAATTTATTTGGCTGCAGATATGAAAAAGTTCATATTGGATGCTATATCTATATGGGGACTAGGTCCAAAAATGGACCGATCCTGACCATGTTTGGTAAGGTCTCTTGTATTTTGCAAAAATATATACAAACAAAATTTGAGGAGAATCAGTGCAATATTTTTGTTTTTTGATAGAATTAAGTGAAGATCGGGAAGCAGCTCTATATGGGGCCTATGACTAAGAGTTGTCCCATAGGGATCATTTTTGGATTACTGATTAAAGAATGTAATAAATACATACAAAGCCAATTTGACTAAGATCTATGGTATAATTTGGATCTTATGGCAATTTATGTCGATTTCAAAGGGGGCATTTGTATGGGGACTGGGTGTGAACATGGACCGATTTCCACTAATTTCAATAGCGTTCATACTACGACCGATAAAAGCTTATGTTCCAAATTTCATCAGAATATATTCATATTTGCGACCTGCAGTTTGATTACAAGCTTTACATGGACACACAGACGGACGGACGGACGGACGGACGGATGGACGGACATCGTTAAATCGAATCAGATAGTTATTCTGATTCGATCGGTATAATAAAAGATGGGTCTAGGTCAAATATTTTTGGTAGTTACAAACAGCAGCACAAAGTCATTATACCCAAACCACATAGTGGTATAGGGTATAATTATACATATCGCACCTGCACCTCTAAAGTGAGTCAAATCAAAATTTATAAATTTTCAGTAGAGGCAAAAAATGGTTTTTTTAATATTTACTATAAAATTTAAAACCAGTTGTTTAATTGTAAAGAATTGCGAATAATAAGTATACAACAGTAGTTGTTTTTGCGATGTTTTCCGTGATATCAAAAATAACAATTTTTTTGGGTGCAACTCAAAATGTGTCTTTTTAGTGGATTCTAAAGAAGCGAGTATAGCACAAAAAGTGTTACAACTGTATTTTTTTTGCGAAAGACTAGAAAAACCGATGTGAAGTTTTTACAGTAGATAGATATGACCACTGTGTATCGTTTTCTTGAAAAAAGTGAAAATTGAAAAACTTTGAGTTGACTCACTTTAGATTGGTCAATGTGTTTGTTAATGAGTTTGTTATCTTCATTCACAATAATAATAAACAATAAATGTTTTGGTTTGTGAATTCGCTAAGTTGAAAAATAAAGTTGCCTAGAAATTGCACACGAATTTCGAGCGCTGGAATCTGCTAATTAGTGTAGACTGATATGGACGACATGTGGTTTCAATAAACTGCATGTCATATTTTCTGGCCGTGTCATCTCTGGTTTCGGTGATCAGAATTGGCTCCCTAGATCTTGTGATTTAAAACCATTGGATTTCTTTTTATGCCAACAACTCCAAAACCCTCCGAGCATTGAAGTAGGAAAAACATTGCTGCAACAACGAAATTTAGCTACATTTATACAAGACGGTCATGCAAAATATCGAAAAGAGAGAGTGTATATGTACCAGCCAAGCCATGGAGACCTTTTGCTAGATGTGTTTTTCCATACATGACCGTATATTGAATACTTTATGATTCAATAAAAAATTAACAACGTAAAGGAAAACAACTGTGTTTTCTGTTTAATTCAAGTCTGGCATGCATTTTGGGGGTGCCTGCAGTACTGGCTATGTAATTAATATTACAATTTAAGATATGTCAACCATATTATTATAAATTGTGTAATTTAGAAATAATGAAACTATGCTGATATTTACCAGCATACAAAGAAATACAATGCAACAAATCCTGTATTTGCATCGTTAATTGAGATCAGATAAAAATAATACAAATTAAAATTATTTATTTCATACAAAAAAGTACATACTTATGTCTACATATACATTAGAAATTGTAACAGAGTTTTTATTATAATCATGCAACAATGCCAACATGAATTTCACACAATATAAAGTGGGAAGTTCTGGCTGCAAGAACTTTTGCTTTGCAACACAGCAAATCACATGATTGCCATTCGTTCCTTCTTTTTTGTAAATGATTTGTATTTGGAAAATATTTATATGACAAAAAATATGAATTCAGTAAAAAAAAACCTAACAACTCAATGTTTAAATTTCGGATTACATTTTCTCGACTTATAGATTGCAGCACTTAAGGTTTCAAACAATGCGTGTTAATTTCAAAATAATACAAAAATTAAAAAATCAGTAATTTTTTATTGATTTCCCGACAATTATCGATATAAAATAAATATTATAATTTAATGCAATTTTATATTAAAGATTTCATACCATCTACCACTCCTTGTATTATGAGCTTGTGCTGATGTTTGTTGGCCATTCTTTTATTATACCAATTAAATCAGTATCATTTTATGAGTCGCCTCAATGATATCCGTCTTTCCGTCTGCATGTCTATTTGTCTCTATGTCCATGTAAACTTTGTAATCAAACTACAGGTACCAAATATGAACATAATTTGATATAATTTTATATATAAACTCTTGCAAGCCATGGTCTGAATTATGCTGAAGTTACTGAAATTCGATCCATGTTTATACCTAATCCTTATACAAATGACACTTATGAGATCGACTTAAATTCTCCTAAGATCTAAACTATTACGGAGATATCGCTCAAATTTGATATATTTTTTTTATTCATAGCCCCATATACAGTGACGGCCCGCTTTTCATTTAAATCTATCATGAAACCAAAATATTGCACAGTTCTTTTTCAAATTATGTTTCAATATGTCGAATATTAAATGACGTTGCCAAATATGGTTACGATTGATCCAGTTTTTAAGTGAGGGTCCGTTTAAAAATGGCATCCGAAATTTTTAATTCATGCGCATAACAAACCCATAACAAAGCCACTCAAATTTGATACGCTTATACGAAATCATATTAGTTCACCGCAAGGTCAATTTTATATATTCAGGGTACAGGGTATGTTATTTTATGAATTAAGAAACGCTATTAATAACAATATGCAACGAATGGGGAAAAAATCATCAATATTTCCAGATAACGTTTGTGTGTAGAGCCAAAAATCTTGTCATTTTTAACGGTACTACCCTATTTATAACACAATCCTTTTTAATCCTTTTTATTGTATAAAAGTGAGCCGGATATATTTGATTATGTGTGCGGCAAATTTATGACAAAAAAAAAATGGCGCCATTTCTCAATTTTTTTACCAAATTAAATACAAAGATTATTTTTAAATAAAGGTAGAAAATATTTACGTTTGAAGGAAATAATTTTTTATTGTTTTCTTATGAAAATAGTCATTAATATAATTTTAAAAAGTTTTTGATATTTACTATTCACCAAAAGGAAAAATGTTAAATATTAACAACTAGACATTTACATGAATTTAATTAAATTTAATATTTGGATAAAAAAAATTTAATTTTACGGAATCTTCCCTCCGATAAGATACTTTAGCAAATAAGTCACCTAATTATAAATAATGTAAGTAACATAGGTACATCATACATATCGCACCTGTACCTCTATAGTGAGCCAACTCAAAAATTTTCAATTTTCACGTTTTGCAAGAAAACGATACACAGTGGTCTTATCCATATACTGTAAAAATCTTCCATCGATTTTTCTAGTCTTTCGCAAAAAAAATACAGTTGTAACCCTCTTTGTGTTGTCAGAGTAGCTTCTTTAGAATCCACTAAAAAGACATATTTTGAGTTCCAATCAAAAGAATTGTAATTTTTGCTGATCACTGAAAAAATGGCAAAAACAACTACTGTTGTATACTTATAATTCGCAGTTCCTTACAATTAAACAACTGTTTTTCAATTTTATAGTAAATATTAAAAAAAAATCGTTTTTTGCCTCTACTGAAAATTTGTAAATTTTGAGTTGACTCACTTTAGAGGTACAGGTGCGATATATCTTTAAGTATATAAATCAGTACATATAAAATAATTTCCATACACTTTTTTTATTGTCGACCTTAAGTTACTAAATTCTCATGGAAACACACACAATTTATTTGTGGTTTATAAACCCTTTTTAGAACAAACAAAAAATAACACAATTTAATTTGGATTTTAATTTTATCAACAATAGATTAAAAAGGTGAATTGTTACCAAAAATAATAGAAAAAATAATCCACTCTTTTTTTTATTTTTCTGTAAATTAAATTAAATATTATGAGCTTAAACAAGAAATATAACCAAAAAGGATTGTTTTGAATATATGTATTGATATAAGAAGATTCTTCGACACTCTATATTTCGCTTTTCAAGAAAAAGTCAAACACACTCTCTTTTATTTACAAACATAACCCTTTGAGAGTTTGTCAACTATATTTTGACTGTAGGGTTATTAAAATTTATATGGTCTTTTTTCAAAGGCCAACAAAATAGAACTCCAGAATCTGAACTTAGATTAAAACAACTAATTGTTTTGCTATATTTGGGAAATTTTATATTTTAAGTGTTCCTTACATTTATATTTTAAGTGTTCCCGAATTTTTCAAAAATATTTTGTAGTAGATTGGTAACTCTGTAATATTGTGTTCTGAAGCTTGTGGACCATGTGCAAAAAAGGGCTTTGGTGCTTATCAATGATATTGGATGTGCTAAACTATTTTCTAGATATTAAAATTGAAAGTGTTCTGCCGAGATAAGCGAACTCATCCCTAGAGCCCATATTTTTCTACGTATCACTCGGTCATCTAGTTGATCTCATCCAATTACTGTCTTTTATCCAGTGAATCGCACAACGCATTACCGCGAAAATTTGTTTATTAGCCAAACAGGAAATATGTAGAATAAACTTCTCGCTGAGGTCTTTCCACAAATACAAGTCCCTCTTTCCTCCAACCCATAGAATATTTCCCTGATATCAGCACAACGCACTAGCTAGCAGATTCCAGCCCTCGAAATTCAAGCGCAAATTCTAGGAAATTTTATTTTTTCATTAAATAAAGACCCTAAAAGTATGCTAATCAATTATAGCCAATACACAAATCAACACAAAAACGAACTCATTTTTATTACAAACACATTAACAAATTTAATAAACACACACATAACATTGTATAACTTTATTTATGTGTTAGTAGCAGCTTTATATGCAATTTACTTAAAATAAAGAAAAAAAAATAATATACATTTGGTGATAGTCGGGATAAAACGGTAGAACAAAACATCAGTCACAAGAAATCGCCTAGCCTATTAATATTATAGATACACATTAGGGTGACAGCGGTTTGTATGAAAAAATATTTTTGGTCGAACTTTGAGGTGTGCGGGTCAGATTATTGTGACACTGGATCTAGAATTTTAGTGCGAAAATTTTGAGCCAAATCGGACATGCTTTCTGGAAGCGCATTGAATTCAAAGTTCAAACATGCATTTATGTGTAAAAATTATGACAAAAAATCATTTTTCTAAAAAATTTTGATATTAGTAATTGGGTTTCAATTAAATTAATTAACAAACCATAATCAGGAGTAAATTATCTTTCTAATAAAACATCAAAATTTATTATCGGTTGAAAAACAGCAAAGTTATATCAACTTCCCCAGGCAATAAATGCGCCGCAGACCACTTGTATATTATACATATATAAATATAGAATAGTAGCTGTAACCCGATGCGCTTCTCTACACCCATCGTAACGAAATAAATAACTGAGAATACATTTTGTAGAAAACTATTTTATTTATTTTTTTGGCGATTTTGGTTTTTGGCGATTTTTGTTTTTGCTATTTCAAGTTTCTGACTATATCGATTGTTGTTTTTTTTTAGATATTTTTTTGGTGATTTTTGATTTAAGCGTTTTTTGATTTTGGCGATTTTTGATATTCGAAATTTTCGGTTTTGGCGATTTTTGATTTTGCGTTTTTGTGATTTTTGTAATTCTCGATTTTCCAGTTTGGCAATTTTCGATTTAGATGATTTTTTTTATTCACGATGTTTGGCTTTGGTGTTTTTTTTTACTTGCTTGATTTTGTTTTCTTTTTTGTATTTTTGATTTTAACTATTATTTTTTTTTTTGCTATTTTTGATTCTGGCGATTTTTGTTCTTAGCGATATTTGATTTTTGGCGATTTTTGGTTTTGGTGATTTTTGTTAGCGATTTTCGGTTTTGGCGATTTTTGGTTTCGGCGATTTTTGTTTTTTCCGATTTTCGGTTTTGGCCATTTTTGATTTTGGCGATTCTGCCCGTATTTTCTATGACTTCTCACATGTCAAAAGTTTCGAGATTGTCATTTTCGTAGTACTTCATACTTTTAGGTATAGGAGGTGCCAGGTCCATTGGTCCGATCCCGCAACTACTCATATTATTATCCTATGAACTCAGACTAAGTCCACAGGCTCCGACTATTACAGTACTCCACATATATGACATTAAATGTTTAATTTGTATGGTGGGTGCCACGTCCATCTGTTCTGAAAAACTACAAAATGCTCCAGTTCATTGGCGGTTAACGGTGCAGACGCAATTTGTTGGTAATAACCATAAAAAATTAAAAGATTTATTTAGGGCGGGAGCTACAATTAATACTTCTTTTGTATGGATATATAACACATATTTAATTAGGATATATTATAATGTCATACATATGGTTATATGTATATGTATTAGGGCGGGTCGATTTGTAGGGAGGCAAAAAAAATCGCTCAAGTGACAAGGAAAGTCATATTTAGGGATCAAAATAATAAACTTTGCCCAAGGAACCATACCTCTAATACGAATTGTGATGTCCCGACTTTTGACCTGTCTGTCTGTATGTCTGTCTGCCATGGGGCAACACCATTCCCCCTCATGCAATTGATGTGAAACTTGGCCCATAGTCTTGTTGTGACTACAGATTAATTTTGGGGTAGTCACGCAGAGTCACGCAGGGTCACGGAGTGATCTAAAAGTTATTTACCCTCATCCGATCGACCCTTTTGAATAACATAACATAGTCAAGGCGTATGATTATTATTTATTAGCAGAGTAGAAGATACGTATGCGTATGAGTGTTAATTTTAATATTAAATCAAACACAGTCAGCCCAATTCTAAACAAAAAAAATTTGATTTTTTGAAATGTTTGTATTACAAACCCCCCAGAGGGTTCCAGGGGGTGTGCCACTGGCATGGGTGGGTCGGCCCACAAAAATTATTGGGGGTCGATCATACATTTGGACTCGATTGGAGCACTCTAAACGGGTCAAAGTGAGACAGACAGAGAGACAGGTCAAAAGTCGGGACATCAGAATTCGTTTTAGAGGTACGGTTCCTCAAGCAAAGTTTCTTATTTTGATCCCCAGAATACGATGTGTATATTAATGTGGGTTAATTATTTTTACTCCATGGGTTCATCGCGATTCTGGTACTATGCGCCATTTTATATATGACCAAGGAACCATACCTCTAATATCATTTTCGAGCATGCCAAAATTTCGATGAAAATATTTTCATAATATTTTCCATAATACTCATTCAAATGTAAAAAAAATATTGATTTTTGGATCGCGAAATCCATTTTTCACATTTATTTTTATTTTTAACAGCCGCCGCGTTTTCGTGCATCTGTGTGAATTTTTTTCACCTTTTGAGAAAATTGACGAAATTATAGCACAACTCGATGTATCTTTGACTTTCCCATACTTAAACTAGCCCAAAATATTCAGCGCTGAAAATTATGTGGGGTACCCATATACGACCTGTATCGATTACATTCAATTTAAGTCAAAAAATTCGTTTTTTATATTTGTTCGTTCAAAGAGTAAATAAAAAAAAAACGAATTTTTTTGACTCCTGAAAATATCTTCATCGAAATTTTGTCAGACTCGAAACTGATTTTAGAAGTATGGTTCCTTGGTCAAATATACTTATTATGGCCCATAGTACCAGAATCGCGATGACCCAAGGAGATTTTTTTGGCCCCATACAACTTGACCCACCCTAATGTACATATATGTATACGGTTCAAACTCAGAGCATATATTTGCAGGGAACAATTTCTGAAGTTATGGACCTACGGCGATAAATACAGAAGCCGTATGCGTCGTAAAGATTGTGTACCAAATTTAGTGCCAATAATTATCGATCTGTAAATGGAATACAATCTTAACAAGGATATTTAAATGGCCAAACGGATGTATAATCACTTCAAAAGTGGTTTTATTAGTTACAAACAACAGCCCTAACTCATTATCCCTTACTACAAAATAAGGTAGGCCTGTGGGAATTTTTAAGCAATCTTGGCGTGTAGCCCCAAGTGATTCACAATATTGTCCTGATAATAAAAAAAAAATACTTTCCACATTATACGATATATCTAGAATATCTGAGATAAGAAATAAATTAATTTAATTTATTTTTTAGAGAACATTTTGTTAGAATTCTTTCCTTTTCACCAATAGAGTCTCAAATCTATTGTTAAAGGAATATGCATTCAAAATATTTGCTGTTTTGTTTTGTATAATAGTTAATAATAAAAATAAAAATGTGAGTCCGATCACAGGGTAGATGTGTAAACACCTAGTAATTAAAGATGCTTTTGTGGCACTTTTTTAAAATCTAACAGAAAGCGTCACCTATGTATCAGCTGCAGGGGCTCTGCTAATATAAAAATATTTATTATTATTTCAACTGATTGATTTCTAATATTTTATTTTTCGTTTTTCATTTTTCATTTTTTTATTTTTCATTTTTTATTTTTAATTTTTTATTTTTAATTTTTTTATTTTTCAATTTTCATTTTCATTTTCATTTTCATTTTTTATTTTTCATTTTTCATTTTTCATTTTTAATTTTTTATTTTTCATTTTTTATTTTTCATTTTTTATTTTTCATTTTTTGTTTTTCATTTAAAATTTTTATTTTTAATTTTTCATTTTTCATTTTTTATTTTTCATTTTCTATTTTTCATTTTTTATTTTTCAATTTTCATTTTCATTTCTCATTTTCATTTTCATTTTTTATTTTTCATTTTCCATTTTTCATTTTTGATTTTTGATTTTCCATTTTTTATTTTTCATTTCCCATTTTTCATTTTTCATTTCTCATTTTCAATTTTTTATTTTTCATTTTTAATTTTTCATATTTCAAAACGTTTTTATAACGCTATTCGCTCCCTCATTTTATCTCCGAACACTTCCTAATGAAATCGTGCCTTCATTTTTTTCCAAACACTTTCCAATGAATTGTCCCTCCATTTTTATCTCCAAACACTTCCTTTTTACTGTAATTCGTTTATTTTTTATTTTTATTTATTTTTTATTTATGTTTGATTAGCATTAATATTAAATGCAGTGATTATTGTGTTATTTTTATGGAATAAATTAAAACGTTAAGAATACTTCTAAATTATTGAGGAAATTCATTATAAATGTTTATAAAAAGTGAAGAAATATACTGCAGAAAACAGAGACAAAAAGTTATTACATGTCACAATATTTTCAGCAATGCAATCTTAAGTCACACCGATATAGTCTTACGTCTTACATCTTACATCTTACGCTGTTTTTGTGTATGTATTTTGAAATAGATTTTTACCCTCTGCGCGTATAGATGTTTACACATCAAAAAATCTATAATCGGAATTTTAATGCGAAAACTTTTTTGACAATAGTGAAAAAAATCCATATTCTTTTCTTTCTAATGTTTGAGTTAAATAGTTGATTAAGAATGAGCTGAAGTAATGCTAGCGATGAAGAAGTCGTGTTGTACGAAATTAGCAACTCCATCTAGCGCTGTTTTAATTTATTTTTTCATACTTCTCTTACATTACAAAAATTTATCTTTTCTATTATTAGAAACTATATACATGATCTCGAACCGAACAAAAACTAATTATATTTGTATAATTTTATTATTTTACAAATTTAGAAAGAGCCATAAACCTAACAAATACATGAGTAGAGTTTTATTACATGTGTCTTAACTTAATATTTAAAATTACTTATGCAGTTTTCATAAAAAGTTGTAAAAAAAAGGCCACAAAGTCATATAGGATATATCAATTGAAATAGGTCATTTTGTAAATTTTCTGCCCTGCCAGATTATTGTTTTTAAATCTATTATCTAAGTGTATACATATAAGCATATTAAAATAATAAATTGTTATTATCATAGCATCAATCCCTTTTATAATAAATTATGTTGAACATTTTTTTAACAGCAAAATATCCGGACAATAATGTTTTACTTGAATGTGTTTGAAATTTGGGTTCCACTTATTTATGTGGCAAAAATTCTTGAATATTACTAATAAATAGAGTTATAAACTAATTTTGTTTTATATTAACAATAAAGATTTAGAGGCCATAAATTGGCTATTATTATCTAAACTGTTAGGAGAAAGCTGAAAAATTGCATTGACCTTTGGTAAGTATAGTTAATATATGAGTTTGTTTTAATCTTGCAATGGAATTGCCACACTAATGTTAGGGACCAGGGTTTTTGTAGCCAAACTATAGTATAACAAATTATGTTTAGTTGTAAAAAGGACTTCAAAAATGAAAATAGCTTATGTGTATAAGTTCATAAGTTACGTGAAAACTACATGAGTTATAACAAATATATTTCTTGACGAAAGCTAAAATTTTGTTCCATTTAGTTCCATGATGGCTTTAGATTATTGTAACAATCTTTTCGTTAGGTACCTAGTGAACAACTGAAGTGATTCTTAAAGAATCTCTTCTTTGTTTCGAAAGATGTGGGTGGATTTAAATAAGTGTCAAAGATATTAAAAAAAAACTGCACTTTCATAGCCACACAAATTGGAAATATTGAAATATGTAAATCAATAATGACATATATGAAATAAATTGGAAACCGATGTAGAGAAATAAAAAAATAAAATGAAAAAAATTAAAAAAAAAAAATAAAAAATAAAATTAAATTTTATTTTTTCATTTAACAAAGATCCTATAGGTATGCTAATCAATTTTAGGCAATTTACAATTCAACACTTTTTAAATATGGATTATTGTCGTTATTGGTTTATGTCCAATTATTGGTTTATGTCGAAAATAATTTTTCAATTCAATATAATTGTTGTTGTGATTGAAGAAAACAAACTCACAAACACATTAACAAATATAATGAACAACCAAGTAGCATATTATAATTTTATGTATCTGTTAGCAATTTTAAATGCATTTTACTCAAAAAAAAATGTTCCAGATGATGCCAATCTGTAAAGCTGGTGGACAGCCAAAAATAAATACCTTTCAAATTAGACACGTTTGGTCAAAATCGAGAGAAAACTGATTAACAAATCATGGGTCACAAGAAATCACTTTACCTATTAATATTATAGATAATATCGAACGCATGTATGTATGATTGTCTGTAGCTAGCTTATAGGAGGGTAAACCATTGGAAGGATCTTCCTGGAATTTTTACAAAGTGTTACTGTGTATCTGGAAAGAACGATAGGCTATAATTTTTTGAATATTATAAGTGGGCGTGGCACCTCCCTTACAAAGTGAACTTTTAATATCATATATATTGAATATTATTAATGTTAGTAGCCATGCTGAAAATGGGTGGAATCGGATAAAGGGCGTTGCACCGCTCATACAAAGTAAATAAATAATATCATGTAACTGGAGCAATGTAAAAGGGAAAGCCCTAACACTTTGTAAAAGTCCACCACATATAAATATGAGTCGTCAGACAAAAAAGTGGCGGGTTTGAATTAATGGGGCTGGCGCTTCAATACAAAGTAAATATTAAATGACATATATATGGAGTACTGTAATAGTGAAAGCCTTTGGGATTTGCCTGAGATCATAAGTCATTCATGAGAATAGTTGAAGAAAATAAAGGCGTGATCGCAGCAGCGGGCGTGGCATAGCCCATACAAAGAAAGTATATAACAGGCATGGGCAAATGCGGCCACCACGAACGAATATTATGCGGCCCCATATAAATTTAAAAAAATTACAAAATTTAATTTAGATTTAATTCAAAAAAAAAAAAAAAAATCAAAACATTAATACCAAAATTTCAAAGTATTGTTCAAAAATAGCATTAATACGACTATAAATTTTCAATAGGGCCACAAAAATAATACAAATTATTTGAATGTAACGTCTGTTAGCATGCTTCATTTTTTCTAGCATGTACAAAAAAAATGCATTTTAAAAATTGAATGTTTGCAAAACACAGCCATGATTTGAAATGCAAACGACAGAGCATAATAATTTTTCTCTCTCGTTTTTTGTAGTTCATTATTTTCAGGGTTGTCAACTTTAAAATATCAAAAAGCACTAAACCGACAAAAATCGCATAATTTGAAAAAAAAACACTATATTTTCCATTTTTATTTTTGCTTTTTTTTTAGTAAAAGCCCTGTTGTCCTGAGTGCTTGAGGATGAGAGTAGTCCCGATAATTAAATGTTTCATTAAAACTATAAATTTTTTATCTTTTGGAACAGAAACCATTAAATTTTTTATACATATTGTACCAACCACTTCATAAAAATTTTTTCATAAAAGCATGTTTTGAAAAATAATTCAATTGAACTTTAAAATTATGTTTAAAAAATTTCTAATTATATCTCATGTTCATTTTATTGAAATTAACTGGTAATACTCAACATATATCGGTCCCGCTTTTTACTTTTACGGAATTAAAATGACATCAACGAGCAATAAAAACCGTAAAGAAGACAGAAAATTCCAGTCCGAATGGACACAAATTCGGATTTGTTGAAAATAAGGACATACCTATGTGCCTCATTTGCAAAATTACTGTACCACATAACAAACATTACAATTTAAGTAGACGTCATGAAAAATTTCACTCACATTTTGCCAAAGATTATCCCCTTAATACTAATCTTAAAGAGACTAAACTGAAGGCATTGCAGTCAAATATTGCAAAAGAACAGAACATTATTTCGTCTTTTAGCCGTGGAAATGACAGATCACTTGAAGCAAGTTACATAATAGGTTGGGATATTGCCCGTGATAAACGTCCTTATGCGGAAGCAGAGTTAAGAAAACACACTATGAAGAAGGTTATGAGCATTCTCGACCCTGATAACAAAAAGCTGCATAAAGCAATAGATCAGCTTTCTTTATCACGGCGCACAACCGAGAGTGGGATTGGAGATATCAGCACTTTTATTGAAACAAGTTTAAAAAACGAACTAAAAAATTCTGCAGCATTTAGTTTAGCTCTTGATGAATCCACAGATGTTAGCGACGTTCCTCAATTGGCGATCTTCATTAGGTCTGTATCAGTTGAATTTAATATCACTGAAGAAATGTTAGACCCTGTAGCTCTTTCTGAAACAACGTGATGCATTGATGTAAAAAATGTGCTTTTCGAAGTAATTAACAAATTTGAATTGCCACGAGATAAAATACCTCGAATGTAAATAATTTAAATTTTTTCCTCTTTTAAAATTGAACGTAAATAATATACAAGACGATAAGCTGGAAGAATACATAAATAATTTAAAACAATTTCATGAAAATTTTAAATGTAGATTTGAGGATCTCAAACAACTTCAAGCAACATTCTCAGTTTTTGTTAACCCGTTTTTGTGTGATGTCCTAAATGATGAATTTTTATTATCCGATATAATTCTTGGAAAACCAGATGTTGCAAAATTGGAGTTGTTAGAAATGAAGGATGATATTGTATTGAAAATGCATCACAAATCAACTTCTCTAGTTGGATTTTGGAAACTTGTTAACGTTTATTTTCAATGTTTGGCACAACGAATCTCTATACTCCGCCAAGAAAAATGTTAAAAACAAAAATCGTTCACGTTTAACAAATCAACATCTTACGGAACTCATTCGGACAACTTTGACAAACTACACACCTGATTTTAAAGAAATAATCAAAAATTCTTCCTAATTTCTTTTTTATTTTTTGTTACCTATATTTTTATTTTATTTTTATATAATTCCTTTTTTTTATTTTATTTAAAACGAAATTCTTTGATCTCAAAAAATTTTAAAATATAACATTATTTTTATATATACTAATAATATTTCAGTATAAAATTTATTTGTAATGTGTATGAAATGAATTAATAAATTTTATGTTTGTTTAAAAATTGTTTTTTTGCTTTTTTGTTTGAAAATGAATCTTTGTACAGAAATAAACTAGTGCGGCCCACAGTTAGTAGGTGAAATTCCAAATTTGGCCCAATAAGCCATTTACGTGCCCACCCCTGGTATATAATATCATATAACTGGAGTACTATAAAAGGAAAAGTCTTGACATCGTTCATCGTATATAGATGTGTGTATTCAAAAAAAAAAAAAAAAAAAATTGACGGAATAGCATTAGTGACCGTGGCACCTTAAATACCAAATAATATGAAGTACTAAGAAAGCGACATTCTTTCACCAAATACAAAAATCGTCAGAATCCAAAATTGCCAATATAAAATTCATCAATATCGAAAATCGACTATATCAAAATTCGTCATAACCAAAAATCGCCAAAAAATAAAAAATTCGTTGAAATAAAAAATTGTCAATAATATTTGAAATTCGAGGCCAAGCTTTAAGTGTTGCCAGATTTAATTTGCAAAATCCATGCTTCTCCAGCTCCAACGTTGAAATGCCGAAAAATTTTGCAATTTTTGCATCGAATGAGGAAACAAACAGTGTTGTATATCAGCAAGCATTGAAATAAAAAATATACTAAGTTATTTTATATTAGAGTTTGTTATATTTTAAGAGGGTTAAATAGTATAACTATTTGCTTGGGTTCCTACTTGGTTGTTCAGCATAGGTATATGTTTAACTTTTTACCAAACAAAATATCTACTGCTTTTGGTTACTGATGAGGATTGGTGACTCGAACCGGCACAGCTGTATAACCTGTCATGCAGAATATAATAAGTTTTTGAAACAAATGTGCAAATGTTTTTTGCTTCTAACTCAATCATTGAAATAATAAAGATCGAAAATAAAATTTTTTATTTGTATAGAAAAATTAAAATTAAAAATATATCAAATAAATAAAATAAAATGTTTCAATTGGACAATAAAAATCGTAGCGAAGCACAGCAGGTCATAGTTACTATAGTAGTTAATACTAAAACAGGAAAAATTATATTAAGTTAATAAAAGTTTTAATTGATAAAAGCCTAGAAATAAAGGGTATCCCAAAACTCACACAAGATTTTAATTTAAAAAATATATACAGTTTTTTATTGAATATAAATTACACTGGATATGGTTATGTATGACACAATAAAATAAATAAATAGCAAATGGCCCTCACAGCTTGGCTTGTACATACGCAGCCTTTTGTCAAAATTTTCCATCACGATTTTGCATAAATGTGGCTGTATTTCTTCAATGCAGCGAATTTTCTTATTCAATGCACGGATGGTTGTGGGCTTGTTGTCGTAGATATTTAACTTCAAATATAACATTAAAATAAATCAAATCGTGTTTATCAAATGGTCAATTAGGCCAATCCTTATCACCGAAATGATAGATTACAGGACAAGCAAATGTCTAATGCGGTAATGGATCATTTCAAAGGTTTTAATGTATGTAGCATCTTCGAATTTAGTCAAAAAAAATAAACTCTGCCACCGCACAGTGGACCATTTGACGAGAAGGCGGTCAAAAATCTATAACTTTTGATAGGATTGGAATTTTGATATGCGGTTTTTTTGTTTGGTAGGTGAGACTTTAGCCTGTAAGTTTTGCTATAAAACGTAATTCTCTACCGAAAATAAAAAAAGTTACGGTAGGTTTAAAATACATTTTCATTTGTAGTTGAATTTTTGTACAAAAGTGAAGTGTTAAAAGGTAAAAAAGATTTTTTTTAATATAATGTCTTACTTTTTCAGTTAATTTTACAACTAATACTTTTTAACAATTTTTTAAGTTAATTTTTTCAGAAAATGCCAAACTTTGGCCCCCGTAAACTTTTTAGTCCTAATGTGCACAAGGGCCAAAGGTTGTTTTTTTTTTTTTTTTTTTGAAAAATCCCGAGTTTAAATATAATTTATTAAGCAGCGAACGTAAAAGTTACCTTATATTGGTTCAAGATAGAGAAGTTTCAATGAAAAACTCATATGTTTTTGCTTGAGTTAAATTTTTTTTATTGTTTTTTAAATATTTCTATATCAATTTTTATGGTAAATTTATGAAATATAACAATTTTTAATGTAAATTTACAAAATATATAAATATTTAAATCAAGAAAATTTTTCAACTATATAAAAAAAGTGTAACTTATTGTTAGTGTAATGAAAAAGTACTTTAAATGAACCAATTTTAGTAAAAATTTCTTCTAAATAGCCTTGATTTTCATCTTCTAGAAGTTGTTAACTTCTTCGTCTAATTCAGTAGAGGTAGTTTTCCATTTTTGACGAATGTTGGACATATATGGATCTGAAGTGCACAACAAAATAGTGATAAGGTCTTCATTAGTACAACATCTGGACATTTTCCTTGTGTTGTGCTCGCGAAAGAATCTGTAGTCTTTGTTCCTTTTTTCTTGAGCTTCTTGAGATAGATCTCCTATTGGTAGCATATTGTTTTGAATTATTTGTTCCCCATGGTACAAAATTTTATGAACTGTGGATGGCATATATCTCCAAGAGTATTTTTCATTATAAAGTATAGCTGTTTTATTGGCGTACTCTCCAAATTTTTTTGCATTTATCTTTCTGCTGCATGCTAGAACTTGTAATATGATCTATTCCTGTGATAGATGCTGCAGTTTCCGGATCGGAAAAAAATCTCCTTGCAGTATTTCCATAATTTGTGTTTCCTTCCCCTTATTTTGGTTGGTCGATTACGAGGCCTAGCTGTAGATATTTTTGTTGAATTTGTTTTTTTTTTGCTTTCTTTTTTCTTCATTTTCTTTGCTTTTCTCACTGTTTCGCCTAACGGACTTAATTCCAAATCATAACCCAATTTAATAATATGCTCCATGAAACGTATTCTAGCATGAAGAGGGGACATTCCAAATTCGTAGGCTTCCTTAAAACTATCGTCTTCTGGTGGGGGTCGGCTTAATTGACTTGATGTCTTTTGGCATATAATGCAGCTTGACGTTGACTTTGTTCCAGTTAAAGCTTGTGCAACTTTTCCATCAATCATTGTGAGACACATTTTAAAATGTACTTCAATGTCTTGGTCATCAAATATAAATATTACTGGTTGAAGTTCCTAATTTTGATCTTCTATTTTTTGAACTTCTTCAGTTATGACATCTTTGGTTTCCTTTTTGAATGCAAATCTTATTGGTCTGCAATGCTATGTTGAAGAAGGTATTTCATATTTTCGAAAGATACCATAAATAAATTAGCATCAGATGAATTTGCGGCATTAAATTGCTTGTATGGTTTCTGACCAGAGGATCCATCACATCCCCATTTAGAAATTAAAGTACTGCTGCCATTACCAATTTTTTTTTAAATGATCAGTATCAAGCGTATTTAGCAATCGTTCTGCAGTATGTTCAATGAGATCTTGCAATTTTATTTCTGCTGATATTGAAGTGACACCAATAGCAGATTGTAAATGTAAGCATTCTTTTTTTGGCAGAAACTAAATTTCGATACTCTAGAAAAATCCCACAATTCATTTCATTGGTTCGCTTCCGCAATTTCTTATATTTAAGTTTTGGTCAATTTTAAATCCAAAACAAGTAAGTCGGTCTAGACCGACTATACGATACCCTATACCATGCGTTTAGAGACCCTATCTCTCAGGCCCAACTAACTGGATATAGAAAATAAGCATAAACCAAATTTGGGTGGGATATTTATTAATTTTTTCGGCTGCAGATATGAAAAAGTTCATAGCGGATGTTATATCTATATGGGGACTAGGCCCAAAAATGGACCGATCCTGACCATGTTTGGTAAAGTCTCTTGTATTTAGCAAAAATATATGCAAACAAAATTTGAGAAGAATCAGTGCAATATTTTCGTTTTTTATAAGTTTAAGTGAAGATTGGGAAGCAGCTCTATATGGGGCCTATGACTAAGAGTTGTCCAATAGGGATCATTTTTGGACTACTAATTAATGGATGAAATATATACATACAAACCCAATTTGACTAAGATTTGTATGATAATTTGGATCTTATGGCAATATATGTTGATTTCATAGGGTTCATTTGTATGGGGCTAGGTCTGAACATGGACCGATTCTCACCAATTTCAATAGCGTTTATACCAAGGCCGATGAAAGATCAAATACAAGCTTTACAATCTTTACATGATCACACACAGATGGACGGACGGACGGACGGACGGACGGACGCACGGACATCGTTAAATCGAATCAGATAGTGATTCTGATTCGATCGGTATAATTAAAGATGGGTGTAGGTCAAATATTTTTGGTTGTTACAAACAGCAGCACAAAGTCATTATACCCAAACCACATAGTGGTATAGGGTATAAATAGGGCGAACGCTTCTTCCGGCGTAAATTTGTTATCTTCAATTGGTGTAGGAATGCTTTTCAAAATCCTCATTGTGCGCCTTGGGCTCGCTTCTACTATTTTTTCAATTATTTCAATTTTATTTTTTTATTTTGGGTTGGTTGAATTTGGTGCAAAAAATTAATCCTTAATAATTCTTTGAGAAATTTCTTCATTGATATTCTCCAGCTTGCGCCTTCGAGATCTTTCACTACATCCGTCAATTGGTTTTGCTAGCCGACCCTTTTTTCCACTTTCGTTGGCAGTTGTAGATGCAATCTCAAAAATAAGTTCCTTTATTAACCAGTCTTGGTAACTTTTGTACATCTTTGCCTTGCTATGACAGCATTCCATGTACCGTCTTTTTTAAATTCGATGCAAAATTAGTAATTTTTCCATTGTGCATTTCAATGTCTTCTAGGTTACAATTCTTAAAGAAGTCGTTGCTCACTATGTGCAAAATTACATCGTCTACATAATTTCGTTGAAAATAAATATCTCCAGATCTCTGTAACAGTACTTAGCCATTGAACAAATTGTAATGAATAATAATGGCGCAAACATTATTATACATACTCTTTCTTGCACTTATGCAAAATAAAAATTTTTATCTTTTATTACCACTTTTAGAAGCATAAACAAGTAAGAAAATTATAGTCGGTCTAGACCGATTATACGATACCCTATACCATGCGTTTAGAAACCCTATCTCTTAGGCCCAACTAACTGGACATTGAAAATAAGCAAAAACCAAATTTGAGTGGGATTTTTATTAATTATTTTGTATTTTGCAAAAATATGTGCAAACAAAATTTGAAAGAATCAGTGCAATATTTTTGTTTTTTAATAGATTTAAGTGAAGATCGGGAAGCAGCTCTATATGGGGTCAGAGGGATCACTTTTGGACTACTCATTAATGGATGTAATGAATGCATACAAACCCCATTTGAGTAAGATCTATATGACAATTTGGATCTTATGGCAATTTATGTCGATTTCATATGGGTAATTTGTATGGGGGCTAGGTCTGAACATGGACCGATTCTCACCAATTTCAACAGCGTTCATCCCATGGCCGATAAAAGCTTATATACCAAATTTCATCAAAATATATTCATATTTGCGACCTGCAGTTTGATTACAAGCTTTACATGGACACACAGACGGACGGACGGACGGACATTGTTAAATCAACTCAGAAAGTGATTCTGATTCGATCGGTATAATTAAAGATGGGTCTAGGTCAAATATT
The DNA here is from genome assembly GCA_963682025.1 of Cordilura impudica. Taxonomy (NCBI): domain Eukaryota; kingdom Metazoa; phylum Arthropoda; class Insecta; order Diptera; family Scathophagidae; genus Cordilura; species Cordilura impudica. The sequence continues at coordinate 50,160,684 of OY821518.1, forward strand.
TTTGGTTGTTACAAACAGCAGCACAAAGTCATTATACCCAAACCACATAGTGGTATAGGGTATAAAATCCCACACCCTACCCCCTTTTAAAAGGTGAAGCATACCTGCTCATATCTTAAAGGGCTATGTCGCAATAGTTTTTTTTACCATTTACCTGTTATTTAAATTTTTTCCCATTTTGTCAGGTATTTAAACTATATAACTCTAATTCAGACTATTAATGTTTTTGAAAGATACCTATGTAAATGTACCTGTAACAATGAAGCGAATTATATCTCAACCCTTTTTTATAAGTATATAGCAACTCCTGACAACTCTACCGACACGCAAAAAAATACACCGCGGTGCACCGGTACGACCAACTTTTGTATTCATAACACTCAGACGGACGGACGGACATCGTTTAATCGACTCAGAAAGTGTTTTTGAGTCGATCCGTTTAGTAAAAGATGGATAAAGGTCCAATTTCTTTGGCAGTTACAAATATCACCTCAAACTTAATATATCCTAACCACATAGTGGACAACTTTTGTATTCATAAACGGACGGACATCGTTTAATCGACTCAGAAAGTGTTTTTGAGTCGATCCGTATAGTAAAAGATGGATAAAGGTCCAATTTCTTTGGCAGTTACAAATATCACCTCAAACTTAATATATCCTAACCACATAGTGGACAACTTTTGTATTCATAAATTTTGCAGAAAATATCTAACCTTGGGTCAGAAAAATTGTTCTGGTGCACGCGGGCGGAAACTGGCGGGTATATAATGGGGTATAGGAGTATAGGGGAGGGTTCGGAATATAAAAGAGTGTAAGATTTTTTCTGACTGCTTTTGACTGGCAGGAGTTATGCTCTATTAAGTGGGAGATTTTCGGAAAATTTGGACCTTTTTTAAAATTTTTTTTTTAAATATCGGAATGACTCAGTGATTTTCCATTTTTATACCCTATACCACTATGTGGTTTGGGTATAATGACTTTGTGCTGCTGTTTGTAACAACCAAAAATATTTGACCTAGACCCATCTTTAATTATACCGATCGAATCAGAATCACTTTCTGAGTTGATTTAACAATGTCCGTCCGTCCGTCCGTCCGTCTGTGTGTCCATGTAAACTTTGTAATCAAACTGCAGGTCGCAAATACGAATATATTTTTATGAAATTTCGTATATAAGCTTTCATCGGTCATGGGATGAACACCATTGAAATTGGTGAGAATCGGTCCATGTTCAGACCTAGCCCCCATACAAATTACCCATATGAAATCGACATAAATTGCCATAAGATCCAAATTGTCATATAGATCTTACTCAAATGGGGTTTGTATGCATTCATTACATACATTAATGAGTAGTCCAAAAAGGGTCCCTTTGACCCCATATAGAACTGCTTCCCGATCTTCACTTAAATCTATTAAAAAACAAAAATATTGCACTGATTCTTCTCAAATTTTGTTTGCATATATTTTTGCTAAATACAAGAGACTTTACCAAACATGATCAGGATCGGTCCATTTTTGGACCAAGTCCCTATATAGATATAGCATCCGATATGAACTTTTTCATATCTGCAGCCAAAAAAATTAGTAAAAATCCCACTCAAATTTGGTTTTTGCTTATTCTCTATGTCCAGTTAGTTGGGCCTAAGAGATAGGGTCTCTAAACGCATGGTATAGGGTATCGTATAGTCGGTCTAGACCGACTATAATTTTCTTACTTGTTAACATTAATAGCATGAAAGCCACAAAATTATACAAAATTTATTTCACTTCAAAATCGTTTAAATCAAAAAAGTTGCAGTCATTCTAAAATAAAAATTTATAAAGAAATTTTTAATTATAGCAAAATACTGAGAAAGCCCATTTTCGAAGACCCTATTCGCTGTGATATAGTCGAGGTAGAGTCGCAATTTTTTGGCTCCCGAGGTATACTAGTATTTACTTTCAAATGAATAACATAATTTAAATCGGTAACAAAAAAAAAGAAATGATTTTTGGCCGCCTTCTCAAAATATGGTCCACTGTGGACCGTGTCGCAATATTGAGCATCAGCAGCAGTTAATATTTGATCAACCTAATTTTCGAACAAGCAAGAGTGTTAAATACGGCTGTGCTGAACCTTTGCCACCCTCCACATGGGTTTTAAGTTTACATTAATATCTGGCCTTTTGGGATTGTTTGCAACAAAAATAAACAAAATATTGTAAAAAGCAACAATTCAATAATTTGAATTTATAACCTTTTTGGACATATCTCGGCACAATGATTTGCCCCATTTGCCCTATTTTCAAGAACACCCTGCTTAGACCAATGGCAAATAATATTATCATAACTTTACCAAAGTACAGGCGGACAGACGGACATCGCTGTAATTTATTTTGAATAATTTAATTATTTATTTAATATGATATCCCTCTCAACAAGACATGCAATCTTCAAACAGAGCCGGTTCTACTTATTTTACTTTATTTATTTATTTATTTGATGACCTAGCACAACAACCCAAAAAAAATTCAAAATTATAGTGCTAAAGAGTAACGAGAACACAAATCATTAATATTTAACAATAATATAAAAATAAATTAATATAAAAATTAAATTTATAGGTGACAAATGTATAAAGAATTTAATCGAAAACAAAAAAAATTAGTTGATACACTAAAATATTTATTGCGTCTTAATTTGTTGTCGGTCATTCCCGCAAGTATAGTCTACGTAAAAATCCACCCTTGTTGTGGCATTCATGCTTGGTGATGAAATCCTATTATTCAAGTTTTAAAGCACGTTCTTTTGCTTCGATATATTTATTGAAATTTCCATCCTGTACTTTCTTCTTCACTTTTCTTATGAAAGACTCTGACAAATTCATTGATTATTTGCGCCGTATCTTTAAAAAGTGGCAATATTTTCCTAAATTTGTTAGGGTTGGTATAGGCTCTTTTATCGGTCACTTCCTGGTGTAGTGTGTTTGACAAGTGACTATTGCCATGCAACCGACATTCAATAGTACACCTTGCTTTTGAATGCATGTGTCCAGTATCCACGATTAGGCTAGCTGTAAGCTTAGAATTAAGTCATGTGTATGTATGTATGTATGTATGTAAAGGGTCTGCCAAATAACTTTTTTTTTTTTGAAAATGCTATAAAAAAAAACTACTGAATATTATCTCAAATTTCCTTATTTATTTTAAAGTACAATCCTTCCGATTAATAATGGAAAATAATTTCATTCAAATAGCTACCTCGGCTGCCCATGCAGTAGCCTACACGATCGGTCCAATTTTTAAGCACATTATCGATTGTCTGCAGCTGTATTTCACCAATGGCTTCACAAATATTGTACTTTAAAGCGTCAATTGTCTCTGGCTTGTTGGCGTAACACTTATCTTTGAGGGCACCCCACAAATAATAGTCCAACGGTGTCAAATCGCAGCTCCGAGGTGGCCAAACGACATCAGATCTGCGGCTGATAGTGCGATCTTCAAAAACAGGGCGCAAAACATCGAGTGTAGCTTCGGCTGTGTGGCACGTAGCGCAGTCCTGTTGAAACCAAATGTTGCCAATATCCTCCTCTTCAATTTTTGTGAACAAAAATTCGTTCAGCATGGCCCGATAACGATCGCCATTGACTGTAACGGCCACTCCTTGCTCATTTTCGAAGAAAAATGGCCCAATTATGCATTTGGACCAAAATCTGCACCAAACAGTGACTCGTTTTGGGTGTATCGGCTTTTCAATGTATGCGCGCGGGTTTTTGTGCCCCAAGTGCGAAAATTTTGCTTGTTTACTTACCCGCCAAGATCAAAATGAGCTTCATCTGAAAAGATGATTTTTTGGCAAAATCGGCATCTTCTGTACGTCGATCGCAGGCCCACTTAGCGAAGCGAAAACGCATTGGATGGTCAGTTGTCTTCAACTCCTGAACCAATTTGACTTTGTATGGCGTCATACCAAGGTCTTTATGCAAAATTCGTCTCAATGATGCCTCCTCGTTCTTGAGAACGACGGTGAATTGATGTTGACGGCGCTTCACGCACACTTTCTGCCACAGCAGCAATATTCTCGGGTGTACGCACTGTTTTTGGCTTTTCACGCTTGGGTTTATCGACGAGGATGCCAGTTTCTTTCACTTTTTTCACAAGATAACGAACATACGGAGCTGACGGTGCTTCTCTTCTTCCAAAATCCCTACGCAATTTTCGCACACATTCTGCAACATTACCATGATTTTCAAAGTAATATCGCAATATTTTCCAGCGTTGTTCAAGCGTATACACAACCATATTCGTTCAGCGGAAGGATAAAAGTAATTATCTGTCAAATCAGACATGAGCTAAGTGTTACCATTCACGAAATAAGCACTAGTTAAAAAAAAACAAGGTTAGATGGCAGACCCTTTATATGCGTGTACATTTTATGTGTACATGAGTACACAAGTTAGGGTAGTTTTAAGTTTTAATGAATAAATAAACACAGTCTAATAAAAAAGCTCTTCGGAGCTAAAACTACTTACGGTGTTTTGAATAGTTAAGATAATATTAAAAGTAAGTGTTAAAAACATTATAAACTATTATACTGGACTGCTCTTAAGAGTAAGACATTTGTTAAATTTTGTATACCGCTTTCTGAGAAATTCGCCTTATAAGAAATTGCTTTCAATGTCTGTTTCGGACTTGAGTCAAAAATTCTAATAATTCTATCAGGTAATTTTCCACAACCCTTTGAAATAAAAAAACAAATTAGTTAGTATTTATACTGAATGGAAAACATATTTAGCAGTATTTTGCAAGGCTAACGTAACAATAATAATAATACTAATTTAATAATTTTAATTAAATATAGAATGGCATATAGCAACAATATAGTTGTTTGTTGTACAACACTTACTTTTAAAATTGATTCTAAAAATACCTACTCCGAAGAAGTAATTTATCATAACAGACAAACTAAAACATACTTCACTAGATCAACAAAAGATCCAAATTTTTACCGCAACCGGAACACTCCTTCTTTGCTCTATATGATTTAAAATAATTTTAAATTAACCCACATTATAAAATTGTTTTCTTATATTTCTTATACAACAGATGTTCTTAAGAAGAACTTCCACGGTTTACGGAAATAGCTACTTTTTATCATACAACATGTTACAAAATAAGATAAATTTAAAAAAAAAAATTGCCAAAAGTATTTTCTCATCATAACCAACCAACAAACCAATCAAGACAGGAAAAGCCATCAATGCTTACTTATAGAAAAGGGAGTGAAACGAACGAGTTCTCTTGTACTTATGTGTGTGTGTCTTATTGCTGTTCCATATATTGCAATGTACTAAGAACAACCACAAATTTTCCAATGTTATAAGGAAGCTGACAATATAGATTTTTTTTTAAATTTTTTTGTTAACAACAGTGACAACAATATTTTAATAAGATACATGAAAAAATACTAAGAAAAAAATATCCATCAATTTATGTAAATTTTAAAAAGTGAGACCATAATATAAAAACATACTGGAATAATACTAAGGAAAAAAACTATCCATCAATTTATGTAAATTTTTAAAAAGGGAAACCATACATATTATTAAAAAAAAAAATTGGAATTTTTTTCAAAGTATAAAAAAGGATATGACCTTGATTTTCGAGTACATCTATTTATTTATATATTTATTTGATGACCTAGCACAATAAAACAAAAATCTTATAAGTTATAGTGCTAGTGAGTAATGAGAACATAGATCATATTAAACAATAACATATGAATAATAAAAAAATTAAAAATTATAGGTAACAAAAATCAAAAACAAACGAAATTAACTGGTAAATTGAATTTGCTAAATGTAATTTATTAGCTTACTAGATGTAACCCGGTGCGCTTCGCTACACCCTCCCCCTGCCCCACCATGAATCGTTATAATAGGGCTCACGCAAAGTCCCAAGGCTCTCACTAGTACAGTTATTCAGATATATCACATTTAATATTAAGTTTGTGTAGGGGTGCCACTCGCATTTGTCCAATTCCGCCCATTTTTCTGTCTGACTACTCATGTTAATAATAGATGACTTGAGACAAATTTGCAAAGCTTTCTCTATCATATTAATATAAATGATATCTAATATTTACTTTGTATGGGAGGTACCAGGCCCGCTAAAAATATTTAAAAAAATTACAGCCTGTAGCACCATATCTGCTGTAAGACCCTGTGAAAATTTCAGGAAGTTGAGATGAGTAGTTACGGAGATGACCTCCTACAAACAAAAAAATAACAAACAGATATTTCCTCTTTATTATGTTAGTATAGACTATTAGCATAGATTTTTTATTCGAATACTTGCTGATATACAATGTTTTTTGGTTTTTTTCATTCGGTACAACAATTATCAGATTTTTCGGCATTCCCACCCTGGAAGAAGGTACATGTAGCTGCCCATGAGAAGAAGATGGATTACCAAAATTAGATCTGGCAACACTTAACTATTGGCCTTGAACTTAGAATATCATTTGGCAATTTGTCTTTTTAGCGATTTTCGATTTTGCCCATTTTTGATTTTAAAGATTTTTTTGGGCGATTTTTATTTTTTTCGCAATTTTCGGTTTTGGCGAGTTTTTGATTTTGGCGATATATTTTCCACGACAAATCACATTGATAACTAATGTACTTGTCAAAAGACTGTTGCTTTCGTAATACTTCATATTATTTATATAGGAGGTGCCACGCCCACTAATCCCATCCCGCCCAATTTTTATTGGACTACTCGCATTAATATCTGATGGACTCGTGAAAAATGTCGAGTCTTTCCCTTTTATAGAACACTAGTTATATGATATTAGATATCTACTTTGCATGGGCGGTGCTACGCCTACTGCTATGATCACGCCCAGTTTTTGTTCTAATGATCATACAAAGAACTTATGGGCTCATGCAAAGCCACAAAGCCCTTTCTTTGACAGTACTCCAGATATATGACATTAAATAGTTACTTTGCATGGGGAGTGTCACACCAATTTTATGTTCGACTAGTCATAGGTCTGATGGTGTCGTGCAAACTGTCAATGCTTCTCTTTTTTAATACACCAGTTATATGATACAAAGTTATATGATACTTTGTACGGGCGGTGCCACGCCCACTGCTCCGATCACACCCTTTTTGTCTAACTAATCACATGAATAACTTATGGGCTCACACAAAGTCCCAAGATTCTCAGTATTACAGTACTCGTGAGATATGGCATTTTATATTTACTTTGTATTGCAGGTGCCACGCCTACTGGTCCGATACTGCCCATTTTTTGTCCGACTACTCACATTAATAATAGGTGACACCAGGCAAATTTGAAAAGCTCTATCTGCCACAGTAACCGAGATATATAATATTGAATTATTACTTGTATGGGAGGTACCACGCCCACTTGTCCGATCCCGCCCATTTCCGGCATAGCCACTAATATTAACAATAGGCGACCTCACACAAATTTGCAAAGCTCTCCCTGTCATAATACTCAATATATGTATATGATATTAAAAACTTACTTTGTGTGGATGGTGCCACGCCCACTAAAAATATTTAAAAAAATTATAGTCTATAGCACTTCCCATATCCGCAGTAAGACCCTGCGAAAATTTTAGGAATATTAGATGGGTAGTTACGGAGATTACCTCCTACAAACAAACAAACAAACAAACACACATTACCTCTTTATAATATTAGTATAGATGATTTGAATTCGATTACGAAGAAGGTTCCAAAGACTAGGGAATTAAATGAAAAACTGATGTTGTGATAAAAGGTTTTTAAATATTTTTTGGATTATATTTTTGCCACGAGTAATTTTAGCAAATTGTATCCTTCTATAAAGGTATATACGTAACGTTGATGTTATAATTTGGTAAAAAGGATAAGGCTTTTAAATTTAAAAAGACCTTTAAAACTCATTTGATTTATCTGATATGAAAACATGAATATAACTTCACCGCAACCTTTGTTGTAGATGTATCCAGCAATATTATTGTAAGCAACTTTGAGTTCTCTAAAGTCATTATTATCACAGTTTGCATAAATTTCGCTGCCGTTTAATAAAAAGGGGGCGGAGTACCTAAATTAAATGGGGTTGAGGATTTTAAGACCCAAAGATTTCGAAGCATTCCATATAACGTTCTACGAAGGAGTTCATATGGTTAGACCAAGTTAATTTGAATATTACTTCCAAATTTTTTGAAGAGTCTACGAATTCAATAGTACACACAGAAAACAGATTCGACAATATTCTGTTGTGATTATTGAATTGTATAGTCCATTTAACCGTATAATGGTATATGCAATTGATTTTATATTTAAATTCGATTGTGATAATTGTGCCATTTAGTTGGTACAATAGAATGATTCATTATATATGGTCAAAAACGTGCACTGCCGCGTTGCATTCGTACGCATTTAAAATCAACTTTGGGTCTTATTTTTTTATGCATGGAACAAATCTCATAAGACTAGAAAATTTTGTGTAAAGAAAGTGTTTTCATAATGTAAACGGTAAAAAAAAGTTATAAGCGCTTAAAGTGGTTTACCACGTTACATAATTTTGAAGGGGCTATTTTAGGTGCAGTTAAATTTTTCCAAATTTCTACTCTTTTAATTAACAAATACATACAATTCCTGGATAAGTGATAGCCAAAGGTTCAGTAAGTATTATTGCGTTTAAATTTCAAAATACAGTTGCAGAAACAAAAAGTTTAACGCGAAAATGTACAGACTGCCACGTTACATGTTGGTCAGCCACGTTACATCGTTCGAATTCATCAATTAAATAGAACCGAAAAACAAGGCGAGTGTATAGTTAAACAAGTCTGGATTATAATACACATACTTTATATTCGAATTTGTTCATAGAAAGTGGGTGTGGCCATTCGAAATAAATACTCAATTTTTAACTTTGGTTTTTATTTTTTATTTAACAGTAAATAATAACAAAAAAAAAACAAGTAAGAAAATTATAGTCAGTCTAGACCGACTATACGATACCCTATACTATGCATTTAGAGACCCTATCTCTCAGGCCCAACTAACTGGATATAGAAAGTAAGCATAAACCAAATTTCAGTGGGATTTTTATTAATTTTTTCGGCTGCAGATATGAAAAAGTTCATATCGGATCCTATATCTATATGGGGACTAGGCCCAAAAATGAACCGATCCTGACCTTGTTTGGTAAAGAATCAGTGCAATATTTTTCTTTTTTGATAGATTTAAGTGAAGATCGGGAAGCAGCTCTATATGGGGCCTATGACTAAGAGTTGTCCAATAGGGATAATTTTTGGACTACTGATTAACGGATGTAATATATACATACAAACCCAATTTGACTAAGATTTGTATGATAATTTGGATCTTATGGCAATATATGTTGATTTCATAGGGGTCATTTGTATGGGGGCTAGGTCTGAACATGGACCGATTCACACCAATTTCAATAGCGTTCATCCCATGGCCGATAGAAGATCAAATACCAAATTTCTCAAAATATATTCATAATTGCGACCTGCAGTTTGATTACAAGCTTTACATTGACACACAAACGGAAGGACGGACGGACGGACGGACGGACATCGTTAAATCGAATCAGATAGTGATTCTGATTCGATCGGTATAATTAAATATGTTTGGTTGTTACAAACAGCAGCACAAAGTCATTATACCCAAACCACATGGTGGTATAGGGTATAAACAGTCTTATTCTGGATTTTTAAAACATTTTGAATACAAACATGAAAACTTAGGCATTTTGATACCTTGCATCATTGCAAGTTTCTTGAATTTGATGAGCCGATGATATATTCGGAACTTGTTGAGCACATATATTTGAGTATTGCCTAATTGCTTATTTATTTTATCGAAGTCTTTGCTTGTAAATTCTTCAAGATCAGTTCTGGATTGCGTGCGCTTAAATGTGCTTACAAACTCTAGTGCGCTGTTAAAAATAACATGCCGTGCTTTAATGTGCTTTCGCACAACAGTCTTAACAGTGGCACACGTCCGTCAACACAACCCTTACCGTGCGAAGTTTCGAAAAGGTTCCAAAATATCTTCACTCCAAATTCTTTTTCTAAGTGTGGTATTATAGCTGCGATATATTTATTTTTAAATTGGAATGATGTTCCGTCACTCCAAATTTTTAAAATTATTACTGATGTTGGCATTTTCGATGCCAGCTTGTAAACGAAAGGAATGATCGTATCCTTAGTGTGTTGCAAATTGTCTGTATCGAAAACTTTGGAACAAAGAATACCGTTGTATATAAAAGCCGAAGTGGACAGGCTGAGTTGCCGTTGATTCCAATGCGCGCTCTGAACTTCAGCTTGGCCTTCGCAAACAAAATTTTCGTCAAAATCAATTTGGAGCAACGCTTCTTTCTTATATTGCAAACTAAGGCTCGGGGTTGGCCTTCAAGATTGAACATCCGTGATTGTTCCCACTTAACAAAGCAGTGCTTCAGAAATTGTGGCGAAAGGCTTGCAATATGTGTGATAAGATCTTCAGTCGATTCGTTTGCTTCTTTTTTTTTTCGTTCTTTTAGATACAAGGCTTTTTTTTCCAAACTTTCCCATCAATGTTTCTTCATTGTCGCCAACACAACTTTGACATCTTCCAAAAAAGCAATCGATAGTTGAGTCTTCACATACGAATTTGTTGGCAAATCCTTGTTCGTAGCTTGGAATTGAGGGAACAACTGAATCCAAAGCGGCAACGGCTTCGATGTATTTCGAATGCTAGAAGCATAAGCAACGGTTATGTGGTAAGTCACTTATTAATTTCGCCCATTGCGGACGTTGACTACTAAATTTAGTTAAACCACAAAACTCTATAAAAGCAAAGTAAAAACAAAATATGACGATAAAAGTGACACCTTTTATCTGATTCGATTTAACGATGTCCGTCCGTCTGTCTGTGTGTCCATGTAAAGCTTGTAATCAAACTGTAGGTCGCAAATATGAATATATTTTGACGAAATTTGGCGTTTGATCTTCTATCGGCCATGGGATGAACGCAATTGAAACTGGTGAGAATCGGTCCATGTTCAGACCTAGCCCCCATACAAATGACCCCTATGAAATCAGCATATAATGGCATAAGACCCAAATTATCATACAAATCTTAGTCAAATTGGATATGAATGTATATGTTACATCCATTAATCAGTAGTCCAAAAATGATCCCTATTGAACACCTCTCAGTCATAGGCCCCATATAGAGCTGCTTCCCGATCTTCACTTAAATCTATCAAAAAACAAAAATATTGCACTGATTCTTCTAAAATTTTGTTTGTATGTATTTTTGCAAAATACAAGAGACTTTACCAAACATGGTCAGGATCGATCAATTTTTGGGCCTAGTCCCAATATAGATATAGCATCCGATATGAACTTTTTCATATCTGCAGGCGAAAAATTAATAAAAATCCCACTCAAATTTGGTTTATGCTTATTTTCTATATCCAGTTAGTTGGGCTTGAGAGATAGGGTCTCTAAACGCTTGGTATAGGGTATCATATAGTCGGTCTAGACCGACTATAATTTTCTTACTTGTTTATATTCTAAACGAAGAACCATGCATATATATCGGTCTACAAATAATGCGTGAGCTTCCCTCAAACTTAATACCATATATCTTAAAGCAATTCTTGCCCATCCGCAATGAAAGATTTCACGTCTCGGTCTTTGGGTGAAACCTGAGAAAAGTCATCTCTCTCGAAGAAGCTTTTTATTTCCAAATTTAGTAGATCAACATTTGTTGGTTTCTTAGTCGGGTTTGCAGTTAGAGTATTAGCTAAATTAATTTCACCGCTTTTATCTATGCTGAAAACTATTGCAGCCAGAACTTCTTTTTTTTCCCTTGGACAGGAAGGCAGAGCTTTTTTAACTTTTTTAACAACTTTTCCCAACGTTTACCGTACCCTATAGCCTTCCATCATACTCATTCTCGTTCTTTGCCTTTACACCTTCTCGGCGTTTCCGAACATGCTCTCTTATTATTGTGCGACGTTCCTCAACCACTGTATTTAATTTTGCTGGACTTAGTTTACATTCCTCATTCTTTTTATTTAAATGGTATGCCCGCGAAGCCGCTGCTCTTTTCTTTTTAAATTCATCAAGCTTTCCGGTATCTTTCAGTTTGTTGATATAATTTTTTATTTTTTGCTGTTTCTGTTAAACGAAACTGTAAATATTTTAAAAAACTCTATTCAAAGCAAATTGCTCATATTCGGGACAAAGTCTGCCACGTTACACACTTTAAATTGCTCATAATTTAGCAACTGTAACTCGTTTTGCAAAATATGGTTAAAAAATCGAAATAAATACCAGAAATGCTTTTAAGAAATAGACTTTATAAATTTTTTAACGACGTATGTCGAAAAAAACATTTATGTTTTTCGGACTGCCACGGTACATGAAATCTGCGGCATTATTCAAAAACCTTTTTTAGCTTACTCAAAATACTGCCTTGGAATTAATTCCTTGGGTTAATTTAAGTAAGGCATTTTTTTTTTTCACGAAAAGTGCAATAAAAACAAAAATAACAGTCACATTATAATTTTATTTACCTTTTTGCTGCAGCCTCCAATTCCTTCCATTTTGCTGCTATCTGCTATTTCTTGCAAAATGTGCTCAAATGTCAAAATCTTTTACAATTTTTAAAATTTCTTATTGTTGCCAGACTGCTAAAGGTCCACTATTTTCAGAAATATTAAAAAAATTCCAACATTTATGAAAACAAATATCTTGCCACGGTTGACATTTGTAAGTTTTTTGACCATATATTGATTGTTACAACCATTTCGGATAGAATTTTACTGATATAAAACAAAAAAAAAATCATGTGACTCCGATCACAGGGGAGATGTGTAAACATTTAGTAATTAAAGTTTTTTTTTCTGGCACTTTTTAAAAATTAAAAAGAAAGCTTTATCTATGTATCATTTATAGCAATCAACTGCAAGAGCTCTGCTCATATAAAAATAATTATTATTAATTATTTCAACCGGTTAATTTTTAATTTTTCGTTTTTATTTTATATTTTTAATTTTTAATTTTTTTTCTTTCATTTTTCATTTTCCATTTTTTATTTTTCATTTTTAATTTTTTAATTTTATTTTTAATTTTTTATTTTTCATTTTTAATTTTTCATTTTCATTTGTCATTTTCCTATTTTTATTTTTAATTTTTTATTTTTCTTTTTTTATTTTTCGTTTTTCATTTCTTATTTTTCATTTTTCATTTTTTATTTTTCATTTTGCATTTTCAAACAGGTTATTACACATCATAATTTTTTCACCAACACAATCATTAGTCACACCAATTTTTTCTTACGCTCGCATGCTACGCTGATTTTTTCTTACGCTCACATGTTACGCTGTTTTTGTGATTATATTTTAAAATAGAAATTTACCCCCTGCGCGTATAGATGTTTACACATAAAAATTGTTATTTAGATTTACTTATTTATTAATAACTTACATATTTTTCATTAAACCATATAAAACACTATCTCATGACATAATACTAATCCCTTGCTTCAATACAACATCCGTGACTTTATAAATTTTACAATTTTGGAATAAAAATAGTTGTTGTTTCACCAAATTAAAATTATAGCATATCGATGTACATTTTCCGTAAACATTGCTAAAAGAATAAATATTAAGCGAAAAGAGTACAACAAAAATAAATAATCTCATATATGAAACTTACCCAATAATGATATCTTCAGTCAATTAATCGGCTTTGCTTCTTGTGTTACAGAAAATAATGGGTTATGACCAATGTATCATAATTTTCTAATTATCTTGTTTAAAATGTATGTATAACTGCTTACTGCTGCCAACCGAATTATAGCAGTCCCATTTACTATTACAATATTCTGTTATGATCACTGAATTATATGACACATATTACCGTATAATGGTAAAAACAATTGACATTATATATAAATTTGAATGTATGAATTATGATATTTAGTTGACACAATGGAATTTTTAATTTTGATTATTGGTTTAATAATTTATACATTTTGCATTAAAATAAATAAAACTTATCTCATATGATAAAAACAATTAGATAGTTGTCCCTGGCTTCGCTATATAAATGGTTTTGAATTCAAGTCACCAATTTAAAATTATATATTATCCTCATTTATCTGCTAAATTTCTAAAGGAGTAAATATTATTATTATTAAATTAATATTATTATTAAAACCGTATCCATTTATTAGATAACATTATTTATATATTTCAAAGACATTTACTGAATTGGATAATAAATATCACATCAAATATTTTATACATCTAAGGAGACTGTGGATTAGGGCGGGTCGATTTGTAGGGAGGCAAAAAAATCGCTCATGTGACAAGGAAATTCATATTCTAGGGATCAAAATAAGAAAGTTTGCCCAAGGAACGATACCACTAAAACGAATTCTGATGTCGCGACTTTTGACCTGTCTCTCTGTCTGTCTGTCTCTCTTCCATGGGGCAACCCCATTCCGCCTCATGCAATTGATCTGAAACTTGGCCCATAGTCTTGTTGTGACTATAGATTAATTTTGGGGTAGTCACGCAGAGTCACGCGTAGTCACGGAGTGATATAAAAGTTATTTACCCTCGTCAGATCGATCTTTTTGAATAACATACCATAGTCAAGGCGTATGATTATTATTTATTAGCAGAGTAGAAGATACGTATACGTATGGGTGTTAATTTTAATATAAAATCAAACATAGTCAGCCCAATTCTAAAAAAAAATGGTGATTTTTTGAAATGTTTGTATGGGGAACTCCCCAGGACTTTCCAGGGGGTGTGCCGCTGGCATGGGTGGGTCGCCCCTCCAATGTTAGTGGGGGTCGATCATACATTTGGACTCGATTGGGGCACTCTAAATGGGTCGAAGTGTGACAGACAGACAGACAGGTCAAAAGTCGGGACATCAGAACTCGTTTTAGAGGTATGGTTCCTCTGCCAAAGTTTCTTATTTTGATCCCTAGAATACGATTTTCCTTGTCACTTGGGCGATTTTTAAATCGACCAGCCCTACTGTGGATACTATGATTGAAAGGGTCCTACATTTGTTATTTTTCGATCGATTTCAAATCATTTCAAACTCAATTCGAACGCATAGGAAGTCTATTTAAACCGAACTCATAAGGAACAGTTACATTTGATCTAGGCCATCATATGCACTTTTTTTTTAATAATATTATAATATAATATAATATAATAATATTATTTAATATAATAATATTATTTAATATAATAATATTATTTAATATAATAATATTATTTAATATAATAATATTAATATAATAATATTATTTTAATAATATTTTTTTAATAATATTATTTATATGAGTGTGTCATAAAATATTATTTAATTATCATAATTGTTCTTGCGAACGATAGTTTTATTACAAGTTTGTGTTCGGTCGAAAGTATATTTCGTAGTGCAAATATCGGCACAAACTCACTACTTACACAATCGCATGATAATCTCCCCACTATTATAATCGAATTTGCAAAAACCGCTGCTTTCGTGACATTCTAGCTGATAAAATAAACAGTGATACCATCTTAAATACTTCCTGGATCTGGTCAGATCATTCAATATATCTTGGAACTGTTCATGTGCCTAGTCTGACACAAAAATTTGATTTTATTCGTTCGTAGAACATTCTGATTAATCATACCTGCTTATAACTAGGTGTGCTGACCACATCTCGATAATAAGGTTCCAAGGTAATAGAGGCATTGGAGGAATTTTCATACACTCACCGAAATAAAAGCCTGACAACGTTCTGAGTATCTGTGGATATGTATCTTTGATGCAGGGAATGATAGTACGCTCTTGATTGGCGGATAGGTTTTCTAAACTATAACCAGAAGTACCAGGGATGTGTTTGGCCACGGGGCTGGACAACATCTTCAGGTTCCATAATAACAGGTATTTCTTGTATGCTCTTCAGTTTTAACAGAAATTTATCACTTTTTGAGACGTTATGGTTAAAAATTATAAAATTAAATTATCACAATATATTTATAAGTTTTATTATATTTTATTTTATTGTATTCTATTTTATTTTATGATGACAAATGAAAAATTTAATCAACAATTCGGTCTGGCTAATTATATATTCTTATCTTTTTTTAGTATTTAAAATAGAAATAGATTCATAGAATTTCGTTTCGGTTAGAAATACCAAAAGAGGGTACAAATTTGGGTTTTTTTATTAAAACCGAAAAACCATTATTAACATAAATGTTAGATATAGTACTCTAACCAATTTTTTGTTGCAATAACTGTTAAAGAGAAACTGAGGAGAAACTGAAACAATTGGTGGGGTGTTCTAATTGCTGTCTCCTGTCAACTATCATTTGAAGAAATACGTCTTGATTCTTTACCGAATATTGAAATTATTGGTGTTATGTTAAAACTAATGCCGTTTTCTTTTCTGACAAAAAATGTCGCCCTTTTTTGCCCTTTTTCGGAAAAGTGTATTTTTTTATATGTTCTGAATTAATAGCAACTTGACATTATATATCAATCGAAAGTTCTCAAAGTGCTGTATTCATAAATGCAAAAAATTTTTGATTACTATCCTCTTGGAAGTCATAGGGTGAAAATATTCAAAAAAGAGGAACAATTGGGAAATATTCTCACACTATGATCTGAAAGAAGTCAATGGCTGAAATTTTTTGTGATTTATGAGGGCTCGACTTTGAGACCTTTCGATTGATGTATAAGATAAGGTTGTTCTTGATTCAGAATATATAAAAAAATTCACTTTTCGAAAAAAGGGCAAAAAAGGGCGACATTTTTTGTCAGAAAAGAAAACGGCATAAATCAAAAAAAATTTTTTATTATTTGCTCCTACATACCTCCTGATTCTGATCAATCGATTTATAATGAACATTTTGAATCAATAAAATCAGCTGTAACAAAGGCTAACCCTGAAGATTCTGTACTTGTTTTTGGAGACTTTAATCTGCCGTTAATATCATGGACATTTTTAATTGATTATTTTTACTACACTCCTACGGTGTCAAATAAAGATAACGATAATTTAATAAATAATTTATCGGACTTGTGTCTTTTTCAAATTAATGGTATTCATAATGATCATGAAAGGATTTATGATAATGAGCCAATAAACTACTCTTTATCTCGCGCAGATCCTGTTACTTTACCAGAAGATCGTTACCATCCTACCATTGAACTAAACTTGAATTTGCCATTTGTTTCAATGTGTAAATCAAATAACTTAAAAGTTTTTTGTTTCAAAAGAGCAAATTACAACGATTTAAATTATATCTTCAGTAATACTGATTGGCTCCAATTATTATCTATTACATCTGGTTCTCCCACATCAATTGATATACGATCAAGTTATTCTACGAAACTGTTCTATTTTATATGAATGAATGTATCCCGAAGTTTACTGTTTTCAACCACTCTGGCCCTCCTTGGAGCACAAAACAATTGTCGAGTCTTAAAAACTTAAAAAATAAACGACACAAAAAGTATAAAGTGTCTGGTCTTTTATCTGATTATACGAAATATTCAGTTACACGTGCAGAGTATAATATTCTAAATACAGAATTTTATAAGAATTACATGGAAACTATGAAAATAAATTTGAAGAGAGATCCAAGATCATTTTATAAATTTGTAAACTCTAAAAGGAAATCTACTGGATATCCAACTGAAATGAAGTATCTTAATCGTGAATCCCGTGATGATGTAGTTATTAGCGATATGTTTGCTGATTTTTTTAGCACAACTTACTCTGATGTTCAATATGACATTTCAAACATATATCCATTTCCAGTTATGGAACATCAATCAATTTCGTTTCCTTTTATAAAGACTTCGGATATCAAAAATAACTTAATAACATTAAAGAATTCAACTAACGGAGGACCTGACGGTATTCCTAGCTGCATTTTAATCAACTGCGCCCAAACTTTGGTTGTTCCATTATGCATTTTATTTAATTCATCCATTAAACATGGGCATTTTCCTACATTATGGAAAGATTCATATATTATTCCTTTATTTAAATCTGAAAACAAATCGATTGTAGCTAACTTTAGAGGAATAGCTAAGCTTTGTGCTATTCCCAAACTATTTGAAAAATGTTTAACGGATAATCTCTGTCATCAGGTTTCTTCTATAATATTACACTCGCAACATGGTTTTCGTAAGGGGTGCTCTATTTCAACTAATATTTTACAACTTACAACTTTGGTAAATCGGGGTTGCGTCGTCAATGGGCTACATACCGACGTTATTTGTACTTACTTCAGTAAAGCTTTCGATAAAGTAAATCATGATCTTTTACTCAAAAAATTATATTTGATGGGCTTTACAGCAAACAGCATAAGCTGGATAAAATCTTACTTGATCAACAGAAATCAACGTGTTTATTTTAATAATACTACTTCAAAGAATATTATAGTTAAATCTGGTTTGCCTCAAGAAAGTCATCTTGGACCAATTTTATTTACTCTTTTTATAAATGATCTACCAAGTATAATAAAAGCCTCAAATGTCCTTATGTATGCTGATGACGTCAAAATTTTCTTAAGCTATAAGAATTATTGTGAACAAATTCACCTACAACATGATCTAAATAATTTTTATAGCTGGTGCCACATAAATTTAATGGAATTAAATTTAAAAAAATGCAAACACATGCACTTTACTAGAAACTTAGGTGCATTTGGTTGTTACAAATTTGGAGATTACCAGTTGGAGCAAGTAGATAAAATCCTAGATCTGGGTGTTCTTTTAGATGTTCAACACATTTCGATGATAATTATTAAAGCACGTGATGAACTGGCCTTCATTAACCCATTATTGGCCGCTACCCTAAAACGTGGGAATTTTTTGAATCCCTTGCAGGAGGGTGTTATTATGACCCCAATGAAAAATATTTTTAGCAAAATTTTCCCTCCCGATATATAGGTTTCTTTACATGGACTGGTCGAAAAATCGACCAATGGCCGATAACAGTAAAAAAAAAACAAAAAATTATTTGATATTTTTGAAGAAAAAAATATTGCCTTAGGCTTTATTCAAATGAATTTATTGCAAATTGTTATGGTAGTCATAACAAGTAAGAAAATTATAGTCGGTCTACACCGACTATACGATACCCTATACCATGCGTTTAGAAACCCTATCTCTTAGGCCCAACTAACTGGACATTGAAAATAAGCAAAAACCAAATTTGAGTGGGATTTTTACTAATTTTTTTTGGCTGCAGATATGAAAAAGTTCATATCGGATGCTATATCTATAAAGGGACTAGGTCCAAAAATGGACCGATCCTGATCATGTTTGGTAAAGTCTCTTGTATTTTGCAAAAATATATACAAACAAAATTTGAGAAGAATCAGTGCAATATTTTTGTTTTTTTATTAGATTTAAGTGAAAATCGGGAAGCAGCTCTATATGGGGCCACAGGAATAATTTTTGGACTACTCATTAATGGATGTAATGAATGCATATAAACCCAATTTGAGTAAGATCTATATGACAATTTGGATCTTATGGAAATTTATGTCGATTTCATATGGGTAATTTGTATGGGGGCTAGGTCTGAACATGGACCGATTCTCACCAATTTCAATAGCGTTCATCCCGTGGCCGATAGCAGCTTATATGTCAAATTTCATCAAAACATATTCATATTTGCGACCTGCAGTTTGATTACAAGCTTTACATGGACACACAGACGGACGGACGGACGGATGGACGGACGGACGGACATTGTTAAATCAACTCAGAAAGTGATTCTAATTCGATCGGTATAATTAGAGATGGGTCTAGGTCAAATATTTTTGGTTGTTACAAACAGCAGCACAAAGTCATTATACCCAAACCACATAGTGGTATAGGGTATAAAAACAGTTTGTATAAGTATATATTGCACTTTTTGCATGTAAAAATAGTATGTTTCACTCAATAGACACATGAGATGATAAGAAGAAAAGAAATTTTCAAAAAAAACTATGTGACAATCGGGATCAGGTACGTTTTCCAGTAAGTCCAAAGCAGTTTGAGCCCCAAGACCAATGTCCTTATCGTGTGGCGTGGCTGAACCACCATATAAAATACTGTAGAATAAATATCCACTTTCGGAGCACATGCACCCTGATTTAAATCCAAAACGGATTGGCTTACCCTTAATGAACATTTTGCACGAGTGTCGCCAAAAATACGGAATCATCTGCTCATCAATTGATACAATATGGCTAAAAATTCCAAACTGCATAAAATTTTTATTGAGAGCATCAACTAGTGGGCGAACTTTGGCAAATCGATCTGTTTTGTCAAAGCGGGTATTATCTGATAGATGCAAATACCTTTTAATTGTTCTGAACCGATTGCGGCTCATGGCTTGCTTTACCTTTGGAACTCCCATGTCTGGCTTCGTAGACCAATAATGGTCTATATGTGTAAAGGTATGATACCCCGACAAGTATAAAATTCCAATAAATCTACATAGTTCAATAGGCGTAATACTGGCTGTAGCGTTGTTCTGATTTGCATATGTATTTGAAAAATTTGTGATATCCAGTATTATGGAATTATCAAAATATAAAGAAAAAATTTCAAATGGAGATTTAGAGCCTATAAAAAATATATAAATGACTGAGTAAATACAAGAATCCAAAAGAAACAAAGCGGACCAATTACTCACCAATTTCTAAAAAAATTTCTTCCATTTTAATAGCTTCATTATTGGTTGGCTTTGTCGTGTAGCTAAAGTTTCTTGGCTTTCGCCACATAGGCATAGCAAAATCCGATTTTTTTGTAATGCCTCCCCTTTCCATACCTTTGTTACGTGAGTTGGATGTTGACGGCTATTCAATTGTACTTTCAAACACATCACCCAATTTCTGTATATTGCCTTCATCTAGAGAATATTGTAATTCTGCACTACCAGCAATTTCTTTCATGAGGTCATCATTGTTGTATTTATATTAATTTTATCATCATCCAAATCTTCTTCATCAGTTAGAGATCCTATATTTAGTTGCTGGTGGAATGTAAACGATATCTACATCTTTGGCTGCCGTTATAGCTTGGTATTCCTTTTCATCTGAGTCTAGCTCATTTAAAATATTAATTATTTCAGACACATGTACTGCCTAATAGATCGGAATTGTAAAACATTGTAAAATTAGTTTTCAGCACAACTCTTTGCATTCACCTTCTAACACTTACTGACATTTTAACACAAATATTTCTATAACTAAAGTAAAACAAAATAATCTGGGGTTCCCCTGACTAAAATACGCGATATATTACTTAGCAAGAGAAAACTACTGGGCGACACACAGAAAAACTTCAAAGGAAGTATTGCCAGATTTATTATGAAAATAACAGTTTTGAAACTCAAAACAATTTTTAAATTCTATGGTAGGGCCTCCGGCCACTGGTCGATTTTTCGACCACGAAAGATTGTTTGCATTTAAGAATGAGAAAATGTGTCATATGCAAATTGATTTTCATCGATTCTTATAGTACAGGATTTAGGCTCTTAAAATAATGAAAAATAAGAAACAAAAATTACAATTATTAGATATGATTTTTAATTGGAAAAAAGTGCTAAAAATATGGTTTTTAAAATCCTCTTACCAAAATTTTTGTCAAATACTTTAGAAGATCATTTCACTACAGATATTTTAAAAATTAGTTCAAATTATATTTTTGTGAAAACAGATCAAAAAAATTATAGTAAGCTTTTTAGATATGCGCTCAAAAAGTTACCAGTGGCATATAATGAGTTAAAAGATGGGCAAAGGAATTCAATGACCCTACAGTTACCATACATCTCCCTAGTAAGACCAATTTTAGAATTCGGGTCTGTTATTTGGGATCCAATATCTAATATTCACAGTGCCAAAATTGAATCGGTCCAGAAGCAATTTCTCCTTTTCTGCTTAAGTCGTTCTTATCCAAGTTTTGTTAATCTGCCATCATATACAATTAGACTTTCTCAAATTAAACGGCCGTCTTTAAAAAGCCGAAGAACAATGCTTAATGTTATGTTTTTATTTAAATTAATTCGAGGTGACATATGCTCAAATTTTCTTATGGCCAACGTCTCCATGAACGTTCCGGCACGGTCAACACGTTTTTACACTCCACTGTTTACCCAAGCTGTCGTCAAAAGTTTGCCGATACTGATCCATTTAGAAGAATGTGCCATGATTTCAATAATCTATACAATTTAATTGATTTTTCTTTAAGTGATGATATTATTAAACGCAATATTATATTATTTTTAAATACATAATCTCAAATTTTTGATTTAAGGATTTGTATATATTATATTTTTTTTTTCTCTGTATTATACTTAACAGTCTGTTAGGTTTTACCATAGACTTAATAAATAAATAAATAAATAAATAAATAATAAAAAAAAAAACATTTAAGGTTTGAAAAATGTTGTTATAATAGAATTAGTAGTTGCAGTTGCCAACATTTAGCACTGAAGCATGTTATTTTTGGTTTTATTAGGTTGCCTCAATTAAATTAGTTTAGAAATTTACATAAAGACATTGATTGGTATACGTCACAAATATTGTTATGATAGACGATAGTTTTAATAGAATATCTAATTTATTTTTAAATATACAAGAATTACCATAAAAGTTCTTATTACTTAAAAAAATTTTTCTAGTTGTAACCGAATTCCCACCAATCTTTTTTCTGTGTACAAGACTATCTTGCAATACATTGCAAGTCATTCTAACTTGGAGAAACAGTGGAAAGTATCTTGAATAGATTTTTCATTAAAATTGGAAGACATTTCATCGACGTGGTGCAACATTTGATATTATACGTTCGTAGTACCTTTTTTTTAATTATATCAGGTTTCAAGTTACATGCGTCCTCACAAACAACGATCACGTCAACACAGGCGTGAAATTTCATATACTCGTCGAGCTCCAAACTGTTGAATTTTTCATTGTCAAGTCAGGAGTTGTTGCCGAAATCAAAACCTGACAATTGCGATTGGACATATTGACTTGTGGTTATTTGACATTTTTACGGTCAGATGGACTCACTAGAATCATATATATATGTGACCTTCTCCGAGAAAAGGGATGTAGTGTGTCAAAAAATGGGTTGTGTCAAAAACGGTGGATTCTAGTACCTAAAAGGGTGTAGAAACTTTAAATGCGTTTTTTCCTCAAAACTTAATTTTCACATGTAGTGTATGCATATTATAGGGCATTCACAGAGTGCATGAATGCTGAGCATAGAGCATCTTCACTTTGGTAATAAGAACTATTCAATTTAGAACCACTTGACATACATGTGTTAACCAAGAACAGCACAATTGATCGTGCACATGTTTTCACTGTAAGCAATACGATCAATGAATGTGTGTGGTATAAACAAACCCAAAATAACAATAAATAAAAGGGTTTCGGATTTCATTCTCAAGTGTGCCGGTAACACAAAGTAAATACGGAAACGTATGTTTTGTGTATTTGAATTACCGTACTTGACATGATTTTGTGTTTGACCACCCATTAATCGTTTAATGCAAGTGTTGCACATATGTTTGTCGTGAAGTGAATTACCAGAGTCACTCACTATGCTGCTGTAGCACTATTAGTTTTTAAGAGAGAATTTAAGAGAAATATTTTGTAGAATTCTAGTTGGTAAATTTAGTATATAAGTAGCAGATAATTTAATTTAAGAAGTCAGTATAATTTTGGTCTTCGTCAGAACACAAATGAAACTATAAAAATAAAAATTACTAATACCAGAAATAAGAAGTATTTTTATTTATCCCGATAAATTATAATCAACCAGCCAAACTCTAAGCGTTGCAAAAACATAGTTACCACACACACACTAGGTCCCTTTTCTCGGAGAAAGTCACATATATAGTTTTTATATTATCGATTCTTTTCCACATTATCACACTGATTTCACTTATATATCACGAAAACAATTAAGTTTCTGTTTTTATTTTGTTAAAAAAAAAACAAGTAAGAAAATTATAGTCGGTCTAGGCCGACTATACGATACCCAATAGCATGCGTTCAGAAACCCTATCTCTTAGGCCCAACTAACTGGACATAGAAAATAAGCAAAAACCAAATTTGAGTGGGATTTTTATTATTTTTTTTTGGCTGCAGATATGAAAAAATTCATATCGGATGCTATATCTATATGGGGACTAGGTCCAAAAATGGACCGATCCTGATCATGTTTGGTAAAGTCTCTTGTATTTTGCAAAAATATATACAAACAAAATTTGACAAGAATCAGTGCAATATTTTTGTTTTTTAATAGATTTAAGTGAAGATCGGGAAGCACCTCTATAAATGGGCCAAAGGGATCATTTTTGGACTACTCATTAATGGATGTAATGAACGCATACAAACCCAATTTGAGTAAGATCAATATGACAATTTGGATCTTATGGCAATTTATGTCGATTTCATAGGGGTAATTTGTATGGAGGCTAGGTCTGAACATGGACCAATTCTTATCAATTTCAATAGCGTTCATCCCATGGCAGATAGAAGCTTACATACCAAATTTCATCAATATATATTCATAGTTGCGACCTGCAGTTTGATTACAAGGTTTACATGGACACACAGACGGACGGACGGACGGACATTGTTAAATCAACTCAGAAAGTGATTCTGATTCGATCGGTATAATTAAAGATGGGTCTAGGTCAAATATTTTTGGTTGTTACAAACAGCAGCACAAAGTCATTATACCCAAACCACATAGTGGTATAGGGTATAATTAAAGACAATGCCACTCCAATTTGGTTTATGCTTAATTTCTATATCTAATTAGTTGGACCTATATAGGGTCTTGGAACGTATGGTGTAAGGTATCATGTAGTCGGTCTAGGCCGGCTATAAATTTCTTACTTATTTTTATATCCTATACCACTATGTGGTTTGGGTATAATGACTTTGTGCTGCTGTTTGTAACAACCAAAAATCTTTGACCTAGACCCATCTTTAATTATACCGATCGAATCAGAATCACTTTCTGAGTTGATTTAGCAATGTCCGTCCGTCCGTCCGTCCTTGTAATCAAACTGCAGGTCGCAAATATGAATATATTTTGATAAAATTTGGTATATAAGCTTTTATCGGCCATGGGATGAACGCTATTGAAATTGGTGAGAATCGGTCCATGTTCAGACCTAGCCCCCATACAAATTACCCATATGTAATCGATATAAATTGCCATAAGATCCAAATTGTCATATAGATCTTACTCAAATTGGGTTTGTATGCGTTCATTACATCCATTAATGAGTAGTCCAAAAATGATCCCTTTGACCCCACATAGAGCTGCTTCCCGATCTTCACTTAAATCTATTAAAAAACAAAAATGTTGCAAAAATGTTTCAAATTTTGTTTGTATATATTTTTGCAAAATACAAGAGACTTTACCAAACATGATCAGGATCGGTCCATTTATGGACCTAGTCCCTATGTAGATAAAGCATCCGATATGAACTTTTTCATATCTGCAGCCAAAAAAATTAATAAAAATCCCACTCAAACTTGGTTTTTGCTTATTTTCTATGTCGAGTTAGTTGGGCCTAAGAGATAGGGTTTCTAAACGCATGGTATAGGGTATCGTATAGTCGGTCTAGACCGACTACAATTTTCTTACTTATTTTTTTTTTTACTCATTTTGTATATTTTATTTCAACTCTGGCAGACACGTGACGCGATTTGTTTGTACATGACAAAATATGACACCATATTTATTATTAAATCTATGGATTTCATTAGAAAACATTCAACGTTAACAGCAAGCTTTTTTTCACTAACAGTTTTTTCTAAGACAAATATATATATTTTTTTTAAATCTTAGTGCAACAATAACAATTCAAAATGTTTGTTGACTCGACTGGTCTCATACGTGACAGCTTCTGATTACTATTTGCCTTCAATGTTTTATGAATTCGCATTCTATTAAATAGAATAAAGAGCTTGAATATCTAAAATATCTAACTCTTGAATTAGGAACTAGTATGAATTAGAAATAAGCTCTTAAAAATAGTTTAGTTTGTCTGCATGTGACCGTGGAATGCTCCTGTAGTAGAAATGTTAAATAACAAAAAAATTAACAAACATTTGCATAAAATTAAATTTTAGTTTCTTTTTGAAAATTTGTTAAAGACAAAAACTTATGTAACAAGATAAGTGACATCTGTGTGTTAAATGCGTATAGATGGATGTATATTCATTCAGTTTAAGGACAATTTAATTTAATAAAGTTGTAAAATTTTATCACATTTTGCCATACATATCTGAATGTGTCATTTGTGTGACTCTGTGATGGAATATGTACACACACTTAAATTTTTGCTGCCCACTTCTATTTGAGATCCCAAATGACTTGAAATTTTGCGTCAGTTGTTTTACAAATAATATTGAGTTGAAGTATGAATCATACTCCTGTGTACAGTGAAAGCGGTACATTCATTTGTCAACTGTAACTAATTTGAAGAGTAAAGAGTTACATGCAACCTGAAAATTTTAGAGTAGTCAATTCTACAAATGTTATTATCCTTCCCCGGATTGGAAATGTGGTAACATTATGTTTCAGATTTATGTTTTTTGAATAATTCTTTAGCCTGTTAACAAAACAAAGTTCGTATCTTTGTTAAATGAAGTCAACTCGGTGCACAATGGTTTAACTGTGTATAATAATGTTCGTTGGCTTAGTCAAATATTAGGCCTGGGTCAAATATTTTTTATAAGTTAGAAAAATCTGCACAAACTTATTATACCCACGCCACAGGGTGGTTATAGTATAATTATGGTTGAGTACAAATAAATTCAGATATTTGTTTAACTTAATTATTGAATAATCAGCCCATAAATATGATATAAGACTTCACTTTGTTATATAAACGATAAAGCTGGCTTTATTTTCTGGATAACTATACATGTATAAATGTCTTCACGACACATCCTATATCATTTGATTTTATGAATAGTTCTATTGTAGTCCTATTAAAGCCACTGGTTTGACAAGTCCTGCTGTGAAAAAGTCATGAAACTCATACAATTGAAGCCACAAGAAAGTGATATAAAAACTACTGTTGCCCGTAATACTTGACAATAACAAGTATAAATAAATATGAATGTATGCTGTGTTTATTTTATACTAGCAAATGGACACTCTGTAAAGCATTTTTGTAATTCAAGTACTTTTACAACAAAAGTCTTTTGTTGATATTCCCTTTGGATTGAGAAAGTTTATTTTTAGTTTTGAATATAATACAGCAATAATAACGAATAAAATGCAGACGTTATTCATCCCACTTCCATAATAAAGTAGATGAATTTGTAATTAACTAAAACCTCAGAAATTAATTTATTATCAATAAACTAGATGTGCCATTGTATAAAAAATAATTTTCAGTCCTAGCATCCAAATAAAAACAAGAGCGACTATAATGCTCTATACCGACTATACGATACCCTATACCATGGTTTAGAAACCCTATCTATTCGGTCCAACTAACTCGATATAGAAAATAACCAAAAACCAAATTTGAGTGGCATTGTTATTAATTTTTTTGGCTGCAGTTATGAAAAAGTTCATATTGGGTGCTATATCTATGTGTGGACTAGGTCAAAAAATGGACCGATCCTGACCATATTTGGTAAAGTCACTTATATTTTGGAAAAAATATTTACAAACCAAATCTGAGAAAAATCTGTGCAATATTTTTGTTTTTTTGATAGATTTAAGTGAAGATTGGGAAGCAGCTCTATATGGGGTCTACGACTAATAATTGTCCAATAGGGACTATTTTTGGACTACTGGTTAATGGATACAATAAACACATACAATCCCAATTTTACTAAGATCTATATGATAATTTGTATCTTATGGCAATTTATGTCGATTTCATAGGGGTCATTTGTATGGGGATTAGGTCTGAACATGGACCGATGGGTCTAGGTCAAATATTTTTGGTAGCTACAAACAGCAGCACAAAGTCACTATACCCAAACCACATAGTGGTACATATAAGGTATAATAATTGCATTACGAGAACAGGTATTTGTGGCAATTTATTTTTTCTGAATAATAAATGCATTTTGTAGATATTTTACATCCGCTTTTAAAACAAATATAGTCACTCACAGCTTATTTGATGAATACAAATTTTATGTTTAAAAATATATATTTAAAAATTTTGTTCTGAAAATACGAAAACGACATACGTGGCTTAGTGGGTAATTATACGTTATTTATATTTACCAAAAAAAAAAAAAAATATGTGCTTGAAGTTCTCTACGAACTCAAAGTACAAAATAAGGTACAAAATTCAGGTCACAGCTTAAATGATGCAATTTTAAAAAGCATTAAATAAAAAAGGATTTACTGTAATTTTAAAATTTTTTTCAATTGCTTAGTATTTAGTAGGATATCCTTTATTATCTATAACCGCATGCCGCAAGCCTTTTCGGCATAGAGTCCACTAGCTTTTTTGATAATCTGGATCTATTTTATCCCACTCTTTTTGCAGCACCTTTTTTTAAGTTAGATTTGTTATGGATATCGTATTTTCGAATATTTGTCTTCAGTATTGACCAAAAATTTTCAATCACATTTAAGTCAAGTTATTGAGCTGGAGTTTGAACTATATGCGGGCATTTCCATATCAACCAAGTCTGTACGAATGGTGATTTGTGCTTATGGTCATTATCTTGGTAAAATCGAAAGGCGTCCTCAATTTGCAATTTCGTCGCTCTTTGAATTAGAGTTTCTTGGAGAAGCTTCAAATACATGTTTTTATCCATATTTCCTACGATAAAGGCCAAGTTACCTACTCCATTTGAAGACATGCATCCCCAAACCATAGCATTTTCACCACATGTTTCATAGTGTCACGTAAATTGTGAGGTTTCGGCTCAGTATTATCTTTGCGCCAAATGTAGGGTCTTCGTATGGTATCCTGCTGGCTATGTTTAGGAACCTACCATTTGAAATGTAGTGGCCTTAAGTCAAAAGTTCCAAAACTGAATTTGAACAACTTAATAATGACTTCGTATCACTACAAGGTAAACTTGCTAAGTTTGGTGAATTATTCACAAATTATCCTAATTTAGATAAATTTGCCAATTCGCAACATATTTCTTCTCCAAAACGCAAAAAGACAGTAGTTAACCCTCCGATTATACCTATTTTAACTCTTTCATCGGGAACTGCATCTCAAATTCCAATGGAAACTGGTGATGTCTCTCCTTTGCCGTCTACGTCTGTGAATTCTCCAATACCTCCAATAGAAGTTTTTGCCCCCTCTCTGGAAACTGATGTTGGATCTCCTAATCCATCTTTGCCCTCGATAACGTCTCCAAATGTTAACACTTTAGTACCAAAACCTGCGGAAATTTTTAGAGAACTTCGTACTATTCCACCCAGAAGAACCATTTTTGCTACACGTTTCCATTACGATACGACTGCCGAAGAAATTAAAAATTTTATAAAGTCTAAGTTCAATAATACACTACCTGATGACACTCTTGTTTATAAAATGAATTCAAGGAATAGGGCCTCCTTCAAAATAATTGTTCCAGTAGACCTATTTGATCAAATTGTAAATACTAATTTTTGGCCGAAAAATGCACTGGTACGTGAATTTATTTATCGTGACGAAAACTTTGCACGTCTCCCAACTTCTGCCAACCTGAACCCAAAAAACTAGTAACAACCTCAACTCTTAACATTGTTTACCAGAATGTCAATGGGATAAATTCTAAGCTCTCTAATATATTCCTGAACAGTTTCGATTTTGAATTTCATATTGTTGCTTTAACGGAAACCTGGCTAAAAAGTAATATTAATAACTCCGGAATAATGTGTGATAAATATCAAATCTTTAGGCGAGATAGAAATGGAAAGCTTGGTGGCGGTGTTTTAATTGCTGTGTCGAGTATGTATCCTGCTGAAGAAATCATCGTAGAAAACTCTTCAAATTTGGAGCTAGTGGTTGTGGCCATAAAATTTGGAAAGAATTTACTATTTATTACTTGCTCTTATATACCTCCCAACTCCGATTTCCAACTTTATGAAAACCACGCTTTAGCTATTAGATCTGTTGCAAATAAAATAAGACCAACTGATTACCTGATCCTACTTGGCGACTTTAATATACCGACAACATCTTGGATAAACTTAGATGATACTGATTTCTTAGTTCCAATTACCCAAACTGATTGGAGTCATGATTTCCTTAAATCTCTTGCTGATATGTGTGTTTTCCAAATAAATGACGTTCCTAACTGCAATGATAGAATGCTGGATCTCGTGTTCGTAAATAAGCCTACACTATTCAGTGTAATTAGAACAAGTCCGTTAAGTCTCCCTGAGGATTGTCATCATCCAACACTTTTAATATCCACACCACTTCCACAGAGACCTAATATTTCTAGTTTTTCTGAATCATTGTGCTTTAAACGAACTAACTACCAGTTGTTAAATCAATTACTATCTGACTATAACTGGCTTGAAATCATTTCATTTTCAAACGATGGAAGTAATTTTGATCAGGTAATCGAAACTTTTTATAAGATAATTTCAACAAATATAACGAAAACTGTTCCTTTAATAAAAATAGCTAATGTAAATGCTCCTCCATGGAATACAATCACACTAGCATGGTTGAAAAATCGGAAAAACAGGCTCTATTGGAAATTTAAGAAAAGTAATAACCAAATTGATCAAAGTCTATATATTATAGTTAGAAGTCATTATAACCTAGAAAATAAAAAATGTTACGATAGTTATCTTAGTAAAATGAATTCAAATATAAAAAAAATCCAAAAATGTTTTACAACTTTGTAAATTCCAAACGTAAAATTTCATCATACCCAACCACTATGAAAATGAATGGTATTGTCCTTTCAAACGATGTTGATATTGCAGTTTTTGCTGAATTCTTTGCGTCCACATTTTCCACAAGGACGTTAAACAACACACGATATCCCTATGATATTCCAAGGCTGACATCAATTAATATTTCATCCTTAGACGTGTTGACTGTTCTGAAGAATCTAAGAAGTATAAAAAGTTCACTTAATCCAGGTCCAGATGGTATTCCCAGCTGTATCTTAAGAAATTGTGCTGAAATATTGGCTACCCCGTTAACTCTTATATATAATAACTCTTTTAAATTCTGCTTCTTTCCAAAGTGTTGGAAAAATTCATTTATTATTCCGCACTACAAATCTGGTAGCCGCAGTGATGCTACTAATTATAGAGCAATTGCAATGCTTAATGCTATACCTAAACTTTTTGAGAAAATTATAACTGATGTATTATCACACGAAATGTCATCAATTCTATCACCAGCTCAACATGGCTTTTGCAAAGGACGGTCTACGACTACTAATCTAATGGATTTTACTTCCTATATAAACTCTGGATTCTGCAAAAATAAACAAACTGATGTTATATACACGGACTTTAGCAAAGCTTTTGATAAGGTTAGCCATGATCTACTGCTAGCGAAACTTGATGCTATTGGATTCTCCGGGAACTTCTTAAAATGGATTCGGTCGTAATTAAAACATCGTAAGCAATGTGTAATTTTCAATAACTCTAAACCGAAATATATAGATGTTACTTCCGGTGTCCCTCAAGGGAGTCACCTTGGACCTCTCCTATTTTTGCTGTTTATTAATGATCTACCAAAGTCTATTCAATATAGCAATATTCTTATGTATGCCGACGATGTAAAAATCTACTCCACCATCATAAACAACGAAGACAGTATACGTCTCCAGTCTGACTTAAATAGCTTCTACAAATGGTGCAATGTCAACTTAATGGAATTAAATCTAAAAAAATGTCAGTCTATGACCTTCTCTAGATATTCGCCATCTTCGAACCACTATGTCATCCATGACACAAAACTAAACTCAGTTGAATCGTTCATAGATTTGGGAGCTCATTTTGATAAAAGACTAAGTTTTAATTCTCACGTAACAATGACTGTTAATAAGGCAAATGGTGTTTTATCTTTTATAAAGCGTTGGGCAAAGGAATTTAATGATCCTTATATAACAAAAAATCTATTCACGTTTTTGGTCAGGCCGATACTTGAATACGCATCAGTAATCTGGGATCCACAGTACAATGTTTTCTTCAAAAAACTTGAATCAGTTCAGAAACAATTGTTACTATTTTGTCTACGATATCTTGAGTGGAATGCGGAATTGAGTCTTCCACCATATCGCAGTCGTTTGGCTCTAATAAAGCTTCCAACTTTGAAAAGTAGAAGGATCATTTCTAATATAAAATTCTTCCTCAACCTGGTTCATGGTAAAATTGATTCTGAATGCGTTCTCGGAAAAATTTGTATAAATGTGCCTAACAGACAACTTCGAAACCGGCTCATAGGTTTACCTGAATTTCTACAGATCAAATTTCATTAATTTCGATCCATTCCGAAGAATTTGCACCGAAGTGAACAGACACTATGCTTTAATTGATTTATCCGATGATGTTGATGTTATTAAAAGAAGATTAACGACATATTTGAACTCTAATGATTATGTTTATAACTGTATTTAAAGCCGGTATTATTTTTATAAAATATTTTTGTAAATATTGCTCAGCTGTTGCTTTATTGTAGCTGAATTAAATAAATAAATAAATAAACACTATAATATACTAAACCACATTCTTTGTTTTTGTATTTTTAGAACAAAATTTTTAAATATATGACGGTTTTTGAAATAAAACTTATTTACATCAAATAAGCTGTGAGTGACATTGAAACATTGAAAGTCATCTCATATATGTAATCGTACTTTCTGTAATACCCCAGTGTGTATTTTTGTCATACTTAAAAAAAAACTTTTCCTAGTAACACCACCAGATATTTCATGTAATAAATAAGACATGTTAAAATAAGTAATATTTATAAAGTAGCATATGGAATTTTGAAATTTTTTCCCAAACACCTTTCAACAACATGTAAAATTTAAAGTGTGATAACTAATTTTAGCACAGCAGCCTCAACATATTCAAGATAGTTAGCGCCTAGGCTTTCAATTGGGATATATTTCTTTATTGTATGCCCACATGGATTTTTGTAACCTAAACGATTCATCGTGCAACATCGCTAGCCTGCTTGATTTCTTATTATTCCGATCGAATATGATTTACTTTCTGAGCAGATTTTTCTATATCTGACTATCTGTCTGTGTGATTCATTGCAACAATAGGATAGGTCTCATTAGGATATTAATTTATATGAGTGAATGAAAATTAAAACATGAGTTCTAATCAGTTTTAGTTCTGATCTTTTTCCATGTCTCTAGGAAATATCCCCCAATGCAAAATCGCAACGAAAAAAATTAATAATTACCAAAAATAAAACCTCTACAATACATAATTCCATCAAATGAAAAACTAAGTAATGACTCAACGTTTTGGGCTATTTTTCGTAAAAATGAAAAATAATAAAAAAACAATTTTTGGGACATTTTACGTTTCTTCCGTAAAAATGAATGCAAACAATTTTCTGTTTTCTCTTCACATCTACCTAATAAGAGTTAAATACTGAGTGTAAATATATTTTTTTAATGTATTCATATAAATACTTAGTATACAATTTAAAAAAAAGTAATTGAAGCGCGTCTTGTATAACTGCATGATAATATGGGCCGTGAAAAGAGCTCAAGCCTTTCGCCAAACTGGTTATTTGCATTTTTAGAACCATGTAGTACATGCGAAAAATTTAAAAAACAGTCCCCAGAGTAGTTGCTTGCATTTTCAAAACGCTGGTTTTTTTTTCAAAAAGAAAACAAGTAAGAAAATTATAATAGGTCTAGACCGACTATACGATACCCTATACCATGATTTATAGACCCTATCGCTTCATTCTAATTATTTGGATATAGAAAATAAGCATAAACCAAATTTGAGGGGAATCGTTTTTAATTTTTTTGGCTGCATATATGAAAAAGTTCATATCGGGTGCTATACTTATATGTGGACTAGGTCAAAAAATGGACCGATACTGACCATATTTGGTAAAGTCACTTATATTTTCAAAAAATATAAACAAACCAAATTTGAGAAAAATTTGTGCAATATTTTTGTTTTTTGATAGCTTTAAGTGAAGATCGGGAAGCAGCTCTATATGGGGCCTATGACTAAGAATTGTCCTATAGGGATTATTTTTGGACTACTGATTAATGGATACAATAAACACATACAAACCCAATTTGACTAAGATGTATATGATATTTTGGATATTATGGCAATTTATGTCGATTTCTTAGGGATCATTTGTATGGGGACTAGTTCTGAACAAGGACTGAATTTCACCATTTGCAATAACGTTCATCCTATGGCCGATAAAAGCTTACATCTTAAATTTTATCCAAACATATTCGTATTTGCGACCTGTAGTTTGATTACAAGGTTTACATGGACACACAGACGGACGGACGGACGGTCATCAGTAAATCGACTCAGAAAGTGATTCTGAGTCGATCGGTATAATAAAAGATGGGTCTAAGTCAAATATTTTTGGTAGTTACAAACAGCTGCACAAAGTCATTATACCCAAACCACATAGTAGTATAGGGCATAAATAAATTTCAATATAAATATATGGGGGATTTCATGTCAAGTGCACCAACTTTTGAAACCGATGTCTTCCGATCGGGATGAAATTTACACCAAGGTTAGTCCTATTGGATAGTAGTTTAGACACAATTTTTCAACAATATCGTTCCGGATCTCTCTGAGTTAGAGGGGATCAAAATTTGACATTTTGGCCAAACAGGTGCCTATTCTCATCCATGTAACTTATTAACTATTGTTCTTAGAAAATTTTCTCCCAAAGAGTTTAGATAGCTATTTCTTCAATTTTTCGGAAAAAAATACTTAAAAAAAAAAAAAAAAATTGTAGACTTTTTTTTGCTAAATTAAAGCATTCTTTGCCTTTTTTTCCAAAAAGGGCATTTTTTTTTTTTTTTTTTCATAAGAAAGCTTAGGATTTTTCCTTTAAGAGCTTTTTGGTCGCTTAGTGGGATGGAAGTGGGATATCTATCAAAATAAATGTTTTGTAACTCAAGACAACGGTTTTTCAATTTTTCACAAATGCACTATTTTGAATTTTTCCTATTTGTGTCTAAAACCTTAGAAATAAAACTTATACTGAGAAACTAGACAAAGTAAACTTTCTGAAGGTATATAACATACCTAACTAAAATTTTATACCCTCAATACTGTAATACCCAGAATATGTTAACCTCAGGAAAAAATCGCTTTTTTTGTATAGAAATTTTGAAAAATTATTATTTTTTATTTATTTTTAATAATAATTAAATTAATGTATAATAATAATAGTATTAAAAATAAAAAGATAAATAATTTATTAAAATTTAATTTTAATTGCATTAGACCCATTTATATCATAACTAGTTTTATACTTAATTTATTGTAGCTGATGAAGTATTTAAGTCATGTAAATTTTTAAATACCCAGTCTTTCATCCAGCTTTTTTGTTGCCTTACTGCGTTTTTTTTTTTGTCAATACTTTCTTGGCGTTACTAGGTTCAGCTGTTGATTTCGCTGCTGGTTTATTTGTTGTCTTTGGAAAAAAATCGCATTAAATAGAGGCAGAAAACTTTTTCAACTTGAGTCTTCCATCGACAAGCGGTATAAAAGCATGGTATTGAGCGGTGCCATCGATTGTTACCGCAGCATCGAATCTGCTCTTCAGTGTTTTCAATGTTTCCTGATGATCCTCTTTGCTACTAAAAACTATTTTAGTTTCTTTAAATAACTCTTTGCCCAATGGAATAAAGCGGTCGCATCTAAGATGCGATCTTGATGAGAGCACTGGAGGCTATACTTCGCTGCATTTCTTTTAAGGTTTGCTCCAATACCATCTCATGGTCATTTACCATGAGCAGTAGGATGAAAATGCCACTCAGCTGTCATTCCAAAATATTTTTCATGAGAATTAAGATTTGCGAAGCTACTTTTGTTTTTAAAATGTTGACAAGCTCCGTCCGAAACGTAGTATACCTTCTTTACTGTAAATTTAGATTTTATGTATTTTAGTATTATCTTCTGGTACTCATAAACTGCAACGGTATCATGTTTTAAATCGTCGGATGTGATTGCCATACTTTTGTGTTCCAGTTTTTCATCTCTCATGTAGTAAATAACTACGGTGAATATAGTTGCTTGGTCGTTATTGAAGTGGAATGCTTGTATGGCATCCTGAAGAACATATTTATAGTTTTCTGCGAAATCATATGAAATAACGAATTCACCAGACTTCAAATGTATCTTCAAATCCTTGAAGAATGACCATTGCTCTTTGACTAAAAAGTCATGGTTTCTCAAGTTTAGCAATCCTGTACACATTTCTTCCATAAAATCGTCCACATTTAAAATGATTGTTTTCAATGTGCATCTGTCAGTCTGAATCCAAGAATCAAATTTGACCTCCTCTATATATTCTCGGTCTAAAGAGTTGATTAAATTTTCTTTGATGAATGTGGTTTTCGGGCAATTGGTACATTCACCTAAGTGGCAAGAATTTGTTACAATAGGACACATAGTCAATTTAAGGCAATCGCGGTAATCGTGTAAATCTTCTGCCGAATCATCTGTTAAATACTTTACGTTGATTTCCTTTAACATCAGTTTAACATTTTCATGGTAAATGCAAACGCGTACTCTGTGAGTTCCGCTGCTTTCTGCCAAAACGCAATGTTTTGGCCTCATTTGGGTTAATTTCGTGAAGCCAATTCTAACATCCTCGTGTTCAGATTGAAATATTGCAAATAACTCCTTCAGGTTACAGAGAACCATTTTCTTCTGTTATGTTATGAAGGTATGTTACATACCTTCGGAAAGGTTAATTTGTCTAGTTTCTCAGTATAAGTTTTATTTGTAAGGTTTTAGACACAAATAGGAAAAAATTCAAAATAGTGCATTTGTGAAAAATTGAAAAACCGTTGTCTTGAGTTACAAAACATTTATTTTGATAGATATCCCACTCCCATCCCACTAAGCGACCAAAAAGCTCTTAAAGGAAAAATTCTAAGCTTCCTTAAGAAAAAAAAAAAAAAAAAAATGCCCTTTTTGAAAAAAAGGCAAAAAATGCTTTAATTTAGCAAAAAAAAAGTCTAAAATTTTTTTTTTTTTTTTGTATTTTTTTCCGAAATATTAAAGAAATAGCTATCTAAACTATTTGGGAGAAAATTTTCTAAGAACAATAGGTAATAAGTTACATGGATGAGAAAAAACACCTGTTTGGCCAAAATGTCAAATTTTTATCCCCTCTAACTCAGAGACATCTGGACCGATCTTATTGAAAAATTGTGCCTAAACTACTATCCAATAGGACTAACCTTGGTGCAAATTTCATCCCGATCGGAAGACATCGGTTTCAAAAGTTGGTGCACTTGACATGATACCCCCATATATTTAATTTTGCCTAATTATAATTGATTTTTGAGTGAATTTTCATACGGAAGATAGTGATTAATTTTGGGCGTTTTTTTACATTTTTCATATTTTTGGCCATTTTAGATATTTGTGGGCAACATTTTATTATTATTATTTTTTTTTTTGGCGATTTTTAAATTTTTTCGAGTCATTTTCATTGGGCCATTTTTAATTTTTCTTCCAGATTTTCCATTTGGGAGATATATTCTAGAGCCTTTCTCCATACCACTGTATCAGTCAAATCATTTTATACATTTATCAATTGTACAACCAAATGAACAAAATCAGTAAACGTCATCATGTCAATTCTCAATACTACACAGATTATTCTTGTATGTCTTTGCAAAAAAAAAAAAAGTTCAAAGGTCATTGTTATAGCAAAGTTAAAATAAAAAACTTTTGGTCTTAAAACAACACTGAAGCGTTAACTCTTCTTATGTTTCACAAACCATTCTTTCAACCACATACGAACATCTTGTCTAACAGCATTGTTACTGTTTCTGAACAAATACACATTTTCATTCATACAAAAGTCGTTTTATCTTGAATCTATTTGGATTTGATTATTTGCATGTACGAGTACAAATCCCTTGTTATCGCTATTCTTCTTGGCTATCTGTTATTGATTATTTGTTTAAATTTATTGCACAATAATGGCAAACAATATATATGGAGTGATTGTATTTGTTTGTTTATTTGTCACTTACTGGTAAATAGTTAAGTAAATAGTTAAATACATTTTATTTTATTCTATAATCTATATTCAATAATAGTTAAATCTTTGAACAGATTTTTCGGTTTGTATACAGATAAATCTATAATCGGAATCACATAAGAAGCAGTACAATAAACTTAGTATGTAGTTACATTCATCACTGACGCACTAAAATCTTAAGTGATAATTAATTAAATGATTAGTCATACGTCATACTGCTTTCTTCAAAAATTTACTTTTCTTAACAATTTTATCCACTTTTAAAAGAGTATCTTTCTTACAAAAGTCCCATATCTTTTAATAGTAACTGGGCCCTATTCCACAAAACAACTTATCAACTTTTCACTTTGCATTTATCAAATTTTTCGTCAATTTGCAAAACTTTATGTTCCTCAGAACAAGAAAATTTGATAAGTGATCAGTTGAAGTTGATAAGTGCAATTTGAAAAGTCTTTGCAATTTTCATGTTCTCTTTGCAATTTCTGTTCCAAGTACGTTCTCTTGATAGATAATATTGAAAAGTGTAATTTGCAAAGACTGCAAATAATTATGCTGTTTCGTTCCACATAAACTATAAATTCTATTTTTGCACAGCAAAAATTTAGATAAGTTTGTCAAAAATTTGGTGGGTAAATACTCATTCTACATATTCATATTCTTATAACTAGTGAAGCTTTCAGAATGTTAAGACGTGAGTTTTTGTTCGAGGATAGTGAAGTTGTAAAAAGAAATTATAGAGACCGAATTAATTTTTCGGGACTACAAAACTTTAATTTTAAAGAGTAATTTCGTTTAAATCAAATGCAAGTTAATATCACCAGGTCCATTTTTTTTTTTGGGCCGATGCCAGTAGCAGTGTGTTTATCTAAATTAATAATCTTCATAATGAAATGTAAACTTAAATATGTTCTAAATATTTACAATAATTTTCTTAAAAAAAAGAATTACTTCATTGTTTTGAAAAATATCAAATAAAATATATTTTTTTTAATGATTAATTTTCAAATTATTCAGGCTCAAGATCAAATGTTTTTACATTAAATAAAGCAAGACAAAAAGAAACACGTATATTGTAGCATGCAATGTGTATTCGTATACCATCATATTTGTTTCAAAGTTGTTCTATATTTTAGTTTGTTATATTGGAAGAGGCTTAAATAGTATAAATGTTGCTTGAATTCTCATTTGGTTGTTTTAAGCAAATATATATGAATTTAACTTTTTACCAAACAATTTATTTACTGCTTTTGGTTACTGATAAGGGTTGGTGACTCTTCCCGAAAAAACTGTATAACCTGTCATGCAGAATATAGATCAATTTTTGGAAACAAATGCGCTAAAGTTTTTACTTTATTTAAAGTAAAAGCATTTGATCTTGAGCCTGAATAATTTCAAACTCAATCTTTAAAATGATAGAGATCGAAAATAAGATTTTTTTATATTTATAAAAAATAATAAAATATTTTTTTTTTGTTATAATCATTGCAAGCTTTTTTTTCATTTTTATTTTTCGGCCCATGTTAACAAGTTCCATTTAGCAATGCAAATTGAAAAATGATAAGACAGAAATGCAAAGACGATTAAATGCTTTGTGGAACACTTTGCACACTCACTTTTTAGGAGAGAGCAAAGACTTTGCAAAGAGTGCAAAGGCTTTGCAAAAACTTTGCAAAGAGTGCAAAGACTTTGCGAAAACTTTGCAAAGAGTGCAAAGACTTTGCAAAAACTTTGCAAAGAGTGCAATGTCTTTGCACAA
This sequence comes from Cordilura impudica, assembly GCA_963682025.1. Classification (NCBI taxonomy): domain Eukaryota; kingdom Metazoa; phylum Arthropoda; class Insecta; order Diptera; family Scathophagidae; genus Cordilura; species Cordilura impudica. The sequence goes on from OY821518.1 coordinate 50,200,726, forward strand.
ATTTTCTTAGCTCAAAGTGAGATTTGCAAAGAAATTCGCTTTAATAAGTGCAAAGTGAAAACTTGACAAGTTGTTTTGTGGAATAGGGCCCTGTTCTCAAAGATACTTATTCTTAATTAAGCCATTTTGCTTAAAAAGGTACATATTTTTAAAAAAGTACATTTTCTTTATAAAGTCCTTTTCCTTCAAAAAATAAATTTATCTTGAATAGAAATTTTTCCTAAAATTATATTTTTCTTAAAAATTAATTTTTTTTAAAAAGTGTGTCTTCATAAAAAAGTACTTTTTCCTAAAAAGAAATAATTTTTCTAAAAAATTACCTTTTATTAAAAACTAACTTTTTCTTAAAAAGTACTTTTTCTTACAAAAGTAATTTTTCTTAAAAAATTACTTTTCCTTAAAAAAAGTACCTTTTCTTAAAAAAAAATCAAACAGAAATTTTTCCTAAAAAAAATTCTTAAAAAAGTACTTCTTCTAAAAAAAGTAGTATTTCTTAAAAAAAGTACATTTTCTTAAATAGAAGTTTTTCTTAAAAATTCCCTTTTCCTAAAAAGTACCTTTTCTTATAAAAGAATTTTTTCTTGAATAGAAACTTTTCTTAAAAAGTACGTTTTCCTAAAAAGTACCTTTTCCTAAAAAGTACCTTTTCTTAATAAAGTACTTTTTCTTAAAGAAGTGCAATTTCTTAAAAAAAATGTTTTGTTAAATAGATATTTTCCCTAAGAAAGTACTTTTTCTTAAAAACGATATTTTCTTAAATAAAGTACTTTTTCTTAAAAAAGTACCTTCTCTTAAAAAAATACCGTTTATTAAAAAGTAAGTTTTCTTAACAACGAACATTTCCTTAAAAAAGTAACTTTTCTTAAAAATGTACATTTTCTTAAAAATACTTTTTCTTAAAAAAGTGCTGTTTCTTAAAAAAGTTAATTTTCTTAATAAAGTATTTTTCTTAAAAAATTAACTTTTCCTTAAAAAAAATTTTTACAAAAAAATTTTCCCTAAAAATACTTTTCTTAAAAGGCCCATTTTCAAAAAAGTATTTTATCTTAAAAACGCCCATTTGAAAAATTATTTTCTCTTAAAACTTACCTTATTTAAAAAAATTTGATTTTTCTTAAAAAGGTACATTTTCTAAAACAAAATTCGATTTATAAAAATATCGTTTCTAACAAATGCAGAACAATGCATTTGCATTGTTGAAGAGTATTTCAAAAATAATGAAAGTTTGGCGGTTACAGTTGGACAATATCGTAGAAAATATAGAAAGTTTGGCGGTTACAGTTGGAAAATATAGAAAGAAAATATAGAAAGAGCATTGAGCTAACTTCGTCAACTGTGAAGAGAATAATTGCAAAATTTCAGCCATATTGGATCAACGTATTACTATCGAAATAAAAACTAAAAGTATTGGTCAAAGCCCAGGAATATCAATTCGGCCTCGTGGATAAAAATTGTTAATTTTAAGAAGCTCTATACAGCATATACTCAAAGATCAGAGTCTTCGCCTAAAGACCATGCACAGCGAATGAATTGTTGAAGATCTACAAGTGCTGCTGATTTTTTTACCAAAATAATCCTAAGTGATGAAGGTCGTTTTCACCTTCATCATTATCAAGATTGCCGCATCTGTCTGTTGAAAAATAAATGCATATCACAACGTGTCATGGTTTGGTGTGGATTTTGGGCTAGAAGCATCATGGACTTTACTAATTTGAATATGAGGCTGATCAAGGAGTGACTGTTAGAGGCTCTAGATATCGAGACATAATAACAGAGTTATTTCTGCCTAAATTGGATGATATTGATGTTTCAGCAAAACGGTTCTAGGTTGCGGTAATCAGAATTTGCTCCCTATTAGCTCGATATGCTATTCCATACATAAGCCGATCCTGCGTATGATGCAATAAAAAAATAACAATTTACAGAAAAAAAACACAGGTCTTTAATTCGTTGGTGAATTTTGAGCCACCCTCTATCGGGTTGTAATGTAGTACCATAGATCGTTAGTTTAGGCTAGGTGGGCTGCTCGTCCGAAGGCGAATACACTCGGAGGCCATATGGCCAATTGTGGTACCCTTTAGAAAGTCTCGGAAGGCAGAAATAGGAACATCTAATATGCAGCTCAGGTTACCGAAGAACCTATCTAAGTTTCCGCTTCTTCAGTCCTAGGCATTCACACAGCAAATGTTGTACTGACTCTTTCTCGTGCATAGCTCCTACAGAAGACAGCTCCCTGGATACCTATGCTTTCGGTCATAGGCTGATTATCCATTTACCAAAACCAAGGAGTGCTTTCATTCTCCTTGGATTAGGCAAGGGCCATAGGATCTGGGATATTATGTAACATTTCCACTTTGTCCTTAATTCAAGACCAGCTGCTTCTTCAATTAGATTCGACAGCTCGGATAGGGAAATATCAATATTAGTTTCCACCGTCCCGCTCAAAGATTCTGAGTCCTTCGGCGCACACTCTTCAACCAGCTCGTTTCCTTTGACGCCACTGTCTAATGAAATCCATATCAGCCTCACGATGTGTGTTGCTGAACTTGGTTGAGGGACCTGATATATTCCCTCGCACTCTTCGATGCAACGGTCCTCAATTTCAGAGCTTTGTGAGCAGCAAGACTGTCCATGAAGATATTACTGGTCGTTGGATTCATATCCCGCTTCAGATATATCGTCGTTGCTATGAGAATTGCGTGAAACTCTCCCTGAAAAACGTTACATTTGCTCAGAGCAGATCCTGAAACTGTACCCACTTCCATCATAGAACCGTCGGTATGCACTGAGACTGCAGTCCTGTCTATGACAGAGTCTACGGACCAGTCTTCTCTAGTGGTAATTTGATCGTAAAACTATGCCCAAAGTTCAGCACCGGTGATATATAATCGGTTTCCCGATCAATTTGTGTGCCACACACTGTCCGTAGGATTATGCAGTGTCTTCAAGAGCTTTGTTTCATCTTTTATGACTCACTTAAGCTAGTTCCAGGGATAACCGTTAGTAACCTGGACCTTTTTCATTTAAGACATATCCATTTATGTTCAGTTTTTGTAATATTCAATGTTATATTTAAATTTTTAAGGACGATATTTTTGTAGGAAGACGTTTGGTTTTATTTTGTTAAGTTAACATATTTTAATCTTTTAACATAAAGTTTCTATAGTTTCAGCCTCGTGGTAAGACTTAACATGAACTAAACATATGTATTTTATAATTATACTGGCTATTTTTAACCGATCTTGCCCGGAATCCAAAGACCTCTGACTTAAAAAATGGTTCACTATGCTTACCATACGCTGAGTACTTAGTGCCCAATGAACAAATTCCTCAAAAAAAAAATGAACTTTCTCCCCAAAAATTTGTATTGATTGTTCCTGATGACAAAATACATTTTTCATTTCAATTTAAAATGTTTTAATTTTTTAAAGCAGAAGTTTTTTTATAAGACGCTACAGCAAAAATGCTTCAAAAATAAGCTGAAGTTTATTTTGTTAACGCCAAATATAACGGAATCTTTTGCAAATTACAGGAATCAGAACTTTTAAAAATTGTATAACTTCATTCAATAAGTGATCATCATTGAGCAGAGACGTCAAATTTATAGAAGTTTCATAAATGGAAAATGGACGCGTCGTTTAAAACTGTGCCGCAAGGTTGCTTTAAGCAACTGCTTATAGTATATGTGTGGCCTATTTGGATCAACAGGTAATTATTGCACATACGTAGATCAAATTTATCATAAGACTATTCATTGTGTGTTCTGCTGTGTTCCGCGCACCGCTTCCGCGCATTTGGCAGCCACTCCCGTGCTGCCGCGCAGTTGTTGTGAACTTATTTTAATTGCCAAAATATATTTTTCAGATCATCCGATATTTTAGCTAAGCTGTGTTCCGCGAGTTTGTCGCGTCCGCGCGTTTAGCAGCCACACCCGTGCTGCCGCGCAGTTGTTGTCGACTTATTTTAATTGCCAAAATATATTTTTCAGATCATCCGATATTTTCGCTAAGCTGTGTTCCGCGAGCGCGTCGCGTCGCGTCCGCGTCCGCGCCCCGAAATGGTGCTATTGAAAAGAATACAGATATTAAATAAATCTGTTGTAGGACAGATATTGAGAGCAGTATGGGGATTTGTTCATTTCTTTTGGGGACCTTTTTTAAATTTGGGGAATTTGTTCATCGTAAAGTTATTCCAGTGTGTACCAAATTTTTAGAAAAATCCGCTAAAAAATACAAATTTGTATAGCGAACAAATGTACCAAAAAACAGAAAATAAGTTTTATAAAAAAGTGGGCGTAAAGGTGGGCGTGGCTAGAAATATATAGCCTGACCTTCGCTGGAGTACAGAGATTACGTGTACCAAATTTCAGAGAAAGGCGTTGAAAAATAAAAGTTTGTATAGCAGTCAAACAAGGAAACAAATAAAAGGAAAAAAAATAAATTTTATAAACATAGAAGTAGGCGCAAAATTAGGCGTGGCCGGTAAGAAGCATATGGGGACCTTGCCTGGAGTACAGAGATTGTATTTTTAGTATTTATTTATTATAGTATCGTATACAACAAGACATAAATCTTATAATTAAAGTAAAGGATTAGTAACAAGTAAAAAAGCATTATGGAAATTTTACATTGCTTAAAGTAAAATTAAAGAATAATACAATAGATTATAAAAGAAAAACATTGAGTAATAGAAGATATGGATATCAACATAGGAGAATCAAAAAATGAGAATAAAATTTTACATTGAACATTAAACATTAAATAATTCAATTAAAAACCTTCTTATATAATATAATTAATAACAAGATTACAATAGCATAGAAAAATAATAATATAATAATATCAAAAATCAAAATTAAAAGTTTCTATGAGTAGTACTGAAAGAGTTCTCTTTTAAAATGCAGAGCGTTGCTTATAAATTTAATGGTCGAAGGTAGTGTGTTCCAAAGACGGACTGAATTAACATAGAATTGCCAGTCAGATGTTAAACTTCGATGTCTTATATGTATAATGTCATTAGATCTACTAGAACGTGTAAATTGTATTCTTTCGAAGAGGTATGGTGGTTCATGAGTGTATACGATTTTGTGTAAGAGGATCAAAGTTCTTATTTTCAAGAGATTAGTAATTGTAACTCCATAGAGCTTTTTAGAGTACTGAGAGATGTGGTCATATTTCCTCAAATTAAAAACATATCTCAGTATAGCGTTGTAAGTAGATATAAGTTTTGTCAGACTCCTTGAGTCACAACTAGCATATATTTCGCAACCATATAGTAATGTAGGTATTAAATAAGATTTTGCAAGTAGAATTCTAATATTAGGTGGTGTAAAAAATTGAGTATTCCAAAGAGATCGTAACTTTGCAAATGTTTTTCCTGCAGCAGCATTTATGTGGTCAGACCATGTAAGTGTACAATTAAAAGTGATGCCAAGATTTTTGGCCGTAGATACAATTTCAATTTTATTGTTATCAAGCATTATTAATGGTTCAACGGACAACTTTAAATTTTTCTTGGCAATTACCAAACACTGAGACTTCTTGGGATTTATACATAATCCATTCGAATTTGCCCATTCATGAACATGTTTTAGATCGGAATTTAGTTTCTCAACACAGTTATTTATATTAGTTGAGGCACCACTTATATAAAGTTGTACATCATCAGCGTACATGTGTACATTACAGTATTGTAGTTTTTGTTCCAAATCATTTATATAGAGTGTAAAAAGTAGTGGCCCAAGTATTGACCCTAGTGGCACGCCTTTCAAAACAGGTAACGAGCGAGATATTTTATTATTTACACAAACAGATTGACTTCGGCCTGATAAGTACGATGAAATTAAACGTGTTGATAAAGTTGAGAAATTATACATTTTGTGCAGCTTTAAGCAGAGAACTTCATGGTCCACAGTATCAAATGCCTTGGAATGGTCTAGAAGAACAAGGAATGAGATATTTCCATCATCAAGTTTGCTACGGATTTCTCAGAAACATCAATAAGGGCAGTTATGCAGCTGTGACTGCGTCGAAATCCAGATTGTCTTTTTGTAAACAACCCTTTATCATTAACGTACTTAACAATTTGTTGATGGAGTAATCGCTCAAACACTTTAGATAAGTAAGGCAATATAGCAATTGGGCGATATTTATTGTTTGATTTTGGCGTGGGTATAGTTTTAGCATATTTCCAGTTCTTGGGATAAACATTCTTCGTGATGATATTATTAAAAATATATGTGATATAAGGTATAATTAGCGGGATTATAATCCTCAAAAATTTCGGATGGATGTTGTCAAACCCAACAGCATTTGACTTTATAGACTTTATATGTGCGTACCAAATTTCAGAGAAATCTGTTGAAAAATAAAGATTTTTATAGCGAACAAGTATACCAAAAAACAGAAAATGAACTGGTATACAAAAAGTGGGCGTGAAGGTAGGCGTGGTCGGTAAGAATCATATAGCGACCTTTCCCGGAGTATAGAGATCGTGCGTACCAAATTTGAGAGAAATCCGTGAGAAAAATAAAAATGTTTAAATCAAACAAATATACCAAAAAACAGAAAATTAATTTTGTATAAAAAGTAGGCCACATGGTGACCTTGCCTGGAGTACAGAGATTGTGCGTACCAAATTTTAGAGAAATCCGTAGAAAAATAAAAATTTGTATAGCGAACAAATATAACAAAAAAACAGAAAATGAACTGTATACAAAAAGTGGACGTAAAGGTAGGCGTGACCGATAAGAATCATATGACGACCTTGCCTAGAGTACAGAGATCGTGTGTACCAAATTTCAGAGAAATCCGTTGAAGAATAAAAATTTATATAGCGAACAATTATACCGAAAAACTGAAAATGAATTGTACACAGAAAGTGGGCGTTAAAGTAGGTGTGGCCGGTAGGAATCATATGACAACCTTTCCCGGAGTACAGAGATCATGCGTACCAAATTTCAGAGAAATCCGTTGAAAAAATAGCGGTCAAACAAACAAACAAACAGAAAATAAATTTTATATATCTGTGGTCACAAGCGATAACCGCCTAAGTGGACTTAAGAACGATTTGAGTTAAGTATGCTATCATGTTCTACTAAAAACGCTTTATATTTACGTGGAATCCCTAATTCTCTAACACTCTTTATTAAAAAGTTATTAATGAATCCCCATTGCATTTAATGATTTTTGAGTTAGGCGGTTAATGCTTGTGGCCACAGATATATAGATTAAATTATTTAAGAATCCAAAAAATTTTAATTACAAAATTAGTCAAATGTTGCCTTCCATGATTTTTACTAAATCAAATGTTCTTCTATTCATACTACTCAAGTAATAAATTTTAAATGTTTTTTTCATTTTAATCTATACTATAATAATATAATAAAGAGGTAATGTGTGTTTGTTTGTTTGTTTGTTTGTTTGTTTGTTTGTTTGTTTGTAGGGGGTAATCTCCGTAACTAGCCATCTGATCTTCCTGAAATTTTCACAGAGTCTTACTGCGGATATGGGAAGTGCTATAGGCTATAATTTTTTTAATATTTTTAGTGGGCGTGGCACCTCCCACACAAAGTAAATTTTTAATATCATATACATATATTGAGTACCATGACAGGGAGAGCTTTGCAAATTTGTGTGAGGTCACCTATTGTTAATATTAGTAGCCGCGCCGGAAATGGGCCGGATCGGAGAAGTGGGCGTGGTACCTCCCATACAAGCAATAATTCAATGTTATAGATCTCGAGTACTATGATATAGAGAGCTTTTAAAATTTGTCTGATGGCACCTATTATTAATGTGAGCAGTCGGACAAAAAATGGGCACTATCGGACCAATAGGCGTGGCACCTGCCATACAAATAAAATATAAAATGCCATATATCTGGAGTACTGTTATAATGAGAGTCTTGGGACTTTGTGTGAACCCATAAGTTATCCATATGATTAGTTAGACAAAAAATGGGCGTGATCGGAGCAATGGGCGTGGCACCGCCCGTCCAAAGTAAATATATGATATCATATAACTGGTGTACTAAAAGAGGGAAGCTTTGATGACACTTTGCACGACACCATCAGATCTTAGTATGAGTAGTCAGACAAAAAATTGGAGGGTTCACACCAATGGGCGTGGAGCTGCCCATGCAAAGTAGATATCTAATATCATATAACTGGGAAAGGCTCGACATTTTGCACGAGTCCCTCAGATATTAATATGAGTAGTCCAATAAAAATTGGGCGGGATGGTATAAGTGGGCGTGGTACCTCCTATATCAAAAATATGATGTACTACGAAAGCAACAGTCTTTTGACAAGTACATTAGTTATCAATGTGATTTGTCGTGGAAAATATATTGTCAAAATCAAAAATCGCGAAAACAAACAAAAAAATTTTATATCAGTAAGTATCAAAAAAAAAAGAATTAAAGAGGTAATGTGTTTGTTTGTTTGTAGGAGGTAATCTCCGTAACGACTTATCTGATCTTCCTGAAATTTTCACTGATTCTTACTGCGGATATCGGAAGTGCTACAGGCTGTATTTTTTTTAATATTTTTAGTGGGCGTGGCACCTCCCATTCAAAGTAAATTTTTAATATCATATATATAAAGTACTATGATAGAGAGAGCTTTGAAAATTTATCTTAGGTCATCTATTATTAACGTGAGTAGTAAGACAAAAAAATGGGCGGGATTGTACAAATGCGCATGGTACCCCTATACAAACTTAATATTAAATGTGATATATCTGAATTACTGTGTTAGTGAGCCTTTTCGTAACAATTCGGAAGGGGGGGGAGGGGGAGGGTGTAGCGAAGCGCACCGGGTTACATCTAGTTAATTATAATTTTGGAACGTACTTGACATAAGTTGGCAACTCTATATTCAATAGACAAATATTATGTATTCAAGAAAACATCTCATTTTTTTAAAAATAATTAAAAATTTCTTAAAATTAATTCATGTCGCAGAATTCATGTAATAATACTTATTTTAAAGTAGAATGACAACTACAACGATTTTGTGGTCACTTGAGAAAGTCAATACTTTTTCTTTAAATGTGCAAATGCAAACGGTGGGGGTTGACATTATAATGACATGATAATACGAATGACTAGTCATTACCATGAATTGGCTGGATTGTTTTATAAGCTTTTTATTAACAATAAATTTTTTGCACTTGTTTTTCTAATAAAAATATCACCATTAGCTTGTTTTTATTTTGTTACTTTTTCCTCTCTATTAACATTGAATAAAAAAAAACAATGAATAAAATGGAAGAAAAAATTAATTAAAATCTTTTCAACTAAAACTTTGTTGTTGTTGTTCTTTTTATTATGTATTTTGAAGGATTAATTCGTATTAAGCAAAAGCTGTTTGGCTGCTGTTGTTTTTCAAGTGCCAAGCGGATGAGTTGAATGGACTGAATGCTATATTGAGTTTAATATATGATTGGTAACAGTAACCTTAAAAAAGAACTTTTTAAAATTTTCAGACAATTTTCAAAAGAAAATCGTTTTCAGAATCTAAGCTAAGGATCGCAAAAATTCTCAGTTTCTGAATGTTGTTTTCTAGCAAAGAAGTTTAACAATATTAGCCTTGAAAAATTCTTAAAATTTAAAAATTCTCGTATATAGATTATTCTATTTTTTTTTTTTTTCAAAAAAAGATTTTTTTTTCTTATTTCTAACTGTTACCAAATCTTAAGATGAAGGGTGTTTAAAATTCGCTTAATATTGTTGATAACTTTCTATATAATGTTCATGTTGTTTTTATGCTTTCTTCATGGACTAGTGCATCACTTGTTGTCGTTGCTGTTAATATTGTTTGCATCTTTTGTTACATTGTTTACCAGTCAAGTCAAGCGATATTAAAAGTTCTAAATAACTAGCAGAGAATCTGAAGAGCAGTAGTTTAAAAACAAATAGTTTCATTGAAGTTTTATATTAAAACGAGTACAAAAATAAAGCAAAATTTTTCACTTTTATTATTACATTAGTTCAGAGTGTTCGGACAGATGGGACTGTTGTTGCAACATCGAGATAACTATTATGTTGTTATGTTGTGATAGTAGCTGAATCGCAAAATAAATAAATTAAATTAATATAATGAATAAAAAATGCCAACATAATGATGTATATATTACAGGTAGTACTAGATAGATAATGTTAAGTATTAACCCTTTAATCCCGATGTTGCCTATAGGCAACATTGTATATTTTAGCTTATAAGTGCCGTAATTTTTATTTTTTCTCCTACGTTTTTTTTTCTCAGAGTAGCTCGATGTATTGTGCAAGCCCAATTGCAAATATTTTATTGTAAGTATTAATAGAGATCATTTGAGAGTTAATCATATTTGATGGCACAAGTAAAATTTTTTTTTGCAAAAAGTGAGTTTACAAGTAATCAAAAAAAAGTAATAAAGATATTTAAAAGTTTAAATTTAAATGCTTAAATATATTGTTTAAAGGTAAGAAAATTAGAAAAAAAAATAAAAAATACTTTTAGATGGTAGTCAGTCATTTTTCAACCACAATGTTGCCTATAGGCAACATTTCATAGCGGCTTACTAGGATACATAGGACTTTAAAATTGATATCAATTAATACTTAGGTCTAAACTAACAACTACATAAACTTGAAAAATATTTAACCACGCTCCAATTAATTCGGGCATGAGAGGGTTAATCATAGACCATAAACCATTAGACATATCTTACTGAAATCTTTACAGAGTCTTACTGTGTGTCTGGAAGGAACTATAGGCTATATTTTTAAAATATTTTGAGCGGGCGTGGTACCTCCCATACAAAGTGAATTTTTAATATCAATATATTAAGTACTATTAGAGCTTTGCACATTTGTTTGACGTTATCCATCATTAGTGTGAATAGCCATGCCGAAAATGAGCAGAATCTGATAAGTGACCGTGACACTTGCTACACAAAGTAATAATTAAGTATCATATATCTCGAGTACTATGACAGAGATAGAATTGCAAATTCGTCTGAGTTTATACATAATTAATGTAAGTAGTTGGACTAAAAATGAGAAAAGCCTTGACCATCAGATATTAATGTGAATAGTCAAAAAAAAAAAAAAAAAAATGGGCCAGATAAGATTAGTGGGAGTGACACTTCACGTACAAAAAAAAAATGTGAAGTACTATAAAGGCGACAGTCTTGAAACTTTTGACAAGTACTTTAATTACCAATGTGAGCACTTGCAAAAAATAGCGACATGGCGACATGGCTATATCGCAGAAATCGTAAATCAAAAAAAACAAGTAAGAGTGTTAAATTCGGCTGTGCCGAATCTTTGATACCCTCCACCTCGGTTTGTGGCAATACTATTAACATAGCTCATGGTAATTGTGTTCTTGTTATTGTTAATATGTATGAATCACATTTTTTTTGTGGCTTTTTTTATGTTGTTGTATGTTCAACCACTAAACTATTACAAGAAAACACTAGGTTTCATGTTTTTTTTAGAGGTATCTATAAACTTTTGTTCATTTCTCAGCGCACAGGCTCCCGATTTACTCCGATTTCAATACCAACCTGGTGGGAATTATGGCAAATAATTTTTTCGTAACCTGACCTAAGTAAATGCTTTTTTTTTGAATGAGCGTGATTTCAACAGACACACGGACAGACGGACAGACGGACAGACGGACAGACGGACAGACGGACATCGCTATATCGACTCGAGCTGTGATAAGGATCAAGAATATATATACTTTATTGGGTCGGAAATTAGTTTTTCGATGCGTTACAAACGGAATGACAAACCTATATATACCCTCTGCCACTGAGATGTGGAGGGTATAAAAAACGCAAATCGCAAAAAACAAAAATATTATATTCGAGACCGAAGATCGGTAAAATCAAAAATCGTCCAATCAAAAATAGCTCAAATCAAAAACCGCTAAAGCAAAAAATTGCCAAGTGATATTCTTAATTCAAGACCAATCGTTAAGTGTTGCCGGAGTTAATTTGGAAAATCCATACTTTTCCCATGGGTAGCTACATATAACTTGCTCCGGAGAAGGAACGTCGAAAAATTTGATAATTTTTGCACCGAATGAGAAAACAAAAAATATTGTATATCAAGAAGCATTGAAATAAAAAAAATATAAAAATAAAAAAAATCAAATGTTTTAATTGTACAATATTTATTATCGCCCATACTAAATCATTCTCATTTATTTACAAAAACACCTGTAAAGCGTAACTAGGGACTTGATTGGTAGTAGTCTGGCTGGCATATTCTCTGCTTGCCTAAAATTGACGTACACTCCCAGGGCATGGCAAGAGGCCAAAGTGCTCTTCATACCAAAGCCGGAAAAGGAAAGCTACGCGAACCCAAAGGCCTATCGACCGATAAGTCTTACATCCTTCCTACTGAAAACCATTGAGCGAATAGTCGATAACATGGTTAAATCTCAAATCCCAAATGAGCTGTTGAAGTTCAAACAACACGCTTATTTAAAGGGGCGCTCAGTGGAAACTGCGCTTCATGAAGTAGTTTAACACATCGAAAGATCTTTTGATCTAAAAATCTTCACCTTAGCTATATTCATTGATATAGAAGGAGGTTTAACAATGTATCAACCAATACGCTACTCCAATCCCTAGAACGATTCGACATCGACCGGGATATCAAAGCCTGGATCAGTCACATGCTAGGGAATAGATGGATAAGTTGCGAGGTTGGTGGCATTAAAATAAGAGAAAAGTTTTATTGTATAATACCTCAAGGTGGAATTTTATCCCCCCTTCTCTGGATGACCACTATAAACAGTCTTCTACGGAGACGACGCACAGTACTTTGTCCAATACACAAAAATGAAAAAGGTTATCACCATTGTAAATGAAATTAGTATTTTCTTTAAGGTACTTAGTCAACTCATTCGTATAAGAACGACCATGCTGATACAGCATCTTTTCTCGTCACTAGGGGTCGCTAAAGTCAAGTATTTTTCAATATAAATAAAATTAATATAAAAAAAAATGTTTTAGGTTCACAAAAATAGTTTTCAAAAATTCATTTTTTGAGATATCAATAACTTTTTTATTTTGTTTAATTACTCGAAACATATCCAATAAGCAGAAAATATTATGGAGGTTAAATATTTCGATGATATGTACTTTGTAAAACTTTGAAATACTAGTTTTATTTGTGTTGTTAGCTTAAAAATCAAAAAGTTTGGTGGAGTTTTAAAAAAATAGTATTAACGCATTTTCGTAATATATTTATACCCTCCACTCCAGTGTGCAGAGGGTATATATAAGTTTGTCATTCCGTTTGTAATAATTAGAAAAAAAATTCTGGACCCCATAAAATATATATATTTGTGATCCTTATAACAAGCGAAGTTGATATAGCGATGTCCGTCTGTCCGTCTGTCCGGCTGTCCGTCTGTCCGTCTGAGGAAATCACGATGACGGCTTCAATCGGATAGCTAGGGTGCTCGTTGGTATAAAAAATGATTCACTAACATCCTGAGAAGTTTGCTATTTAAAATCGTCCAAATCGGTTGATCTGGTCCCGAGAATTGAGCGAAGAATTAAAAAAAGTCATGAGAAAATATGATTTGAATATGTGTTCTTGTGATAACGCCCTCAATAGAGCAGATAGGGCGCTTGTTTTTAGTGAGAATGATTCACTAACATCATGAGAAGGTTCCTGTTTTTAAATCATGACAATAGGTTTCATAGGTGCCGAGAAATCACTGAAAAGGTAAAAAAAAATATGACGTTTTCCTATATTGTTTTCCTAAATTTTGAATTTTGTCATAGCTGTGCATGTTGTTTTTGTGGTCGTTGTGTTAATAATATAAAAATTCACCAATATCAGCATTTTATGGTGTAATATTTAAGTTAGTTAATTAATAAAAGAAACTATATAAAATCAATATCAATAATCTGCGATTTTTATAAGATCACAAAATATTACAAATTGATACATACATACTACTGTTGCAAATAGCAAAATACTATAAATAACATTCATATATTCTGTATATGTATATACATAATAAGCGCATATTAAAATAAATCGGTAAAAAATTACATATTAATTACAGTAGTAATTGCAATATGTCTGAAAAATGACGATAAATCTAACAAAACAAAAAAAGGTATTTTATTTTATTTTTACAAAATTCTGAAATTTTTAGAGTTGAAAAAATAGTATGGTTTTAAGAGTTGTATTTTTAGTAAATTTTTAAACCCTGCATACTTGCTTTCAAAAGTAGTAGGTAGGTAAGACATAAAATATTTATTTACCCTGTAAAAAAATTGATGTTTAGAAAAAATACTATTTTTTGTCAGATGTTAATTACAATAAATTTTTAAACTTTCTTATTTAATGTCGGGACGGAGGCAAACGCCATTCCCAAAATTTTGTTTCAACAGTTATCCACATTAAGAATAACCGCGGAGCTCAGCTCAATCAATGTGCAATGATCGAGCCTTGCCCTGGGAAACATGCATTTATGCTTTTCTTAACACAAACGCCATTCCCAACTACCAAAAATTTTTGACACGAGCTATTCACATTATGAATAGTCGCGGAGCTCAACTTAATCATAGTGCAATGATTAAGCTTCGCCCTGGGAAACATATATTCATGCTTTTCTTAGCACAAACCGAACTTCTTATGGCACATTAAAAATAAACTAATTGAGAAGTACAATTCATCATTACGCTGTATTATAATACTATTTTCTTATTTTATTAGTAGCTAGTAAACAAAGTGATCGTATCATTGTGAACGAAATAGAATTGAAATTATATGCAGATTTGTTTTACTTAAAAAACCTGTTTCTACAGATAGTGAATAAAATCCCAGTAAGCATTTTATGCCATAAATGATCATGTAGAGTCTTTTTGACTCATATGTGCTATTAAAACAGTTATAAATGCGCCCTTTTGCTGATCACAAAATATTCTTTTGTTGGGATTAAATATTACCTTACCCGCGAATCTTCTTGAGAGTCCTTTTTATCCGCTTTTCTGATCAGTTTCGACTCATTTTTGAGTCTTATTTAATGCAATTTTTCTATAAATCACTTTTTAAGAGAAAGCAAAAATCATTATCTAGTCTTTTTCTAATAGCGCATGTGATTAATCAGTTTTTAATCATCAAAAGTGCTCGAAGAAGACACAGTAAGGTAATTTTTGGTAAAACAATCTTCGAAATGATGACTGGGATATCGTATATTTTTGTTAACACACAAACATATGCATAGCAGCACGAGTAAACCGAACTCTAATTGGCTTCTTATATGTATACAGCCGAACAAAAATGAAAATGCTCACCAAAGAGTAAAGTAAGCAACAATTTCATTCAGTCTTATGGAAGCTTTTGAACAAAGCAGGTCTACGTTGCGTTGTCTTGTGAATTTTTACATTGTGTTTTAATAGGAAATCTCTACGCTTATGAAAAAAATTCCCTTTTTTCCCTACACTACTTTTTTTTAAATTTATTTTTAATTTGTACATTTTCAATTATGTAAAAATAACATAAAAACAAAGAAAAAAAATATAAAAAATAAGATAAAAATATCATGAGAATTACATAAGAATAATATAAAAAACATACAGATATTATAAAAAAAATATTTTTGCAATTCTGTATAATTCATCTTTTTGATATGATTAGATGTGCATTTAAAATTTACACAATTAAAGGTGTGTTTACACTATGTATATTTTCCATATGTAAATTCAGTTTTACGATCCATACGTAATTCGGCGTGTGTGTCAAAATTGGCGTTTTAATTTGTGAATTTACAAAAATAAAGTAATATATTTTATATATTTTTTAATTGTTAATTAATATTAAACAATTTATTTTTCTTTCAATATTTATCTTTATAATTTACTCTGTTTTTCTTTCGCCACAAGCAGTATTGTATTTTCATATGGTTTTCATGCCAAAATAGAACCTGCTCTAATTGAGAAATTTACATATGTCTTGCCAAATGTGTTGCACATAAACAATTTTTGTAAGGGTTCACACTATGTGTACAAATTGCACGTGCTAAAACAATAAGAAAAACACAAGCAAAACACATAGTGTGAACGCAGCTTAATTAAAATGGCTTGCAAATGAGATGTTACAACTCAAACGGAATATTTGTTCTTGGTTTTCAGTGTTGCCGTTTTAGCTTTTTAGTTGCTAGATTTAGCAACTTTTTTTTGTCGTTTAGCATCCAAAATTTATCAAAAGATGCTTGATGCTAACTTAGAATCTTTTATTAATAAAAAGTTGCTTTTAGCATCTTTTTTGATATATTTTTTTTTTTTTTCATTATTTTTGAATATATAATTTTAATGGTATTGATATGTTTTTATTTCTCAAAGTGTAGTGCAGTAATTTTGTGTACTACTCCATTTACCACTCTGCTCGTTTCTTTCAACAAATATAACAAAACATTTTGAAATAGAAGAATGTAAACAACAACAACAGTTTTTAATGAATTAGAAAGTCGATTGCCAAAAAATATTATTGTATTAAAAAAACGCCAAAATTTTCAATACAAAACACATTAAATCGGGTAAAAGAACAGATAACCAATATATTAGAACAGTTTAAATTTATATCATCTGAAACAGAAAAAATTCAAATCCAATGGAGTTATATCACAGAACAAAACTGGGATACAACACTGAATACAACCTCTTTATGGATTGAAAAATTCTATTGGCGAAAATACATTTTAGGAGTTATCAATATTTGTATTGTCTATATTACTTTTGTCTTTCTCAAAAGCCGAAGTTGAACGTTTGTTTAGTTTAATGGCTTTAGTTAAAAGCAAACTTCGAACAGAATAAAATCCGAGTTGTTATGTTCTGTAATACGTATAAAAGAAGGATTGAAATTGAAAAATCGGTGCTGTCACACTTACAATATACCGAGCGATGTCGTTGATAAGAGTCGATCGTCAGAAAAATATCAGAGCAAAGAAGAACTTGAAGATGAAGACATCACAGAAATGTTAGATTCCATAAACCAATTATTCTAATATAATCGTATCTTTTGATAATGTAATTTCTGTTATATTTTAAATAAAAAAAAAATCCCTCTAAAATTAAAAAAATATTTAATTTAAGTTTAAAATAAACTCAATTTGATGTTAATAAAAATTTCAGATGAAATCCAAAATAATTTTAATTAAAATTTAAAAAATATAAATCTAAACATATGTTTTATATTAATTTTTCGATTTAAAAACCAAAGAATTTATTAATAAGTATATAATTTTTCAATATAAAGGTAATGAAATTTGAAAAAAAAAAATTTAGCATCTTTTTTTTTAGACTCCAGTACGTTTAAGCATTTTTAGCATCTTCACAATTTCAAATTATGGCAATACTGTTGGTTTTAAAAGATTTTTTATAACAGTCGTTATAAGCATGTATACTTAGATCTGATTTATCGCATTTTAATATATTTTCAAAAGCCTTGCATCCGCATTTATAGTCGTCACCTTTGACCTGCTCCAGCCATCCATTAGCTTCTCGTCTCTCAACTAACTGAAGCAAAATCTTTATGTTCTGTATTTCTTTGATGTGTTTTCAGCATCATCGAAAAACGAATCGGACATTTTTCTAAAATTAATTATGCTTCTAAAATTAATTATGTTCAAATTTATAATATTTTAATGTAATGCACAAAAAAGTGTTTTATACTTGTCATTGTTATTAAAGAATCCACATATTTACTCCCTTCATATTATAGAGTTATTACCAGATTTAAAAAGACTTTAAAGTTTAAAATTGAAAAAAATTATGCGATATTTAACAAATACATTCAAAATAGTTTTGACTGAAATTTTTGGCAGTTTTAGTTTTGCCTTGTATCAGTAAAATATTCAGATATTAACTAAAAAAAAAAACAATTTGTTGTTGTTTTATCTTAATTATCTTAATTAATTTAAAGACACAAAGATAGATTTAATACAATAAAAAGAAGAAAGAGTTGAAAGTTGATCTATGCGGACTCACAAATGAGCCCTATACTAATAGGTCTGGAAAATTGAAAAGGATTGTAAAAAATAATATGCACCTTTATATTAAAAAATTTAAATTAAAAAAAGAAAATTACAAAATAAACCATTTACCTGGTTAGACTTAATATTGTTTGTAATTATCTGGATCAGGTTAGTATTTAAAATGGGATAAATCGGGTGTCATTGTGCCAATTTATGACCTAAAATATGTAGACACCTCTATAAAATGCTGAAAATTCAGAGCATTTGTTCTAATAATTCAGTAATAGGTTTATCAAAGTGTTTACATATTCAAATATTTTATATACATTTGTTACAAATAGTGCAAGAAGTCCAGATATTAATGTAAACGTAAAACCCAGGTGGAGGGTATCAAAGATTCGGCATAGCCGAATTTAACACTCTTACTTGTTTTATTTTGAAGCTTATACCTTTTGCTTTTAGAATCTTTAACCAGAACTTGCCCGCTTTACCTACAACAATTATTTTTTTTATTTTTTTTTAGAAATGTCTAAAATCATGGTTTGGTAATTTTAAATTAAATGTTTTGCGGAAAAGGCCCTAACTTTCGTGTTTTTTCTTTAATTTGTTTTTTTTATTTATGCAGAAGTACTTGAAAATAGATAAGCATTCTTCAAACATTAAAAAAAAAAACTTTAGCTAAAAACACTTTTTTGTTTACAAGTCCAGAATTACATAAATTTTTTGTTGAAATTACAAAAATTTCTTAAGTTTTAAAAAATTAAAAAAAATAGTGTTAATGGTTTTTTTTACCTTTTTTTAAGTGCCTAGACTTTCACCTATTAGGAAGGAAAAAAGTAGTTGCACATTTTGATGACAACTATAAAAAAAAATAAATATATGTTAACGCCTATGTAATACACTTTTATACCCTATATGTTGTGCAAATTGGCAACAGGCTAAAAAAAATAAATAAATTACAACAACACTTAAATTACAAAACAAAAATCTTGATTTACAACAATAACTTTTTATTATTTATTTCTTTAAATTTCTATTACTTTCATCGTCATTCCCTACATTCCTAAAACCAGTCATTACAGTTACTTTTTACAATAATAAAAGTGAAAGAATAAAGTCAATTTAAATTTGTCAATTGTTTAAGTGCAGTGTTTAACAATATTTAATTTAAATTGAACGAAAATCGTGTAAATTAATTTTATAATGGGTTCTTCATTAAAAAATTCTGATAACAAAATAACAAAATAATTCCAAATAACAAAATATCTGTATTAAAAAAATTTGTAGAACGCAATATTGGAAAACGAAATTTAAAAAAAATTAAACATACATCAAAAAGTTTATATTTTCAATTCTCAAATGAGCACTTATTGGAAAGGAAGTAAATATAATCGAAGTGTGTTTGAAAAGAAGTATTCCAAATGGTTAAACTGGCCGTTTTTTAATGCAGACAATGTACGTTTAATAAATTTTTAATAATAATAAAAAGAGTAAAAAAAAATATTTTTTTAGCAACCTAGTACAAGTGAAATATGTCGTAAAAACTTGGATGAAGGAAAAAACGGAAATACAGCTCCAATAGCAGAGGAACAACAAGCAGAAGCAGAAGAACAACAAGTTGAAGCAACATCAGCTGACACAATCAACATGGAAATGGATCCAAGAACAACAATAAACACAACTTCAATAGAAGCAACACCAGTGATAGTGGAAACAGAAGCAATGCAAGCAACAACATCAACACAAAAAAAAACAAAACAAGGTAGACCAGCAAAACCATTTCACGAATTGTCACTAAGAGTAAAACATCGTAAAACTGCTGAGTTGATTGACAGATATTCTCTAGCAGAATTGGAATTTGCTGTCGAAAAATTAAAAAAATCTGAAATCAGTAAGAATATCCAAAAAAAACTTACTACCTTCTGAAGCTTTGGCTCTGTATATGGACTTAGACCTTTCAGAAAAAAAGTACAATGTTCTTCGTCAAACAATTAGCATCTTACATCCAAACTGTTTGCCCTCCTTATATGCCTTACAATGTGAAAAACGAGAAATTGTTCCGCTTTTTACGGCTACAGAAACATCAGCAGAAGTAAAGTTAAAATATTTAATGCATAGAACAGCAGAAGGAATACTGGGGCTATGTGAGGAGCAAGATGACTTATCTAAATTGTCTTTAATTTGTAAGTGGGGCATGGATGGCAGTTCTGGCCATAGCCAATATAAACAAAAATTTGCAGATTCTACCAAGACAGACGAGTTTATGTTCTTCATAGCATTTGTACCTCTTAAGTAAGTAAAGTGTAAATCCGACCGAAAATTTAGGTTGTCAATATATTTGGTTGTTACAAGAAATCTGTTTCCTGAAATTTTTTTAAAATTTTCAATGAGCCATTTTCTATTTAAAAAACCATGAATTTTTAAAAATCCCCAATTAAATAATGAAAATTTTCGGCCACTAAAACAAGTGTTAATATAATTTTTTATATACCACCAAATTAAACAACTTTTGTACCATATAAATTTTCACTCAGTTAACGTTTCACTTCTTCTATTATTTAAGAATGGTAAACACAACTCAGAAGGAAATTTGGATCAACAAGGCTTCATCTTCGACACGATTCTGTAGGCCAATTAAATTTATTTTATCGAAAGAAAATGCTGAACTTGTACGTGAAGAATACAAGACAATGACAAAATCAATAGAAAGTCTAGACACCGATATTATAAAAAGAAACGGTAGAGTTTTAGAAGTTTGTTATGAAATGCATTGTACCATGATAGAGGGATCAGTGACAAATGTAATCAGCAATACAAATTCATCAAGTCGATGCTTCATTTGTAAGTCAAGTCCAACCCAAATGAACAAAATCGACTTCGTAAGAGAACCAATTGTAGACAACTATAAATTTGGTCTTTCCACATTACATTCCTGGATACGTTTCTTAGAATGTGTGTTACACATTGCCTACCGACTTGGATTCAAAAAATGGCGCGTCAGTGAAGATAGCAGAGGAGAATTAAAAAAAAAAAAAACAATCCAACATCAATTTAAAACAAGAATGGGATTGGTTATTGATCAAGTCAAATCTGAATTTGGCACAACGAATGACGGCAATACGCCTAGGCGATTTTTTGAAAATAGTGCTATATCCGCAGAAATTACTGGAATAAATAAAGATAAAGATAAAGAATAATTAAAAAGTTTCATATAATATTAAGGGTGCTGTCTTGTGGGATACCAATAAATAATGAAAAATTCGAAGAACTTTTAATAACCACAAGAAACATATATTTATCCCACTATAGTTGATTTTATATGCTCAGTAGTGTACACAAAGTTCTTATACACGGATGTGACGTTCTTAAGTTTTTTGATATTCCAATAGGTTTGTTAGCACTTAACTTTTTTATATAAAATAGTATTCTTTTATAATTTTTTTTTAAGGATGTTTGTCTGAAAAAGCTATTGAAGCTAACCACAAAAACGTTAGAAAGGTTAGATTATCACATACACGAAAATCATCCAGAGAAAATACAAACAAGTATTTAATGACCCATTTGTTGTTGGTTTCAGATCCTGTGTTGTCGTCAAACAGAAAGCTAAATAAAAAAACAAATAAAACTAATGACGAAGAATTAGAAAAATATCTTGTAAAGGAAAGTGTAAATGTTGAAATACATGCTAGTTCTTCTTCTAGTGAATCGTATTCTTCGGAAGAATCCAGTGACGATCAATAAAATGTTTTTTCTTTTTGTTATACTCTAAAAAGCTGTTCCGTAAACATATTAATAAATATTTATTTTATATTACAAAAAGTATTTATTTATAAAAACTTTTTCCATCATGCTTTTATTATTTTTTTGGTAGTAGTTAATTTAAAATTCAGGATATATGTGTGTCCTTGCGCTGTTTCTGTAAAAATTGTATACATTTTTTATTATTTCGACAAAGGAAAAAAATTTTTTAGAACATTGTAATCAGAATAGAAGCTTTTTTCAAAATTTAAGATTCAGGATGTACGACAGGTGTGAATGTCCTTGTGCCGATGTGGATTTTTTTTTTTAATTTGGACTGAAGAAAAATAAAAATGTTGACAATTGGATGGTTTTCAGAGCGTATTTTGGCTTTTAAGAAAAAGGATGTATGACAGCAAAACGAGTCCTTGCAGCAATTTAAACAAAATTTAACAGAAATTTTTATTACGTTATATCTACAATTATATTCAAAATTTTAAGGTCAGGATGTATAGGAGGTATGAGTGTCCTGGCACCAATTTTTCCAAAAATTCGTTTTTTTTCTAATTTTGGCAAATAAAACCAGCATGCCAATTTTTATTCATATACGATAACGCCTTCTATTTTTGTCCCTTCCTTGTATGGGATCAAAGCACTGTGCGACGTAGCGATACTGTTAAGGGGTAAAGATCCTAGAAATTTATGTAGGAGGGCATCGGATGCACTCGAAATAGCATACGATTGGGCACAACCGAGGGGATTAAATGTGAACCCGGAAAAGACTGAAATATGCCTATTTACTGGGAAGACGAAAATAATCGACTTTGATGAGCCTCGCTTCCAGGGCAAAACGACTAGAATCACACAAACGGTGAAATACCTTGGGGTGATTCTCGATAAAAAGCTCACTTGGAAAAACCATATCGAGAGCAGGGTTGGGCCATATATAGAAAAGCTATAGATTCAAAATGGGGTTTAAACACGAGGATGACGCATTGGCTATACACCACCGTCGTTAGACCAGTTCTAACGTACGTATCTGTAGTCATATGGTAACAGGGGAATACATCACCGACCATATGACCAGACACCAAACAATGTTGAACCAGATACCAGAATTCAAAACAGTGGATTTTAGCTGTGATAGAATCGCGGAAGTTGAGACAAACACAGGATACCTGACAGGGAAAACTGGTTAAACAGAAATATTCTACAAAACCTTCCAGGGTCACACCACTACACAGACGTATCTAGTCTGCATGGTAGTACTGGCATAGGTTTCTATGATGAAGACCGTTCCAATGGCATATACCTAAGCATTCCGGACAACAACTCTGTCTTTCAGGCCGAAGTGGTCGCGATAACGGAATGCATAAGATCTATTGACGCACGGCCAATCCCAAGCCCCGGAGACGTGAAAATATTTTCGGACAGTTTAGCGACTATCAGGCCGATATCCTCGGAAAAAACTAGATCAAGGACTGTCCTCAGAGGTAAGAAGGAGATTGCAAACTTCACTACAAGGGGCAGACTTGAAAACGTTTGGATCCCAGGACACAGTGGTATAATACGAAACGAGATTGCAGACGAACTGGCCAAGAAATGTTCTTTCCTGGAGGGAATCAATGTCGAAAACCCAAATCCTTTCCAGTCTCCCAAATTGAAACTCTCGGAATGGGCAACCAGTTCACATACTTCAATTTGGGAGGACACTGACGTGGGTAAGGCTACGAAGATACTACTGGGGCTCTCCAAACACTTCGAAGACTAAGGAAATCCTTAGTCTTAATAAAAGGGAACTGAGTAGGATTATTGGCACCCTCACTGGGCGCTCTGAGCTGGGGGCTCATCTATTCCGTATAGGACGGGGGAATCGGCCACATGCAGAGCTTGTGGAGATGATGACGAGAACACTATCTTTGTTACTGTCCTGCATTTGCTGGAACAAGGGTCAGACATATATCTAACCACATCATACCAGGCCTAGCGGCTCTTAGGGGGATACGCTGGAAAACACTCAGGAGATTTGCTATCGAGACCGAATTCCTCAGTTAAATAAGGGGTAGATAACTGGATGAGCAGATGACGTAGAGCGCACAACAAGCCGACTTTCTGGCTTAAGTGTATATTCGGGTAAAACGGATATGAGCTATATGTATACATAGCTCCGTTTTTCAACCTAACCTAAACTAACCTATCTGCTAAAGAAAATTTTGAAAACATACAGTTATACGCTTTCAGGTTAACCGCGGGAAATTATGATCAAATCATGGGGGAAGTCACAAAATAAGGAACAAGATCGATAAAATCTTAACATACATAAAATGTAGGAATAAGGAAACCATTGAACTTGGAATTTTGATATTTTTATTTATTTTAATTTTTATTAAAACTTACAAAAAAGATTATTTTTATAGTTCTAATCAAATCAATTAGGGATTTAATAGTGGCTTCTGTCACTTCTTTCGGAAGTGGAAGTCCATCTCCGTTTAAAGTCTTGGTGCTGTTCAACTACCCTTTCACAAGAGCCCAATATTTCTTCACTGGCCCAAGCTCAGAACAGTTTGAGGATTTGCCTCTCTGGGAACAAAAACCATGTTATTACTCTTGAGTCACTCAAACGCTTTCACACCGTATTGAAAGGGTGTGAAATCGGGCCAAAAAATTGTGAACACATTGTGTTGCCGTACGAAATGAAGTAGGCACACTCCTTTATGAAAATTTAGGTTTTAATAGAGGCAGTAGCAACAAATGGTTTACATCAATTTTGACTGCACCTGCATATTGTTTACCATACCAGGACCTTTTTTTTTTGGAAATTCGTCTGCTTTTGGGTCTTCAACTTATCTTCAACATTTCCTCGAGCACTATCAAAAAAAATTTTTGACCCGGAAGCTGTGAAAAGCTGCCAGTTTATACGTTTCGGCGTTAATTTCTATGAAACATAATTTCCACTTCCGTACTCTGTTTTTGTCTGGCTTCAACTTTTCACACTTAATTCACCGAGCACTGAGATAACTGGGCTTGTTTTTCAATGGATTTTGGATGCTTTTCTTATTATGCTTCCTAAGTTCTTGGCCTTAAACACACCATTCTCATAATAGTTTCTAATAACATTAAAAACAGGTTAACGGCAATCTGTGGTTCTTTGGAAAACTTTCTGTAGGAAATATTTAATAATTTTAGCACATAATTTTATTTCAATACTCATTTTCAAAAAAAAAAAAACATAGGAAGTAATAGTCGAGGTAAATTACCGAAGTCTCCTAATCCTACAGAATTAGTTGCAAGAAACAGTCAACTCTCCAACACTACAAGCTGGTAAATGACCAAAGAAAATAATCAAATGAAGTGGTATTATTATTCATTTTTTGAAAAGTTTATGTTGGATGCTATATTTACATGGTGGCTAGGTCAAACAAGTTATCGATCCTGACTATCTTTTACCAAATATTGCAAATATGAGAAAAATCTGTGCAATATTATTGTCTTTTTATAGATTGAAGTGAAGATCGGAAAGAAGCTTTATATAATTAATGGGTGTAATAAACACAAACAAACCAAATTTTATTTAGATCTACATACAGAGATTGGATTTGTTGTGGCAACCGTATTTGTTGCCAACCGAATTTTGAAAGTCCCACGTACTACCACATTATACTATTGTGATTACTGAATTATATTTTCAAAACTAACGTATTAAGTACTGAGGCAATGAATTTCGAAATAAATTCGATTGCATTAATTGCAAAATATAGTTGATGAAATGGAATTTATATTTTATTTATTGGTTGTAACAACCATTTATCAGGTTACCTATTTTAAAAGTGCAATAATCCCGTGAAATATAAAAGAACATGAATTTTTAATGCTCTTATTTTTCATTAGTTTATTTCTAATTATGAAATTAAAATTAATAAAAAGAAAAGATTATATTACATGATAAAAGAAATTTCAGTAACACATGCTATAGGGAATAAATAAGCGCTGTTGCATGTGTTAATTAATGCATTAATGTTCACTTAGGCTCTAATACTAATATTTGCCGTTTGATAATTGTCTACAGCTACATGTTGTATCCTCGCATTATATTCTTCTGATATTTCTTGAAAATGTCATAAATAAAATAGAACTTGTGCAATATAAACATATAGTAAAAATAGGGCCACACACCATGTTCGTGTCCAAATAAGATAACCGTTTTACTGTAAACAAATACGGTTGGAATGGACAATCCTGTTCCCGTCACCGAAAGACATCTTGTCTGCTTTATTCTGCTTGCAAAACGTTTGCAGTGTGTACGAAGGTAAACGCCATTATTCTGTTGAGGTATTTGCAGAGATAGTTGTATAAGGTTTCCATTAATTCCGATCAATTTGCCAATGCTAAACAATATGGCCAAACAATTTGTTGTTTAATAATAGCATCAAATTTAGTATTAAGGTTATATCACATTTTGCTTTGTTGTCCCCCAGATAACAATATACTGGCCTATGATGGCTTCATAGAACTGGGTAGAAAGCAATTTGAATTTGATGTTAAAAAGTAGCAGTATGTTTATGCATTGTCGCAAATTTTCCTAAAATTATAAGATTTTGTATAGAAAAAAAAAAGCCAATACCATTATTTTTGTTTTTTTACTGGCTTTTTTATAAAAACTATTCCTTAACAATGTTACTTCTAAGAGAATGCAACAAAATTTGCAGAAGCTTATTTTGAATTTAAACTAACTTTGCATAAAATAATTTTTACAAAAAGTAAAAACACATCAAAAAATAATGACCACTTGCCCATTCGATAAATGTCCTTTATTGTGCTACAATTCATTCTTATGTATGCACGAGTATTTGTGTACATCAGAGTGGTCCTACGTTATATGGACATTTTTCAAATTGCGATTTTGGGGAGAGGCGGGGTTCACTTTGTTTCCTTTCTATATAAAACTAATATATGTAAAGTTTGGGCACAATCGGATAAAGAAAAGTCGCGCCGGAAATCAATTGAACATTTCAAGTGGTTTTATATTGGAAAAATATGAATTTTTTCCGATTTTGCGAAAATTTCGTTCTATATAGCATAATTTTTCCGACAAGTTATTATATAAATCGAGATCAGTATTAAATATTCTTTTCAAAAACCTATAAAACTTAAAAATCGAATAAAAATCGAATAAATGCCCCAGACCACTTCTTGCCAAAAAAAAAAACTAGGTCATGAAATTTGATGGCATTTTTTCAACTTTGAGAAATTAATTAAAGCCAAAATTTTTTGGTCTCTATACTTTTAAGTACTCAGATATGAAGTAATATTTTATTACCACTTTGCTAACCTATTGCGCATTGAAACCGAAAATGGGAAATTTTTTTATAACATTTTGAAAACATCTTTTTCAAGTTTTAAAAAATTTTCTGAATCAAAATTTAAAAAAATGGATCTGTCACTTTAAAGTTTTATTAAATGCATGCTAGAGATTAACACTGTTAATTTTTATGTAAATCCCTATACCAGAATTTTTTTGACAAGGATTTTATTTTTGCGGATTTCGAGAAAAATGGGACTTTTGTGAAATATTCAGTATATGTAATCTTTTTAAATACTTTGTATAAAAAATTCATCACTTTTCTACTTTTAAATGTTAAATTTTTTCTTAATAGCCTAGGGTTTCGGAAAAAAATAATATGACCACATTAACCCTTTGGGAATTGGGGTCACATATGACCCCAATCTAATAAAAGACAATTTGTTCAAAAAATTCGAATATTTTGCAAATGCTGTTGAATTTTTAAAAGCGTTACATAAAATATTATAAATATTATATTTCAAAGTAGAGAACTGATTAATTTTTGATATAAAGAATTTAGATAGTTTCCATATACAGAATATTTCACAAAAATCCCATTTTTCTCGAAATCCCCAAAAAAAAAAATTTCTTGTAAAAAAATTCAGGCATAGGGATTTACCTAAAAATTCACACAGTTAATCTCTGACATGCATTTAATAAAACTTTAGAGTGCCAGGTCCATTTTGTTTTAAATTTTGTTTAAGAAAATTTTTTAAAACTTAAAAAAGGAGTTCAAAATTTTATTTATTATTTTATAGGTTAACAACGCGGTAATAACACAATACTTCATATCTGAGAACTCATAAGTATAGAGACCAAAAAAAGGTTTTGGCTTTAATCAATTTCTCAAAAATGTCATCAAATTTTATGACCTAGTTTTTTTGGCCAAAAGTTGTCTGGGGCATTTGCTCTTTCTTGGCGAATTTTTATTCGATTTTGAATTCTTATAGCTTTTTGGGAAGACCATCTAATACAGATCCCGATTCTTACAACAGCTTGACATAAGAATTAAACTGTAGAACGAAATTTTCATAAAATCCCAAAAAAGGCATATTTTTCACACTTTTTTTTTTTTTTTGTTTTATTAATTCGAAAATTCGGTTGAATTTAACATTTTTGTATACTTTTTTATATTAGTAATATAATTTGATTTCCTTTCGGTTATAAACACCTAATAGTTAAAAATTTAGTTTCCCATTTTATTGTAACCGTAAAATTGTTATAAATACACATTTGTTTCTATCATATCAAAATAAAATTTGTAACAATGACTGTAAACTTCTTTTTAGTTTAAAATATTTCGTTATGAGAGAATATGTTATTGTTATCTCAAATATTTAGGGTTGATATATGTTATACTGGCTTTAGATAAGTAGCTTCAATTGAATTAGTTTAGCAACATGCATAAACACTTTCGTTGGTGAAAAGAATTAATTTTTCTGTTGTTTCTATTTTCATTTTATAAGAATTGTGATTAAGAGGTATTTTATAAAGAACATCTATTGTATTCAAAATTTTACTAGTATAGCCCAGCACTCGAAATTCGAGTGCAAATTCTAGAAAATATTATTGTTTCATTCAGTATTTGTCTTCCAATACTCTTTTAATCCATATATATAAAATTTATGAATATTTAAATGAGCCTAAAGGTATGTTAATTATTTTACACAATTCACAATTCAACACAGAGCGTCTGATATATAACTTAAATCATTCGCATTAACAGGGTGTAAAGAATTATTATAAATATTATATTTTATTTAATTTAATATATTTTTAAGACGGATTGAAAATAAATTTTATCATTCTCAGCTTTTCTTCCACATGAACTATAACTATGCCAATTTTCAGACTCCTCTGTTTCCGCGTATTGCTTAAAA
Source organism: Cordilura impudica (assembly GCA_963682025.1). Lineage (NCBI taxonomy): Eukaryota > Metazoa > Arthropoda > Insecta > Diptera > Scathophagidae > Cordilura > Cordilura impudica. The sequence continues at coordinate 50,229,680 of OY821518.1, forward strand.
CGGGAACTAAGAATTTACCCTCACGTATTAATGTATAGATTAGAAGTTCAGTAACATATCTAAGTATTTTTAATGGTAACCTATTTCCAAAAAAATATTTTTCTGTGTGCATATGATAATTTCCGTCTTCTGGCAATTTAAGTCGATCTCATAGGAGTCATGCGCATGAGAACTAGGTCTGAACATGCGCCGATTTTTACGTTTTTAAGTTTCATAGCGTTTGTCCTATGACTGATAAAAGCTTATATTCCAAACTCCATCAGAAGTGATTCTGTGTTGATGGATTTGGGTCAAATATTTTAGGTAGTTACAAACATCTGATGTATGTTTGATTTAATTATATAAAAAATATATCTCATACGTATACATATACATTCCACTCTATTAATAGATATTAATCATACGCCCTGAATATGTTTGTTACTAAATAAATCGATTTAAAAAAAGGGGAAAATAACAAAATTTTTAAATTTTCATTCGATAAAATGAAAAATAAGAAATTATCAATGGATCTTAATTTAGAACCGAAAAACTAAGCAAACAAGCATCAATATAGAGAAAAAAAAATATAAATGGTCATAAAAAACCGACAAACCCTTTAGAAGTTTCGCTATACTGGCCTTGAAAATTCACACTGACTTATAACTTCTCAACCCCCAAAATGGATTTCCCCCCTGATATTGATATAGGGTGTAAATATTTATACTTGCGATATTAGGGTGTCCCAAAAAAAAAAAAAAAAGAAATGGGAGCCCAAGCATTTTTTGAAAGCTTATAGGGTAAAGTATTTTTGTATTTTTTCAGATTTTTCGGAAGAGGTTTAGAGGTCGCTAAAGTCGAATTTTACCCAAAAATCGGGATTCCCGGATATTTTTTGAGTTTTACTTATTACTTGGCCCATAACCAATATTTTAAAAGAAGAATGTTCAAGCTTTACTTTTCTGTGTAGAAATCATAAGTTTCGGTAATTTTTTTGCTCATTTGGGTCCCCTTAATGACATTTTTTTTCTAAAGTTTGCATAAAAGTAGTGCCTTGTAACTTTTAAAATTTCTATCAAAGTTAAAAAAACTAATGACGCAGCTTAAAATGTGGATAAAGGCTGAGTCATCTAAAAAAAATTATTGAATTTGCTCTTACCGTTCCAAAGTTATAACCTTTTTACGCTTTGTACCAATTTTGTGAAATTAAAAATCTTCTAAGGTGTTTTTGCCAGTTATGCATCGGAAAAATATTGTGCAAGCATGTTTTGCGTAAAATAGATCTTTCGTTAAAAAAAGTAAAGTAAAAACATTTTCTGTGTGCAAAAAGTTTTTCTAATAGTTCAATAGTTCAACCTTTCGTAAAATTTACAAGTTCAAAGCAGGTCCGGAAGATAAAATTGGAATCTGTTGCAAACATAGATAGCTGCAGCGTTAACAGCGATGATGATGAAGATGAAAATGACTCAGAATATGAGCCAGCAATAAAACTACTCCAAAAAGAATTTGCTACTTCCTCAAATAATCAACAGATTTGTCTGGACAGAACTGGAATTAGTTGCCGCAAAGCCGCACTTGCAGTGAATTCTTGCTCAGAACCTGAACACAGCAGACTAAAAGCTACATGCTCAAAGAGTTCAATTTGGAGGAAACGTCAGAAACAGTGAATGGTTGCCGCAGAGTCTATAAAGAACTAGTTTGAAGCGTCCAATTTCATTACAGTGAATTGGGATGGAAAGATAATGCCCGATTTACAAAAAAAAAGAAAAAAAAATGATCGGCTTTCAATTAGTGCAACCGGAAATTTCGACACCAAGCTTCTGGGAGTACCACTTCCATTCGGAAGGGAAGAGCATCAAGCCGAGGCAGTATTTCAAATGCTGACAACCTGGAACTTAACTGAGAGTATTAAATTAATGTGTGCAGACACAACAAATTCCAATACAGGATGCCGAATTGCGGCATGTGTTTTACTTTGCCAAAAATTAAAAAAAGACCTCATATTTTTAGCATGCCGTCATCATATGTTGGAGCTTGTTGCAGGATCAGCGTTTAAGGCACTTGATATTGAAGAACAGGCAACATCACCCAAATCAAAGCCTTCGCCACTTTTCAGCAAAGTTGGGAGCCCATTGACAAGAGCAATTTTTCCGACTGCATCAGCCATAAAATTGTTGAAAAAATGATGCCGAAATATATACGGGAAGATGTAAAAAATCTTATAAAAGCTCAGCTTGAAGAAATGCAACCAAGAGAAGATTACAAAGAACTGCTTCAACTGAGCCTTATATTTTTGGGTGATAGATCTGAGCCCCTTCCGACAATAAAACCTCCTGGAGCCATTAATCGGGCAAGCTGGATGATGAAAATTATATACTTATTAAAAATATGCATTTTTCGAAACCAGCTGCAATCGTTCATAAACGCTTCAAAAATTGACGCCTTGCTTGAATTTACTGCATTTATTTTGAGAATATACATCAAAAATTGGTACATATGCCAGTGTCCTAGATACGCTCCTCTCAATGATTTAAGTTTATTGAAGCAATTGGATAACTATAAAAGCTTTAACGAATCAATCGCATCAGTGGTACCTATCTCCGAAGTTGGCTGTCTTAGCATTCAAAAAATGCTTGGGCACCAATTAAAATAGAAAAATAATTTTGTTTTGGGACACCCTATTGCGATATGTAATTTCATTACATGATTTATATGGAGACACAGACCGACGGACGGGCATCGATAAATCGACCCAAACAGTGATTCTGTGAATCTATATCAAGTAATTTTTGGTACTTGCAAACATCAGCACATAACTTTATTCTGAATTCAAAATATAATTGGCTTTGATTTTATTACATAAAACTACTTCGATTCTTTATTGGATATTCCGTATATCTCTGTTTGATTGTTAGGCTAAAATAAATTCATAGAATTCATACAATTGCTAATAATTTTTTAACATCTACAGAAACCATAATAAATGGCAAAACACGATTTTCATTGTATCCGTAATCAGTTGGGAACCATTGCAAATACGAGTATTAGAGATGATAATGTACAAATTTTCTTCAACAATATTTTCTCAATTATTGACAATTTGTGAAGTGGTTAACTGCAGTAATTAGCTGGTATACAAATATAAAAACTGTGACCAAAAAGTATGCGGACAGAATCATTACAAATTTTCCAAAATTCATTTTGATAAATTTGATATTCCTTTCAAAGTAGAATATTAAAAATTAAGTGTAGGAACTCTCACGTCTAGATTAATATTGAAGTCTTCCTGTTTTATAGTAACAATCTTTGATTTTAGTAACTACATACACGGCAGATATGGTTGCGGTATACTTATTGGATTGACAGTAAATGGTTTTCTCTAGGTGGCCTTCGACTGTTTTAGCTTTTCAGTTCTCATGATCCATTCAAAAATTATACATTTTTTTTTAGCTTTTCAGTATGTCGAATGCATTAGTGCAAACCTAGTGAACTGATTATTTTTTCGAACATGTATATTTTTTTTGAGTTATTTCTAATGATAATCTACATGAAATTATATGATAGGACTATCTTAATATTCCAAATACACAATGATATAAAGAAGCCCTAAGGCATGTATGACCACATCCTATGCTCTCCGTGCACATTTGTTTTTGAAAAATCACTTACGTACTGGCAGTTTATTCTAATACACATACAGCACTCAGAACTAAGCAATAAAAAATACACTAACAATTTTGTCTTTCTTGTTTTTGTTGTTTTTTCTTGCTTATAACAAAGAGCCAAGCAAGAACACTTTCGTATGCTTTGTTGGTACACATTAGTGACCGAGATATTTAATGTAGAGTTTGTTGTTGTCCAACATATGATTTCATTTTAAAAATAGTTTTCAGCTGTGGAAAAATCAATGTAGATCTTAAGTTTAAATTCAAATTACAAAATGAGCTACATGTATTCAGACGAGAGGAAGGAAAGTTAAAACTTTAAGGCTGAAGCAGAATGTTTGAGGTGCTTTCAACTTATTCAGACTAATACAAAATATCATATTGAAAAGCATTTTAAGGAATTTCATTTCAGATAAAGGTTTTTCTTTTTTTAAACTCTTTCTTTTAACTCAATCTCTCTGTCTGTCGTGGGGCAACTCCATCCCCTTATCCACTCGATCTAAAATTTGGTTCATACACTTGCTGTGAAAAGAAGATTATCTTTGACTTAGTCACGCACAGTCACGCATGGTCACACACAGTCACGAAGTGATATAAATATCATTTCCACTAATCCAATCGATCTAAAACTTGGTCGATATACTTGCTGTAAAAAAATATCAACTTCGACGTAGCCACGCACAGTTACGGAGTGATTTAAAACCCATTTCCCCTTATCAGATCGATCTGAAACTTGGTCGATAGACTTGTTGTGGCCAAAGATTAATTTTAAAATAGTCACACACAGTCACGCACAGTCACGGAGATATTCAAAACTCATATGCATAAGGAAAGAAAGAGTTTTTATAAAAACTTTGTTTTTATGGCATAGATTATTTAGTGTACATGTGGAGAATAAATATATGAAAAAGAAATTGTTTTCTTCATATGTATTAGTGTTTGCACTTTTATAAGAAACTTGTGGACATCGCTGCCGTAAAGTATCTAAAAAATGCAATTTTTCATCAATAAATGTGATAAGCTAAATACTAATATTAAGAATTTTGACATTAAGTTAAGAATAATAAAAGTAAATCCATGGTTTTGATTAAAAAATTTTGATTATTTGAAATATAAGGTGTTCGTGTTGATGAGACTGTTTAGCATTCCATCGACAATAATATACGCGTATGAATTCATTTGCCTTCAAATTTCATTACACTTACCCTAAATTTGAAAATTGTGAATAATTTTCGATCAATGTTAAAATTCCTACACATAAGAACCAATAACTGTGTACACTGTAACATGTAACTGTAACTGTAACTGTAACTGTAACATGTGTACAATTAAACAAGAACAATGGCATTACATTAAGCAAAGGCATCCAATGCAGTGGTTTAAACTAATTTTGGTTTTTGTGATAAAATACCTTTATCAGATGTCTTCAATTGTGGTTGTACTTCAATGATATGCCAAAGATACACTTCAACTATTTATACCCTATACCACTATGTGGTTTGGGTATAATGACTTTGTGCTGCTGTTTGTAACAACCAAAAATATTTGATCTACACCCATCTTTAATTATACCGATCGAATCAGAATCACTATCTGATTCGATTTATGTCCGTCCGTCCGTCTGTGTGTCCATGTAAAGCTTGTAATCAAACTGCAGGTCGCAAATATGAATATATTATGACAAAATTTGGCATTTGACCTTTTATCGGCCATGGGATGAACGCTATTGAAATTGGTGAGAATCGGTCCATGTTCAGACCTAGCCCCCACACAAATGACCCCCTATGAAATCAACATATATTGCCATAAGATCCGAATTATCATACAAATCACAGTCAAATTGGGTTTGTATGTATATATTACATCCATTAATCAGTAGTCCAAAAATGATCCCTACTGGACAACTCTTAGTCATAGGCCCCATTTTTGGGCCTAGTCCCCATATAGATATAGCATCCGATATGGACTTTTTCATATCTGCAGCCGAAAAAATTAATAAAAATCCCACTCAAATTTGGTTTATGCTTATTTTCTATATCCAGTTAGTTGGGCCTGAGAGATAGGGTCTCTAAACGCATGGTATAGGGTATCGTATAGTCGGTCTAGACCGACTATAATTTTCTTACTTGTTTTAGAAATAAATTAGTAAAGATATGACATGTGTACTTTCCATTTAAAGACAAACATATTCAAGATATTAATGGATTATTCATTAATTAGAAAATTTAGACTGATTGACATATTACAAACTCAATCTGTTTGATACTTTAAGTAAAAATGTAGAATAGCTTTCAGTTAAGCATGTCAAATATTCTAAGATTAATTCTAATAGACTAATCACTGTTGTCAAAAAAGAAAGTACGTCGGGATTTAGTTTATTCAAGGTTGAATATTAATGAGAAGAAAGTTAATGTTAAAGAAATGTTATTCCATGTCAATAATTTTTCGAGTTAACAACTTATATTCAAATATTTATATTTACTAGGCTGTCCACATAAAAAATATTCGTTTTAATAATCAAGGAATTTTAGGCGAATAAGTTCTGCAGTATTTATAAATGTAATATATATTCTTTCAAGATTTCTTTTTAACAATTAGCATTTTTTTTTTTTAATTTTTTTAATAGAATTATGCCAAAATACGTGAATATAAGTTAGTAGTTAGATAATTGGCGAGCAAGGCGCCTACTGAAACCTTACAAATATGTGATTTTAATATATACCAAGAATTCATTTTTGTACCCACCGATTATTAAATACACCTACCTTTAGGCAATATAAGATACTTCTTAAGTATGTATATTTTTTTTTTACTAAATGGTACTTTTTAAACACATTTATTTTCTTAGACAAGGTCCCTTTTAAGGTAAATTACTTGTTCAGAAAAGGAACTTCTTCCAGAAAAGTAATTTTATAAGACAATACAAAATTTGAAGAAAAATCTCTTTTTAAATGGAACTTTTTAAGAAAATTTACTTTTTAAGAAAAGCTATTTTTTTAAGAAACGCTACTTTATTTTAAAAAATTTCTCTTTTAAGAAAAGGTACTCTTTTAAGAAAAAGTACTTCTTTTAACTTTAAAAAACCTAAATTTTTAAGAATGCGTACTTTTTAAGGAAATTACTTTTTTAAGAAAAGGTACTTTGTCAAGTAAAGGTCCCATTTAATAAAGGTTAAGGTTGAAGAAATTATAATTATTTAAAAAAATTTCCCTTTTAAGAAAACATACTTTTTAAGAAATTATACTTGTTAAAAAAAGTAAAATTTTAAAGAAATTAAGGTTTTTAAGAAAAAAAAAGTTTTAGAAAAACACTTTTTTAAGAATGTGTGGTTGCATAAGACAATTTACTACTCTTAGAATCGGTACTTTTTAAAAAAATTTACTTTTTTTAAAAAAAGGTACTTTTTAAAAAAAAGCTTACTCTTTTAATAATACTTACGTTCCTAAAAAAAAAATCAACTTTTTTATGAAAATATAGTGCTTATGAAAAGGCTTTTTAAGAAAATGTTCTTTTTAAGAAAAGGTACTTCATTAAGGAAAGTTAATTTTTTAAGAAAATGTACTTTTATAGTAAAATATTATTCTTTACGAAAAGGTTATTTTTTTAGAAATGTCCTTTTTAAGAAGTGACACTTTTTTAGAAAAATTACTTCCTTCAGATAATGTACTCTTTTACAAAAATTTTATTTTTTTAGAAAATCCACTTTTCTAAGAAAAAGTATTATTTTAGAAAATAAGCTTTTTTAAGAAATTTACTTTTTCAGAAAAGAACTCTCTATGAAAGGTTCTTTTTCAAGGAAGGGTACTTTTTTAGGGAAGGTACTTTTTAACCAAATGAAATTTTTTAAGAAATGGTACTTCTCTAAGAAAAGTTACATATTCAAGAAAAAGTATTTATTTAGAAAACTTAATTTTTTCGAAAAAAAAGAGCTTAATTGAACTAATAGGCTGAATTTTTTAAAGCGGGGAGGATTTTATACCATTTTAGTCAACGAAGTGTAGTTTTTGAAATATAAGTGATTTTATGCCCAGAAAGCGTAGCAAAAGCAGAAAATGTACATGTCACTGAGCCAGTAATTAGCACATAATATTCTATACTGGTAGATCCCAGCCCGCAAAATTCGAGTACAAATTCTAGGAAATTATTTTTTTTTTTTTTTTTCATTTAATAAATTATTTTATAAGAATTTAAAGGTATGCTAATCGACTTTAGCCAATTCACGATTCAACATTTTATTGTCGTTATCGGTTTATGTCTATGTCCAAAATTATTTTTCAATTCAACACAGGGCTTTTAGGAAGGAACCGATCTTCTTGTATTTGGAAGGAACCGTGACACCTCCCATACAAAGTGAACTTTTACTATCATATATACTGAATACTATGGCAGGGAGAGCTTTGCGAATGTGTGTGAGTTCAGTTACTATTTTAGACATACCTCCCATATAAAGTAGGTACTCAATATCATATATCTGTGGTTTTCTGGAATAACCGCGTATGTCCATTTTTGTTAGTTTTGAGTTAACGATGCCAAATATATTAATTTTTAACGCTCATCAGATGTGTTCAATTTTTTTTTTTTAATATTGACCATTTCTGAGTTTTTTTTATAAATAACAACGTAACTTAAATGTTTATTAAATTAATTTGCAGCACTAACGACGTATGTCAAGCTACGTTTGATCGTTGACAAATTATTTTCTCAGAAAACGACACATAGCAACATACATTGTTATTAGTGAAAAAAAAAATTCAAAATAATTTTGGATTAGTTTTCAGTTTAAACCCATTTGTAAAAACTTGTGTGTTTATTTCTGTTATTGTTTGTCTCTACTATTCTTGATACTTTGTTATATTCTCATCCTAAGTCCCGGTAACTTTTTGTTGACGAACAAAGAAAATAAATTTTTCAAGCAACAACAACTTATGTCTACATGAGTGGTTGCATAGGTAGTTTTCTTTTTCAACGAAAACAACGTTTGTCGACATAAGCTGTTTTATCTGCACACACTTTAAGTGTAATTTACATATTGTTTTTTCGTCCTTCTCTAGGATATATTCCTCTGAAGATTTTTGACTCAAAATTTTTTATAAAGTATTTATTGCCCATATCTACAGAACTGTTAAATAAAAGGCTCTAAACTCTTTATATCGAGCCCATAATTTCAAATATAACGTTTTTTGGCTCCCCTGAACATTTTGATTTTATGACATACGCGGTTATTCTGGAAAACCACAGATATCTCGAGTACTATGACAGAGACAGCTTTGCAAATTTGTCCTGGGTCATTTATTATTAATGTCAGTAGTCCGACAAAAAATGGGTGGGATCAGATCAATGGATGTGGCGTCTCACATACAAAGTAAATATTAAGAGAGTGGGAGCCTTGGGACTTTGTGTGAGCCCTTAAGTTATTCATGATTGGTCAAACAAAAAATGGGCGTGATCGGAGCATACAAAGTAAATAGATAATAGCATATAACTGGTTTACTATAAAAGGAAAAGCCTTGACACTATGTACGAGTCCATCATATATTAATGAGTAACTCGGGATGAGTGGGCGTGTTACAAAACAATAAAGAAATATGAAGTATGAAGCTTCTGACATGTATATTAGTTACAAATTCAAAATTCTCCAAAATTAAAACGCGCAAAAACCGAAAATCGCGAGAAAAAACGCCAAAAACCAAAATCGCTAAAATAAAAAATTGGTAAATGATATTCTAAATCCATAACCAATCATTGAGTGTTACTGGATCTAAGTTGGGAAATCTATGTTTTTCTCATGGGCAGCTATATGTAGTATCAATGCAAAAAAATTTTATAATTTTTACACCGACAAAAAACTACAAATATTGTACATCGGCAGGCATTAAAATAAGAAAAATTAAAAATAAAAAAAAAAATGTTTTACTTGCACAATGCAAACTTCGTAAGAAAAATTTATTATGAAAATGTACATGCCAATAACTCTCAATAAGTCGTAGCGATAATTTTTTAGTAATTTTTTTAATAAAAAAAATAAGCAAATTTTGAAAAAAAACCATTTCTTAATGCGAATATGTTCATTTCGCTAACATCTAACATGATTAACCTAATAAACTATTTCGCATTTGATGGGAAAATGGAAAAGAATTGGTTCAAATAAATACTTATGAATTTTAGACCACAAAACACTTTTGTGACAAAATATTTTTTGTGTTGCCTTGAAGAAACTTCAATTTCAATTCATTTCATTAAATTACAAATTAAAATATTATAATATTTAATATTATAATTTTAAAATTAAAAAATGTTAAAAGAAAATAAATAAATATTGTTGTCTTATTATATTATATCTTTTTTCCGACTGACGACAATATTTATTATGATTTTATCGAGATTGTTTATGTTTGAGGAAAATAGAAAAATAGTAAAAATAATAATTGTATTCATTGATTAACTCATTTCTATAACCAATTGTATCTACCATATAATGATATACGGCTTTTTAATTTGCTTTTGCATTATCTAAAATATCAATTAAATCATTTTCTCGTAAGATTGTTTTTTAAAGTGATTGTATCTTATCTCACGCAGAATGGGGCAATGGGCCATGAAGTGAAGAATATCTTTTATTTTGTTCAAGTTTCCTGGTTCCATTCAGTTCAATAAGGTCACATCTGGCTTTGAAAATATAGCTTACTGCTCTCATATTGTTACTAAAATCAAAATAGCATTGTGGTTCTCTATAATTCAGTTTAGCATAAAAGCGGTTTGTATTAGATGCATTCTCCAAGTAAAATTCCTTTTCTTTAGTTTTTAACCCATTTTTAGATAAAAAAAATTTTCCATCTTGCATTTATGCTATTTTTCGCTGATATTTTTCATTTTGCAATAAGTTTTTTAAAAATCATTTTTGGCGATAATGTAACTCCAAGAAATGTGTATATTTATTTGAAATTCTAATTGATTCACCATTGTAAATCCAATTGTCTCTTTTTGCGAGTCTCCCTCCTTTTATGAATATCATCATTTCCGATTTAGTTTGATTAACTTCTAGGTTCCATATATCGCAATATCTGTCCAGCTTGTTGATCATAGACTGCATGGTAAGAATATCGTCTGCTAAAATTACTATATCATCAGCGTACATTAATAATCTGATATTTAGTGAACCCACATTAACTCCTCCTTCTAAATGCTCGTGTAAGTCATTTAAATAAATGCTTTACGCCAGTGCATGTTGCAAAATCTGTCGATAAAACTTCTCCATTCCAAACTGCAAAGTTAGTATGGCTGTATATGCTCTGAATCATTTTAGTCATCTTTATTGATAAACCAGTACTCTGGAGTTTGTAAAACAGAGCTTTTCTAGAAACTTTACCAAAAGCTGCATGAAAATCTACAAAAAAAGCGTATAGATTTTTATTTTCATTATATTTTATATGAGCAATTGCTGCAAAGTTTTACAAATTATCTACAGTAGAATATCCTTCACGGAAGTCAGCTTGGTACTCACATATAATATTGCGTTTGTTTAGCCATAACTTTATCCTTGTGTTTAAAACACCCATAAACATTTTTGCTATGGCATTCGTGAACGTTATTCCACGATAGTTACTCATGATACCCTTATCACCTTTTTTATATATAGCATAAATTATACTTTTCGTAATTTTTTTTTTCTGTAGTTAGGCCGATTCATAAATTATATTATAAGAATTTGCAAGTTCCTTGAGTACCATATTTGGTGCATTTTGAAAAAATTCATAGCTAACGCGATCTTCTCCAGGCGCTTTATTGTTTTTTGCTTTTGCTAATACAATTTTTATTACTGCCATTGTAATTGGACGATTTAAGTCATTGTCCATAAAGAGCATTGGTGCATATTCAACGTTATCTGAAATTAGTGGGGGTTTAGTAGTTCTGGGAAGTACTGTTTAAATTGATGTAGTGCTTTTTCAGGGATTTGTTGTTTTTCTGTGAACTCTGATTAGGTTCCACTAATCTTTATTATTTTTTACTTGATTTAGTTTGTTTTCTATACATTTGTGGTATTCAATTTTACTAGATTCGCATAATTCCTTGAATTTTTCATTCTCAACAATATAATTTATTCTATTTTGTTCTGTAGGATTTTGTCAAAATTTTTGTAATGCTTTAAAGGATCTTTCCCTAGAGTTAAAACACTTGAAATTAAACCATTTATATTCTTTTGAGATTTGTTGTTTAACATTGTTTTTAAGTTTTGAAGGGTTGGCAGAATTTACGGCTTCTATAAAGTCTTGTAAGTCCAAAGTATTTTTTCATTGCCTCTATGAGGTTATTTCATTATTCAGTTTTTGCTGGTATTCTGCTCGTTTTCATTCATCCCGTATTAGTTTTGGTAGCATATTCATTGGTTTATCAATGTTTCTTCGTTTTACTTTAACCGTTAAAACTGTCAGAACATATTTTTTTTCTACTTTAAAATTATAAACAATATTCATATTATCGTGTGCTGATGCACATATATCATTTACCGATTCTCCGACACCACTCACAAAGGTAAATTGACCCAGTGCATCCATTAAAAATGTGCAATCCAAAGTCTTGGCAGAGTTCTAAAAATAATTGCCTTTTGAGTTTATTTCAGCATCGTCAGATTTTCTCATTTCGGTACCAGCTTCAAAAGTAGCTTTAATGAAATCATCCAGGTGTTGTTGTTGATTTCCAATACGGATATTTAAATCTCCAATAAAGTTCTGATTAAGCAGAACTCCAGTTAAGATGACCTCTGTGCTAGGTGCGTTTAAAAATGTTGTTTTTTTAATATTTTTAATTTATTCATGAACAAAAAATTTCTCTTAATTTTTTTTAAGTTTTCTTATATTTTTTGATAGGGTCATATATTTTCTTTTTTCTGTAACAGGTATTTAGCAAGATTGCCGAATATAAATAATAAACAAGGTGAATTTACATTTTCATTTGGGAGTTCGTATTAAAAATTGTTTGTGAGTCTGTTAAAAGCAGTTATTTTTAACTGAAGATTCGTTTTAAGCGAGTTTGTATAAAACATTTTTTTATATGAAAATTGTTGCCAAAACATCTCGACTTTGTAGGATAGTTATGAGATTAATGATTCTGGAATCTATATATTAATACGTGAGTAAATTTTAAGTTCCCTTTTTAAGTAATATGCGGGCACGGAGGAGTGTGAAAATTGGCATAGTTATAGTTCATATGGAGGAGAAGCTGAGAATGATAAAATTTGTTTAATCTGTCTGAAAAGTATATTAAATTAAATAAAATTAAATATTTTTAATAATTCGTTACACGCTGTTAATGCGAATGATTTAAATTATATATCAGACGCTCTGTGTTGAATTGTGAATTGCTAAAATTGATTAATATACCTCTAGGCTCATTTAAATATTCATAAATTTTTTATATATCGCAGAGTCACAACTCAAAATTTTCCAAAATTGACTGTTTTCCATAAACTAATTCACAGTAAGCATTTCTATCTACTGCAAAAATTTATTTCTCATAACTATTTTCATTAACAGGAAAAATGCCCAAAATTATATTTAATTTCCAAAAATACAATCTAAATAAAAAAAAAATTATAGCAAAACTTTCCTCAAAATGGACATTTTTCATAATGAAATTACATTTTTTTAAATAAAACAATCGTTTTTACATAAACAGTTTTTTGCCTCTCCTGAAAATTTGAAAATTTTGAGTTGTAACGGTTTTGTGTTTAAGATGCGATATATATAGATTTAAAAAAAAATTGAGACAAAAATTTAATGAAAAATAATATTTCCTAGAATTTGCACTCGAATTTCGAGTGCTGGGTTATACTAGTAAACATAAACGTACCAAGAATGAAAATAATTTAAAAAATCTTATTTGAAAAATATTTTTCCTCGAAAAGTTTTATTTTTTTTTTTTTTTTGGAATTACTAGGATTATTTTCATTAATCGAATAATTAAAAACTATTAAATTATTGGATGAAATTCGGAGTTTAATTTAATTATTCAAGTACCCAGGAAAAACAAACATTACCAAATAATGGGTTTTAGAATGAGATGTAACTGGTTGAAGTTTGCCTGATAAGCTCATTATTTTAACACGGGGATGTCATTGGAGGTAACTAGTTGACCAGTGCAGGAACTCATTATTTTCACTTTGAAAATAATGCAGTATGCAATCCGCTGGCATGAAATATAAGTAGCTGTATAACACAGTATCAGTAACGCCTTATTTTCACTTTAGAAGTAATGCAGTGGGCAGTGGTAGGTCATTATTGGTAATGCAAAAATCAATGAGCTGCTATTACGAAATTTTTCCTGGGTAAATCATCTCTACTCAAAATCTTAGAATTTAGCTCTGGCAAAAAAAATATCTGAGAATTTAAAAATTTTCTTATTTTGAATAATTCTCAAAATCTGAAAAAATTTCAATTGTAAATGCTTCTTAGAATATAAATATTTTCTATTGAAAATATTTAATACAAAAATTAATTAAATTTATTAACGATACCTGAAAATCGCTTTCACCACCAGAACCAATTACGTCACACAGAAAAGTTTTTATATACATATGTTTCCCCGAATTTAATTTGAAATCGGATTCTTATTTTGCACAACTGTTCTCTTATTAGTATGAGTTTAATAATTATAGGCAGAAGAAATCCATAAAGCAATTTCATTAGAATCCGCATTCATATGAATTTTTGGAATACAAACAATTTCGCAAATTTGTAAAAAGATGAAATTAATTTTTGTTCTTATGTGCTTGGTTGGCTGCTACGAGTGCTCCTCACAACAGTCAGTGTTAACAAAAAATTTGAATGAAATTCTAATATACAATATGTGGGAAAAAAAAGCTATTTAGACAATATGCTATGCATAGGTGAAAGCCTATTAAATTCACAACAACAAGTACAATTTTCAAGATGGAATTGTGAATAAAAAAAAAATTTTTTTTTTGGTTGTCAGGTAATACTGAATTCAAATTTTGTTTAAATAATTACTTATTTTATATTACTCAATTTATTTATATGGCTTTATTTATTTTAATCATATTTTTATATATATAGACACAATTAATTTTCATATATACCACGAAATTAGTTTTATCTTAAACCTTAAATAAATGACATTAATTTTTTTCAGGATGTTTTATGTAAACAACTCTCTAAAGCTTTGGTTCAACATTAAACGTCATGTTAATTTTAATGGCAGCATGACTGTAGGGATGTTTAAGGATATTAGAATGTCAAGCTGATATAAAATAAACAGTATTTCTTTTGATATTCAATATTCGACAGACGAGTACGTACATTGCATACGTGTAATACTCAATTTCCCTTTTAATACTTACGTATCAGAGATCACAGTAAAAAATCACAATTTATTCTTTACCTACATTTTGAATTCAATCTGCTGTGTGTGTATCATTTTTCACAAAATAATACGTTGAAGTAAATAATTACAGTGAAATAAATACAAAAAAAAAAAAAAAAATAAGTATGTGTACACATAGAAAAAACTATATTAACAAACCGAATTGTTCCAAAGTAAGACAAATTTATTTTCAATGGCCAAAAGAATATATTAGAAATTTAATTGCAGCAAATATTTTTTGATTTATCTGAAATATTTATAATTGAGACAATAGCATTAGAAGCTAGCTAAAAGCGAGGTTCGGCTTTCGAAATTAAGCGCATTAGAATTTGGTAGAAAAAAATTTTCTTTTATCGATGTACGAATTTGAGTATAAACTGAAACAAAAGCCATATAGAACAGACATTAAAAATTTATGGCAGGTTATGCGTTTGCTCTTGAACCTGTGCTGTAACTGAAACATATTTATATTCAGCTTATACATCACATATTCACATTAGGATAGCACTTTTATCTAAGTTTTGGATTCAATTGCAAAGTGTGAGTTTTGTTTTTTATACCACTATGTGGTTTGGGTATAATGAATTTGTGCTGCTGTTTGTAACAACCAAAAATATTTGACCTATACCCATTTTTAATTATACCGATCGAATCAGAATCACCATCTGATTCGATTTAACGATGTCCGTCCGTCCGTCCGTCCGTCCGTCCGTCCGTCCGTCCGTCTGTGTGTCCATGTAAAGCTTGTAATCAAACTGCAGGTCGCAAATAAGGACATATTTTGACGAAATTTGGTATTTGATCTTTTATCTGCCATGGGATGAACACTATTGAAATTGGTGAGAATCACTCCTTGTTCAGACCTAGGCCCCATACAAATGACCCCTATGAAATCAACATATATTGCTATAAGTTCCAAATTATCATACAAATCTTAGTCGAATTGGGTTTGTATGTATATATTACATCCATTAATCAGTGGTCCAAAAATGATCCCTATTGGACAACTCTTAGTCATAGGCCCCATATAGAGCTGCTTCCCGATCTTCACTTAAATCTATCAAAAAACAAAAATATTGCACTGATTCTTCTCAAATTTTGTTTGTATATATTTTTGCAAAATACAAGAGACTTTGCCAAACATGGTGAGGATCGGTCCATTTTTGGGCCTAGTCCCCATATAGATATAGCATCCGATATGAACTTTTTCATATCTGCAGCCGAAAAAATTAATAAAAATCCCACTCAAATTTGGTTTATGCTTATTTTCTATATCCAGTTAGTTGGGCCTGAGAGATAGGGTCTCTAAACGCATGGTATAGGGTATCGTATAGTCGGTCTAGACCGACTATAATTTTCTTACTTGTTTTTTTTTAATAATTCAAAATATAATTTAATTACAAAAAATTATAATATCTTGCCTCAGCGCCGGTGAAGGCTTGATAGAGGCTAGTAAGGTAACTAACTATTTACAAATTTCTTATATCAATATATTTTTTTTATATCTTATTTAAAAAGAAAACATAAGTTGTGTAAAATTGTTCAAAAAAAAAAGAAACAAAAATAGAAGAATAAAAGAGTAACAAGTTAAATAATTCAAGATGTAAGAAGCATTTCGACATTTTCTAAAAAATATTTTTTTAAATTGATTTTAAAAGTCGATACAGCTGAAATGTTTTTAAATCATCAGATAATTGATTAAACTGTATGGGTCCAGAATAACTGACGCGTTGTTTGGTTAACTCTAGACGACACCACGTAACGTTTATATCCAAAGCCTGTCTTGTAATCCTGTGAGTGTATGATACATTCTGGTGAACTTGCATGGTATGAGAACCAAAACCTTTTAAACATTTAAAAACGTATATTAACAGCTTTTGCATATATACATAAACCATTTACTGGGAGTGTTGTTTTAGCATAATTTTTGAAAAGATTTATTGTACTAAACTGCAGAGGAAGATTGAATACGATTTTTAATGCTTTATTTTGTGCTGACTGTAAAGATTTCAATGCAGAGCTTGTTCTGCATCCATAAATTATCGGAAGATACGTCAAATAAGAGTGAACCAAGGATTGATAAAATAACATTTTGGTTTTAACATCCAACTTGTTTTTAAATTTATAAAGAATTCCGATTCCTGAAGATATTTTCGACTTCATTACTGTTTATGTGATTTTCCCACATAATGATCCGATTCATATTAATATCAAGATGTTTAGCGTTCTAAGATTCATTTATTATCTTACCATCAATATGCACGTTCAAATTTTAATCAGTACTTAGCATATATGGCCTACATTTCGCAACTTTTGTTTTGTTTGCATTTAGAATTAATTTATTTAGTCTTAAAAATTCTGACAAAATCGCTGCATCATATTTTATTTGCATGTGCAGCACCTGCTGTTACTTATGGTTGTAAGACAGGCATATATCGTCAGCAAACATAAACGACTTTCCATTAAACTTTATGTTTTTGATGTCATTAATACAAATTTTGAATAGCAGTGGCCCAAGGACGCTGCTTTGTGGAACTCCACGCAAAACACCCAATTGACTACTTTCGCATTCACTAACTTGAACATACTGCCATCTGTTTTTTAAATAATCTTCAAAAATAATAAAATGGATTTTTAAGAAAATCCAAAAATTTCCAGTTTTTTGATCAAAATTTTATCTTTAACTAAATAAAGACCCTAAAAGTATGCTAACCGATTATAGTCAATTCACAAATCAACACAAAAACAAACTCATTTTTATTACAAACACATTAACAAATTTAATAAACACACACATAGTATTGTATAATTTTATGTATGTGTTAGTAGCAACTTTAAATGCAATTTACTCCAAATAGAGGAATAAATTTAAAAATCTGCAAATCTGCAAAACGGTTAAAGAAATACCTTTCAAATAATACGTTTGGTCAAAATCAGGATAAAACGGAAGAACAAAACATCAGTCACAAGAAATCGCCTAGCCTATTAATATTATAGATAAGTAAACAAAAAAAAAGATCGCTTTAAACTGAAAGCTGAAAGCTGAAGTCCTCAGCTCTTAATCTTTCCGGGAGTTGGGTAACAAATGTCAGTGTCACAAAAATTCTGTTAAGACAAATGTGGAGTGATGGGAGTTCAGAAGAAAAAGAAATCAACGGCATCAAGACTATGAACACTTTCTCAAAATTATTTTGCTGCAATCACCTAATACGAACATGGGATAGAATATGAGTCGTTTCTTATGGCAGAAGGCAAAGAATTACAATAAGGGTACTACTTTGAGTATATATGTAAGACCAAATTTATAGTGAAAGTTTAATCATGATTGGCAATTAGCGTGCGTGGTGTCAGTAAAGAATTTAATCTATCTGATATAAAATCTGCGAGTAAGCGATTACTTCTCATGGGCGTAAAAAGTGTATTTCAAAACTTGAAAGTTTCATCCAATAATCTATTTATTAATACGTGAAGTTAAATTTTTAGTTCCCTTTGTAGGCAATATGCGGGTACGGTGGAGTGTGACAATTGACATAGTTATAGTTCACCTGATTGAGAAGCTGAGAGTGATAAAATTTATGTTTAATCTGTCTTAAAAATATACTAAATTAAATCAAATAATATATTTATAATAATTCGTTACACCCTGTTAATGCAAATGATTTGAATTATATCTCAGATGCTCTTTGTTGAATTGTGAATTGCTAAAATTGATTAACATATCTTTAGGCTCATTTAAATATTCATAAATTGTTTATATATATAGATTAAAAAAACATTGGAAGACAAAAATTGAATGAAAAAATAATATATCCTAGAATTTGCACTCGAATTTCGAGTGCTGGGCTATACTAGTACTATATAAATGTAACATGGTTTTTTGACCAGCCATATCGTCCACCAACTATGCCAAAGCTATATATCGCAGAAAAAGCTAATTTCTGCAGAAAAATAGCAACTCACCAAACTGAAGGGGAAGAGGATACACATATGGATACCGAGCAAAAAACGTAGAGTGCCTTATTTAGAAGATAAAAAAAATTAGCTAAAAACCATAGATACCAGCGGAATTGAGACATCCATGGGGTTAATATTTTTTTGTAAATGAATCTATAATATTAATAAGTAAGGCGATTTCTTGTGACCGATGATTTGTTCCACAGTTTTCTCCTGATTTTGCCCAAACGCATCTTATTTGAAAGGTATTTATTTTTAGCCGACCACCAGATTTATTGATTTTTAAATTTTTTTTTTTTAGTTTGTTCGAGTAAAATGCATTTAAAGTTGCTACTAACATATACATAAAATTATACAATACATGTTTATAAAATCTGTTTAGAGTCTGTTTTCTTCATAATAATTGTGTTGAATTGAAAAAAAAAATTTGAATGGTTTATTCACAACAATAATTTTGTGGAATTGAAAAATAATTTTGGATAACGCAATCGATATTTAAAAAGTGTTGCATTGTGAATCGGCTAAAATTGGTTAGCATACCTTAAGGGTCTTATATAATAATTTATTAAATGAAAAAATAAAATTTACTATAATTTGCACTCGAATTTCGAGGACTGGGATTTGCTAGTAACAATTAATACTAAAATGGTTTGTTCACTTTTTTTTATTTGATGCTTCTCGAAAATTTTGTCCATACGTTATTTATTGAATAATAATTACTTAAGGATAGAAAAACTGTCAAAATATCTGCAGTTTATATACGACTATTTTTGGGATTTATAAACTGCGATTAAAAGTTTTCAGTAACGTAAACATTATCTTCGAATCAAATTACTACTTAAAGTCCAAGTGGCCTAATATGAGCAAAATATTTTTTTCGACCAAAATCAAAAAATGAAAAATTCGGAAAAATCTAAATCGTAAAAAATATGTTTTTGCCAATGGTCTGGATGTCTCGAAAGAAAAGAAGATATTTTTGGAGCAATATTGTAACCATTTATAAAAAATTATCAATATATATTTTTTTTAAATCTTTACAAATAGTGAAACCAAATCCGAAGAAAGTAAAAAACAATCAAAGTTTTATCTATAACAAATTTTTTTTTTTTGCGATTTTTAAGTTTTCCATAACAAAAATAGTCGCACGAAAATGCAGATTTTTTCACAATACAAAATTATATTTTAATATATGGAATGATATCTATTTCATATCTTTGGATGTTTTTTTTACTGGTTAGATATGTCGAACACGTAAAACACTTCATCGTGTTCCCTAAAACACGCCTGTTCTCATAATTTTAATCATTCGTTTTTTAAAATTTTATTTCTATATTTATTTTTGGTAATTTTTTTAAAAATAGTCCAAAAAATAACGCATTTCGTAAAATTGCCTTCCTATGAAAACTGATTTAAAAAAAATCCTGTTTCCGTTACATAAATTTAACGTTATTCTTGGAAAATCGAAGAGTGTTAAGAAAGCCTTGAATGAAACATAAAGAAACTTACTTCAGTTATAGAAGACTATTTCAGATCATCATATTAACTTCTGTGACAAAAAACTATGTGAGTCCGATCACAGGGCAGATGTGTAAACATTTATTTACACATCAATTAAAATCACACAGTAAGCGCCATCTATGTATAGCAAGCAACTGCTATGGTTGTTATGCTTGATGGTTGCAGTTGTTTGCTATACATTCATGGCGCTTTCTGTTGGTTGTTGAATCAGCTAAATAAATTTAAATCATAATCTTTGCACCAACACACATACATATACCTGAGACCGATTTTCCCTTACGCTGTTTTTGTGTTTGTAATGTGAAATAGATTTTTACCCCTCTGAGCGCATAGATGTTTACACATCAAAAACTTATCTTAAATAGTTAGAACTAAAGATTTGTATGATTATGATGATTTCTATTTTGATGATTAACTTTTAGTATATGCAAAATTGAAAGACGATTGGGAATTCCCAATATCATGTAACTATAAGTAAATGGTAATATAATTGAGTTTATGACCAGATGCCTTTGGTGAAGTGTTTTTGTAGCTAAATACTTTTACTTTACTATACCAATTTACTCAGAATCACTTTCTGAGAAAATTTAGGTTTTACTTAAAATTTGATTATTTTCAGTTATAAGGCAACAAATAAATGCCTCAAATTTGGTTAATGCCTATTTTCTATTCCGCTCCTTAAGATAAATTTTAAAGATTATTTGCAAAAAAAGGTGAACCTTTATATATACATATATATGTACATTAGGGTTATGACTTTTTGATTTTTTTTCTTGTCCTAGACAAAGAGGCCATAAAAAATTTTTAAGAAACTCAATCTTACTTTTTTGCTGATGTCAAACACGTTTCCACACTAAACGAGAGGAAATTTGCTCTATATTTTTTTTTTAATTTGATTTAAAATATTTCTACGAAATATAGTTTTAAACAATACTTTTAACGTATAACTTGTTAATATTTGTTTGAATCACACAAATTCAATATAAAGTCAGAAAAAAAAAAGTAATAAAGCTGTGCCGAAAAAATTGCAATCTCTTAGGCAAATATTTTAATAGTTTTGAAAACAGGAAATCAAGGTTAACAGCCTTACCAAATATTAAAAATTCGTTATTTAAATTAAACAAAATTCCCGAGCAAAAATTTATTATTAGCAGATTTATTGGATTATCAGCATCAGACAATTTAGAATGGCAGTCCGAAACAAGTAGCGTTCAAGATGAAATCAGTAACTCTGATCGATAACGATCAATATCTTGATACTTTGACATCGACGGTAATTACAAAGACGAATATGAAAATTCTTTAACAGACGAAATCGCTTTGGAAGACAAAGATTAAAAATCTCCTGAAATGCTGAAAGTTTCTGTAAAGGCAGTTGCATCGCTTGTTTCAAATTTAAATACAAGTACTTCAAAAGCATCTGCAATCAATTTGCTTAGACAGGCATTATTATTTTAACGCCAACAGAAGCAGATACGTACAGAGCGGTAATAAAATCTGCAAAAAAAAAATAGAAATCGTGTACAAAAAAACACTGAAAATAAAAGAAAATTGATGGTACAGAAATACAGGTAATTGTATTGAAAAATTAAACAGAGGTAGTTAAGCTATGTGTTCTTGTTCTTGGAAATGATAAAGCTTTAAATATATTTAATGGTATAAGCAAACAGTACATTAGTTGCCTGCGTCACGTTTATGACTTGTTTTTAAGACGTATTATGGACGAGTTATTGAAATGAAGAAAGTATTAAAGCTGTAGTATTAAATGGAGAGATGATATGCAGTTTCTATAAGAGTTTGGAGATGCTTCCATGAAAAATTTCCCCTCATAAATCTCAAAACTATACTGCCAATAAGCAATGCTCGGTGGAATTCCAGAGCAATTCTGGCAATATTAGTATTTGTCATAATTCTGAAATACCGAGCAGAACTATATAAAGTACTAGCAGTAATCCGATGCGCTTCGCTACACCCCTCGTAACGGTAGGAGGTGCCACACCCATTAGTCTGATTCCGCCCATTTTTTGGGCAACTACTCACGTTAATAACTAATTAACTCAAACAAAGTCGCTAAACTTTCATTATTTTAGTACTCCAGTTATGTTATATTAAATACTTACTTTTTATGGGGGGTACCACGCCCACTGGTTGAATCTCGGCCATTTTGTTATGGGGCTACTCACATTAATAACTCATGAACTCAGACAAAGTTCCAAGGCTTTCACTATTACAGTACTTCAGATATATGACATTATATATTTACTTTGTATGGGAGGTACCACGCCCTCTGATCGGATTCCGCCCATTATTTTTTCGAGTACTAACGTTGATAACTTATGAACTCGCACAAAGTCTCAACAGTTTACCTATTACAGTACTCTCGATATATGACATTTAATATTTACTTTGTATGGTGGGTACCACGCCCATTAGTCCGATCACGCCCATTTTTTAGGCAAGTCTCAAATTATTTTAATATGTACATGTATATAGTTTCAGAGCTCTTGCTGTAGTAGTACTGCAGATATTATATGTGTAGCATATAACGATGTATTTCAAAATGGTCGATGTCAAAATGGGATGACTATTGAAGTTGGGCACGCACAAACTCCAGCCTTATTGCTCGTCGATAGGGGGGGTTCAAAATAAAAACTTCGCCATACCCAATACCACAATTCTGCATTATAAATATTTTAAATGCGTGCGTTAAGAGAACTTAATTTTGACAGAGTAGCAAAGATAGAAGTAAATAGAAAGTTCTAAAGAAAGGAACAGTAGTTAGAAGAAAAATGCCCATATTAACAGAATTGCCCATATTAACAAGACGCGGTATCAAGGCATAGTTGTACCGGTATACAGTCCTCCCATTCCTGATCATGAAAAAAAATTAAATCCAAAAAAAAATATGTTAATAATCATGATCCCTATCCTTACACAACCACCTTATAACCATAGTTTTTAATCAAACAGGATATTTTTAATTTAGCACTGATCCATTGTGGCTTTATTATAATTCAGAAATTCATTTAATAATAGCATTATAGTTAAGATAAAATGAATTTAAGGTTATCTTAGAACAAAAATTCATTAATGCGAATCAAAAAAAAAATAAAATTTAATATTGTTATATAAAAAAAATAAAAATAATGATATAATAAACTGATAATAAATAAACAATCAAATAAAGAAAAAAAATTACGTATTAATTTAGCAAAAATTCTTTTCTAAAACTATATGTTTTTCGAAGCTCAAAGAAAAAAAAACCACTACAATTTCATTATTTTCAGTAACCAGTTAAAGATTGGTAATAAAAATATAATTTGTTTAAGTTTTCATTAAATAAAAAAAAAATCTTATAAACAAGGAGTAATTCGTTACGAGTTACACTTGCCTCAATTTATGGTTTTTGTTAAATGAATATATGAAAATTTTAGATAACATTGAACCAAAATTAAATTCAACTGGTCACCTCTTACTAATAAATATTTGAACTCATTTGAACTTTGGTTCGAAAATTTAATTTTATAAGAATTTAAAAATGTAAACAAAGATTAAAAAATTAAGAAGAAGAATATTAATATTAAAAAAAAAGACCACTTACATTGCTGAATGATGAAGCTGCTCCTCCGCCGAAAGTACTCTCGATGCAGGTTGTAAGCTGTATTTGATGTTGTGGGTTTTTTTTTCTTTTTGTTTAGAGACAAGTTAATATCTCTTACTCAAGAGAGATGTTGCGAACAAAAGGTTGTCAACATGTATATTATGAAATTATGTATATGGTTTTGCTAAAATACTTTGAGACACTTTCGAGAAGAAAATAAAATTTATAAAATTAAAATAAATTTCTGTTTCTTTGTTTTGTTTTAAGGAAAAATATAGTTATTAACTGGGTTCATATTCTTCCGGAAAAAAACACTAACAAATTATAAATTTTACACATCGGCAGCTAACATAATTAACCTTTACAGCTAACGCTGTTAATTAACAGTACTGATCTTGAATTGATTTAATACAACATGTAAATTCGTATTTAATATTTATATGTGTTGCAATGTGTAAAATAGATTTTGTTGTTTCCTTTTCTTTTTTTTTTTTGTTTTAGTGAGACATGCTAAATATGAACTCATTTAATAACTAAAAATATGAACAACGGGTTTTTTTTTCTTTTGCAAATTGAATATTGATTAACACTAGTAAAACCTGCATATGTAGTAATTACGTAATTGGATTAAGAATTAAACTATTTCAATTACAATATTTAAACATAATTAATAGTTTAGATCACAATTTTCGTTTCCAATCTAATCTTTATAAAGACCCGTATTTTTGGTTTGTTAAAAAGGAAAAAAAATCACAAATGACTGCATATTTAATTTTGGTGTTAAATTATTTTCACTTTTTTTTTCCTTTTTTTTTTCTTGTTTTTTTTTTTTTTTTTTTTTTTTTTTTTGTTTGTTCAGCTAGCTTATTATTTTCTTTCTCATTAGGTTTTGTAGTATTTAATAATTTAAATAGTAAAATTAATTTATTTTAGTAACACCGTTTTTTTAGAATTTAAAGTTACCTCCACAACCGACAGTTTTTTTAAAAGCACTAAATCACTTGCGTGTATTTTAACTACTGTTGATCTCTAATGTACAAGAGAGTGATCATAAGTAAACCCATATAGGGAGAAAATATAGGTTTTTTTGTTGATGTTATTGATGTAATAGTTTTTGCTCTGCTATTCTGATCTAATTATGTACAAGGTGCCAAATCTGTTTAAAGCAAATTTTTAATAAGAAATGGTATACAAAAAGAGTAATTAATTTAATATTACCATTTAGAGTTGGCACCAAGGGGAAGATATGTATTGCAATGGACCCCAATGCGACTTGAATTCCAGTAATATTTATATTTTAAAGCTTTTTCAGTCTGATGGCTATAGAATATATTTGGTACATAAATTGGGATAAAAGTTTTAACTCAGTGAGTCGAACATAACTTACTTTTGAAATTGTCTTCTTTTTTTTTCTTTTTGGTGAAAAAAAGCAAACTTTTATTAATGCCAATTGGCCGAAATGTAATGTGGTGTAAGGTACCAAGTTGACAATTACTTAGCTAACCACACAAATCTGTGAAAAAAAATGAATATGATATTTCTTTACGTATAAAGAAATAAAATTGGGTTGCTGTAGAATCTTTATTTTATATAAAATGTAAAATACTCACTTTTTCAAGAAAAGTCACTAAATACATTCATAAATGAAATTTGATGATTGTATTACATTTAGTTTTTTCTTTTTAATTAATAGATTCAAATTCTCTTTTAATTTAAGGTAAAATAATTAAATTTAAACTCTTGAACTATTTAATTTTATTTTAATTTTTTTTTTTTTGAACGAAGTCCACCACTGAATGCTTGGCAATAAATTGAACGAGACGTTCGCATTTTGGTTAAACGAAACCTCGGTTTTCACAAGCCATGATTTGGCGCAATAGGGAAGCTAACGTTTTTATTCCCATTTCTACAAACGTGTTAAAGAAAAAAAAAAACATGTGAATGTCAATCAATCGATACATAGCAAGTGTATTTGTAGCATTTATTCAAATGTAGAGGGCGGTGTAATTAAAAGTATAACATCATGAAGAATAATACTTTTCACGCAATTCAAACTATAATTAGAAAACAAATTATAATAAAAAAATATAAATGTTTAAGCAAGCGCTTTTACATATGTTAAATTTAGATGTTAAAAATTCACTTTGTATGGGAGGTGCCACGCCCACTTGAAAAATCCAAAAAAATATAGCCTATTTTTCCTTCCGGATAGGCAGTTACCTACTCTAAAAATTCAAGATGTTCGGTCCATTGGTGTAGTCTCCTATAAACCAAAACAAACAAACAAACACACAAACATACACAACTCCATTTTTATGTATAAGATATCAATTTTTATGTGGTGCATAGTACGAACACATCTTTTAATTACTAAATTAATCTATGTCGCAATTAAAATAAACTTAAGAGTGTTTTCTAAGGCATCGGGTCAAACAGGAGTCGAAATTAGTAAAAGTAGTTCAGGACATTATCCTCTCTGCAGATATACTCTCACTTAAGATCTTATCAATTTAAAATTTAATCAAATAAAGAAATAATCATACCTCATATCCAACACCACATATAACATTTCTGCTTTAAATAATTCATATTTTAAATATTTTAATATGTATATATTAAATTAATTAACAATAAACAGTTGGTGCGAAAGGTGTTTTTTTTGCCAAAATGACCCACAACTACGATTTTAATTATTAAACTAGTATTTTGCCTATCACGAGGTTATAGTTAAAATGTTTGTAAAAAATTAGTCATAACCCTAATGTACGTACATGTTTATAAAACAATTTTTTTTATTTGTTTTGAACAATCATACGTCATGTGGTACGACATGATACTTGTGATGTTTTATTATGCATTCAATCGTTATACGGGTATATACAAAAACAACATCGTGCCCAGCAAAAAAAAATAATGTATTAAACCAAAATTAATAAATTTATGTTAAACAAAATTTTAATATGGTCTTGTTTCCCAGTCTATCTTGGATTTCTCATGCATACGTCTTCACTCAAGTTTATTATACTGGTTTTTCCATCTACACAACTGGTTCAGTATGAAACGAATATGGTCTAGATGAAAATTCATTAAAATTATAAAAAGTTGTAGAAATTTTTAGTTTCTAAATCAGATCTTCTAATATAAAAAATACAAATACTCTGCAGTTTATTGTACATATATTTGTGTTTTTTAGACCTTAATTTAATTTGATTTCATACTTTTTGCTTTGCAATAATAACAAAGATACGACTCCACTACCACAATACCTGGAAATCTATCAGGTATATATATGTATATATACATATTTATATATAGTATATAGGGGTAGTATTGTCTGGAAAAATATATATTCATATATTATAATTTCTTATCCTAAGAATCCTGACTACACTGCTTTTGACCGCACTAGTTTCAGTAACATTTCTTTAGATTGTTAGTTTGTACTCGATTTATAGTTTCGAGTTTCTATTCACAGACCATTTTAGCTTCCCAAATTTAATGTCTTATTCTTTTCTCCTCTTTTTAACATGTTCTTTCCAGTTTAGCTTTGCATCTATGGTTATTCGAAGATACATGTACATCTAAAGTGAGTCAACTCAAAATATTTCAATTTTCATATGACGATACACAGTGGTCATATCTATCCACTGTAAAAATCTAACATCGATTTTTCTAGTCTTTCACAAAAAAAATACAATTTTAACCCTATTTGTGTTATAAGAGTAGCTTCTTTAGGATCCACTAAAAAGACATATTTTGAGTTGCACCCAAAAAACTTGTTATTTTTGATGATCACTGAAAAATTCGCAAAAACTACTACTGTTGTATACTTATTATTTGCAATTCTTTACAATGATACAACTGTTTTTAAATTTTATAGTAAATATTAAAAAAAAACCGTTTTTTGCTTCTACTGAAAATTTGTAAATTTTGAGTTGACTCACTTTAGAGGTACAGGTGCGATATGTTGCAGAGAACTTAATGATCTTAATTTTTTTCCAGGTTGTGGTACATTGCTTCCTCAGCTACCTTCTAGCAACTGAGCACATATTTGACTTTTAATGCAGCGCTAAATATAGATGCTAATTTTACTATTCCTTGATGCTCGTACTAGATTCACTGGTTATGTTGCTGTTACAATATGCGATGTTTTCATCAGTGTTATTAAAGATCATTTCTTTGTTTCCGAATACAGTATTTAGATGCGCGGAATAAATAACTAGGAATATTTTTTTAGAAAAATATTTTATTTATTTTTGATTTTGTGATTTTAGGTTTTGGCGATTTTTGATCTTAGCGATTTAAGGCTTTGGCGATTATTTTTTTTGCGATTCCTGATTTTAGCAATTTTTCGTTTTGGCTTTTTTTGATTTTGGCGATTTTTGTATTTGCGATTTTCGATTTTGTGGACTTTTGATTTTGACGATTTTTCATTTTAGCGTTTTTTGATTTTGTTTTTTGATCTTTTAGCTATGACCCTTCATGGTGTTTTAAGAGGTCAAACTTCAATTTGGCAATAGTCAAACCTAAATAGATTTATAAATAAATTTACTAATTTACGTTTGAAAAAAATTTTGACTTCAAATTTGAAGTTTGACCTCTTAAAACACCATGAAGAGTCATAGCTACGTCAAAAATTTGTAGGAGAAAAATGTTTGCATATATATTTGCAATACAAATGCGTAAGGTGCATTTTCCGAAAGTCATCTGGCTTACGAGTTATAGCTCATCAAAGCTTGGAACTAATTTTACTCCATTTTTAGGGCTAAAAGTCGTGACGGACTGGCCGGTTTGCATCCGATTGAAAAAAATTTTGCACGGATATTATTTTTTATGCCCAATATGCTAGAAAATGAGAGGGGAGCGGAAAAATAACAGTTTTATATTTTTCTATGTATTTCATGGGCGCTCTAATGTACATAGTATAAGAACTCTTGCTGTAACTGTACTCCCGATATTATATGTATGTTAAAATCAGATGTTAAAAATTTACTTTATATGGTACGTGCCACGCCCACTTGAAAAATCCCTAAAATATGGCCTTTTTTCTTCCGGATAGGCAGTTACTACTGAAAAAATTTCAGGACGATCGGTCCAGTGGTGTAGCCTCCTAAAACCACAAAAAAACAAAGATACAACACTCCATTTTTATTTATATATAAGATTGCTAATGTGGATTTAGCAGATTCCAGCGCTCGAAATTCGAGTGCAATTTCTAGGCAACTTTATTTCTCAACTTAACCAATGCACAAACTAACATTTTTTGATTTATTATTATTGTGAATAAAGATGACAACCTCATTAACAAACACATTAACAAATGTAATAAATACACACAAATAGCATATGTATAGTTTTATGTATGTGTTAGTAGCAAGTTTAAATGCATTTTACTCAAACTAAAGGAAATATTTTAAAAATCTGTAAATCTGGTGAACAGCTAAAAATAAATGCCTTTCAAATAGTATACGGGATAAAACGGTAGATTAAAACATCGGTAACAAGAAATCGCCTAGCCTATTAACATTATGGATTTGTGTATTGCGTACTTAAAAGTTTGGGCTGCGCTATTAAATGCATTTTTGTTATCTTGCACTTATTCTTACCAAGCTTTTAATATTTTCTGAATATCAGAAAAGAAATGCTCTTTTAGTTGCAACTCATGTATTTTGCTATACTGCCCATTGTAGTACATTTGTGAATTCAAATGTTTTATTCCGATATCATATATCGTGTTTATTGTGAATTCATTTGCCAAACGTATGATTTTACTAATCGTACGGTCAAAATTTAGATATTGATTCCAATCTTTACTGATCTAACTACTGAATTTTGACTCACTCTGCAGATATTTAATAGAACGGGTTTCTAGAAACTAATTTGGAAAGAATCAAAAAAAATTTTGAAAAAAACAACACCAAAATTGCTTTCAGTACCTTTATTGCTGGGATATCTTATGATAACATGTACAAACGAAATGCTACACGTTCACATACACTTAACTATAAAACATATTTACATAAAATATGACATTTAAATAAACACAAATTATTTACTCATTTTTTTTTAAGTGTATGTGTACATAAAAATATGAACTTCGAATAATTGTTTTCAAAATAAATAATTTTTTTTTTTTGGTCAAAAATTCTAGTTTCCTGTTTATGAAATACTGTGCAACAGGTATCTTCCGTTTGGAAATCATTTATTTATTTGTTTGTGTTGAATTAGTCATGAAAATGTTAAATGAAAGTTTTCCTGTAGGAGCCAATATTATTTAATTTTCAAAATTTTAAAGTAGAACAACACAAAACAAATTCACTCAGATCATAGAACGGTAAAATTAAATGTGAATAATAAATTTAAGTCAGAAAATAAATGCAAAGTAAGGTTGAATCAGACCATTATTAGACTTCAGTTCACTAAGCATAATGTAACACAATCCTTGTTTTTAGCTTTAACCCCTTCACGGAGCAGACGTGAGTTTTTAGATGAAAATTGTGCTAATAGATTTTAAATGACTCTTAATTCGATAAAGTATTAAATTTAAGCAAAATTTGTGATTTTTATATTGATTTATTTAGAAAGAAGCTATGTTTCAGATATATCATATTATCGACTTCCACATCTTCAGAGCAAAAACTAGTCCTACAAAAAGTTGGCCAAAGATTCAAAGGTCTGTCGTGAAACTTTCTTCAATGTTATTATAAAGTATCGGGAGAATTTGTTCATTGGTAGGAAATCTTGTTCGGGAAGAAAGAAAGGTTCAAATGATTTTTTTAAAGGCAAGCATATTGAAGTATGCTCCCAACACACCCGGAAGAAAAACAGCCTAGTTAGCTCAGTGCTCGGACTATTTGATGCGAAAAGTTTAAGCCATGCAATTATAAAATATACAAAGTCCAAAATGTTCCAGACAGGAATTTTGTAAAAAATGTAGAGGCCAAAAACCGAGAGCGGAAATGGAAATCATGTTTGGTCTCGTAATGGACAACGAAATTTATATGTTACAAATGCTCGAGAAATTGTAGATGAAAACTTTAAGATCCAAAAGCAGTTCAAGTGTCAAAAAAAACTTTCTGGCAAAGGAAGAAAATCATTATGTGCAATAGGCACCCCTTCATTTTATAAACTAACACAATGTCTGCACATAGTTTTGGTCTGATTTGGTAGCCTGTCACTACGGTAAGAAATCCTTTGAGTGGTACAAGAACAATAACGTGGTTTTTGTACAAAGGGAGGCAACGTTTCCAAACCTTGCTCAGCTTAGGCCATTGTAAAAGGAAGTTGAAGTTAGAAAAATTTTTAAGATTTTAAACAGAGATGGCCTGTCTGTTTCAAAAAAACTGAAAGTAACCTTTTTAAACTCTTTCTTTTAACTCATACTCTCTGTCTGTCTGTCAGTCATTATAGTCACCATAGTCACACACAGTCAGGGACTGATTTAAACTCCATTTCTCCTCTTCCGAACCATCTAAAGCATTGTCCATAGACTTGTTGTGCCCAAACACTAATTTTAAAATAGTCACACAAAGTCACGCACAGTCACAGAATTTTAATAAAAACTTTGTTTTTATGGGTTATATTATTTATAACAAATATTTCACCAAATATCAATATGAATTCTACACACGAACTAAAAGATATTTATATTTAAACAATTTTTTTGTTTCCAATTTTCAAAAATGAAATTTAAATTCTCTTTTTTTTACAACACGTCACTTCAATTTCAATTTTAATTTATTAATCCCAAAATATTCTTATAAAAATTAACAAAAAAAAAACAAAATTTGAAAGACAAACACAATTCCCTACATTTATCAAGGATTATTATGCGTTAGGGAAAGAAAAAATTTTAAATATTTACAACTAATAACATGTTTCTGTGGTATTCTATAATAACCGCGTATGTCATAATATCAAAATGTTCGGAAGAGCCAAAGAACTTTATATTTGAAATTATGGGCTCGACACAAAGTTTTTAGGACTTTTTATTTAACAGTCCTGTAGATATGGGCAATAAATACTTTATAAAAAATTTTGAGTCAAAAATCTTCAGAGGAATAGATCCTAAAGAAGGACGAAAAACAATATGTAAATTAAACTTAAAGTGTGTGCAGATAAAACAACTTATGTCGATAAATGTCGTTTTCTTTGAAAAAGAAAACTACCAGTGCAACTACACATTTAGACATAAGTTGTTGTTGCTTGAAAAATTGATTTTTATTTTCGTCAACAGAAAGTTAACGGGACTAAGGGTGAGAATATAACAACGTATCAAGAATAATAGTGACAACAAATAACAGAAATAAATACAACAGTTTTTATAAGTGATTATGAACTGAAAAATAATCCAAAATTATTTTGCATTTTTTCCATTAATAACAACGTATGTCGCTATGTATCGTTTTCTGAGAAAATAATTTGTCAGCGATCAAACGTAGGTTGACACACGTCGTTAGTGCTGCAAATTAATTTAATAAGTTAGGTCGTTATTTAAAGAATAACTCAGAAATGGTCAATACTTTTTTTTTTTTTTTAACTGAACACATATAAAGAGCGTTAAAAATTATTATATTGGGCATCGTTAACTCAAAACTGACAAAAATGCACATGCGCGGTTATTCCAGAAAACCACAGAATTGACATATATCTGAAATAATTTTAACTATAAACATATGATTATTTATTAAATTAGAGTTTTAGATTATTTAATTAACTTATGTATACTTAAATGGTTATTTATTAGATTATATATTTGATAGGATGGCTACGCCACCTCCCTTTTTAATTAGAATGATCTTGTCTTTCTGATCGCTAATACATATTGATGATTTTATTACGTTATTTCAGTTTTATTAAAAAAACTTATAATTTCCGTCATTATTATTTCGAGATTTCATATAAATTTTGTTAAACATCATTATTATTTGGATATTTAAAATTTATATGCTTTAAAATTTGTATATTAATTTTGTAATAAATTATTAATAATACATACATATATACATATTTGATTTTATTAATTATTTGCAGATATGGAAAAAAAATTTTTTTTTAATCTATCTATATATATAAAATAGAATGTGTGTTTGTTTATTTGTTTGTTTGTACCTTGTAGCAGACCAACTCTCTGGACCTATCTTCTTGAAATTTTCACAGCATTTAAGTGGGACTCTGGCATGATTAATAGGGTACTTTTTTACCACGCCCACTTTTACGCCCACTTTTTTAAAATTATGTAATTGCTCCCATATAGTTTGTAATAGATTTACTTTCACGCCCATTTTCACTCCAAATTTTGTTTGAAAGTTTTAAACTTTTTGTTCTCTGTTCAAATTTGTTCCTTCCAACAGATTTGTTTTTATTTGGTAGTATATTGCTCTTCATACTGTTAACATCGCTATATAACTATGAACCACGCCCACTTCACTGCCCCCTTTTTTTAATTCAGATACTTACTTATACCACTAACAATTTTGCTATACAAAATACTTTTTTTGTAATATGTATTTAAAGTTTTATACACTTTTTTTCTACAGGAAAGGTAGCCATACATTTTTTTTATTACCAAATCCCCCTTTTTCACCCCATTTTACCTTAAATTATAATTATTCTGCTTTCAATCTATATATATACAAATGAATGGGTGTTTGTTTGTGCTTTATAGGAGGCCAAACTCCTGAACCGATCTTCCTGAAATTTTTACAGCGTGTTACCGTGGCTCTGAAAGGAATAATAGGCTATATAAGTTTTTGATTGGACAAAGGGGCGGTGCCACGCCAATATAACCAAAAATTTGAAATCGTCATATCTCGGGAATTTTTTGACCTACGGCGGTCATTTTGGTACATATGGTAATGGCATGAATAGAAATATATACCAGAAGAAAAGTGGACGGGGCCACGCCCCTTTTTAGAAAAATAAAAAATCGTAAAATCTTCTAAACTACTGGAAGGATCGTCATGAAATTTTCACAGAAGGATATTTTTGCGAAATAATAAGTCCTTAAATATATAAAATTGTTAGTGGACAAAGGGGCGTGGTCCCGCCCATATAACCCAAAATTTAAAATCGTCATATCTCGGCCATTTTTTAATCTACGGCAATGATATTTGGTACATATCGTATTGAAATTAATAGAAATAGTACTACAAGAAAACTGGGCGAGACCACGCCCTTTTTAGAAAAATTAAAATCCATAATAACTTCTATTAAGCCCTTGACTTTACAAAGTTGTTAGTGCAATAAATAATTCTAAATTAAATAAATAATATTTTAACTTATTGTGATGTTAAGCTTCCTATGGTCGTCCTAAGCAAGAATGATTAAAACAAATATGCTATAATTTTATTTGCTATCTGCAACGTTTCGACACTGTGGTTGGTGTCCTCATCAGGCGTCTAATTTTATTTAATAATAATTAAGATTACACACTAATTATCACTTTAACAAATTTGTGTGAATTTTTGTAAAATATATTTGTTTTAATCATTCCTGCTTAGGACGACCATAGGAAGCTTAACATCACAATAAGTAATTATAATCACTGGTCATTAGGAAATAAATAATATTTTGTTAATGTATAAATATTATTTTTTTTTTTATTTTATTTTATTTTATTTTATTTTATTTTATAACGATGAGGGGTAGCGAAGCACACCGGGTTCAGCTAGTTTAGTTTATAAAATTTACAATCTATGTTTTATTATATTTTGAAATATTGAATTATTTTAAATTTCTTTAATTTTGCCTTGTCACAACTATACAGCAATGCTACTATATAAAAAAGTTATATTCCCGTAATTTTCCTATAGCTGCATAAATAATTTAAAATAGTGTCTCTATATTCTGTATTCATGTCTGTAATGAGCGTCCTCATCGGGCCATAACACAATATAAATGATACTCTCTTATATCACTTGTGGTCATCAGTTTTGTTCTTCTCGGATATTATTCTAATCAATTCACTTCTAAGGTGTGACCACTTTTTATTTCTATTAATTTCTATTTATTCTCATATAATTCTATATATATTTCTCTATAATTGGTTGCAACCCGTTAATCCCTTTTTCGGATGCCGGTTGGTCAAACCAACCTGAGGAATAATTGTCCTAAGTCAAATTTCCCTTTAGTACCCAGGTCATTTTTAATTTTATTCTCATTTCTTCTGATGCCGGTTGGTCTAATCAACCTGGGGAATAATTGTCCTAAATCAATTTTCCTTTTAGCATTCAGGTAATTTTCATTAATTTCATTATTATTTCATATACGTGACCTTCTCTGAGCAAAGGGACGTAGTGTGTGAAAATTAAGTTTTGAGAAAAAAACGCATTTAAAGTTTCTACACCCTTTTAGATACCAGAAGCCACCGTTTTTGACACAACCCGTTTTCTGACACACTAGGTCCCTTTTCTCGGAGAAGTTCACATACGTAAAATGTCCGACGACATTTCACTATGCTCCGGGCGACTTATCGCAACTTATTTCTTCCTTACATCCCTACTTATTAGTGACTAAATAAATTCATCGTCCACCTTATTAATATAGCCACGCTACATCATAAATAATTTTACACAAAAAAGATATCTTACAAACTAAGGAAAAAAATATATTAAATAGAATGTATGAAATAACATTACGTATAAATTGTGATGTATTATAAACTGTGTTATTTATATCCAGAGAAGTTAATCTTCTGTGATATAATAAGCCTTTGAATTATTAAAAACTGCGTTATTGTCATCTTATACTTTTAAGTGTAGTGGAGAATAATGTATGTATTTCAACCAGAGGAAATGTATATTTAGAAATAAGACCATTCTCAATATTATTACAGCCATCCAAAAATTTAAGTTGGCTTTTTGATCAATCATTTTCATTTTGCAATTTTTACAAATGTTTCTATACGAAACCTTTTTAATCGAACCATCATAAAGCTTTATGTTTTTACGTTCAAAAATTCTCAATTTTTCCACTTGGTGGGACAAAAAATTACAATAATTAAAGTGCTTGCTCCAATATGTTATCAATATATATATAAAAGTAAACGATTTTGGAAAAATTACTCCTAAATATTTAAATTTATCAAAAAAAGAAATTAATTAATTTTTAATTTTAATACACGGAATGAATTTCATAACATTCGGAAATTTTTTTACCCTTAATAATTGAACATAAGAAGTTATTGATGTATAATTCCATTTGTCAAAATATCGTGTAAATTCGACAGTCTAGGATGAAACGAACTCTATTGAAATTGGTGAAAAGCGGTACATGTTCAGAACTAGTCCTCATAAAAATGACCCCTATGAGATCGACTTAAATTGCAACGCGATCCAAATTATCACATAGATATTGGCCAAATTGCGTTTGTGTTTCATTAATCAGTAGTGTTAAAAATAAATGCTATAGGACAACTCTTAGTTGTAGCCCCCATATAAAGCTGATTTCCGATCTACACCTATAAAAAAACAAAATTGCACAGATTTGTCTCAAATTTTGTTCGTATATAATTTTGCAAAAATAAGTGACAACCATTATTGGTGAAAATCGGTCTATCTTTCGACTTAGTCCCCCCTGTAAATACTGCATCTGATATGAAAACTTCACTCAGATTTGGTTTGTGCTTATTTTCTATACCCAATTAATTGGACCTAAGACCAGCTCTCAAAAACCATGGTTGGGGCAGCGATAGCGAACCTTTTTGACAAGTGAGTCAAAATTGAATTTATTTTTTTGTAATATCAACCTACGGGTCAAGTATTATTTTAGTAATTAAAGATTTAACAAAAATACATGTAAATATGATTTCATTTACTATTCGAACATATCATATGTATGATTATTATTTTATAATAAAAAAATATACACACATTTAATGCGAAACTTGTTGTTGTTTATTTTCAGATAATTGATGTATATTTGGTACATACTTGGAATTCATTACTTTTACACATGCGGCAGTCATTTCATTACCAAGTCTATTTCTTTGCGTGGATTTTATAAAATTCATTGATGAAAATAAAGCTTCGCATACATATGTTGAACCAAATATTGTTAAAACAGCATTTGCCAGTTTTTTCGTTGTATTAAATGTATCTGGTAAAGAGTCCCATTCTTTTAATATTATTGTCTAAATTCAATTATTTAGACAAATCCAAATGGGTTTGACATTAAAGAAAAATCAATAATGTATGTAAAAACAAATGAATTTCAATAACCATAATTGTATCTTAATCTAAGAAAATAATTATCGATAGTCTTAAGAATATTGTGAATTATATTTAAATCATATCGTTTCTCAAAAGTAACGTAATTAACCTATTTTGAATTACCTTTTTATCATATCGTAGCTTCAACTCGCCATTGCTAACAGGCATAGTTTAATTTTTATTATGTTAGATTTTTTTTAATTGCTTACTGTTCACCCTTCAAGCCATTAAGGGTCTCACCAGTTTACCATTCAAGTTTCCAGATTCTGCTCTAAACATTAACCCTCCCGTGGAACTTGTTCAATTATATTATCAGTTCTTTGTTCGAATACCTTTTTCTTATTGTCAGAAATATTTTCTAAATCCTGTTTTTGCAAATCTGTAATTAAATT
Organism: Cordilura impudica; assembly: GCA_963682025.1. Lineage (NCBI taxonomy): Eukaryota > Metazoa > Arthropoda > Insecta > Diptera > Scathophagidae > Cordilura > Cordilura impudica. The sequence continues at coordinate 50,267,376 of OY821518.1, forward strand.
TTCAAATTTAATTTTCCACATAAAACTGTTTTGGAATTCTGCTAATTCCATTTCCAAATATTCAATACCTAACCAAGTGAATACGGTTAATTCCAAATTATTAAATTCTATTTTGTGTGGATACAATATAAATTGTAATGTTTTTTCTAAATCCTTAAATTGATAAAATCTATCCACAAAAGCTTGTTTTATTTCCTCAATAACAGTTAAATATTTTTTAATTGTATGATCCTGTGTAATATTACTATTTTCAAAGTTTTCATTTGCTTGGAAATGTTTTTGCAGATATTAAAAATATTTCAATATTTTCATTTTCAAATCATTACTTAATATATCAAGTTTTGTCATAACGATTTAAAATTTTCAAACATGACTTATACAACTTGACCAGGTCCTTGGAGTTTTTTTATTCAATTCATTAAAATGCTGTGATATCACAGCAAAACATTAGGTAATTTTTTTTTTTTTTTTTTTTAATTCATATTTATTGAGACAATTTAAATTACAATTAAGGTATGTATATAATCCCACGAAGCCGTTTGGCTTGTCTGCAGGATGTAAATAAAAGTAAATTTTTCGTTTAAAGATAAATTAGTTTATAAATTCATTGTGAAAAAAGGAAATATTCTTTAATAAGTTTTTTTTCTTCTATAAAAATTATTAATCTATACTAATATTATAAAGAGGTAATGTGTGTTTGTTTGTTTATTTGTTTGTAGGAGGTAATCTCCGTAACTACCCATCTGATATTCCTGAAATTTACAAGAGTCTTAATGCGGATATGGGAAGTGATATAGGCTATAATTTTTTAAATATTTTTAGTGGGCGTGGCACCTCCCACACAAAGTAAATTTTTAATATCATATACATATATTGAGTGTTATGAAAGGGAGAGCTTTGCAAATTTGTGTGAGGTCACCTATTGTTAATATTAGTAGCTACGCCAGAAATGGGCGGGATCGGACAAGTGGGCGTGGTACCTCCTATACAATTAATAATTCAATATTATATATCTCGAGTACTGTGGTAGAGAGAGCTTTTCAAATTTTTCTGATGTCACCTATTATTAATGTGAGTAGTCGGACAAAAAAATGGGCAGTATCGGACCAATAGGCGTGGCATCTGCCATACAAATTAAATATAAAATGTCATATATCGGGAGTACTGTAATAGTGAGAGTCTTGGGACTTTGTGTGAGCCCATAAGTTATTCGTGTGATTAGTTAGACAAAAAATGGGCGTGATCGGAGCAGTGGGCGTGGCACCGCCCGTACAAAGTAAATATCATATAACTGGTGTACTAAAAAGGGAAGCTTTGACACTTTGCACGACACCATCAGATCTTCGTATGAGTAGTCGGACAAAAAATTGGTGGGTTCACACCAATGGGCGTGGCACTCCCCATGAAAAGTAACTATTTAATGTCATGTATCTGGAGTACTGTAAAAGATATGGCTTTGTGGTTTTGGATGAGCCCATAGGTTCTTTGTATGATTAGTCGAACAAAAAAAAGGGCGTGATTGTAGCAGTGGGCGTAGCACCGCCCATGCATAGTAGATATCTAATATCATATAACTTGTGTTCTATAAAAGGGAAAGACTCGACATTTGCACGAGTCCATCAGATATTAATGTGAGTAGTCCAATAAAAATTGGGCGGGATAAGATTAGTGGGCGTGGCACCTCCTATATAAATAATATGAAGTACTACGAAAGCAACAGTCTTTTGTTAAATACATTAGTTATTAATGTGATTTGGCGTGGAAAATTTATCGAAAAAATCAAAAATTCGCCAAAACCGAAAATTGCGAAAAATAAAAATTGCCCAAAAAATCTTCAAAATCAAAATGGGCCAAATCAAAAATCGCTTAAAAGAAAAATTGCCAAATGATATTCTTTGTTCAAGGCCAATAGTTAAGTGTTGCCAGATCTAATTTTGATAATCCATCTTCTTCTCATGGGCAGCTAGCTACATGATAATTGTTGTACCGAATGAAAAAACAAAAAACATTGTATATCAGCAAGTATTCAAATAAAAAAATCTATGCTAATAATCTATACTAACATAATAAAGAGGTAATATATGTTTGTTTGTTTGTTTGTTTGTTTGTTTGTAGGAGATAATCTCCGTGACTACTCATCTGACCTTCCTGAAATTTTCACATAGTCTTACTGCGGATATGGGAGTGCTACAGGCTGTAATTTTTTTAAGTGAGCGTGGCACCTCCCGTACAAAGTAAATTTTAAATATCATATATATTAATATAATAGAGAAAGCTTTGCAAATTTGTCTCAGGTCATCTATTATTCACGTGAGTGGTCAGACAAAAAAATGAGCCGGATTGGACAAATGCGCGTGGTATGCCTACACAAACTTAATATTAAATGTGATATATCTGAATTACTGTATTAGTGAGAGCCTTGGGATTTTGCGTGAGCCCTCTCATAACGTTTCGTGGGGGGGGGAGGGGGAGGGTGTAGCGAAGCACACCGGGTTACATCTAGTATTTAATAAATATAGTGGCAATTTGTTGAAAATGTTGGGTAAGGTAACGGCTAAGGTGTTTTTGCCATAATTGTTTCGATGGCTTTCGACTTTATATCTTCCATCAGCTCGAAGCCTAGTGTTATGCGCGTGGTCGATAGCTTGTAGGAAGCGATGGTCATTATAGAATTCATTTATCAGAGTTGTATAAAATATGCTTTTAATATTAAGTATTCTTAAATTAGTGGCGATGTTGCTGTGGGTGTTGGTGTTTGATAAGTTGTTGTTTGGTAAATTGTTGTTGTTTGTATAGATGTTACTTTGGTTGATGTTTCTTGATGTGTTATTGTTATTTGGTGTGTTGGTGTTGTTTGATGAACTGTGGCTTAACGTAATGATGTTCATGTTGTTTTGTATGTGATTGTTGTCTGACGAAATGGTGTTCGTATTGTTAAAAATTGCGTTGTTGTTTAGTGTGTTGTTCGGTCCGTTGAAGTGGGAGCTGTTGTTTAAGGTGATGTTGCTTGATGTGTTGTTTCTGTTTAGTATATTTGTGTTGTTCGATGAACTGTGGCTAAACGTATTGATTATTATGTTGTTTTGTATGATGTTGTTGTTTGACGAATTGGCGTTTATATTGTGTAAAGTTTGCGTTGCTGTTTGGTGTGTTGTTCGGTAAGTTGATGTGTGTTGTGTTATTATTATTTCTCATGTTGGTGTTGTTTGATGAACTATGGCTTAACGTATTGATGATCAAGCTGTTTTGTATGTGGTTGTTGTTTGACGAATTGCTGTTTGGTGTGTTGCTCGGTAAGTTGAAATAGGTGTTGTTGTATATCATATCATATTTTAATGTATTATTGTGTTGTTTATTTTTTATTAGTATTTTTAAAATTTGGTTTTGTGTTTGTTGCAGAGATCTACAATGTATAGAACTTCCCCATGCTGTTATTCCATGCCTGATGTAGGATTCGGCTAATGAAAAGTATGCCTGTTTAAGCACGCTAAAACTGGCGCAGTTGCTTAGATGGTAAAGGCTATATGATGCTTTCCGTAATTTTTTACGGAGGTGTTTAATGTGGGTTAGCCATTTAAAATTATCATCAACATATACTCCTAGATATTTGTAGTTGCTTACGATTTCGATGTTGATGGCACATGTATCATCGTTTGGGAAATTGTTATTTGAAGTTGCTTTATGGAGACATTTGGTGTCATGAAATTTCAGTTTAATATTAGTATATCTTATATGGGGGCTTTAATATGCATTAATTTGGTCTTGCTTGCGTTGATTATCAGACCGTTGTCATGACACCATTTTGCAATTTTGTTGAGCTCATCTTGCATCATAGGGCTAGCAGTCTCTATGTTTTTGTGGGCCACAATAATAGCAGTATCGTCTGCATATGCAAATGCAGTGCTATTGTTCAAAATAGTTAGCATATCATTTGCATAGATAAGGTAAAGAATAGGACATAATTTCGATCCTTGTGGAACGCCGTATTTCGATGTTACTTCACTGCTCAATATGTTGCTGACTTTAGCCCGATATGACCCCAATTCCAGATAGTTTTTAAACCAATTCAATGAGTTACCTCTAATTCCGTTTCTATATAATATATTCAGTAAGTTGCTGTGAGACAAAGTGTCGAAGGCTTTACTAAAGTCAATAAATAATGCCAAACAGTGTTTTTTTTTTTTTGCTCAAACATCCATTTATATAATTAGTAAAGTTTCCTAGAAGTTTATTTATGCTTTTTCCTTTTTGGAAGCCAAATTGGTTTGGATTTATAATACTATATTTTTGCAAGAAGTTCGTGAGTCTTCTGGCTATTATTTCTTCTAAAATTTTTTCAATAACAGGTAATATGGATATCGGTCTGTTGTTATTATAATCGCTTTTTGTACCACTTTTGAATATTGGTCTTAGAATTGAAGTTTTCAGTAAGTTCGGCATAATAGCAGTAAAAATACTCGAGTTAATTAATGCCATTCTATATTTGATAATTCGTCAAAGACATTATTTTTTTCATGCAAAAATTGTTTTACTTCTTCTAATATATCTACAAACCTATCTAAAACTTGACCGCGGCTGAGCCATCGAACATTATTGTACATTAAAAGCCCAGAGTATTGACAATCAATTTCCTCTAATAATTTGGCAAATTTTCGCTTATTTAGAGCTCTTGGATTTATAAAATTGACTATTTTTGTAACAACTGGCATTACGTTGGAAAATGTTTTCAATCCTCGTTTTGCACATAAGACTTCTTAATGAATGAGGCAGTGAAATTCAATTAAAGAATGTTGGACACTTTGTTTAAGTTGTTGAGTAAAACCAATATTTTTGCCAATCATGCTAGGAGCACCATCAGTTGTTACAGAAACAATTTTCCGTAAATCAATATTCATTTTCATAAATGTATCAGCGAATTCCTTAAAAACATCAAGAGCAGTAGTTCTTCCTGTCAATGTTATGACCAGTTCTTCCATCATTATATTTCCTGATTTATACCTAGCAAAAACTGTAAGTTGTGCATAACCACTTATGTCCGTGCTCTCATCCAAAGCAATTGAATACATTTCGGCACATTTTAAATCATAATTCGGCTTATAGGCAATTCATTAATGCGCTTTATTATCAAATATTGTTCTTTAAAATCAGCAAATAGGGCAGCACTACATTCCAAAAACGCTTCTTTTAAAAACTCACCTTCCGAAAGAGGTTTTCCATGTCGTGCGATACAATGTGCTACATGAAAACTAGCAGCTGTAATGTTGTTTTTAGGAATTAGAAATCATTTAAATACATTAGCTTGTGATTTATATTCTTTAAGCTTTTGAGAAAATAGTTCTTTTTTTTCTTCTTCTGTTAAGGAAGCAAGATTTGCATGTATCTTTTCAAAATGGCGTTTTACATTGTAAGCACGAGACGTATAATTTTTCTTGCAAATTAAGCAAAGAATTTTCTTATCTATCTCAACAGCTCCGTATTTTCCAAAACATTCTGTTTGATATGGCCTTGAACTTGTATCATTCATCTTAAGTTTCTAAACCGCTGACATGGTAAATATATCTAAAATGTTAAATTTGAATTGAAATAGAAACAAATTATTAAAACTAATTTTTTTACCGAAAATTGAAAACTTAATAAATCAAGAAAACTTTATGAATCAATAATTTAAAGAGCATGCGCAAGTTACGTCTTTAGCTTGATTAAAAGTAAAGTTAAATGATATAATATAAATTGTTAAAAAAAATTATTAATTATTTTGCAATGCCTACTGAGATATTGTTATACTCAATTAACAAATTGTGGTATTGTAGATCTACGAAGAAAACTGTGTAAATTTTGTAGTAGGCTTTGCAAAAATAACACATAAAATGCAAGCAAGAAATTTGTGTGTCTTTTTCTGCGGAAAAAAATTATGTGGAAAAAAATGAAAAAAATTATGTGGAAAAATATGGAATTTAGTTTTTTTTTAATTCCATGTATTTGAATGTATTTTTATGAATTTGTGGCTTGCAGATAAGAAAAATATCATATTTGATATTATTTTACATGGTGACAAGGTCGGCCTCGCATGACCATATTGAGGAAAATCTAAGCAACCTATTTTATGTTTATAGTTGGACTCCTCATTATCATGGGTGTAATAAACATGACTATGATAATATGGATCTTAGGACAATTTCAGTCGATCTTATAGGCGTCACTTGTATGGAGACTAGATCCGAGCATGTACCAATTTTTGTCAATTGTTGATCAACCAACGAAAGTTTAGATTTCAATCAAAATATTTCAAATTTTATTTGAATACAAAGTTTGCATGGACAGACAGACAGACGGGCGAATGAATAGCCATCGTCAAACTGACTCAGAAAACTACAGAAAAAAAATATGCTTCCAATATATAATGATTTTAATATTCCTATAAAAATTATTTCATAATATCGAAAAAAAAAAGTTGAAACAACATTTTGTTATATACAATGGAAGTTATCTATCAACCAGTCAAAATGACCGATTTGGTAATTTTAATCTTAAAACAAGCAAGCAATGGTTTCAATGGTTTAATATTTGCTTCTATAGCATTTATTTGTGTCTTTTGAATTGCTAAATATAACTGAAACTTCATTACATTTAAATGAGTTTACAATCATCAGATTTGAAATCATTGATATCGTACTTAAAAGGTCAACAACACAAAATCGAACAGCAGCATACCAAGATATTTTTGGAACGAAAAGCCTTAAGGTGAACTCACGTAAGAGTATTAAAAAATAATGCTTTGCTTTTTGGTTCTCAGACTCAGATTGGTATTTTGCTATTTGCATGCCAATGACGTTGTCTGAAGAGCTCAAATATTTAAGATTTTATAATATACTTTAACGCTTTTAGTAATAGCTTTTTAATTTATATATTCAAGTCAAAAGTGTTTGCTCCTAATTAGCTGTCTACATGTTTGCTATTGTATGTTTATAATAGAGTACGTTTACAACAGTTAAATTAAATGAAAAGACTGAATAATCCACATTTAGTTAATCGAATTTTTTGCTCATTATAATAGAAGTATAGAAAACAAATTGCAGAGTGACAGAGGCTTCAAAACCATTTTGCAAAAAAAGTGCAATGCTAAACTTATGAAGCAAAAAATACATAATTGTATGCTTTTCTCCTATATAAAGGTAATCTAATATAGAAAGATACTATGAACAATTTATTTCTTACAGACGTGTTTAGAACAAAGTTACTTTTTTATTTAATTTAAGATTCTATGACATTATATTTAAAGAAAAATTTACCAAAACTGCTTTTAAAGATAAATTCAAAATTTTATACGAATCTTGATTTATACATTAAGAATATGAGTATATCCCGAATATGGTTAAGGGGTTTTTTTGACATATCTTCATTTTGAGTTTTTCTCTTTTGGTGTTCGTGAAATTTCCGTGATTTTGGCAATTCCTTAGAGAAACTGAGTAAAGAAGAACTATTTTGTGAGTAACTGTGCATTTTACAACTCGCCTTAAGTCATCTCCAATTCAAATAATCGATTGTGTTCACCATCTAAATATTTTAAAATAAAAATTCATAACTTTATACTTTAGGGCCTTTTGCTATATATGATGATTTCATGCATAAACATTGTAAGAAAATTTTCTAAGGTATTGAAAATTTCTATACAAACCACAACAAAGACTTTAATAAAATGTTATCGAAGTGAAAAGTAGAAAATTTGAGTTTGTGTTAAAGGTGAAATAACCTCGTTGGCTCTTTGCATAAAAATCGAGGTAAAAAACTAATTTTATGAAATGCTTTTGACAATTTAAACCTTTTGCTTCTTCAACAACCTACAAAATTAAAGCCTGTGAAAATTCATTGCTCTCATAGAATAAAAAAAAATAAACAGTAAGTAATAATGTTAATATATATAAAAAAAAAAAAAAAAAACTAAACAAAAAGTTGGCAAAATTATATTAAATAAAATAAGTAAGAATTTTGTGATATGCTGTGGCGAATTTTGGTTACCCTATATTATTTTCGAAGAATGTTTGAATGTTATTATAACAATACTTTCAATGTCTTTCCTTTGAGAAGGGTTCCAGAGGAAATATTTATTGATTAAGATTTTTAGATTCCAGTAAAAAATTTTGAAAAAACGAAAGCGCATTTGTAAGTTCTTTCTATTGCAATCAACTAAAACATGGTCATATTTAAAAAAATTTTTGTCTCTGAGGTTCCGAACATATGTCACGTTAAAAATTAGAAAATCAGTAAAGTATTACTTGATGAAATCACTATGGTTTTGTTTCAAACATAATAAAGATACCTTAACAATGACAAACAAAGTGACATTAAAAAATACCAAGGTTATATTTGTAAACTTAAAAATTAAAAAATATGTATATATTAATGCTGGCTATCTTGGTACAATATGAACCACATTTCAAAATAGACATAATGTTAATGACGGACCTTGTTAAAAATTTAACCCTCTTATTCAACATTCCTAACAAATAAGAAAATATTTATGCACCTAAAAAAAAGTATAAAAAGTATGAATAACAAGCTGTAAAATTATGTGTTAACTATTATTATTTCAATAAAATTAAATCAGCTTCGTTTCACAATAATAAGGTCGCTCAATTTTTTTACTATAATAGCATGTTCAGACGGCAAAATGAACCACTTGATTCGCTCTCCGAATCATGATTGTGAACCTTGGTGTTCAGACGAGTGTTCTTGTTTCATTTTGACGTTTATATATTTTGTGCAAATATTTGAAGATATCCTTCTACACTTTACATTTCACTATTTAATTTTTTCCATTTTTATTTGAATATATATATGTAAATATATACTTTTTATTTGTTAAATGTTTCTATTTATTTTATTGCACAAATTAGTTTTTTGCTTTTTCTTTGTTTATATATTTTTGACAGCTAGTTCAGATAAACTAGCGATAATTTCTTATCAAACATGGAGATGACACTCAATGTTTCTAGGTTCACAACTAGGTTCATTCGAACCAAGTAGATTCGCTCTCAAAATTTTATATGGCGAATCATGTAGATTCAATCATGATTCGGGCGCGAACCGTGAATGAGAGAGCGAACTGCGAATCCTGCTGTCCGTGTGAACATATCATAAGGTAAGAGTACCTTCTTGACAAACTGTGTAGCAAGTACACAGTACTGACAGCAAAAAAATAATTTTTTCGGACTAACGGCACATTTATACAACGACAGCAAAAAAAGTGTTTCACTATTATAATGTCAATTACTAAAATCACAGGTGCACTGTGGCTGAAATTGTGATTTTATTGGCCAAAAGTCTAATTTTTTTTGTCACCGATTTTTAAAAATTTTAACGCCTTTTTGTAGCTAATATATCTGGATTGAGGTAGCCAAAAAATTAAGTTAAACTATTGCTAATTGTGGGCGTGGCATTCAGTCAAACTCAACTGTTTTTTTAATTTCAGAAAAAGGTGATTTTTTTAGTTTTTTATGAAAAATTAATGGTTACTACTCGCAAGCTATCATCGATAATGACCTGCGGTCTTTTTTATAATGTTGGTACGATTATAGTCTTTAGTTGTTGTAAGTGGTCATAGCTGTACTTTTAATATTAGGGGCGTTATGAAATATTTATATAACTACTATATTTTTCTCAAATTTCAACTTTAGTGGAATAGAACTTCTAGGGAACAAAAGGGAAAAGAAACGTATATCACCCGGAGAAAGATGAAAGTGTCCTCTTTAACCCTATAAATACTTTTGCACCCGTGACGACCCGTAGGTAGAACACTTTTTTTCATTTTAATGGAATTATTCTAAAACAACTTCAAATTACTATAATTTAAACAGCCCTATAAGTACTCGTATACAATGGTGTATGAAATTTGTACTTTAAGTATTTTATAGCTTATAATATTCATTATTTGTTCTATTACGATAATATATTTATAGGTAAGAATACACAGAGGATGTAAGAATACACAGAGGGTGTAATTCATTAGTAACCTAGGTTTTTTTTATAATCATACTTTTTTTATACCTTTTTAATTTACCTAGCAATGCACTACCCATGGAGAAATATATCTGCAACAGTTCACAAAATCCTTTATCATGGAGAAGATGTCATAAAATATCATTTGGTCCCATTGTAGATCTATCAGAGGAGGCTCAGGAAAAAAGGAATAAGGATTACAAATTTTATAGAGAGCACAATACTAGAAAAATTTCACGAAATTCCACAAATGAAGATCTATTTAATATATTATTGGCAACGTCAGATCCGTTCATCTCCAGTATTCGAAATCAATGTAAAGTGGAATATCGGGATTTATATGAAGAAGTCAGTTTTTATTTATAAAATGTTTTTTAAAATTATCAAATTTAACAGCAAAAAATAATAATTTTTTCCAAAGATTTTTAGGTAATATTATTAACTTTTTTTTTATGTGTAAATATTCTTTGAGTGTAAACAAATTTGCAAATTTGACAACAAAAAATTTTTAATTTTTCAGTAATAATGGCAAAATCTCCAGTGTAAAGTTTAAAAATTTTTTTGAGTTAACATTAAAAAAATCCCATTATTACAAAAAATGTTTATAATTGTTACTAAAATCGAAATATTAAATTTTTTAATAAATAAAAAAATAATAAACACATTTTTCACTCAAAAAGTTAAAAAAATCAAAAGTTCAACTTTGATCTAGAATTCCTTAAAGAGTACTCAATCAATTTTAATGTAATTAAAACTGAGTCAAGCTGAACTAAATATCTATCCACTAAAAAAATTACTTAAATATTCTGATCGGTTCAAAAGTTACAGAATTTTGGCCAATAAAAAACGATTTTCAGCCACTGTGAGTTGGTAGTGTCGCCAGTTCAATAATCTTATATATTTATATAAATGGATGTATGTTTGTATGTATGTTTGTTTGTTTGTCCTTTATAGGAGACTACAACACTGGACCGATCGTCTTGAAATCTTTACAATAGGTAACTGCCTATCCGGAAGGAGAATATTGGATTGGATTTCTCAATTGGGCGTGGCACCTCTCATATGAAGTGAATTTTAAACATCTTATTTTAACATATAATATCTGAAGTACTATGAGAGCAAGATTTCTGAAACCATTTGAAGAGTTGCGAAAAAAGGGCGGAATCGGGCCAACGAGCGTGGCACCCACCATAGAAAGTTCATATTTAATTTCATATATCTAGAGTACTGTAATAGATAAGGTCTTGGGACCTAGTGTGAGTTCATAAGTTATCAACGTTAGTACTCGGAAAAAATGGGCGGGACCAAACCAGTAGGCGTGGCACCTTCCACATATGGTAAATATCTCAAATATTATGATGGCCAGAATCTTGAAAGTCTCTGCATGTCAGTTAGTTGTTAATGTAAGTAGTCGTAAAAAAAATGGGCAGGATTGGGTTAGTGGGCGTGGCACCCACATACAAAAAAATCATCTGGGGTACTATAAAACCGACAGTCTTGAAACTAGGTGTGAGTCCACGAATGATAAGTGTGACCAGTTACGTGAAAGTGGGCGGGATCAAACCAGTGGGTGTGGCACCTCCCATATATGGTAAATACTTATCATCATATATCTAGAGTACTATGATGGCCAGCATCTTGAAACTTTCTGCACGTCAATTGGTTGTAAATATTAGGAGTCGTACCAAAAATGGCCGAGATTGGGTTAGTGGGCGTGGCGCCTCCCATACAAAAAATATTATCTGTAGTACTGTAAACTCGACAGTCTTTAAACCAGGTGTGAGTTCACGAACAAAGGATGTGACAAGTTATGTGAAAAATGGGCAGGATCAAACCACTGGTCATGGCACCTCCCATACATGGTAAATACATATCATCATATATCAAACTACTATGATAGCCAGAGCCTTGAAACTTTCTGCACGTCAATTGATTGCTAATGTGAGTTGTCGTACTGAAAAATATCAGGATTGGGTTAGTGGGCGTGGCACCTCCCATACAAAAACATATTATCTGGAGTACTATAAATCCAACATCTTGAAACCGGATGTGAGTTCATGAATGATGAGTGAGAGAAGTTGTGTGAAAAACCGGCAAGAGGCAAATTAATCGTAATCTTTGTGTTGTACAAAATTTTTTTAAACTCCAAAAATGTACGGAAGTAATAAGCTTCCTGAACAAAATTTGTTAATTTTTTGCCTTCGCATATAAAACAGTCCATATTGAATGGGGACTAAGTCGCTAAATGGAACAAAATATATTACAAACCAAATTTTTGTGCTATGGGTGCTATGACTATGAATTGTCCTATAGGGTTTATTTTTGGACGTAATAAACAATTTTACCGAGATCTGTATGATAATTTGGATATTAGGTCAATTTAAGTCGATATTATAGGAGTCATTTGTACGTGGACTAGGTCTGAACATGAACAGATTTTTAACAATTTCAATAGCGTTCATCCTATGGCCGGTGGTAGCAAATATACTTAATTTCATCAAAATATATTCATATTCGCCACCTGTAGTTTGATTACACACAGACGGACGGACGGACAGACGGACGGACGGACATCGCTAAATCGACTCAGAAAGTGATTCTAAGTCGATCGGTATAATAAAAAATGGGTCTAGGTCAAATATTTTTGGTAGTTACAGACATCAGCACAAAGTCATTATACCCTGACCACATAGTGGTGTAGGGTATAAAAATTTATAAGTGGTAAGCTTTTATTCTTGCCACTCTCATGTTAAGTTACTTTTCAACATTTAAAGTTGCATAGAATTTAAATCACAAATATAATATGCTACAAATCAAATGTGGTGTAATTTGCCCGACATCTATAATATTTATAGGCTAGGCGATTTCTTGTGACGGATGTATTGTTCTATCGTTTAATCCCTATTTTGACCGGACGTATATTATTTGAAAGGTATTTCTCTTTAGCCGTTTTGCAGATTTTCAGATTTTTAAATTCTTTCCCTTATATAGAGTAAATTGCATTTAAAGTTGCTACTAACACATACATAAAATTGTACATATGTTATGTGTGTTTTATTAAATATGTTAATGTTTTTGTTAATGAGTTTTTTATCTTCATTCACAATAATAAAAAACCATAAAAGTGTTGGTTTGTCATTTGGCTAGAAATTGTACTCGAATTTCCAGCGCTAGAATCTACTAGTTTTTATAAATACTTTAGAACTCCATAAATTATCTACCTTGAAATTTGGTGAGTATGTTCTCAAGATAGCCAATATTAACATATATTTATCTTAAAATTTTAAATATACCTTTTTCTGAGATATAAGCATCTGAACTACGTAAAATTTTATTTAATTTGTATAGGGTGAAGGAAATCGATAAGTTGATTTCAGTTGGATAATCTCTATTATGAGACTTAAGGCTTCTCCTATATAAGGAGCAGATTTATAAGGCCGACCATTTAAAAAGGACAAAATAAAGTCTTCTTAATAGAAATGCGATATATCAGAAGGTTTGTAAGTGATTAATTAACTTATGTGCTTATTGAAAGATTCGCTTTTTACCTATATTACGTATTTGGTTAGTAATAAGTATTTGGAATCCCATTAACTCCCACTTGAACAGCGAAACCCCAATAACGCGATACGTCACATTCAAAATTTTCAGTTCAATGACATCCTATGTGTGTAATACTGAATAAACTATAAAATATTGTGGTTATTTTTACGATTTTGTGGGTAATTAGCAAAAATTTTACATTTATCAAAAACCTAAACTAAATGTATTCTTGATGGCTAATTTCCATGGCATGCAATAAATTGTCAACGTATCTCATTTTGACAATGGTTTTTTAAAGCAACCTGTTCCTTTCAAATTAACTATAATAACTAGGACCGGTTACTTCCAAAAAAGGGTTCCCTAATTGTTCATTTGTCTTACCAGAATGCCTGTATTTCAATAATATGTAGTACCTACACTACAGACCATAAACTGTCCTCAAAAGACACCTATTTTTCTGTGTTAATCCTTATATATGTTGTGAAAGAGGCAAACTGACAATTCACTAAACATTAAATAATGCTATCAGCCAGTAATTTATTTTAACACCTATTTGTGAGCAATTTGTGTTACAAAGCCAAGCGATGATAGCAGATGGAAGACAACAACATTGTAAGTACGAAAAAGACTTCAAGCAGCATTTACACACTTTCAAAAGATTTATGTAGACCATTAGTTAGGAGAAAAACATTGCAAAAAGTAGAAAAAATTCTAAAGATTATATCTTTCTATGTAAAAAAAAACCGCCAACTGTCTGCTATATAGATTAAATTAAGAAAACGAGCTCTGTTTTTCCAAAACAATGAGAGTAAAGTACTAACACTTACGCAATAAAATAAAAATTATTGCTACACATTATAGAATATCGAGTCATCAAAATCTAAAATTAAATTATTTTAATATATAATGAGCATCATCACTGACTTGCTGATTTGATGACGTAATAAGAACGCTGTCATCTAGGCATAGAAACATACAAAAATCAAAAAACGCATAAACGTAAAATCGCAAAACACGAAAAGTATCAAAAATCGCAAAAACCCAAAATAGCCATATCTTAAAATGCCAAAAAAGAAAAAACGTAGAATCGAAAAACGCAAAATCGTAAAAATTTTAAATCACAAAATCGTAAAATCGACAAAATGCAAAATCATTTTAACCCAAAATCACAAAATCGCAAAACCCAACAAACGAACATTCACAAAAACGTAAAAAGGCCAAAACACAAAAACCAAAAATCGCAAAATCGTAAAATGCCAAAAACGCAGCTTCAAAAAAATCGAAAATAGTAAAATCACAAAAATCTAAAATCGCAAAATCGTAAAATGCCAAAAACGCAAAATCTCATAAACGCAAAATCGTAAAATTGCAAAAATGTGAAATCGCAAAATCGTAAAATGACAAAAACGCAAAATCGCTATGGCCCAAAATCACAAAATCGAAAAAACCAAAAAACGTAAAATCACAAAAACGTAAAATGGCAAAACAAAAAAAAAAACAAAATCGCAAAATCGTAAAACGCCAAAAACGCAAAATCACAAATAGTAAAATCACAAAAATCTGAAATTGCAAAATCGTAAAATGCCAAAAACGCAAAGTCGCATAAACGCAAAATCGTAAAATTGCAAAAATGTGAAATCGCAAAATCGTAAAATAACAAAAACGCAAAATCGCTATCTCTCAAAATCACAAAATCGAAAAAACCAAAAAACGTAAAATCAGAAAAGCGTAAAATGGCCAAAACAGAAAAAACCAAAATCGCAAAATCGTAAAATGCCAAAAACGCAAAATCGCAAATATTAAAATCACAAAAATCTGAAATTGCAAAATCGTAAAATGCCAAAAACGCAAAGTCGCATAAACGCAAAATCGTAAAATCTAAAAAATGTGAAATCGCAAAATCGTAAAATTACAAAAACGCAAAATCGCTATGGCCCAAAATCACAAAATCGAAAAAACCAAAAACATAAAATCACAAAAACGTAAAATGACCAAAACAAAAAAATCAAAAATCGCAAAATCGTAAAACGCCAAAAACGCAAAATCGCAAATAGTAAAATCACATAAATCCAAAATCGCAAAATCGTAAAACGCCAAAAACGCAAAATCGAATAAACATAAACTTAAAAGATCGTAGAGTTAAAAAAAAGCTAATCCGCACCCAAAAATCACAAAAATAATTAAATCGTAAAACGCTTAAATAGCAAAAATGAAAAATCACACAAACGAAAATTCCAAAAAAAGGCCAAAGGCTTAAAGGTAAAATTCCACAATTAAAAAAAAACGCTTAATCGTAAAAACGATAAAATGCGAAATTGAAAAAACTCAAAAACGTAAAAATGCTCAAACGCGAATTCACAAAAACACTAAAACACAAAGTTGGAAAAACGGCAAAAAACAAGTATGAAAATTATAGTCGGTCTAGACCGACTATACGATACCCTATACCATGCGTTTAGAGACCTTATCTCTCAGGCCCAACTAACTGGATATAGAAAATAAGCATAAACCAAATTTGAGTGGGATTTTTATTAATTTTTTTGGCTGCAGATATGAAAAAGTTCATATCGGATGATATATCTATACGGGGATTAGGCCCAAAAAATGGACCGATCCTGACCATGTTTAGTAAAGCCTCTTGTATTTTGCAAAAATATATACAAACAATATTTGAGAAGAATCAGTGCAGATTTAAGTGAAGATCGGGAAGCAGCTCTATATGGGGCCTATGGGATCATTTTTAGACTACTGATTAATGGATGTAATAAACACATACAAACCCAATTTGACTAAGATTTATATGATAATTTGGACCTTATGGCAATTTAAGTCGATTTCATAGGGGTCATTTGTATGGGGGCTAGGTCTGAACATGGACCCATTCTCACCAATTTCAACACCATTCATCCTATAGCCGATAAAAGCTTACGTACCAAATTTCATCACAATATATTCATATTTGCGACCTGCAGTTTGATTACAAGCTTTACATCCACACAGACGGACGGACGAACGGACGGACATCGTTAAATCGAATTAGATAGTGATTCTGATTCGATCGGTATAATAAAAGATGTGTCTAGGTCAAATATTTTTGATAGTTACAAACAGCAGCACAAAGTCATTATACCCAAACCACATAGTGGTATAGGGTATAAATATTGGTATTACTTTTAAGATTCATTGACGTGATCTCACCACATAAATATTACTTCAGGAAAAACTTAGTCAGTGTTATGGACCTTATATGGAATACCCAATAATTTACACCATACAAAATTCGCGTTTTCCTTGCGTAAACCTAGCTTATGCCAACATTGCGAAATATATGCAAAAAGCGATTCCAGAAGTAATAGAAAACTTTTTATGGAACCATAATAAGTTGCCAAAGCTCATCACTGTTAGTTGGACACTTTCCTCTAAAGAACGTCTTTACCACATTTCACAAAATTTATATTTTATTTAGATCCGGGGATTGTGATGGCCACTCTAAGATAGTTAGGTTGTTGCCCTTAAACCACCTATTTGTACATTTTGCCACGTGTATGGAATCGTTGTCCTGCTGGAACACCCATTTAAGCAGCATATTATCTTCAGCATATTAGTTTCAAGAATTTTAAAATAATATGTTGCCTTCATAATGTCCTGTATACGATGTAGCGGTCCCACCCCATTGTAGGAAAATTCTCCCCATACCATGATGTTACCAACACTATGTTTAACTCTTTTGTAGGCTGTTTCAGCAAGTCTTCTTACGTGCTGAACACCTCAATCTGAAAGTTTAATTTTGGTTTCGTCAGACCAAAGAATATAACGGAGTTTTCCTCTAGGTCAGTTTTAGTTTTTGTTGCAGTCCTTTAAGATATTTTTTTCTTCATTCACAATAATAATTGTGTTGAATTGAAAAAAAATTTTTCGCTATAAACCAATAACGCAGTCGGTATTTAAAAAGTGTTGAATTGTGAATTGGCTAAAATTTATTAGCATACCTGTAGGGTATTTATTAAATGAAAATAATATAATTTCCCAGAATTTGCACTCGAATTTCGAGGGCTGGGATCTGCTAGTTATATTAAATATATTAAAATAATCAACATTAATATGAAATTAAGGGTTTTTTTTATTTTACAACGGACACCTTTAAAACTAACTAGTTTTAAATATCTGCCATATGTATCGTTATAATGGGGGGTTTCTGACAAATCGATTCACAATGTTCTGCTGGATCGATCGGTATAACAAAAAGTTGGTCTACGTCAAGTATTGTTTGTAACAAAATTAATTTGGTAACAAACTCATACTCTCACCAACTAGTGGTACGAGTATGGAATATAAAATTGCAATTGTTAAAAATTAAATTACTTCAAAATGTAGTAACTTCAACACTTAGCTGAATTTAAATAATTTTTCTTTATTTTAAAATTTGTACAATACGTGTTTTTCATTGAACATTCTAAAAGCATGCAAACTCGAATATTTACAAATCAAATATTTTACTTTCAATCAGCATAACTTTAACAGTTTTTTTACTTTATTCATAATACTCTTAATACGGAAGTTTAGATAGCATTGTTGTTGTTTCCATGTTTTGTTTTTTTGTACAATAAAGAAAAACTATTTCCGTTATGTACACATAACGTAACAAAAATAAATACATTTTTGTAGTATTTTTTGTGATATTTCAGTTTTTCTTTGTTCTCATTGTTTGACTTTTTATTTCAACAGAAAATATTTGCTAACATTTTTTTGTTATTTTTGTGAAATATTAAGGTACGAATACGAGTATGTGATGTTCCAATTGATGTTAAAGCGCTTATATGAATATGTGGTGCAGTTATTATTATATATATTTTTTTTTTTTTTTGAGCACTAGTAGTAGTTTTCCATCTTTGATTATGCTAAATATATGCATATTTTTTTATAAATTTATTAGTACAAATTTTTGGAAATCTTAGTTATTTCCAAAACAAGTTTTAATTGGATTATACATGAATTAAACCGTTTAATATAAGTTTACATATAATCGAAGAAAATCCTTGCCACCATAATTTATTAAAAATTTAAAAATTTTAAGTACCATTCGATCTAAAACATCCATACAATTGTATATATAGTGTCGATTTAAAAATCGCCCAAGTGACAAGGAAAACCGTATTCTAGGGATCAAAATAAGAAACCTCGCCCGAGGAACCATACCTCTAAAACGAATTCTGATGTCCTGACTTTTGACCTTTCTGTCTGTCTGTCTCACTTTGACCCATTTAGAGTGCCCCAATCGAGTCCAAATGTATGATCGATCCCCACTAGCTTTGGATATCGATCGGATGAGGGTAAATAACTTTTAGATCACTCCGCGACTATGCGTGACTCTGCGTGACTACCCCAAAATTAATCTGTAGTCACAACAAGACTAAGGGCCAAGATTCAAATCAGTTGCATGAGGAGGAATGGGGTTGCCCCATGACAGACAGACGGACAGGTCAAAAGTCGTGACATGAGAATTCGTTTTAGAGGAATGGTTCCTTGGGCAAAGTTTCTTATTTAGATGCCTAGAATATGATTTTCCTTGTCACTTGAGCGATTTTTTGCCTCCCTACAAATCGACCCGCCGTAGTATACAACCAGCAAAACCTTGGTAACGATTAGTTATTACCATATCCATTACAACGTAATATTAACCCTATACCTTTTGAATTATTTCAAACTAAATGTAAGGACTTTCTTATAATGATTTATGTAAATACTTACCGGTAATATCCACTGCTTGTATTATTATAAACTGTAAATAATGAGTTAAATTTAATGAAACAAACTCTTTCGCGGCGATAGTCATGATTGGACAAAAAATCTAGCAAAAGCTATTTAATCTTACATTATGTTATTAACAATATATTGTGCGGTGCCAATGTGTTGTTTTTTTCAAAAATTTACTTTACTCCCTACATGTAACAAATTACTCAAAACCCTTCTTGTTATCCATAAAGTAACTAGTTATTTGTATTAGTACCTAGAGAGGTGCCGGTAAGGCCTTTCCTCCAATGACACCCCCAAGTTAAAATAATGGGTTTCGTAATGGAAAGGTAACTACTAAACACTTTTGATTTCTTATTCTGTAGCTAACTACATGTAATGGAAAGTTTTACTGAGCAGTCCCACATAATTACTTTTAGACTTATTAATTTTTATATCCAAACCAGGAAGTTGAAATTTTCTATTACGTCTGCATTTTGAGACATTTTAATACAAAAGTGAAAGATTGCCCATTTTGCTATATTCAGATAAAAATATAAGTTAAAAACTCAATTATGTTACTTAATTTGGCCATCAGATTCAGATTTTTCATGCAGTCAATATTCTGAGCCGTTTCGTTTAATAATACTGGCCCCTTACGAGAAAAAACATCAACTTATGAACAACAAGTCGATGATATCCAAGATATGTTATTAAAAAATCTTCAATTGACAATCAGAAATCGTGTTCATACCGCAGACATTTCAACAGTATCAGTTAGAACCATTTTAAAATATATTTGGCCCTCAAACTATTCAAATCTCGATTGGGTTCAATAAAACTTATTATTTTTGAAAAGGAGCATCGCATAATATCTATAAAACAATGCTTTCTGATTACCAGAAATAAATAAAAATCATCTTTTCTTATGACGAAACATCGACCTATGGGTCCAACCCCCAAACAACCAAATCATCAAGCGAAAATCGTACAAAATAGTTCACGCCAAAGTCGTTTACAACTCAAGATCCAGCTTTCTTGGTGTATTATGAATTTTTCCGCGAGCCAAACTGTTAAAAACGAAAGCTATTTCAGTGTTCAGGTTCTTTGGAAACTTTTTTTTATTTATTTTATTCTTCACTAATAAAAATTAAGGATATTATATTGATCTATCTCAAATCAACTAACGATTTAATCTTACGACCTCCGATTCTGATAAAATTTGTTGCGAAAGTTGTAGCTTAACAAGTCACAGCAAGAAAATTTTGGATTTCTAACCTATTTTATTCCTTCACTGCGTATTTAAGCTATAGTCCTACATCATTCGTGAAAATAAAATTATATTTGTAACCTCTTTGTCGAAAGAGTAATAATAATTATAATGTAGTACGAGGGCGGATGAATAAGTCCGTGACTTTTAGAATGAAACACATTTTTTGCAAAAAAAAAAATAAATTATTTTTCAACATAATCTTCTACTAACTCAATACACTTAGTCCAACGTTGCTTCAATTTTTGTATCCCTTCTAAAAAATAGGATTTTTCAAGGTCCATAAAATAGGCATTTGTTCGATCAATAATTTCATCGCTGAAGCTAAATCTCTTTCCACCGAGCCATTTCTTTAGGTTTGGAAATGGGAAATAGTCACTGGGAGCTAAATTCGGAGAATATGGCGGATGAGTTACCAATTCGAAACTATACGAGGGAAGTTCGAAAAGTCGCGGGCTTATTGATCTGCCCTCGTATATAAATATTATAATTTTTACATGCATTCATGATTCTGAGTCGTATAGATTAATAATACGGGATGCGGATGGAGAAAAACATGAACAGCAAGTCAAGGAAATCCAAGACATGGTATTAAAAAATATTCAATTGACAATCATAAATCGTGGTCATACCGCAGACATTTCAACAGTATCAATCAGATCCATTTTAAAATATATTTGGCCCTCAAACTCGTCAAGTCTCGGTTGGGTCCAATAACGCTCATTATTTTTGAAAAAGAGCATCGCATAATGTTTACGTCAGCGTTTGGGAGGCACCACTGTAATTAACTGGTGCAGTACATCGTTCAGTGGATTCTTTGGAAACTTTTCTTATTTTATTTTTCACTAATAAAAATTGAATTGATCTCTCTGAAATCAACTAACTAGAGAATCTTGCTAGCTCCAATTTTTATGAATTGAATATCAAAGAGAGACCCTTGAACATGAACGAAATTCCGATAAGATCTTTATGTCTGAATAATCGAATGCTGACTTTCAAAATAATAATGAACAACTTTGTTTCTTTGTTCTGTGTTGAGTCTTTCCATTATTTTTAGAAGTTAATTTTGAAACAAAACGAAAAATAATAATAATAATAATAATAATAATACTTTCAAAAACAAATGACTCAAAAAAAA
The DNA here is from genome assembly GCA_963682025.1 of Cordilura impudica. NCBI lineage: Eukaryota > Metazoa > Arthropoda > Insecta > Diptera > Scathophagidae > Cordilura > Cordilura impudica. The sequence continues at coordinate 50,289,053 of OY821518.1, forward strand.
ACCTTATTGTTTTCCAATATATATTGTGTTGGGAATGTACACTATACCAATTTTTGAAAATTTTAAATGCGTGTCTGCAAAATCTAACAGTGTAAACTTATTGTTTGTTGTTATGAAATTATTTTGCTTTTATTTAGTCTCAATAATAAATAAACTCATACGCGATCATTTAGATTTATTCATCGTTAAAATCATCGTTGCTGAGCCGAACGAAAAAATGAATGATATAAAAACAAGCGATGCTTAAAACACAGACGCAACAAGAATCACATGGGTTGATTGATTTCAAATTAACAGCGAATATGTGTAGCTGAGTAAATTCATCGCTTGAAGACAAATGACAGTTTATTCAGACGTATGAATGTTTTTGCAATCACATGTTGCAGTTATTTGTAGTTCTATGTCCATCCATCTTCTTATATATAACAAGTAAGATATTATAGTCGGTCTAGACCGACTATACGATACCCTATACAATGGTTTAGAGACCCTGTCTCTTCGGTCCAACTAATTCGATATAAAAAATAAGCACAAACGAAATTTGAGTGGCATTGTTGTTAATTTTTTGGCTGCAGATATGAAAAAATTCATATCGGATGCTATATTTATATGGGGACTAGGTCAAAATATGGGCCGATCCTGGCCATAGTTGGTAAAGTCACTTATATTTTGAAAAAATATACACAAACCAAATTTGAGAAAAATCTGTGCAATATTTTTGTTTTTTTATAGATTTAAGTGAAGATCGGGAAGTAGCTCTATATGGGGCCTATGACTAAAAATTGTCCTTTAAGGATTATTTTTGGACTAATGAATAATGGATATAATAAACACATACAAAGCCAATTTAACTGAGATCTATATGATAATTTGGATCTTATGGCAATTTAAGTCGATTTCACCAATTTCAATAGCGTTCATCCTATGGCCGGTACAAGGTGCTTTCGTTCTGAGTCGATCGGTATAATAAAAGATTGGTCTAGGTCAAATATTTTTGGTAGTTACAAACAGCAGCACAAAGTCATTATACCCAAACCACATGGTTGTATAGGGTATATAAATTGAGTTTTATATGTTTGTTTGGTTGTTGTTCATAGGAGACTACACCACTGGACAGATCGTCTTGACAATAGGTAAGTGCCTAAACGGAAGGAAAAATAGGCTAAATTTGTTTTAGATTTTTCAAGTGGACGTGGCGCCTCCCATATAAGTGAATTATTAACATATAATTTTATCATATAATATCTGGAATACTACAGAAGCAAGAGTTCTGAAAATATATTAAACTAATTTTAAATGTCACGGAAAAAAGGATTCGGAATAATGGGCTTGGCACCCACCATACATAGTAAATATTTAATGTCATATATATCGAGTACCGCAATAGATAAATCCCTGGAACTTTATGTGATTTTATAAGTTGTTACTGTGATTAGTCGGACATAAATGGGCGGAATCGGACCAATGGGCGGAATCGGACCAATGGGTGTGTCACTCCCGTACAAAGTAAATATTTAATATCATATAACGGGAGTTTCATAGTATAAAAAGTCTTGGGATTTTGTCTGAGTTCATAACTTATTAATACAGTAGTTTTGACTGAACTATCTTTTTCTTGAGTGCACTTTGCACAAAATTATTGTTTTGGTTTTTATTTTTAAAATTCAATAATAATTTCTTTCTTTAAGTGCACTCTTTTTACCTGTACATTTAAGATAAGCGCCTCATATTTTTTAAAGTTTTAAATTTTTTTCATAAAAAAAATCATATTTAGCTGCCTCTTACGGAAAATAAAATCAAACCAAGTGGAGTGAAAAAACGTTATTAAGGTTTAAAAACCTTTTTTGCATTTTTTTTTCTGAATGCACAACATGTCGAGAGTGTTGTGTCAAAATTTCAAGTAAATCAGTTTTTAAAAAATTTTATAGCAAAAATGGTGTTTTTCACTTCAAAATGCTGCCAAAAAAAATAAAAAAAATGAAAAAAACTCTTCGCCTCAACTTCAGGAAACATGTCACCTTTTAAACGCATTTCTTTATTTTCCCTGATCCGGTAACGAGTTATGATGTTCACCGCAAAACAACTATACCTTCGGAGATTCGCTGACGCGGACTTATTAAAATTTTTAATTGTAAACGTTTTTTAAAGATTCTTCAAATGTTATGCTATAATGTGTATATGAAATAAATAATCCAACGTATTCATATCTTCAAAAAAGAATTATGATAATACGACTTTTTTTCAACTTTTAAAACCTTATCCCCCTCCCCCCTCAAGTTTGCTCATTTTACAATCCCACACACACACAAAAAAATTCACCAACCGAATTGTTCAAAACTTCAATAACTGCATTTTCGATTGTATCAACAGAAATTTACGGGGAGTTACATATTTTCTATTGTGATAAAACATTTACTGTTCCGACAACAGAATTTAATTCGTAATTAACTCGAAATTCGGTTAGTAGCTTCATCGCAATTCGGTTGGCAGTAAACTCGGTAGCCACAATGAATCTGTTTTCTGTGTGCACTCTTGTTGTAAAAAAAATACACACAGAAAATAAATGGTGATGTAAAATTTTTGTGATATAGAAAATGGTCAAAAAATATCTTAAAAAGCGCTAAAGTCATTTTACAATCCCAAAAACATGAAAGAGGAGAAACCTTAATTTATATCTGTACAGTTAGGCAGATAAGCACATTTAATTTAAGAACGTTTTTGGTTTATCTGCCCATAAGCTCGTGCAAAAGTTGGAAGTGCAGCTATGTCCAAACTACTGTATGCGTAGTTTTTAAAAAAAGGGCGGGATCGGACTAATGGAGGTGCCATACCCCTATACAAAAAAAAACGAATCACTATGAAAACGACGGTCTTGAAACTTTTGAGTAGTACATTAATTACCAATGCGAGTAGCGGTGGAAAATATGGGTGGAATCGCCAAAATCAAAAATCGCCAAAATAAAAAATCGCCAAATCAAAGTCGGAAAAATAAAAGTTGCCAAAATAAAAATTACAAAAAAACAAAAAATTTTGAAAGTCAAAAAACGACGAAACCGAAAATCGCGAATAGCAAAAATCGCCAAAAATAAAAATCGCCTAAATCAAAAATCTTTGAAAAAATAAAAAAACAAAAATCGCCAAACATGAAAAATGGCACCAAAAAAAAAACAATAATCGCCAAATTCAAAAATAGACAAAATCTAAAATCGCATAAACAAAAATCGACAAAATCAAGAATCGCGAAAAATAAATAAAATACTTGTCTACAAAATGTATTGCCAGTTTTTTATTTCGTTACGATGGGTGTAACAAAGCGCGTCGGGTTACAGCTAGACTATTTTATATTACAATTTGTATTGTATCGGAGAGGGATTACTTTGAAGGCGATGAAATTGATTTATAAGTATAAATAAAGACTTTATATTTTTTAACAAAAATCACCTTTTCATTTGAGCACGAATTAAATTTAAATAATTTTACAACTTAGACCATACAATTTATTAATAAGGCATGAATTGAAAAAATCTTAACATGCATTAAATATTTTAGCAGAAAAATCATTGTATCCATAATTTTGATTTCTCTATTTAATTGAAATTATATTACAGCTTACAAAAAACTATAAATTCAATAGTTCTAAGAACTTTTTATGAAGTTATGGACCTTTTCCGGAAACCCGTCTATTAGGGACTTTAAACTGCTTTCGTTCACTTTTTTGGAACAGATACATATCTCTGTTTAAAATCTTACAGATTTTTTGACCAATTTTTTAAACTTCAACTTCCTCTCCAATAGCCTAAGCTACGGATAAAGCGACGTTATTTTTCGTGTACCACTCAAGAAATTTTTTACCGTACCGGATGGCAAATCGGGCCAAAAATATGTGCACACATTATGTAGTCTTCCTTGCAAACACTTCTTAATAAAAATTTCGTCTTTTGCCTCAACTGCATATTTCTTGCCATGCCAAGAAAAATTTTTTTTTTGATTTTTCGACTGCCTTTGGATCCTCAACTTGTCTTCATACTTCCCGTTGCCCATTATGCAGCAGAAGTATTTGCTTATGGAACATGATTTCAATTTCCGTGAACAAACAGGGAGCTGCTTTCAATATGCTTTCTATTTTATTGGCCTTACAAATTCATGTGGACATTTCTTTCCTCCCGAAGTAGGTTTCCTATCAATGGCCAAACTCTCCTGATACTTTCTATAAGCATGAGAAACAGTTCGACAACAGACCTTTGAGTCTTTTGTCTACTTTTTATTGGACACCAATTTGGATTTTTTTTTTTTTTTTTTTTTTTTAATATTTAATAGTTTTAGCACGTCCTTCTATTTCTTCACTCAATTCAATTCAACATTTAGCTTAATAACTGACATATTTTTTAATTATAACTTAATAAAAAATGTAAATAATGCTTGCGAAAAAGAGTAAAAGAGTGAGAGTAAAAACGTGAGTTAAGAGTTTTTTGATCTCATTCCTTATATGTTTCTTCCTAAAATTCATTACACTATTTTATTCACAATTTGAATTTCATTTGAATTTGAATTAATAAAAGCTCTAGATACAATCATGTACATATTGATAAGATATTTATACAGCATTTTCAAAATTAATTTTATATTTATTTTTTATCAATTCTAACACATACATTTATCTGTTTATTTTTTTCAAATGGAAAATTGATATATTTATTTACATGAGCAGCACTCATTTGAATTCGTTATATGTATGTTTTATAGTTTCATATTTTAAATTGATACAAAACATTTTCACCTGTCCGTAGTTATACTTGTTTAAATGGTGAAACATTTTTCGAAATATGCAAATAAAAACACAAATTTATTGGAAAAACTTTTTTCCTATTTATGGCCTGACACATATCACGAGTAATATATCGAAACCAATACAATGAATTTAAGTCGCTTAAAGTTTGAGCATAATTTACACAGAAACCGAATACAAATTTTTACAATTCAATATGTGTGCTGACATGTGCATTTTCTGCCATAGTCAGTACAATAGATACGATTACATACTATTTATGTACTACATTTCAAAACAATTCTATCAAAACTGCATAGATATTTCGTGATAAAAATGTTTATTTCATCAAAATAGTCTTACACATCAATCTGGATTATAGTCAAAAATTGAGAGAAATTTAGTGGAATGGTTTTTTAATAACCGATACTTTTTTGTGATCATTGGTTTGAAATATGTAGTTAATTTTTTTTTTTTGGGCGGGGGGGGAGGGGGGTGGTGGGGAATGAAATACATATTTCAAAGGAAAAAGGTGGGAAATGTGAGAAAAAAACCTATAAAAAAAGTACTCAGAAACTGAAAACGTAACTTTTTGGTTATTTTTAAATTTTTAAGGAAATTGGTAAATAAAATACTTTTGAATACGAAGGCGATACAATAAGGCCCCCAACTTTCCTCCTAGTTATATATGTAAACCATTTATACAGTTTGTTTTCTCTTCTTTAAATTGGTTTTTATTGAAACCTAATATCCTTAGAATGGCGGAAATTGGTTGATTGATGCATTTTTTAACAAATTCAATATTAAATATAATTCCAGAGCAAAATTAAACCCGTTTTTAGCATAATTAACTGCAGCTAAATCAGGCTACAATAGAGTGGATCCATCATAGGTTTGTTTAGAAGGAATGCATCTCTGTTCTAAGCATTTTTTCAAGTACCCTTGTATATTAATAGTTCCTGTTGTTATAAATAAAGATGACTTTTTGCCTCATTAAAAAAATAGCGTGCCACACAAAATATTTTAATTCAAGCTATTCAACGTCAATAAAAGTTTCCGAAACTGGAAGTAACTTCCTTCAAAAATTATATAATATTGAGTACCATATAGCTTGCTTAGACATACGTTTGACTTCCATAACAACGCAATAATTTTTATTTCCAAAAACTTCAGACACGTTTCTTGATCTAGTTTTTATGATTTTAATTTCCTTTCTAAGACATTTGACTCCTTTTATTTGTGTGAAGTTTTTAACCATTTCGCCGTTTGCATATTTGAATCATTTGTGGTTAGTTTGAAAATACTCAGAATTGCTTTCTGTGTAGATTTTTTATTTTTCATTTTTTTATTTTTCAGTTTTCATTTTTAATTTTTAATTTTTTTATATTTCATTTTTAGTTTTTCATTTCAAATTTTTTATTTTACATTTCTCATTTTTCATTTTTTATTTGTAATTTTTTATTTTTCATTTTTAATTTTTTATTTTTTTTTACATTTTTTAATATTATTTTTCTTTCTATTTTTATTTTTATTTCTATTTCTATTTTTATTTTTATTTTTATTTTTATTTTTTATTTTTAATTTTTTTATTTCTCATTTTTCTTTTATCGTTTTAATTTTTTTTTTTTTTTTTGTTTTTAATTTTAAATTTTTTATTTTTCATTTCTCATTTTTCATTTTTTATTTTTTATTTTTCAATTTTTATTTTTCATTTTTCGTTTTTCATTTTTCATTTTTTATTTTTCATTTTTTCATTTTTCAGTTTTCATTTTTCATTTTTCATTTTTAATTTTTTTATATTTCATTTTTAGTTTTTCATTTTAAATTTTTTATTTTACATTTCTCATTTTTCAATTTTTATTTGTAATTTTTTATTTTTCATTTTTAATTTTTTATTTTTTTTACATTTTAATTTTTACTTTTCATTTTTATTTTAATTTTTTATTTTTCATTTTTTATTTTTCATTTCTCATTTTTGATTTTTCACTTTTCATTTTTCTTTTTTATTTTTTATTTTTCGTTCTTCATTTCCCATTTTTTATTTTTATTTTTTTTTTATTTTTCAATTTTCATTTTTAATTTTTCGTTTTTCATTTTTCATTTATAATTTTTAATTTTTAATTTTTAATTTTTAATTTTTAATTTTTAATTTTTAATTTTTAATTTTTAATTTTTAATTTTTAATTTTTAATTTTTAATTTTTAATTTTTAATTTTTAATTTTTAATTTTTAATTTTTAATTTTTAATTTTTAATTTTTAATTTTTAATTTTTAATTTTTAATTTTTAATTTTTAATTTTTAATTTTTAATTTTTAACTTTTAATTTTTAATTTTTAATTTTTAATTTTTAATTTTTAATTTTTAATTTTTAATTTTTAATTTTTAATTTTTAATTTTTAATTTTTAATTTTTAATTTTTAATTTTTAATTTTTAATTTTTAATTTTTAATTTTTAATTTTTAATTTTTAATTTTTAATTTTTAATTTTTAATTTTTAATTTTTAATTTTTAATTTTTAATTTTTAATTTTTAATTTTTAATTTTTAATTTTTAATTTTTAATTTTTAATTTTTAATTTTTAATTTTTAATTTTTAATTTTTAATTTTTATTTTTAATTTTTAATTTTTAATTTTTAATTTTTAATTTTTAATTTTTAATTTTTAATTTTTAATTTTTAATTTTTAATTTTTAATTTTTAATTTTTAATTTTTAATTTTTAATTTTTAATTTTTAATTTTTAATTTTTAATTTTTAATTTTTAATTTTTAATTTTTAATTTTTAATTTTTAATTTTTAATTTTTAATTTTTAATTTTTAATTTTTAATTTTTAATTTTTAATTTTTAATTTTTAATTTTTAATTTTTAATTTTAATTTTTAATTTTTAATTTTTAATTTTTAATTTTTAATTTTTAATTTTTAATTTTTAATTTTTAATTTTTAATTTTTAATTTTTAATTTTTAATTTTTAATTTTTAATTTTTAATTTTTAATTTTTAATTTTTAATTTTTAATTTTTAATTTTTAATTTTTAATTTTTAATTTTTAATTTTTAATTTTTAATTTTTAATTTTTAATTTTTAATTTTTAATTTTTAATTTTTAATTTTTAATTTTTAATTTTTAATTTTTAATTTTTAATTTTTAATTTTTAATTTTTAATTTTTAATTTTTAATTTTTAATTTTTAATTTTTAATTTTTAATTTTTAATTTTTAATTTTTAATTTTTAATTTTCAATTTTTAATTTTTAATTTTTAATTTTTAATTTTTAATTTTTAATTTTTAATTTTTAATTTTTAATTTTTAATTTTTAATTTTTAATTTTTAATTTTTAATTTTTAATTTTTAATTTTTAATTTTTAATTTTTAATTTTTAATTTTTAATTTTTAATTTTTAATTTTTAATTTTTAATTTTTAATTTTTAATTTTTAATTTTTAATTTTTAATTTTTAATTTTTAATTTTTAATTTTTAATTTTTAATTTTTAATTTTTAATTTTTAATTTTTAATTTTTAATTTTTAATTTTTAATTTTTAATTTTTAATTTTTAATTTTTAATTTTTAATTTTTAATTTTTAATTTTTAATTTTTAATTTTTAATTTTGAATTTTTAATTTTTAATTTTTAATTTTTAATTTTTAATTTTAATTTTTAATTTTTAATTTTTAATTTTTAATTTTTAATTTTTAATTTTTAATTTTTAATTTTTAATTTTTAATTTTTAATTTTTAATTTTTAATTTATAATTTTTAATTTTTAATTTTTAATTTTTAATTTTTAGTTTTTAGTTTTTTAATTTTTAATTTTTAATTTTTAATTTTTAATTTTTAATTTTTAATTTTTAATTTTTAATTTTTAATTTTTAATTTTTAATTTTTAATTTTTAATTTTTAATTTTTAATTTTTAATTTTTAATTTTTAATTTTTAATTTTTAATTTTTAATTTTTAATTTTTAATTTTTAATTTTTAATTTTTAATTTTTAATTTTTAATTTTTAATTTTTAATTTTTAATTTTTAATTTTTAATTTTTAATTTTTAATTTTTAATTTTTAATTTTTAATTTTTAATTTTTAATTTTTAATTTTTAATTTTTAATTTTTAATTTTTAATTTTTAATTTTTAATTTTTAATTTTTAATTTTTAATTTTTAATTTTTAATTTTTAATTTTTAATTTTTAATTTTTAATTTTTAATTTTTAATTTTTAATTTTTAATTTTTAATTTTGAATTTTGAATTTTTAATTTTTAATTTTTAATTTTTAATTTTTAATTTTTAATTTTTAATTTTAATTTTTAATTTTTAATTTTTAATTTTTAATTTTTAATTTTTAATTTTTAATTTTTAATTTTTAATTTTTAATTTTTAATTTTTAATTTATAATTTTTAATTTTTAATTTTTAATTTTTAATTTTTAGTTTTTAGTTTTTAATTTTTAATTTTTAATTTTTAATTTTTAATTTTTAATTTTTAATTTTTAATTTTTAATTTTTAATTTTTAATTTTTAATTTTTAATTTTTAATTTTTAATTTTTAATTTTTAATTTTTAATTTTTAATTTTTAATTTTTAATTTTTAATTTTTAATTTTTAATTTTTAATTTTTAATTTTTAATTTTTAATTTTTAATTTTTAATTTTTAATTTTTAATTTTTAATTTTTAATTTTTAATTTTTAATTTTTAATTTTTAATTTTTAATTTTTAATTTTTAATTTTTAATTTTTAATTTTTAATTTTTAA